>JAEBUQ010000017.1:0-600000 GCA_023014435.1 Amanita fuliginea | reverse complement strand
TGAAAATCTGACTGATAAAAAGCCAGATGTAAGCTACTTTAAAATATTTGGTTGTCTTGCATGGGTTCTTATACCCAAAGAAATGAGAAAAGATAAGCTAGCGCCAAGATCTGAACCAATGACCTTCATAGGTTATGAACAAGGATCTAAAGCTTATAAATTTATGAGAAAAGACAACACAATATTTATAGGTGTTCAATCACTGTTTGATGAATCAGTGTTTCCACGAAAAAGCGAAAATTATGACAAAGATAGAATATTTGAACGTCCACCAGGTATTGATCAATGGGATCAATATGGACAAGAATCTGACTCCGATTCCCAAAGTGATTATCTCGATGATAGTGATAATGATGATCCCACATCAAAAAGGAAATCATATAGAAATCATGATTCTACACATGACGATCAGCAGACATTGTCTCATGATAAAGATGATATGGATAAAGAGCTTGATAAAGAGGTTGAAGAACAGGAACCACCAGTGGAACCTCCTGTTGATCCTGATGTTCGAGGACCAAGTGAAAATAGGTCTGTTGAGAACCCTAGTGAACGGCCTAGGACACAACATCAGATTGAACCTCCTAGCATTAAGAAAACACGAAAAGAAAAAAAGGATTCCAAACGTGTTGAACAAAGAATACCACGTAAAGAGCCTATTCAATTTCCTCTTCGCAGGGGAATAAGAGATAGAAAACCAGTCTATAGAGAGGGAAATATATATGGTCAAAAGACTCCTCTTGAAATTGAAAAAGACTTGGGTAATGACTCTGATCCTTTTGGCTCAGATCAGGATGATAATAATAATAATCCTGATAAAACTATTTATGAAGATGCATCAGAAGGGCCAAATCCTGGTTCTAGTCAGGATATTCAGGATACTCTTGATAGTTTAAGACTGCTCAAGAAATTACAAAAAGAAGGAGGCACAAAATTTGTGAACTTCTTATTATCAAAAGCAGTTGAAGTAAAATCAGAAGTACCTGTGCACTTCAGAGACGTGTTGAAAATTAGAAATCTCAATCCAAAAGCTTTCCAAGAATGGGTTACAGCTATGGAAGAAGAGATACAAGCTCTATGTGATCGAGATGTCTGGGAGTTAGTGGAATGTCCCAAAAATCGTAAACCTGTTAAGTGTAGATGGGTTTACAATATTAAAAGTGATGGTCGAAAACGTGCTCGATTAGTTGCTAAAGGTTTTTCACAAATACCTGGTATTGATTATGATGACACATTTTCTCCTGTTGCACGCTTTGAGACAGTGAGATTACTTTTGGCTTCTGCAGCACTCGAAGATTGGGATATCGAGGCGCTGGATGTTAAAACAGCATTCTTATATGGAAATCTCGATGAAGAGATTTACATGGAACAGCCAGAAGGTTTTGTCACAAAAGGACAAGAAGGGAAAGTCTATCGCCTCAAAAAGGCCTTGTATGGTCTCAAACAAGCATCTTATGCTTGGAATAAACAAGCTGATAAAAGCTTGAAATCCTTAGGATTCCATAGATGTTTTTCAGACACAGGAGCTTATATCTTAAGAGAAAATTCATCAATTTTAGTAGTTATCTTATATGTAGATGACGTTTTATGGATGGGCAATAACTCTGAACTGCTACAAACTCTTAAAAGCAAGTTCATGAAAATATGGGAATGCAGAGATTTAGGAAAAGTCTCTGAATATCTTGGAATGAAAATTGTCCGAGATAGACAAAATCGATTATTAACTATCGATCAAATAGACTATGCTATGAAAGTTGTTAAACGTTTTGGTCAAGAAAATGCCAAACCTGCTAGAACACCTTTACCAGCAGGCTATGTTCCTAAACCAAATGATGGAACAGCAACTTCTCAGCAGAGAAGTCATTATCAATCCATAATTGGATCTTTATTATATCTGACACTTGGAACTCGTCCAGATATTGCTTATGCAGTAATCATGATGTCACAATTCATGGTTAATCCTTCTGAAGAACACATTCAGAAAGCATTATATATTGTCAAATATGTTGCCACTAATCCTAATGGCAAAATAATATATAATGGTAAACAAAAAGAAGGATTTGTTGCATATTGTGATGCAGATTGGGCAGGTGACCAGATTAATAGAAAATCAGTCACTGGTTACATTGTAAAGTTAGCTGGAGGACCAGTTAGCTGGGTTTCAAGAAAACAGAAAACTGTTGCTTTGTCTTCAACAGAAGCAGAGTATATGAGTTTGTCAGATACATCTAGACAGTTAGTCTGGATAGAATCCTTATTTTATGAAATAGGGATATATTTAAGAAACATCCAATTAGGTGTTGATAATCAAGGAGCTATATTTTTAGCATCCAATCCTGCTCAAGAGCATAGATCTAAACATATTGATATCCGCTACCACTATGTGAGAAATTGCGTAGAGGAAGGAAAAGTGGAATTAATATATATTCCCACAGATGAGCAACTTGCTGATATCTTAACTAAAAACTTGTCTTTTGATAAGTTTGCACAGTTAAGATCTAAAATTGGATTAGTGATTTATTAGCGAGGGGGAGTGTCGAATTAATAATGATCTGGAGCTAAGGGGATTGAACCCACAGCTTCATGTATTACAATATCATTATTAATGAGACGCTAAATAATCCCTTATTATAATCATTGACAGAAATTATAGAGTTTGACAGAAATTATAGAGTTCATACTCAGAGTAGAGACGCCAGCAAAGCACCACCTGGCGCTACCCATAGTGCCACCTGGCACTACACCCAGTTGCCACCTGGCGCTACCTTCAGTAGCGCTCTGCTGGCATTACCTTAGGTAGTCTTAATGTACTCTGGTCCACATGTATATAAGGAGGGCCTTATGCCCTCGTTTCAATAACATTGTATCGCCTCTGTTATCTGTTAGTTGAGCCCCTAGCTCCTAAACAGCCTTCAACAACTACAAACAGTATTAAGTAAGTCTCCCGCTTACTAAGCCTCGGTCTGCGCCGCCGTCATTAGATTTCAACATATCGTCCATCAGCAGTTCACACTCATCACTAGTTCACACTGTCACAGTGTGACTCACGGTTAGGTTAGAACTCAGCTGATCGCATTGATCACGATCACCCTTCAGATGGGCTGCTTGAGCATACTACATTGGAAGTCCGCCACGGCAACCAGGCGGCTAGCCGCCAGCGTGACAATCCCCCAGAAATGGTAAACGGAATGTCCCCACAATACTGGACATTTTAAATGATGGATAGATTCTATACAACAATGAATTAACATATATCAAAGACCGAAGTGAACCAGATCAACGAGGACAAAGATATTAGTATACAGGAGTGATGCAGTGTGCGAACTACTGATGGACAATAGTAGCGCTGCCTGAAAGCGCGTTCGCGACCTACATGGCCACAGCTCGCGTTTGTCTCAAGTAAGTTGGCGCCCCACAGCTCCCGTCATTCACCGCGCTCACTCCACAGCCTTGAGTCATTCTAACTACCTCTTTCAACGGCAAATTAGCGTCTGGGGCGCAAACAACACACGATGGTCTCTTCGTATAAAAAATGAGTATCCATGCACATCCCTTACGGCTCATTGTCCCTTGAACTCACCGAATGATGCACACCTCTCAGCATATCAACTCCTATCTGCATGGAAACGTTATCACAGCGACTTTCTCACATTTGGACCAGCCTGGTCATGTAACTCCGATGCTTGACAATGGTGTCCCATTCACGGCGACGGACCTCGATACCAGGAATTCGGAATACGTCTACGCTACTCAATATGTAAGCATCAAACAATCATATCTGCACATCCTAGGACTGACTGTATTCATAGGTCGATCCCGAAGTCCTCAAATTGCTTCAAGCAATTCGACACAAGTGTGACATTGCTATAGGAATGATTCAAAACCTTTATCATCATCAAGAGCAGGCAATGGCGCAACCAAGCCTAGACACCATGTTATCATCCCTTTTTTCATCACCGATACTCCCGCCAATACCTGCAATGGCAAGCAACGATATGTATTATTCCAATTTTACAATCGACGATGCCTCCTATAACATTCCTCCTTCGAGAATTAATACAAGAAATGATGGTCAGCCTCACGGTGTTCGTCTCAGCGCAACTCATCTTTATCTGCTGCTCACCAATGATGCAGCGTCACCGGACCTCTGCCTCTGCGTTTGATGGGGATGGAATCACATATTACTGTCGTTCGTGCGATTACAGAACTCGACGTAAGAGTGACATGACTCGCCATAAAAAAGGTCGAAACCATTTGCTGCCTCAGTACACATGCCCCTGTGGGAAGGCTTATACTAGAAAGGCTACATTAAATCGTCATCAGGCAACTAAATGCAAGGCAGTATCTCGAGACGTACTTCTGGTAGATTGAAGGTGCAGTAGCGCGTCCTTTGTAGCTTCATAATTTGCGCGGTGTACACGTATTTCCTCCAGTCTATGAGCCATAAGAGTGCGCATGAACTATTTTTATTCTTATGCAAAGCCCGATGGTAAGGTTAAAAATATTGTCAGAACAACTGAAAGGTCCCGGGCCACAGCTCGGATAGCACTGCACAGCAATGCACGTGTTTCCCCGAATTTCTATTAGAGACCTACGGAAATGATGACCAGGAGTCCCGACATATGAAAAGATAGAAAACGTGGTAAGGCTATATGTCATAGAGTCCGAGGTCGGCGGCATTCCGGACGCATGATACAGAAGCTCATCTGTGAGTAGTGATATTAGTCTTGGCTTGGCTTGGCTTGGCTCAGAAACCGTGGCTCTGGATAGCTCAGGTTTTTGAAAAAATTTCCAGGCAGGCCAAAGGCCCTACTGCGACGGCTTACTGCGAGTTCTAGCGTTCAAGCTCCAGATGGTGGAGGCGCAAGTAACGGCATTGAAGGCAGCGGTCAGGCTACCTTGTGTCTCTGCCAAGGTCTCTCCTGATAGTGATCGCAGGAGTCTCCGTCCCTGTCGGATTCCTGGCATAGGTCGCGCCGGTCGCGGTCCCTCTCCTCGTCATATCCAGAAGACCACCGGCAGTAGGCCCGGGACCATCCGTTATCTTTCAGTACAAGGCGCGTCTAAAGCAGATACATAAACATGAGCAACGTCCTAGGCACGCACCGCCACGACCCCTCTGATCCACGCAACAGCGTACCAGTATGAGGCTTGAACGCCATAGTGAGTAGGTCATCGTTTTTCTTGGCACGCGCTAACTGAAGCAAAAACCGAAAGTGGCGGCGGAGGAGAGGATAATATAAACCGGTGGTGGCCTGTGGTCAGCCATCAAGGTTACAGACAGTAATGGGTTGCAGAGCGAATACGAGCGCTGACTTGCTGAACGGCTCAGGCAGGGTCGGGCCGGTACTTGTGATGGGCTAGCATGGCTGTGCAAATTGACAGTTGTCTGCTTCGACTGTCTCATACCCCACTTCAGTTGGATGGGCAGGCGCGTTGATAGGTGGTACAGAAACCTGAGAAGGTTGCAGTAGTGTCGTATGGTGGGAGGTTCAAGAGTCTATTGACAAGGTCCCATGGTGGCTGTGGCGTACTCGTGGAAAGATCGGACCTTGCGTTGGATTTATACTGACCATACGACCTAACACAATAACCTCAGATTAAAACTTGGATCTGAACACTTAACGGCACAAATTTGGAGCACGATGGCATGCGCTCAAACATATCAAGTTTTCACTATTTTATCTATTTCATTCCGCGTCTCGGTATCAATCGCGGAAGTTATGAATATACATATTGCAACAGGGAGTAACACACTCCAATTAGTCGCACGCCGTTTCCGACTGATTGATGATCCTACACAAAAAATGTCACAGAGACCTCAGAAACTGACCTGCCCATTTGTGAAATGATTGGAAAATCGCTAGTTAGGACGTACGGTACAAAAATTGCCTTAGCAGCGGCCCATTTGTTTCGTCTCTTTGGCGTTGACGCGAGGATGAGGTCAAAGATGGATGTTGAGGGTGAGAGCGATGAGAGCGGATACCGTATGAGCCTGCCGCCCACGAGTAAGTCTGGGGTCTTGACAGGTACGGGTCACAGATCGTACGGGCGAGGAAGGAAGGGTGTTTAAAACGAGGGCGAGGACAAGAAAAGGACCAGGGTGTCAAGTGCGAGAGTGGAGGAGGTTGAAGGTGGGTGTTGAGGACGCGAATTGGGGTGCCCCCAACTTTGCGCTTGCCGATGGAAAGCGGCAAGCTCGGTGAACAGCACGCGAGAAGGGACGCTATAGGGTGGCAAGAATTTGGTCATGGGGAGCAGAAGAGACTGGCGGTCTGACGGAGGGTGCATGAGATGTGGAGCGTGGACGTGGCAGGGCGGAACGCGGGAAACCTAAGTTTCGGTCCATGTCTGTCCATCATGGGGGCCGTATCGTACATTATCTCGTTAGTAAGTGAGGGACGGGAGAGTCGGAAAGTAGCTGCAAAGAAATTCCTGAGCCGCCATGTCTAGGCCAACCTGGGCACTGTGCAACACCGACGCGTCACAATGGTAGCTCATCTCGTCCGTCATCGGCTTAACCAAGCTCGTGCCACGAGAGCACTGTGCTGCTAGACCTTTTCTAATGGTGCTGACGCGAGGACGAGGGCAAAGATGGACGAGAGCAGGTAAATGAGCCCACTGCCTAAGAGTAAACCGCGTGCGTCTGAGCTCTTGACAGATATCGGTCACGGGTCTTGGCGGGTGGCAAGCGAAGGTGAAGGCAGAGTGTTGAGAACAAGGGCGAGGGTATTTGAGGGCAAGAACAAGAAAAAGAAGCCAGGGTGGGTGTCGAGTGCAAGAGTGCAGGAGGTTGAAGGGGGGTGAACGAGAGTTGGGTACAAGGGAGTGAGGATGCTAGTTAGTAAATGGAAAGGTTATGGGCAAAGGAATACGTACCCTCAGTGAGTCCATCAGCAATGATAGGGCAAAGCTTTCCGATGAAGACACTGCTCTGTTCCACTGCTCCAACATCTAAGGTGTTATCCTTGGCATAGGCCTTTCCATGCTCGAACAGTGTTTTGCAGGGGTGACATCCAATTCAGCGGGATAATTGAGCTGGGTGACGACCGGGATTCGGGAAGTGGTGCGGGCGGGGAGGTTGTACGTTGAGTCCTCCCGAGGTCCTCCGTCTACAGCAACTCGGGATCCCAGGAACATTAACTTGACGGTTTTCAGTCGATTAATTATGCGACATATGGTAATTTATCGTTTGCCAATGATCGGCTAGAAACGTAGTTGATATCGATTAAAAGGTTCGATACAAATAATCATCACTGGCAGCATGCCCACAAGATTTACAGTGAATGGCATGGCGCAGTCTGTGTCGTGTATTTCGAGGTCATTGGGCCCTTCTGTTGCTTCCTCTCTTTTCGCAATCTCGTTGCAGCGCAATATGGCTGGCGGAGGTACTGTTTATTTCATCTTGATGGCCGTGGTGATGTGTAGTATTCCGTTCGCTTTCAAGCTTCCCAAGACTTTGTACCTAAAGCGTACTAGACGGATGACTAGGGAAGGAGCCAAAAAATCAGATAGCAGACAAGTAAAACATGGATTGTTCTTCATTTGTTTCGCTTACTAAGGAGATGTGACAAACACGAGTCAATTCCCACAGCCTCGATTTAAAGATTACCGAGGCACAGCTCCGAATCACTCTTCTTGATGTAAGTGGTGTGTATAAGGAGCGTACGAAAGGGGAAAACGGAGCATAAAGCGCGCATGTGCGGTACCAAAAAGGCGACTGTTGGACGCATAACCTAATTAGTCTCGAAACAGCCTCGGAGAGAGAGTTCGTCACTCCGTGCCTGGCTCACGTCGTGTATCCGTTCTCAGCCATAGTCGTAATAGCATCGATGCCTATTTGGTTTATGAGCAAGGATGATAGAGTGCTTGAGTCATTGGTTATTTTCGTCTAGGATATCTCTGTTGGCGCTTTTTGAATCTTTTTCATTTTTGGCTTCATTAGCTACGCTACTAATTACTAAATAGTACCTTTCTGGCATCGACGCACAGTACCAGTACCAGCGCGGACGTAGTAGTGCTACTCTTAGCGCTTCTGTTTGATTCTGTCATCAGGGCATCCGCACTAACTAGGTAACACATACCAAGCGCTTCATTATAACTGTATATCGCCGAGCGCTTTAGCACTACGCATCAGTGACTCTGGAATTGAATCTGTGAAGGCGTAGATGCAAAACTTTGGCGTTGAGCCGGCTCATGATCTAGTCAGAGCATGCTACAATCATGAGCAGAGTGCTGAAGCTGATGCTTCGGTGTGCCGCAGACATAGTGAACGGGCCACTCTTATCGTGCGTCTCTGCGGCGTGTCTGTGACTCATGGATACTCAAGTACTCAAGTACTCATGCATCATGCATCATGCATCATAGATCGTCGATCGTGCGGCGATCGCGTTCCGTGATCTACTAAGGCCGAATCCGTGAAGAAAGCGCCAAAGTTAGTACTCCTATTCTCATCAGTGCCAGGTCCGGGCTGGTACTGTACATGAGCGCTAAGTTCCCTGTAGGCAGCCGAGCCCTAGATGGATGTATGATCAAGTCACTAGCGTCACGGTATAAGCGCTGCCTGCCGCTGTATTGTTAAACGTGCACGCTGTGCCGCCAGCCTTGAAACTCCTTCAACGGCCGTATAAAATGCGTGTTTACGCGCATCCCTTGGGATTTGTTGACCGCCCAAGTAATGCCCACCTCTCAGCCAGTCTTTGATTTCAACTCCTATCTGCATGAAAACGTTATCGGCGCGGCATCCTCAGATTCCTCACATGCAGTCTGGCAGGGCCAATCTAGTCATGCGATTCCAACGCTTGACAATTTTGGCCCCTCTATGGTGACGGCCCTCGATGCCGGTGATTCAGAAGACATCTATGGCACGCACGTTAATCATGCTCAATGTGTGAGCCTCAAGTAAATATATCCTGACGTCTTAGTACTGATGGTTAGCATTCATAGCCCAATCCCGAAATCCTCGAATTGCTCCTAGCAATTCGACGCAACTCTGATATTGCTATAGGGATAATTCAAAATCTTCATCATCATCAGGGGCCGCAGGCAATGGTACAACCAGGTCTAGGCGCCATGTTATCATCCCTTCTTTCATCACCGATACTACCTCCACAAGGCCTTCCAACACCTGCAGTTGCTGGCAACAATGTGTATTATCCCAATAGTACAATCAACGACGCCACCTCCTACCGCGCTCCCCCTTCAAATACAAGTAATGATGAACAGCGTCACGGTGTTGGTTTTCAACTATGCAACTGATCTTTATCTAATGCTCACCAATGATGCAGGGTCACCAGGCCTCTGCCTCGGATCGGGATGACATTAGGACTTATTACTGTCGTCTGGCATGTGGTTACAAAACTCGACGCAAGAGCGACATGACCCGCCATGAAAATGGTCGGAAGCATTCGCCGCCTCAGCACATATGCTCTTGTGGGAAGGCTTATACTAGGAAGACTAGGTTGACACGTCATCAGGCAACTAAATGCAAGGCAATACCTCAACACGTACCATTGTAGATTGAAGGTGCTTACGCACCTTTGTATAATATTTCAATGTATTTCCTCTATAAGAACGTGCATGAACTATTTTTGTTCCAAGATTAGCATGTTACACTTAAAGACCCTGGGCCACAGTTCGAATAGTCTAGTCACTAGACTACAGTGCACGTGTCGCCCAGAATTTCCATCGGAAACCTCCAATGACTATATCCAGGTCCCGACAAAAATGGAAATATACAAAACGTGGCAAGGCTGTGGTCCGGCTCAGCGGTAATATTCCAGACGCATGACAGATGCTGTTATGATTTCCTGGCTTGGCTTTGCCCAGAGGCCAAGGCTTTAGGCGCCTCAGGTTTTGACCCAGACAGACCAAATGTCCCACTAGGGCTCGAGCCACGGCTCACTGAGAGTTGTTGCTGCATCCCTCAACGCGTTGCGAGTTCAAGCTCGAGGTGGTGGGGACGCAAGTAACAGCAATAGTGGAGACAGGAGTCAGGCTACCTGGGTTACTTGAGTGTCAAGGTCCCTCCCTGATAGAGATCGCAACAGTCTCCATTAGGCCGCGGTTACAGTCCGGACCTTCCGTTATCTTCAAGTACAGCGCGCGTCAAGAGCAAATCCGATCCATATATAAACACAAGCGGCCTCTGCGCATGCACCATGACGTCTCTGATCCGCGCAACAGCCGCCATAGTGTAGGTCTGGGCACAGTGATGGAGTTTGGGTGCCCTTATGGCGCGAGCTCAATCTACGGCAAGGAGTTGCAGAGCGAATACAGGTCCTGGCTTGCTGAGCAGCTTGGGCAGGGTTTGGTACTTGGCCGTCGCTTCGACTTTCTCATGCCGCGTGTCGGTTTGAGGGCTGGGCAGTTGTGATGACAAGTGGTACAGAGACTTGAGAAGCTTGTAGCGCAACACGGTATGTTTTGGAGGTTCAAGAAGCAGTTGACATGGGTTGGTGGTATTAAAAACGTGTTTTGGGACCTTGTGGCGGACAGCAAATAAGCGCCAGCCGCAACCTTAGATGGACGCGAAGATGCAGAATGTTTGGCTCAAGGGCCGCCCATGGATCGAGACAGATTAGATAAGATAGCAGTTCCATCCCATGTGCTTGAATCGATTAAATCTGAGCAAGTTGTCAACGTGATCACGATATATACGGGGCACGAAGACGTGCACTCCAACATTCACTGTTGTATCTATCTCATTTGTGGCTGGCACCAATTGCTGTTACGGTACATACCGCGACACCTCCAAGTAGGCGCATGCCTATGATCCCACGAGCTCAGAGACCGATTTCTTTATTTGAGAAATCAAAATTTCAATTGGAAACTCGACGTACAGTATAAAGATTCCTTTGGCAGCGGCTCATCAGCAATTTGTTTCGGTGTTGAGGAGGATAGACATTGAGATGGGGGCGGGTAAGTGAACATGTCACTACGAGTAAACCACGGGGTCATGGGCGTTGAGGATGAGAGTAGAGAGTAGGGACGAGAGTGAGGGGGATACAATGGCGCAAGGGACTGAGGATACTAGTTAGTAAATGGAAGGGTTATGGACACCGGGGAAATACGCACAGTGGGAGAACTGAGCTGAGTGAAGACTACGCCAGGACGTAGTGTGGTGCAGAGGTACTCCGAGTTTCGAGTAACAGGCGTGTAGGTCCCAGAATAGGCTAGGGCGAGAGTAGGTGAGGTAATGAGCGAGGACTCTCGGGTGTTGAGGATGAAAGCGTAGGCGTTGAGGATGAGAGTGAGGCGGCAAGCGCACAAGTGCGAGGCTCAGCAGTGGCAAGCATGAGGACAGGCACCGAAGACGAATGTAAGTGTTGAGTATGTTGAGTACTTGAGTGTGAGATGAAGATGAGAGTGATGACGTGGCCGCAAAGCGGGTGTACAAGAATACAGAAAAGGCACTTTTTTTTTTGAATAGTACTAATGGAGTGAATTTCAGCGAGTAACCGAATACAAAAGTGAACGGACAACCTGAAGAGGAAGGACTCGGAACTCAAGGAGTCCTTGCGTTGATCATACGAAGAGGTACAAAAGGAAACTTGATTGCTAGTACTAGTACGTAGTAGTACGGATCAACCAGCAAACAAGCGGCGAAACACGCCTCGACGCAGACAGAAAATGCACTGAAACGCAAAACGACAAGCCATTGTATATGATCTATGGGCCGGAGAGTGTTACCTGCAACACGTCCATCAACGCACTCTGCACTGCCATGCGAAAAGAGTCCGAACAGGGACATCTCGACGGCGAAGCCGTTAATCACTGATATACAGCAATCTTAATCCGTGGTCTGACTACATCAGGAAAACGTGCACCCCGGCTTTTCCGGCTCATGCTCAGCCGAACACCGCTTATTCGGCTCACACTCAGCGAAACGCTACTTAGCCGGCTTACGTTCAGCCAAATGCCACTCAGCCAGCTTATGCTCACCTACTGCTCATCACCGCACACATACTAGTACTCGTTTTCCCACTGGCATGGCCTTAATGATGAATCAGCTGTGCCACTCGTGTACCATCCATAGCAGTGTTTATGCCCTTCCTCCACTTAACGAAGCCGCTGCCCTGCGGCGGCACTGATCTCTATTCAACAGTGGTGCCCTAGTCACTCAGGAATACGGGAAAATGAAGATGCAGATCGGTTCACATCTTATCTTTCTTTCTGTCTTGTAAGTGATGTTTTCTCTTCTCTATCTGGCACTCCACGCGTTCACCCACCTGCCCTTGCGCCATCAGCCACCTACAGCACTCGTGTACTCTTTCTCATGTACTCTCCCACCCCGCGCATTCACCTACCTGCAGCCATTACTGCATCAGCTGAATATGAGCACAGTCTTGCCATCCGCACCCACATTACAACCATCAGCACCCCATCCCGGGCTCTGTCCGTCTGCCCATGCCCAACCGCCCACCCAGTGCAGTCCTGGCTACCCCAGTGAAATTGCACGAAATGCTTATGCTCCACCTGGACGCTCGTGCTCAGCAAGCTTGTTTCTGACAAGCCACCATTGCAACCCCAGCTGAGTGCCTCTCATCATCAATCTTGCACTTTGCCTGCATCTTCAGTTCAACTGATTCCTCAATAGCGCAGAGTGTATGAAAAATTCACGACACCAAGTTCATTCGACCTGCCCTCATGTGGCACGTGTACGTGACTTAACCCTCTGCCCAAGTAACCCTCTACCCATCGGTGATATCCCTGTTGTTCGCTCACATCAAGTTCCAACTATCCTGCCTCGGTGAATACAATGTATTCATGTTCAATTGATGGCAGCAGCTTACCCCAGGGATCAACATTCAATGTTGATTTGCACATCCAGCACGCATATATGTACTACCAAACATACAGGTACGACATGTATCGCACATTTTATCAGCTAACAGTGGTACAACAACAGCCTCGAGTGACTCACACGATTGATCCTGAGGCCCTTCATCGCAACGTTGGTTCTGATCAAAGTCCCGCTTGCCGCATGCATCAACGACTATAGAAACAACCAAAAATCAACGACAGCAACTATGCCTTGGCCTGCCACAGCAATGTATTCCATTTGAGGTTCCAGTTCTGGTTCCGGTTCTGGCTCTGGCTCTGGTTCCGGTTCTGGTTCTTTCACGCTCAACGCTGCCATCTAAACATTGAATGAGCCATTTCGTACGATCTATGAACCATCTAACATACTTGTGCAACGGGCGCTGGTGGTGGCGGAGGTGGAGGCAGTGGTGGTGGAGGCGCAAATTCTTCTGCCTGCGTCCCAGGGGGTGGTGGTGGTGGCGGTGGCAGGGGAGCGAACTTGGGCTCGGGTTCTGCCTCAAATTCCGGTTCTTGAAACATGACGACGATTATCACAGACACCAAATCAACAGAAGGATATTCCTCGTCTTCTGCAGGCTCAACAATAGTAAAGAGTAAGGAAGCCCTACCCAGTTTTAACACGCGTTTGGTTGACCATGAGGTCTAATCCCAGGGAGCATGAGGAAGAGAGGCTCGACGACCTCTCCACCTTCCCCGGGAACTATCCACAACATCTATGACTATTCCATTATCGGAAAGGCGAGCTAGGGTGGGAGGTTTAAGTGGAAGAAGTTGGCAGTGGGCGGACTCGCACTCATGGCGGACTGGGGTCGCTCCCAGTTTGCGGGATGTGTAGGGCGAGTACTGATAAACAGATGTCATAATATGTACCAAATGAAAGAAAAAATTTTGCACATATTTGACAGCTCAGATGACGGCTTAGATGACCACTTAAATAAGTGGAATGTGCTCAGACGTTGCTCAGAGCTGCTCATGGCAGCTTTGATGAGTGTGTACCTCGCACTTTTAAGCAGACGAGCTTTGACCACTTTTTGCGGCTCAGACAGCTTATTTAAGCTGAATAAGCGGCCAAAGCAGTGCTGCACATTTTGCTGATGTAGGTTCGTTCTTTGTTACCGAGCATAAAAATGCGTGTTCATGCGCATCTCTTACGATTCATTGACCCTCCGAATAATGTACACCTCTCAGCAAATCCTTGATTTTAACCCCCATCTCCACGGAAACATCATCGGGATAGCTTCCTCACACCAACCTGATCATGTAACTCCGGCACCTAACTTGAATGGTGGCACCTTTATGGCGACGGCCCCCGATACCAACCATTCGGAACACGTATACACGCATGCTAATCATGCTCAATGTGTGAGCATCAAGCACTGATTGTATCGTCACATTCCAGTAGCACTAGTACTGATGGTATTCATAGGTCAATCACGATGTCCTTGAACTACTTCGAGCAATTCGACACAAGTGCGATGTTGCTATCGAGATGATTCAAAAGCTTTATCATCACCAAGGACCGCAGGCAATGGCGCAACCAAGCCTAGACGCCATATTATCATCGCTTCTTTCATCACCAACACACCCACAGAGTTTTCCGATACCCACAGTGACCAGCAACGATGAGTATCATCCCAATAGTACGATCAATGGCGCCTCCTACGACACTACCAATATTCCCCTCCCTTCAAATAATCATCAGGCCTCCGCCTCGGCGTTTGATCAGGATGGCATCACGTATCACCGTTGTCCATGCGGTTACAAGACTCGACGCAAGAGTGACATGACCCGCCATGAAAAGGGTCAAAAGCATTCGTCGCCACAGTACACATGCCCTTGTGGGAAGGCTTATACTAGGAAGACTAGGTTGATACATCATCAGGCAACTAAATGTAAAGGAGTATCTCGAGACGTACCTTTGTAGATTGAAGGTGCTTGTGTTCCCAGTGCGCCTTTGTAGTAGCTTCAGAATTTGCGCTGCGTACATGTTTATGACCCAAACATCCAAATTAGCAACAGAGAAACGTGTTGTGATGTATGTCGTAGAGTCCAAACCTAGCGGCATTCCGAACCAAACAACACCGTTTGGCATGATGGCATGCAGTCATCATGATTACAAAGTTCAGCAAGTGTTCTCAGGACTTGTTGCGAGTGCATGAGTGGTGCTTGGCCCAGAAGCAAAGCCATGGCTTTGGTCAGTGACAAATTCAAGCCAAGGGGGCTCGAGCCACGGCTTACTGCAGGAGATCCAGAATCCCTGCCCCTCTCCTGTTGGAGATCGCAGCAGCGTCGGATTCCTGGTATAGGCCGTGGTTGCGGTCCCTATCCCGATCACGGTCGTATCCAGAAGAGTCACATACGAGGCTGTGTAGAATATCAACTCAGTCGTGGCACAAATGACTGTATTGCGTAGTATATACCTGTAGAATATCAACTACAGTATAGTATTGATAAGTTAATGGCAAAGTGATCAAAAACATAAAAGCGCACCTCAGTCGTGGCACAAACGACTGAGGGCATGAAGGGGCAATCAAAGGCGACTAAATACGTGCACTCGGCGCATGTGATATCAACGGTAGAACGTGCAAGCGTGGGGCAGTGGTGATAACGTCGAAACTTCGGCGCGACGGTGTGACATACTATAAACGGAAGGTAAGCCAAATGGGCAATCACGTCGAAACACAGGCTTGTCACCCTCGTATTCCAACAGGCTGGCCATTATCTCCAAGTCCAGCCCACGTCGACCTCTCCAGTAATCGCAACAGCGTACTGTGTGAGACTTGAACGTCATGGTATAGGTCTGGGCACGATGACGGACGTACTTACGGCATGAGCTCAATCCACGCACTGAAGCAGAAGCCGATGGCGGCGGCAAAGAGTATGAGCTGGCTTGCTGAGCGGCTCAGGTAGGGACCGGTACTTGCGATGGACTGTGCAAACCGACGGGGCAATGACAGAGACTTGAGTGCGGTACCGCTGCAGCATGTTGAAAATGATCGATTTAATGATCGATGATCGATCGGATGTGGCTGTGGAGATTTGCGGATTTATCGCAATCTCAGATAAACACACCTTGAAGTCGTACTTCCATGTATCGTGATCACGTTGACAAACATATGTCGTTGAGTGCTCAGATGGAAGTTTCACCTCATGTCGTCTATTCCATTCATCGCTGGTATCAATTGCGGAAGTACTGCGAGTCGCATGCATAGATCCCACACAAAAAATGTAGCGGAGACCTCAGGAGCCGCCTTGCTCATTTGAGGAATCGAAAATTTTAATTGGAAAATCGCTAGCGGGGGCGTGCAGTACAGAGATTCCCTTGACAGCGGCTCATCCACAAATTGTTTCGTAACTTTGGTGTTGGCAATGGCAACGACGGATATTGAGGGCGAGGATGATGGGAGCGGGTAAATAAGCCTGTCGCCAACGAGTAAACCGAGGGGATCTGAGCTACTGACAGGTACGAGTCATGGGTCATAGCGGGTGGCAAGCGAAGGTGAACGAGAACGAGAACGAGGGCATGGACGCGTATTTGGCAAAGACGAGAAAACGCCAGAATGGGCGTCGAGTGCAAGAGTGAGGCTGAAGGCGGGTGTTGAGGACTAGGGTGAGGACAAAAGTGAGGGGGTACAAGGGAGTGAGGATCCTAGTTAGTAAATGGAAAGGCTATGGACAGGGGAATACGTACCCTCATGAAAGAATTGAGCTGAGTGACGACGGCGGTGGTGCATGGGTACTCCGAGTTACGAGAAACAGGCATGTAGGTCCCAGAGTGAGCTAGGGTGAGGGTAGGAGCGAGGATGGTGCTGAGGATGGGAGCATATGCGAAAGCGGGTGTTGAGGATGAGAATGAAGCGGCAAGCGCACAAGGGCGAGGTTCAGTGGTGGCAAGCGCGAAGACAGGCGCCGAAGGCGAAGGTGGTTGTTGAGTATGAGACGAAGTGAGGACGACAATATGGCAGGACACGTCCCCTTCCTTCAACTCGAGTTTGAACGGGTTCAAGTACTGTTACGACAGCTATGGGCATGGTGGGATGTCATTTGTAGGGAGTGATATATTCTGCATCGGGCGGGGGTGACCCATGGGGCAGCGCCGCATTACCGCCCATCCTTCACCCCTCTCCTCCTCTCTATTTGGGATCTGAGCATAACTACGAACGATTCCGTGTTAATCCTTTCTGTTAGGCATGATGCAAATGACAGAAGGCTGGTGGCGGCGGCGCTGTCAGTGCACCGTATTTCAAAACATCATCAGATCACTTGGGAACTTGGATTTGAGCAACAATGATGATTTCGTACTCACCCGACAGAAAAACATCCCTATTCATTGCCATTTTTCTGCCATGATTGATTCTACAATGAATAATACTACATCAAGTCAGCAGGTTTTTCGTTCCTTCAGCAGTCCGATCATGGCCGCATTGGAGTATCGTGCGTCACGCGTGACTATGGTCCACAGTAAAAATGCGTGCCTGTACCGTTCTAAACTCACCCACTCGTGATGTACTATAACACACAGCAAATCCTTGACTTTGACCCATATCAGCATGGAAACATTATCGACGTGGCTGACTCACATTTGGGCCAACCTGATCCGACGCCTGACAATAACGTCGGGTCTGTTCTGGAGACAGGCTACGATTCCGGGTATTTCTACACGCATGCTAATCCGTATTCTGGACCTGTGAGCATCAAGCAATTATGTGCCACGGCCTATTGTGCTGATGATATTCATAGGCCAATCCCGATGTCCTCAAACTACTCGAAGAAATTCGCCACAAGTGTGATATTGCCGTAGGAATGATTCAAAATCTTTATCTTCGAGGGCCGCAGGCAATGGCGCAACCAAGCTTAGACACCATTGTATTATCATCTCTTCCTTCATCGTCGATACACCCACAGGGTTTTCCGATACCCGCGGCCAGCAACGACGCCAGCAATGGTGCGCATTATCCTAGTGGTACAATCAACAGTGCCTCCTACGACACTGCCAATATTTCCCCCCATTCAAATACTAATGGTGGACAAGTTAGTCTCAACGCGACTCGTTTTTTCTGATGCTCACTAGTAACGATGCAGGATTATCAGGTCTTTGTATCAGATCAAGATGGTGTCACATATTACTACTGCCCACCATGCGATTACAAAACTTGGCGCAAGAGTGACATGACCCGCCATGTAAAAAATCGGAAGCATTTATTGCTGCAGTATGCCTGCACTTGTGGGAAGGCTTATACTAGGAAGGATACGTTGATGCATTATCGGGTTAATTGCAAGGCGGTATCTCGAGACGTATCTTTGTAGCTTGAAAGTTATCGCGCGCCTTCTTCATAATTGTTGTGATGTATGTCGTAATCCACGCCATGATGCAGCCAGACAAACAAAGATAACTTGGTTTCAAGCTGACGTCCGGGCCCAGAAGCGAAGCCACGGCTTTGGATGGCTCAGGCATTTGAAAAACTGAAGCTAGGGTCGAGCCATGATTTACTCGAAATGGTGCGCAAGGCTCAGAGGTGACCGGGGTTTGTCCCCACGTCCCTCCCAAATCCCTGCCCCTCTCCTGATTAGTAGAGATCGCAGCACCATTTGTCCCATTAGCATATGCCGCAGTTACAGTCCTTATCCCAGCAGAGTTACCAGCCGAGGACGGCGTGCTGCCTTGATCTCCCTGATCAGCGCGATGGTAATGTACCAGTGAGAGACATCACATCACATACTCATGCTTTCCTATCACCCGCCATCATCAGCGTGTATCAAGCTCATTCCACCAGAGCACCCACATCCTCATTACCGTTATTGCGCCCAGATCGATAACGGTATGCGGCCATCAAGGAGCTACAGATCTTCAATAACGAGGACGCCCGACAACAGGACAAACTTGCCGAGCGGCACTTGCAGGGTGATAGATCCGTCAATTGTGGGGATCAGATGGTGGCTGTGGAGATGCCAAGCCGTGGAAAAAAACCTTAAGCCCAATTAATAGCTTTGTCGTCGTGCGCCATGCGCAGATCGGAATCCAAACATGACTGTACAGAGTTCTTGCCAGCAATTGCACCAACATTCAGAAAATGGGGTATTGCAAATACCTATGCGAAAAAGCTCAGTTCATATCCACCTCTTCAAGCTTCTACAATCACAACTACCACGGATAGTTCACCCTTGTGCATGATAGTAGTAAAAAGTACCTTCAAGCACCATGCAGCTCCCCATTCCGCCACCACTCCGGCAGCGGCCTAATCGCCTCCTACACATGATCACATTAAACACTTTGAGCACGATGGACAACGACCTACCGACATGATTATGATGGCCCATCAAACATGTCATACCATGCCCCAGGTTTGTTGTGTATCCGTGCACCTGTGCGGCAAGCAGATGCGGGTAGTAAAATTTGGAGAGAGAAGAATATAGATGGGCAGAGGACATGTTAGGCAATTGCGACACCGTCTGTTTGCTCCTGCGAGTCGCGACTGTGCGAGTTGGGTTAGGATGGGGCAAATGAGGTCATAACGGCCCTTACGCGGTTTCTACTCCCCAGGACAAAACTTGGCAAAGTGACGGTGAGAAGACCAACAAGTTGAAACACAAGGATTGGGATTGTACTTAGCAGGCCAAAGAATGAGCGGGTGTCTCACTGAAAACCGTCGATAATGTTTCGTCCTAGCCTGGCTCAGGGGGGTTGGATGGAAGCACGAGGAACATGGTGGTGATAGAGCGGGCAAGGGGATTTCCCACGCGGCATTCCTGTCAAGACAAGCTATCAAGTTGTCACGTTGTCCTTGATTAACCGCTTGCCATGCTTAGTTCGACCCTCCTCATCCGTCCCCTACGACAGCTTTATCAAAATTTTCTCTGGAAGCAAAAAAATGGACAGCCCAACGTTATCGAAAGATGACGACTATGACCACGACACGAACAAGAAAAGGACAACACCTTTGTCAGACTAGCCATCGGTGTACTTGATCCTCGTTCCCCGCATAGTGTCATTGGATGAAAGGATAGATGACTGTGGCGGCGACGGGCTTTGCAAACTGGATCACCGAAGGGAACGAGCAAAATACCTGGGATCGTGCTATATCATTCTCCGTCGATGTCACTCTTGCGATAACATTTATTGCAGCAATCTGTTTTCTTTTTTCAGAAGCCATTGCAGTCGTTCCGTGGGGCATGACCGTTACCATTTCATTACTGAACTGGTACGCCGGGAGATTTAATGGAAGTGTGATCATAATTCTAGGCAAAGCTATAGCATCAGAAACAGTGGACTTCAAGAAGTCTCCCCTTCTTTGCCAACTTTAAGCTTCTCCACACGTTTCTTGCCCACTATTCCAACAGCCGCTCTCGGCATTGAATCCAATCCCTAATAATACTATTTTTGTCAATGTTACTTTACACGATACCTAGTTGCTCGTTTCAAGTGCTAGTCTGAATAGTGGTTTAAAGACAGTTCCGATCTTTGATTTAACAAGTTGCTAATGGTGATGCATCCGCCTTCTGTGTCACTTTATTCTCGTCTGGAAGGCAACGGGCTCACGGTTTTGGGGTATGTGCTGCGTTCCGATGAGACAGTCGACGGGTTACTACTATCTCTGTATGGTTTTCAAGTATGGTTTCATGGGATCATGCTGTTCCCGTGGCGGCTGCGGGATAGATGGTTGCTAAGCGACCTAGAATATAACATATCACGCCAGACTTCAACGCCTGCCAGTAGCGAATAAAGGTCCAATTATGTGCAGAGATTCCACGAAATTGCAGCTTCCTGAGCAAGATGATTAGCTGAACATATTCAAAGCCTATACAATTGTATGGCATTAGTAGACGAACGGGAATGTGAAATAATGTCAGCAGGAAGGTAGGGTCTTAGCAGTGGGTGGCATCATTGCGTTATTCTTTGATAGATAGCAGAAATATGGAATGGCAGGAAAGCAGATGGCTTGGAGTGTTGCAGAATCGGGCGCGTCGCCGCGTGAGTTAGAGTGGCCATTCTATATAAGGGACATAGCGCTCCGTTGCAAACATCCCAAAATATCTTTCCATGCCTCTGCATGCCATGTGGCTTCCTTAATCGGGAGTGTCCGCCAAATTACACCGACATTTGTACCTTGAACACCGTTGCGCCGGAGTTCCGGTCGTCGATTGTTTCAACGGTGACACTGTTGGTGTATGATATATGACACGTCACACGGTGGCCTCATAGGTCGACACTAGGCCCACCCACTGAGCATAAAAATGCGCGTTCATTCGCATCCCTTACGATTCTATCACCCTCTCAACTCACTGAATGGTGTACACCTCTCAGCCAATCCTTGATTTTAACTTATTTCCCGTTATCGACGCGACTTCCTCACATGTGGGCCGACCTGGTCATGCAACTCCGATGCCTGACAATGGTGGCCCTTTCACGGTGACGGATGTCCATGCCAGGTATTCTGAATGCGTCTGCACGCATGCTAATCATGCTCAATGCGTAAGCATCGAGGAATTATGCCGCGTCCTGGTCCTGATGCTGTGCATAGGTCAATCCCATTATCCTCGACCTGCTTCAAGAGATTAGACGCAAGTGTGATATGGCTATAGGGATTCAAACCCTTTCTCATCCACAGCCAATGGTGCAACCAAGCCTGGACACCATATCATCACCTCTTGTTTCGTCGCTGATACGCCCACGGGGTCTTCCGATACCCGTGGCCAGCAACGACAATCCCAATTGTACTATCAGCGGTGCTTCCACCGATATTTCTCACCTTTCAAGTATTAATACAAGCCACGATCATGGACGGCTTGTTAGTCTCAATACAACTTTTCTATATCTGATGCTCACCCATCCCATCACTAGGTCTCTGTCGTTGATCGAGATGGCGTCATATATTACTGTTGTCCGTGCGGTTACGAAACTCGGCGCAAGAGCGACATGGCTCGCCATAGTAAAGGTCAGAGGCATTCATCGCCGCAACACACCTGCGCTTGCGGGAAGGCTTATACTAGGAAGACGGCGTTGATACGTCATCGGGCAACTAGATGCAAAGGGGCAGCTTTGGACGTACCCTCGTAAATGCGAGGTGCTTGTGTCCTGGATGAGCCTTCGTTGTTGAATGTAATATCAAATTATTCTTCTGTCTTTATGGGGTTTTTCGTTCTCCTACCTGTATTTCGGAACCAAATTCGAAGTGTACTTGAAAGAATTCAATATCTTAATCATGGCCCACGTTGCCGCGGTATATGACTAGATGAGCGTCACTTGAGACTACGTCTGGGTATGACATTGATGCACTTGATGTCAGGGGAAATCTCGTCCTGCAATCCTACCAGACGTCCGTGAAGGAGGCGCGAGGGACAAAGGTGGGAAGGTCAACCGCGAGCGTGACATCACATATGTATGTTTGGTCACGTGCACGGAGTATTACTCGGCTTGAACATCCGATCGGATCATGGAGTACCATCGCTCGACGACCATCTCATCAATGAAATGATATTTAAATCCATTTGGTATCTCCTCATCCGTCTCCCACGCCAGTAACTTCCCCCTCTTGCAGCAAAAAAAAAATTTACAAAAAAAATAAGATAAAAAATGGACAGCCCAACGTTGTCGCAAGGTGACGACCCGGACAAGAAAAAGACACAGACAACAACACCTTTACCATGGACGCAACTAGCCATCGTTTACTTGATCCAGTTCGCAGAGCCCGTCACCGCCACAGTCATCTATCCTTTCATCATCCAATGCGTGCGGGAAACGGGGATCACCAAAGGGGACGAGCGAAACGCAGGCTACTTTGCTGGGATCATCGTTCGTGCTTACTCATTCTACTAGTTCTTGCGATTTACTAGTAGTTTTACTCTTACTGCCCGCCAGCAATCCGCTTTCTTTTTCGCAGAAGCCGTTGCCGTCGTTCCATGGGGCATGGCTTCGGACAAGTTTGGCAGACGACCCGTTTTGTTATTTGGACCGTTGGGACTGGCGCTCGCCATGTTGGGATTCGGAATATCGACCCGTTTTTGGCCCTTGGTCTTCTTTCGATGTATGCAAGGGATATTCAATGGCAATGTTGGTATGCCAACCTTTCTTTCTCTCTCTTTTTTTTTTGGTGTTTATACCATCTCACGGATGCCCAGGTATCTCAAAAAGTGTCATAGGTGAAGTGTGTTCTGCTGTTCGGCTCCCGGTGGGATGCGATATTCAAACGTGGCTACAGATCACGGACTCGACTAATATCGCGGATGCATTTTCTTTCGCTCCTGTCATCTGGACTTCTGGCGTAACCATCGGGTATGCACGCATGCATCTCGTTAATATTGCCTCTTATGTCTTGCTGCTAGACCATTCATAGGCGGCATACTAGCGCAACCTGCCGATCGATGGCCCGACGTGTTCGGAAAACTAGCATATTTTAGATCCCATCCATATTTTCTTCCTTGTCTCGCGGCATCGTTTCTAGCCTTTTCAATATTCCTCGCTGCCATTGTCGGGCTAAGAGAGGTGATTGATTATCTTATCTGGCGATAATCATTTTTCCGAGTCTAACGTTATATAGACCCTGCCTTCAGCCTTGCACAGACAAGCAAAGTCCAAGCCCTCGCCAAGTTCTTCAAGGATGAACCTCGTTGCCGACGACGATGTCCCTCCGCATTACGGTTCCACAGAGACTGCTCGATACCCACTAGAGCTAGAAAACGGAAGGGAAGAGGACGATAAACCATTCAGCTTACGAGACCTTTTGAAATCACGCGATATTCAAATCGTCACCATCAACTTGGGCTACCTCTCATTCTGTGACATGAGCGTCCAAGCACTCGTCCCTCTCATGTGGTCCACTTCAATCGAACACGGTGGCCTCGGATTCTCACCATATGCCATCGGCATGACGTTGGGAACGTACGGTACGCTCAACGCTTTCCTGCAAGTTATGTTTCTGGGCAAAATCATCAAGCGATTTGGACCTCGAAAAATGCATATAGTGTGCTTCTCCAGTTTGATTGTATCATTTTTGTCCTTTCCAGTTGCCAGTTTCTTCGCACGACGCTCGGGTGAGATAGATTGGACGGTGTGGATTGTAGTGATCGTCTCTCTCGCATCACAGTCCATGAGGGCAGGCGCATTTGGTAAGCGTACCTGTATTCTTATTATATCTGTTGACCTCGTCATTACGATAAGGCTCAATGATGGTGATCATGACTGGAGTCGCTCCAAATCGGTCATCGCTTGGCACCGTAAATGGGCTAGGGCAAGCAATGGGATGTATTGGAAGATCGCTTGGCCCGTCCTTCGCATCTTCATTGCATTCAGTATCGCTTCAACGACAGTTAGCCGGAGGAAACGGTGTTTACTATATCATGACAGTGATCGTTGCAGTGGGCATTCGGCTGACCTTCATGTTACCCCAAAAGTTGCGACTTGCATAACCACTGACCGTTTACGTACTACGAACCCTGTCATAATTCATTAGAAAGTGGGGTGATGGAAATTATTTTGTTGACGGACAGGTTTCCTCGGGCACAATGGTTGTACTCCGTGACAAAACCCCGCGCAATGTAACGTTTAAGTAATTCACTCACCTATGCGTTACCTGGCATCGCCGCTGTCAGCGGAAGAACCAGGAATCGGAATCAAAATCAGCGAACATTTGCGCCCGTCTTGCCGATTGAAACTGGGAGGAAACACCTAACTTATATCCACAGAAAATCCAACTGTCGCCCACGATGAGCACTCGTTCCTTGCGCCCATGACGAATGGAGGCTCGCAGCGGTCAAATTTTTGCAACTCCGCTGCCAGATAATGACGTGAAATAACAGATCCCGATCCAGGTCCGTTGTTTATTGTCGAGGGTGGCCGCTTGCACCATTTATGCCAGCCTCACGCTCAATCAACCCCGACGGTGGGGCTTTGGGCTGGCATTGAACGGAGTTGAGGTGCTGACGAGGAAGATGCGAAGCCTGAACACGATGTCTCATATCGTTGGGCGAGAGAGAGTAGCTTGACGAGCGGCAAGAGTGATGGGAGAGGATGAGAAAGAAAGAGGGAGGGCGATGGTCATGTTTGGGCGAGGAGTGTGCGTGTATTTAAGCTAACCACTCTGGTGGCTGACGGGACCAGAGCCACTGAGCAAGCTGTGAGCGCGCGGTTTTCGCGTTTTGTTATTACCCTTTAAATAAGCTATTGCCAAATGCGCCACGTACTCGGGGAAAGATAATGACTTGGAAATCGAATTGGAAGCCTTCGCCAAACTGACATCGTCCGAAATAACCGAGGAACGCTGAGGCTCTCCTCATATATTATCGGAGTAGGCTATCAACCGAGCACGTCCGTTCTACCCTTGTGACACCAGCGGAGTATCCCGTGCATATCACCTTAAAGTTTCGGTGATCGATACATCTGGGGATTTGATTGCGCTCCTCAGTAAACTTAAGTTGAACTCCAAGTTCTCAAGTTCCACTCCAAGGGTTCTCCCCTAATCACTCCCACTCCATGCACTACATCGCCAGACATTTTGCATAATGTATATGGAACTCGCGCGGTATTGTGAAATATCTATTTAATCGAGACCCACCCACAATCACTTACCTCGTTTTAGATTAAGCTCAGAAAAGCTTGAAGCTTGATCCACTTCAACAACTTGCCTTCCTGATCCGTGTTAGTAAACCCAATCGCTATCGCACTGCATGCCATTTAGCTCTAAAGCTTTTAAATTCGAAATCCTAAACCGGCCGCATCGTGTTCGGCATTCATAGGAAACCGTTTCCGACGGTCATTCAAATATTCATTGATTAATCGATTACTATCGGGCCATCAAACACATGGTCCGATACCGTCGATAATCTGTGTGTAATCGCTTATAATGGTCTTTCTTTCCCTCCACGGCATGACCTACCATGTTTATGCACGACTTATCCACGTTGGTTGGGTTTGGGTGGCCATCTGCGGCCTGCGGTCTCTTGCGTGGGGCGCAGTCCCACAATGAGGCTTGGGCCCCCCCCCCACCCTCCCCAGTACGTATAAGAGAACGCCTTGGCGGCTCGTTCTTCTTTTCTCGAACCCACTAGTGCAGGCGCTAGCGCTAAGTCGAGCAGCATCTTTAGCTCGAGGCTAGTAGCTTCCACTTGCCCGCACTTCCTCCCCCCCTATCCCACCACCCTAAAATCCCGTCTCACGTTTGCTGTTCACGACTCTCACGTTCTACTACTACCCACGACTCCCCTCCTAGTAGGCAATACTGTCAACGTCGACATCAATCCAAACCTGACAACGTTCTCTCTCTCCATCAATAACCACTTGACTCCTTTACATCCGTGTCATCATTTTTCACATCGCCGATAGACGTGTATCTGATAAGAACCGTGGACGAATTGACGACATTGACGAACTTCGGACGCTCCATCATCTAATATTATCCACGTCTCTACCCGGTTTATCGCAGCCGAAGAGTTCGCAGGAGACGTATCACGGACCGCAAAACATAAAGAAAAAAGTCACAGGATCCAAAGGAGAAGATATATAACCTTATGGTCGAGAATCTTCTTCTCAGCTGTATACCCACTCAACACTCCAGTGGCATCCGTTCCACGACGCAATCCGATAACTCGTCGGCTTACGACCACTTTACGATTAACGCTTTTATGAACGAAGAGTCTGTCCTGCTAGTACAGGCTGAGAGGAGCATCAAGAGAAGCGAGAACGACGCACCTGTGCGCTTCCTACGCCGAGAGTGGAAACACAATAAACCAGTACGTTGTCCACTAGCGTCGCTTCGCATCCTGCCCTTCTCATTGTCTAAAAACCCTTTGTGATGACACCGCAGCATCTTCAAAGGTCCGCGTCTATCCCCACCCTTTGTCTCCTTCCCACGACACGGCCTCACTTCACATGTCACCGCTGTGGGTTTGTCAACACCCATATCCCAATGTGTCTCTGGTGCTGTTGGACGTCCAAGGAAGCGGAATCATCTTTCGAGAAATCTATGCCAAGGGCAAGACGTGTGAGCGCGCCGATGAGATTGCAATGGCCAATCAGACCGCAACATCACAATAGCAAAGAACGGGAGTCACCGCGCATCTCGGATGTGTGCCAGAATGACAGGTCGGTCCTTGTACGGGACCGGGGTGGGCGCAGGATTGATGCAAAGGGAGGGTCCGTCCGCCCGGATTTAGCCGAGCCAGCTACCTGGGGTGAGAGGCCAGGATTTGCGAGAGCCCAAATTGTGCACAAAGTTAATCATACCTCGACACGGTCTAATCCACATTCGCCAGCGAACAATAAGCCTACTCCGTCTTTAAAGGACGCGACTCGTGGTGTTATTGTCCGTGAAGTCGACCTGCATCCAAGCGAGAGCAACGGTGCGAGAGGGAGGAAGAATATGTCCGAGGAAGCAGATTCAACTCGGAATGGGAAATCGAAGAAACCGGGGCAAGAATCAATGCTAAGCGCACTATCATCAATAAGACCTGGGGCGCAGACATCGGAGATGACCACAATCCGGGGTGTTTTGCGCGGTGACAAAATCTTGGTATGTCGTGGTATCCTCCGTTTATTCGTTACCCTGTTCCTTTCCTGCATCATGAATCCTTTTCTCAAAATGCTTTTGCTGAAAATTTTCCCCAGGTTGGGTCCACGTCTCACCCGAAAGAACAATCTCGGCTGCCTCTTCGTTTACGACGTTTAAAAGGAGCCATCCAGCCACTCCATATCGATTCAACGATTTCTGCACTGACGAGTGCCTGCAATCCCGTTTTCCCTCGCACTTCCCTTGATATGACCAGCGCAACCTGCGCTACTAGCCCCACAAAAAGCCCACGAACACTCCGACGAAAAAGTCATCTGAAGATCTTTCGTTCTTTTTCGTCACAGGAAATTTCACCAGACGATTTAGGGAACCAAGTCCGACTGATGACGAATGCAGAGCCGAGCGGGCGACGGCCAAGTTCAGACCCAATCGGCGAGATCCTACGGCCGACTAGCGCATCAACTCTCTATATGCCAGAGGGACCGAATGCGCCGGCTGTGAATGAAACTAGCCCCCAACTCTTCACACCCGCAACGCCCACGTTTTCAATACGATCGGGCGCAAGTTACTTTCATCCAAGGCCTCTATATGCGGCCATCCGAAAGAATGGGGTGTGTCTCTCCCCACCATTGCCTTTGGGCTCGGCGACAGCCTCGCCGAAGAGTTCGGATGGTAAGGTAAGCGAGTATGACGCTTGCAGTGCAAATGGATATGGCTCGCCAGCCTCCTCCGTATTCCCGGTGTACACGGGGGGTGACACGATGCTTCTCTCCCTCTCACTGGAATCTCGATCATCTTCCAGCTCGACTCTTGCTTCCGCCTTTGCTGAGGACGGGCATATTTCCGGGCCTTTGACGATGCTCAAGGCCAAGTGCGGATACAGACCCAAGTCGAGATCTAAATCCAGCCCACGGAGTAAACGCAAGCAGAGTGTTGCTGCTGCTTCTAGAGAAGAAGAAGAAAAAGAAGAAGTTCCTGCGATCGCGGGAATGGCAGGATTGGGGAGGACGGAGTCGGGTCAGAGGGTGTTTCAAGTTCCTGTCGGACCAGGGACCGGGTGTTCGATGAGTGGAGAGACGGAGTTGAAATTGGCACTCGCGCGGCATGATAAGCGGACAAGCACGCCTGAAAGAAGAAGAGCAGAACAGAGACAAACGCCTAGTACTACTACTACAGGCGCACGTCGGCCAGGAAGCCCGAGTTTGACACCGGGCAAGGTGATAAGGAGGCTGAAAGAAATGGTTTCAAGGACATTTTGAAGCTTGGAATCACGGCATTTTTCATCTTGAATCGGGGGTTTTGGTAGTCACCAGGAGCGACTTCAATGATTGTTTGTTGTAACTTTGGACTGTAACTGAACCGAACAATTGTATCAATGTTTGCATCTCTTTGGGAATGGAACTCTTACTTACTTCATGATCACTATTGTTAGCACAATGCCAGCCGCTCAAATAAAGCTTAAAGGCCTGTTATGAGAACAGCAACGTGCCGTCCTCACTCTCTCCTTGTTGCTTCCACACATTCTCTTACTTTACGCTGGGCGTCTTCTCTTAGATGGTCTGGAATTACCTCCACCTCGCACTGAGTGCGCTCCTCATTCAAGGTGCAACGGTTACTGGGCATGCATGTGCGTATTTACTATTTCTTCTCCTTTTTTCACTCTTGTCCATAATCATCATCAGCTCTCTGGCATCCCAGCATGTTTGGCTTCAATGTCACTTCGTCCACCTTTCCGTATGACAACCGTCCTGTTACCCCCCTCAAGTACATGTCGTTTCAACGATGGTGGTTCCACAACCATCTATCCTACCCTCCCCATCCTGGCGACATTTTCTCCCTCTCCGCAGGTGAACCTGCCACTGTTGAAATCGCCTGTAACAAGGGCGCCACGTCGTATTTTGCTTCGTCCGAGGGCGGAGATATCCGCAATCCATCCAGGCCCAACGACGTATGTCCCGGAAGCCCCACGAAAGAATACCACACGAATGGGATCAATGATCTGGAAGGCTGCGCTCTGGCGATTGCTTACAAAAGTGACGCCAGACAGGTCCAACCTGCCGATTTCACCGTTTTTAGCGTGAATAGAACATGTGTATGGAATAGGTTTACGGATTTCAGTGTCCCAAGAAGAATGCCGGCGTGCCCAGACGGCGGGTGCATTTGTGCGTTTTTCTGGATACACGCAGTAAGTTTTTCTCCTCCCCACGCCCATTCTTCGTGTCGCTTGAAATTAAAAGTACGTTTTTGCAGCCTGATAGCGGAGGCGAAGAAAGTGTGTCTTGACTTTCGTTTTTTTTTTTTTTGTGCTGGATCTTTTGAATTAACCATCGTGTTTCTCCAGTGTACATGAATGGATTCAAATGTAATATAACAAACCCGACTTCACAAGTCCCACTTGCAAAGTCTAAAGTAGCCCGGCGGTGTGGTGCGGATCCGGCCAACAACAAACTACACAGTGCCCCTGGTAACTGCACATACGGTGCTAAGCAACCCTTGTACTGGTTCAACGTGGAAAGAGCCAACGTATTGTTACTCCACGCATTATGAGCCGCGTTTACTTTCGCTAACGCACTGCGTGTAGATGTTCGAGGGCGCGTATTCGCCGCCCGTCTACAACGAGTTGTACAACTTCATTAATGGCCCGCAGGACGACATTTTTGAAGACTCGTATATTTCTCTTCCGAATCCAGCGCCAAACGCCGCCTTGCCTGTCTTGCGACACATCACAGGCCAAGGCCAACCCAATTCAACGTCCACTGGGACAGTGACGGCGGCAGGGACGCCAACCCACAGCGTGCTGGGGAGCCCGACGCAGACCGTTTCCACTGGAAAACGATGGTACGTAAAACGTTGTCCTCCATTTGGAAGCGGGTTCCCATCCCAGTTGATAGCAAATCCTCCCTTTCTCGACCGTCCAAGAGAGCTCTTGCATATGCAGGCGATGATGCAGCTCAGGGTGGCAGCCGGCCTGGACGCTGGTCTGTCACGAAGATGGCGAAGAGACATCGGAGGCTGGAAGAAAGGGAGAGCCTGTGGAGTATATTCTGACATCACACACACACTCTCTCTCTTGAAAATTTTTTCACTCTTTGGTTCGGTCTTCTGAACGTGTTTTTTTTTTCTTGTGTTAGATTCATATATATATGAGCATCAAAGTTATGCTTTCACAAATCCCATGCCTGCGGAGCTGGGGCGCTGATAAAAGTCAGATTCATCAAACAATTTTTTTACTTGACGTAACTATTCCCCCTTCCCCCCAAAATCTTTGCAACCTTTTCCTGTTCTGCCACACCAAATCCATAGGTCGCGATAAACATGGGCTCATCAAGCCATCGTATCGATGGTAACAACACACATGTCCATCGACCACATGTTCTTCCAGATTAAGGAGCGCTTATCTGTTCGGCCATCATCCCGTTTCGTTGGTCAAGCTCTGTAATCCATGGGAATTCATTCATTTGTGGCAGGATCTCGAATGAGTGATAGCATATGCATTAACGTATGCTCATCAGGCCTGTAGAGTTTGAAACATCAAGCACGAGTCGCTGCCACAGAGTCATGCGGTATCGAATTCGCATATCGTAAAGCAGGTGGCGGACATGAAACATTTAAGGGCCTACAGCTATGGGGTTCAAATCGTGCGATGGCCGGCCATCCTCGGTGCCCGAACGGGGTTAGGTTCCGAATTGGGACATTGAAGGCTGGAATTGACGCTCGACACGACAATTGTTTCCGTTCAATGCACCGCCAGGCGATCCAGCAAATTCAAACGTCAGTGTTCCTTGGTACCCCCCATCCAATAATGTTCCTCCTTACGCAGATCTATGAAAATCCGGTCGTGCCATTTCGCAGCAGAGCATCCGAAGAACGATCTCCTCGCTACTGTCTATGGTGACTGACGAGCTACTGGGCCTTTTGACCCTTCGCAGATTTCGTAATTTCTTATCAGTAGCGCAACTCCGCATGTTGGAAGAACACGTTGGGCTTGAGAGGCCGCCACAATATGTATCGGATGATAAATTGGAAGTTATCATCCCCGCGACCACTGGTGTCCGATCAACTCCGCTCGTAGGAAACCTGAACCTCTCATGCCACTTGGACGTGTCTGCTCACTATTCCATATCAGGCCATCTTTATCTCGTGCGTCACATCCCATCTGGCGTATATTTCAAGGTTGCAGGGTCTTGCCGAGTTCTAGTAGTACCTCGTTGCCTGACTTTGAGCTTTACAGCAATGCCACGCGCGTCAAGGGAAATACCGAGTTCTCGTTAGTCAATTGTCGACTCGACTACGACGTGAATGGATCCTCTCTTTCTCGAAAGTCCAAGAGAGTGTATGCGGGCAATGATGCAGCGCAGGGTGGCAGCCGGCCCGAACGCTGGTCTGTCATGAAGATGACGAAGAGACATCAGAGGCTGGAAGAAAGGGAGAGTGGAGTATATTCTGACGACCCTTTGAAAAATTTCTCTTTGGTTCTGTCTTCTGAACGTGTTTATTGCTAGATTTATATACGAGCATCAAGGTTATGCTTTCAAAAATCCCATCCATGCGGAGTTGAGGCGCTGATAAGACAGATTTATCAAACAATTTTACTTAACGTAACCTCCCCCCAACACCAAATCCATAGGTCGCGATAAACATGGGTTCATCAAGCCATCGTATCGCCGGCGTATCGATGGCAACAACGCGCACATAATTTACGTTCCATTGGCCACATGTCCTTCAAATTAGGAGCGCTTTTGTTCGGCCATCATTCCGTTTCGTTGGTCAATGACGAGACAGCTCGATAATCCGTGGGAACCCATTCACTTGTGGCAGGATCTCGAGGAGTGACAGTGTGTGCATGAACATATATCAGTCTTGTCAGTGGCTGACATGGAAGACGCCATTGACTTCGCCGTCCACCCTGATATATGGCTGCGGAACGGTGTGGAATGACCCGGGCATGTTGTTTCGTGAAACTCATAACTAGTTGCCAGGCATCAGAGCCATCCATATGTTGCCTTAGACATGGCATCAGAACCACAAATTGGTGATGAGTATGCATATGTCGACGGGAAAATATTGATCTCGTCATCTTGACAGATGAATTCCCTGGCCACTCTCATAAGCAACCTGCCCGTTCCTGACTCTGTGTCGAGTCTCAGTCTGGATCATTTCCGCGCCACTTCTGCAGGCAGCAGGACCCATAGTCAGCAACCTTGTTGCCTCGTGCACGCCGATCGCTGCTGAGGATGCGGCATGACGGGGATTAACATGACACACTCCGCTTGGCCACTTCGTCGGTCCTCGCTTCCCTTAACCCATTGTTTATGGGAAGAAACTTTTTTTTGAAAGGCCATCGTGATGAAGTCTAGCATTAGGTACTAACAGACGCGGATCTGTTCTGATAATTATCACATACTACTTGCACCCTAATTTAACGGCCTTAGTGCCTGACACATGTTTGTGGAACTGTACCGGCTAGCGCGTTTCAAGCATCAGATCGATTTTCCTTTTGTATCTAGGCAATAAAACAGCGGGCTTATATGAATTTCGCGGAGAATAATAATAACACTCACTACAATTCAACGCACGCGCATCTGTGTGTGTGTGTGGGGGGGGCTGTACAGGTCATGAGCGTGGAGTACTACACACTAGCGACGGAGGTTGCGCCGACAGTGAGACGGCGTCTGGGCGAAGGGGGGGAGGCATGGTGGTACCTCTTCCACGTACGTCGTTCAATGCTCATTTGAATCCGTGTGAATGAAATAGCGCTCGCGGGGTTGAGGCGGCGTTTCGACAGGAAAATGCCGAGATCGGCATCTTTCCTCGTGGCCGTCGTTTCTGCGATTTCAAACGCTCAAGCCAGGATGCAGGGTGAAAAACCAATGGTCTGTCTGCTTGCCTCATGCACACTAGTCATGCAGCATGACAGGCTGCGCGCTGCTTGGTCGCATCGGTATCGCCCATTAGTCCTTGCGTGACCGAAAGTTTTTTCAGGTCGATTTTGGCCTCGATCATCGATCAGTACGTACTGAACTAGTCAGCCGCGCCATGTGATGGACGTCGACACGTCGCTTCTGCTCAGCAGTGCATGCGCGTATCTGAGTTCAAGTTCAAGTCTTCCGCATCCTCTTTGCGTTCTGCATGTCTCTCTTTTGCTGTTGGCGCTTGAGATGAACAGCAGTGACCCAATGAACAGCTGCACGTCAACATCATGAAAAAGGTTGGGCAGACATGAGGGCCTCGAAGACACGTTGGTCGAGCTGGAAGCAGAACATATTCTCAGCAGACGGATATAGACACACTTTTCCTGACAGTCGGACGTTGTTATGGTGTGTCCATTATGCAGGGGATGGTGGCGAGAGAAGTGTGCTTGCGGTCAATGGAGACCAGGAAGAGGCAGGCATGATGATCAGGGACGGATGAACGAACATTTGAAACAAATTTGGAAATTTCTATGAGGAAGCGAGGTGTTCGTAAGGAGGGACTACTAGAGCTCGGCAAGACCCTGCAACCTTGAAGTATACGCCAAAAGGGACGTGGAGATAAACAGACTCGTCAAGGGCTGGTGTGGAATAGTGGGCAGACACGTGCCAATGACGCCAACGAGAGCATTACAAAAGTGGTTTGGCATGTTTCCTACTAGCGGGGTTGATCGGACTGGTCGCAGGGATGATAATTTCCAGTTTATCATCCGATACATATTGTGGTGGCCTCTCGAGTCCAACGTGTTCTTCCAACATGCGGAGTTGCGCCGCCGCTCCTGATAAGAAATTACGAAATCTGCGAAGGGTTATAAGGCCCTAGATCACAAGCCAAATCGTGCAATGTCGGACCTTCATCTGTTTCCAAGCAGCAGCGTCGCCGCTGTTCCCCTTGCCAGTGGGTCGCAGGCCGACCCAATGCACTCAACAACTGCAAACGTGAGCATGTCCTTGATCTCCTTCCCAGCTACCTTCGAGACGCTTCTTGGATAACAGACATACAGACCTGACCTTTCTGCTGTCAACCCTTACGCCGTGGAAGAGAGTTACAGTTCAGTTGGCGTGGGTAACATGCACGATGACCGGACCCGCGACCACTGACTCATCCTACTCCCGTAGTTCGAGACCTGTGAGGCACCAACCTTCTCGCAGGATGGTGTAGACAACCTGGCGAACCTGCATCCTGTGTTCTTTGACATGAATAGATCGAGCGAATTCACAGATCATCAGACCTCGAGTGTCCAACGTAAGCCTCATGTTATGTCTTCCACTAACCGACAAGAGCTTTGAATCTCAGAGAACCTGTTCAATGCGTCACCAAACGATGCTCGATATGATTATCCTTGGTCGTCCAATGTAAGGGCAAAATACGTGATAGCTTGCCAGAACTCCATGATTATTGTAGCCATGCACGCCAGCCTACGGAGCAGTTGGCGGTGAAAACGAACAAACAGACCAGCGTGTGTTTCACAACGTTCTGCGCAAAGCTAAAAAAGGGCTGAAGGATTTCCACAGCAAACTTTCCCGCTGGCACGTTAGAACATGCGCGTCCCGCTCGCGAGACCAAGCCTAGTTCCCAAAATACTGTCACATCTGCACGAGATGAACGGAACCGTGCACTGATGCAGCATATTCACACGAAAGGTCCCAAGCAACACATCTGCAGAAAGTGCGGCAGAGATTTCAAGAGGATATCAGATGCCCGACGTCATCTGAAGTCAATTCACGAGGGCGAACGGCCCCATTGTCCCAAGTGTAATAAAGTTTTCTCGAGGGAAGATGCCCTCAAGAAGCATCTGCGAAAGTGCAAGGTGAGTAAGTCTTCACATTTGAGTTTCAGGCTAGTTAACCTCCTTGCTTAGGTTCAAATCGGACGGATACAAATTCCAAGACGTACCCCGCACCAGTAACTGTAATTTAATTTATGATTGTTGGTACTACCGGTTTAGTACCAGCCAAACTTGTTGGTTATTTCTACATACGTTTGAGCCAAGTTAGCGCTCATTTTGTGAATCTGTTGCTTAATGAAATAGTTCCATTTTAGGACGAAATACGAGATGTGGAGATTTGAGGCAGTGACTAAACATGGACAAATAAACAAAAGAGTTGTTTGCCAAAACAACTCTGCCAAACTAATTTGTTTACGGTTCTTTGGTGCTAGCTCAGTCTTCCCTATCTTCAGGTCCTCGCATCACTTTTGCCTTCTGCATGTCTCTCTTTTGCCGTGTGTGTGGGACTGCAGGTTTCGTGCATGTCTAGGGAGCAGAACATCTTTTCAGCGGACAGATTAGTAGATATTGATAGGCACGCACTTTTGGGGATAGCCTAGATCGAAGATCCAATCCACCATGATGCGCAGCACCGGGCTTGTCCGAGGCAAGAACCTAGGAAAACACGTCTCAACGAACGCCTCCCTTGATGAAAGCGTCTGCTATCGGGTAGGAGTCAGGAGCGAGACTAGTGATAAGAGGGCGGGACGTATGAGGCAAAGAGCGTAGATACTGGGGCAGGCGTCCGATGCGGAGGACGGTGGCGAGAGGAGTGGATTTGCGGTCAAGAAGGCAAGATCAGGAAGAGGTGCAGACTCTAGGTGGGCGCGGACTCGACACGAGGGCAGCTGGCCAAGGACGGCAGACTTTGACAAATTTGGAAATTTCTAAGCGTGCAGAACATGTTTTTTGCAGCGCGCTGTCCGCGTCTACCCGAGGAGGAGAATGGTTTTTGATGTAGGGTCACGCCGATTATTGGGCCGAAATCGGCATACGGGCAGCCGTATTTGTCGCGAAATCGGCGTCCTTCCACTGTACTAGCCAAATTTGGGGGGTACCGAGTCAATTTACGGGCCTCGTGCAAACCAGTTGCGGATGCGGCATAAAAAGGGTCCTACTTCCGGGAAGAAATGGCGCAAGTATTTGATCCGTGACACGAGGCGTTGGTACTGTGATAACCATCACGTACTTCTAATCACTCGATATTTACCGAGTGGGCGAGTTATCGACTTCCACATGTGGAGTTGCGCTATCATGTACGACTCGTTTAGTAGTGGGGTACATGCTTGCAGCAGACGTTGCACCGACAGTGAGACGGCGCCTGGTGTCTGGCGGCGTGGATGAAGAAGCTGCGCCATTGATCGAATTATAGGATTGACAGTTTGACAGGCACGTTACCCTTTTTCGGTCCAGATGTAGGAAACATGCCTTTTACGAAATCGCCGAAGGCTCCCTTATAAACCCTAGGCCATAACCCAAATCGTGCAATGAGTAAGCTTCGTCTGCCATTTACCACCGAGACTATAGTTCCAACCAACGACCTCCAAGACGACCTTATGGCCTTGGACGTGGTCGGAACTGACAACGTCGCCCCCATTTCGCAGGCCAACCCAATGCACTCGACAATTACGAACGTGAGTCCTTGATGTCCTTCCCAGCCACCTTCGATGACGTCTCTTGGATAACAGACAGACACACCCGACCTTTCTACCGTCGACCCTTACCGTGTAGGAGAGAGATACAGCTCAGTTGGCGTGAGTATCACGCACTTTGAGTTTGACCGGGCCAGTGACCAATGAGATACCAACTATTTCACAGGACGGCTTGTACAACCTGACGGCCCTGGATCCGGAGTTCTTTGGCGTGGACGTTTTGCCTGATATCATGGCTAGCGCTTATCAGGCCTGGAGTGTTCCAGTGAATGTTTCTTCTGCCGGAATTCAAGGACAACTTGATAGAGATACAGTCCAACGTAAGTCTCGTGCTATATTTTTCACGATAACTTTGACCTTCCATATACAGCGAACCTGCACATTGCATCGCCAAACGACGCTCAATATCCCTGGTCGCCCGAGGTAGGGGTCAAATATATGATAGCTTGCCAGAGCTCAATGATTGTCGTAGCCATGCCTTCCATACACGCCAGCCTACGGAGCAGTCAGCGGTGAAAACGAACAAACAGTCCAGCGTATGTTTCATAACGTTCTGCACAAAGCCAAAAAATAAAGCTTGGGGATTTCCACAGAGAACTGGCCCACTGCGCCGTTAGAATATGCGCGTCCTGCTTATTCTGTTCCATCTATGCGAAATGAACGGAATCGTGCATTGATGCAGCATATTCACACGAAAAGTCCCAAGCAACACATCTGTAAAAAGTGCGACAAAGAGTTCAAGAGGATATCGGACGCCCGACGTCATCTGAAGTCAATTCACGAGGGCCAACGCCCTGAATGCCCCAACTGTAATAAAAAACTCTCGAGGGAAGATGCCCTCAAGAAGCATCTGCTAAAATGCAAAGGGAGTGAGTTATCACACATTTGAGTTTGTTTAAGGCGAGTTAACCCTCCTTGCTTAGGTTCAAATCAGAAGGATACTTATTTTAAGATGTGCTAGACATACTGTCGTGGAGGTTTTTCGTATGATTATTGGTACTACCGGTTTAGTACCAGCCAGACTTGTTACTTGTTTCTACATACGTTAGAGTCAAGTTAGTGCTCGTTGAAATAGTGAGATGTGGAACATACTACTAAACATGGACAAATAAACATGGCCGCTATCACTGCATCGCATCGCCGATGTAACAGTGCGTACTAATGTCACTCACATTTCATACACGACCTTCAAATTAGGGGGTGTTTACTATTCGGTCATCCCGTTTCGTCGGTTGATGACGAGATCCTCAATAATCCATGGGAGCCCATGGCAGGGTCTCGCTGAGGAGCAATAGTATGTATGGTTATCAGTCTTGTCGATGACAGTCAAGGAAGGTGCCATTGACTTCACTGTCTACTGACATTTGGCTGCGGAACGTTGTGAAATAACCCCGTTAATACATCGAAACATGTCAGCGTTCCTCATGTTCTTCGATGATGCCATCATCCGATAACGACCTTGCTTACACAGATCTATGAAAATTCAGTTGCTGGAGGGTCGTGCCAACTTTTCCGCAGCAGAGCATTCAAATCTCGAGCGTTATGGCAATGCCACATGTGTCAATGGAGATATCGAGTCCTCGTTAGTCAATTGCCAACTCGTGTGAGTGATTTGTATGACCGTCGTACAAAGGAGCTGAAGGAGACTCCTTCGGCTCCTTATGGGCTGCGCTGATGCAACATGAACAAGAGGAACACAGAAGCGACTGGAAAAACGGGAATTCTAGCGGTACGGGCGGGAAAAGGGGAGCCCTCTACCACAGGCCACGACTAAGAGGCGGGGCGACGGATTGATCACCAGGCAAGACACTCTTAGCAGTCACGCTGCTGAGGTAGCTCTAAGAACCGGGGGCCCTGCTCGCTGCCCCTTGTAGTGCTCTCGCTAGCCTTGTAACGTCCTTGCCGCATACGCCCTAGCAAGGAATCGTGTTTCCGAGCACTGTGTGTTTTGTATGATCATCAATCGTCGAATCATCTCGCACGAGAAGTTGTCATTCATTCATCACGCTTGGGAAACCCCGAAACCTTCAACGACGGTTGCACTTTGAATACAGACCTGAGTCCTGAGCGTTGGCCATCCAAAAACTCACAGGTGGCCGTGGTAAGAGGTCCAGCGATGTTGATAAACACGTTTTCTCGGGCACTACATGACAACGACGATATACTGCTAGATGGATTTGCTCTCTGAAATAGCGTTCCAGGTATACCAGCGCCAGTCCTCGGGGTTCCCAGAAAAAGGACGTCCGATACCCCACATATTCATATGGAAGCATTGAATCATATACTGGTCACTAGCATAGTCTCGTTCTATTTCAGAATGATGTTGATGATAATATGACAAGCAAACGTCCCAAATCCAGTCCTGCGCTGCGTACTACATGCGTAAAAGTCAGACGCTAGTAGTTGGTGAAGATGATTGCCTACCGGTACAGAAACGACTCGAATATTCATATCACTATGCACGTGAACTTTGTGGTCGCGGCTCTTTGATATGGCGATCCTTGTGTATCGTGGTATTAAAACGAGGAAGCCTTGTGGTGTGACAGCGATCATGTCTACTCTTACGAGGGTTTGGCTTGCTTTGAGAGTGACCTTCTGGGACGTTAATCCCTTATTTAATGTGCGATACCAGGTGCCTAATGGTAATTCACAATTGGATTCAGTGCCTATGAAATGGCGGGTGAAATCTAAGAATCGGGTTGGGTCTGAATCTTCAAGCTGTAGTTCGGCACCAAACGTGACGGTCCTTTTGCGTGGTGGCAGATAGAATTGCATTTTTGCATGATGCTTCCACCCAGGCAGTGGTTTGTACGGTATCGATACGTGTGATCCATCCAATACTTGACCCAGTGGCAGCAAAGAATGGGATCCGAGATTTTCACTGTGAGTGCCAGCGTGCGCTGGTGCCGGGCCCAAGTCAGAATGAACCAGGTTCGTTTCTTGACCTGGTGCCAACTGAATTCCGGGTCGGGGGTTGAGATTTCCACCGTGAGTGAGCCCCGGTGCCAGTTCCGAGTTAGAATCCGGCGGATTCAATATATGAAGCAGATTACTACTTTGTGGCCAATTGAACTGACCACTAGGATGATTTCCATCGTTGGCAGGGGTCGGGGCTCCATGGAGAAGAAGAGGGACGAAGAGGATGAGAAAGATGAGAGAGACCACAATCATCGTGATTTGTTGCTACTAGTACCTGCCAGAGGTGGGATGCGGTGACCAGCACAAGATGCTGTGCCACTTCCCGTAGGACTCGCTTATATGTGCGGCCAGCCTAACGACGACATCCAGTTGATCCTTGTTGCCCAGTTTGCTGATGAGTCTCAGTTCAGGCTAAGTGATTGATCTCACCTTGGCATCGCTTCATTGCCGTCGTCCAGCCTATCGTCGTTCTCTCCTCTTTCATTGCTCGTTTCTCCATGTGCAAGTGCTTAACCGGAGAAGGAAGTTGGGTCTGGGTTGTTAATGGGTCTTGTTGCGGATAACGACGTGACTCCCGTGACTCAGGCTCGCATTTACTCGAGGTCCCTATGGGATCGATAAGTTGAGCGTGAGCGCCGTTGAGTGGCAAAGCGCTGAGCGTGAGTGGGAAATGCGGCCTGCGGCATTCACAGCCAAAGAGTTTCGCGAGATGATGAACAATGATCCTGGGCGTGCACCCTGTGTAAAGGAGCAGTGAGTATGGATGGATGTGAGAGAGTTCGAGCGGGCAGGACGTCGGCGTTGCCAAAGAAATGAAATCTTGGATCAAGCGCCGTTTCATCGAATTTATGTGTGCAGTTCTACGACCATGCCGTCTGCACCGATGATGGAGACGTGCCCACCTTTCGCTGGATCATACCATGCTCGATCCTGCCATGCACGTGTCCGCCGTCCATTCCTACCATTGCGACCTCTGCGCACCACACATCGCTCTGAAGTGGCGAGTAGTAACCACGACGATTTGCAAGCAGTGGGGGTGGTGGGTGAGTGCATGAGTCGTACGTGCACCATCATCTCAACGTTTCAACCCCAGTCAAAAACGGCCCGCGAAATGGAGCGGGGGAGCCGTGTGAATTAGGGCTCTGAGCAGTTTAGTGCCGCTTTTGGCACCTTCCCCATTAAGCACTATAGTTCCACTTTTGGTATTTAGTGCCAGTTTTGGGCATGTCCCAACTTAGAAATATATTCCCACACACCGAAATTGAGCATTCTTGCAGTCTGGATACTCCCCATCTTTCATCATTTCCACTGGCAAATAGCCAAGCTACACTGGATATTCTGTGCTAGAGGCATCCAATGTATTAACCCAGTTGGAGCCAGCAGGACCATTGTTGCTGCCTAGCACTGCCACTGGCTAGGTTGATCAAATTTAAAAACTTGTAATAGAACATCAAATAAAATAGGATTATTTCTGAGAAAATTTGAGCAGATAGATCTGCACAGATGCCAATGTGTCTCCAGCCAATACCAAGTAATTTGGATCTCTGGTATTGAGATATTTGGTTTGCTGCAACTTGGCTGCAAATTTGGCTAATCTGTAGTTCAGTGCCAGCTGACCCAATTGCTCAGTGTTGGCTGAGAAAATACCAGCCTTCAAAGAGATCTATCCACTTGTAAATTTTTAAAATCTCAGCTATTTTATTTGATTCTATATTTCAATTGACCAGCTTAGTGGCAAAACTAGTTGCTGTCCATGGCTAGACCTATTGAAACAACGGACAGCAGTGCAGTGCACTGACTAAGTAAGGTTTCAATGATACTTACATTTGTTAGTTAGTGCTTATCTGCCTATGTGTTAGGTGGAAAAACTTGGGAGCTTAGCGTCCAAAACACCCTCCTTATATACATTTCAGTAACCCTAATCTAGGTACAAAATATAATAATAAAAATACTATTAAACGAGTTTCTTTTATTATTATCTATTTTTAATCATTCTATGATGTTCTATATGACATCATTTCCTTCTAAATGACTCATGTGCACAGCTATATGACTCATGCGCAGCAGTATGAGTCATTGCACAGTCATTGCACAGCAATGCACAGTCATATGAGTCATTTCTGAGTCATGTTCTAAATATAAATGATTATTATCAACTATTCAATACAGTTGATAATCGTCCCATCAAACTCTATAATATCTGTCAAACTCTATAATTTTGTACACAAGTACAAATAAGAGTTTATTATTACTAATCAGAGTCTAGATGAGCCTATAAACATGTGACTAATCATGTGATATCACATAATCTGAATAGATATTTAGTTAAATATAAAACACTAATTAATTCTAATTCTAATTATCTAATTAATTCTTAATTATTTAATCTAACTTTTAACAAGACCAACAATGTCAGTAAAGTGTGGCACTAGCATTCTTCCTGCTGCTGGCTACTTAACTTCCTGCCTCCTGATCCCAGCCCCTTTTGTTGTCTATAGCCTGCCATCTATGTATGTTCACTTGGAGCACATGACACTCCCCCCCCCCTTATTCCAAGATTCCGAGCTCAGTCCGAGCTCAATCCTAGGATTCCGAGTGGAATCTGAGTCAATTCCGAGCCCAAAAAGCTGGCTTGGAACTCACTAAAACAGGAACTAGTAATCTGAGTTCAGTCCTAGTCCAGTCCGAGCTGAATCTGAGCTGAACTCAGAATCAGCCTAGGAGTACTAGGACTGACAATGCTAAGACTGAGCTCGGACTCCGAGTAGAGTCTGAGTAGAGTGTGAGCTGGCTGAGCTGTGGGGGTTGTATTCTAACTGAGCCATATATAGCATTTGTGACATGTGTGACACGTGTCTTCACACGCGCTTTCATGCCTTTGTTTATTGTCACGTGAACACACCATGTGACCATCACCTGACCCTCAGCTCACCAATCACCATCACCATTGCCAACGTCACACCATCACTGTAGTCACCGTCGCACCATCGCCGTCATCACCATCGCACCAATGCCATCGCCACCACAGCCAAATGATGACTGCCACCACCACCATTGCCATAGCCGCGTTGTGCACAGACGGGCCATCGCCCCTGCCCTCGCCGTTGCCCTCATGTGCCGCCTATTGAAACAAGTGACAGCAGCGCAGTACACTTGACTAAGTAAGGTTTCAATAACTTACATTTTGTTAGAAGTGTTAGCTTAATCTGCCTATGTGTTAGGTGGAAAAACTGGGGAGCTTAGCGTCCAAAACGCCCTCCTTATATACATTTCAGTAACCCTAATCTAGGTACAAAATATAATAATAAAAATACTATTAAACGAGTTTCTTTTATTATTATCTATTTTTAATCATTCTATGATGTTCTATATGATATCATTTCCTTATAAATGACTCATGTGCATGGCTATATGACTCATGCGCAGCAATATGAGTCATTGCACAGTCATTGCACAGCAATGCACAGTCATATGAGTCATTTCTGAGTCATGTTCTAAATATAAATGATTCTTATCAACTATTCAATTCAATTGATAATCGTCCCATCAAACTCTATAATATCTGTCAAAGATATAAATATCTCTGAACTCTATAATTTTGTACACAAGTACAAATAAGAGTTTATTATTACTAATCAGAGTCTAGATGAGCCTATAGACATGTGACTAATCACATGACTAATCATGTGATATCACATAATCTGAATAGATATTTAGTTAAATATAAAACACTAATTAATTCTAATTCTAATTATCTAATTAATTCTTTAATTATCTAATCTAACTTTTAACACTCCCCCTTGTTGAATATTTTACTAAATGTGTATTCCACATAATTTAAGCATTCTACTATGCTTATTCAACAATAAGTTTTTAGTTAGTATGTCAGCAGCTTGATCTTCAGTTTTGATATAATAAAGATCAACTAAATCATCTTTGACACATGATCTTATATAATGATATCTGACATCCATATGTTTCGTTCTTTGTTCTTGAGCTGGATTTGAAGCCATATAAATTGCTGCTTGATTATCCATTATTAACGGAATGGATCTAATATTATATCCTAACTCTTCAAACAAATTCTTCAACCAAGATATCTGTCTGCATGCATCTGATGCAGCCATGTATTCTGCTTCTGTTGAAGACAACGCAATAGTTTTTTGTTTTGCTGATTTCCGATATACTGGTGCTCCAGCTAACTTGACAACCATCCCAGTTGTTGATTTACGATCAATAGGATTTGATGCCCAATCAGCATCAGCATAACAAATTAAACCATATTTATCTTTTCCGTTATATTTAATGCAGTAATCCAATGTACTTCCAACATATTGGATTATATGTAATGCCTTTTTAATGTGATCCTGTGAAGGATTACTTACAAATTGTGACATTAGAATTGTTGCATAAACAATATCTAATCTTGTACACATTGCAAGAAACAATAATGATCCTATCAATTGTTGATAGTACGTAATCATTTCTTGTGTTGCTTGACCCTCTATTTGTTTGTTTGGTACATAACCAGCTGGTAAAGGCGTGTTTACTGGTTTTGCATTAATAAGACCAAACCTTTCAACAATCTTCTTTGCATATTTAGCTTGATCAATTGTGACTATATGATTTTGTTTATCAATCACAATGTTCATTCCTAAATATTCACTTAAATCTCCTAAATCTCTACTTTCCCATTTATCCATGAATTTCTTTTTGTGATCATTAACAGTCTTTTCATTATTGCCCATGAATATTATGTCATCAACATATAATATAATGACTATGATGTCATTCTCTGTTCGTTTAACATATATTCCTGTGTCGGCATATAATCTTCTAAATCCTAATTTAGTTATACTGTTATGAGCTTGAATATTCCAAGCTAATGATGCTTGTTTCAAACCATATAAAGCTCTATTTAATTTATAGACTTTATTTCTATCATTGGTTTTGAAACCATCCGGTTGTTCCATATATATCTCCTCTTCTAATTGGCCATATAGAAAAGCAGTTTTAACATCTAGTGCTTTGAGTACCCATCCCTCTAAAGCTGCTAATGCTAATAAGATTCTAACAGTTTCGAATCTTGAAACCGGGCTAAATGTGGCTCCAAAGTCTATTCCTGGTACTTGTGAAAAGCCTTGAGCAACTAATTGCACTTTATATCTATTATCTTGTTGCTTTATAGTGTAAACCCATCTACAACCTTTAGGTTTACGATTTTTAGGTCTGTCAACTAATTCCCATACATTTCTTTTTTGTATAGATTTAATTTCTTCTTTCATAGCTTCTACCCATTTTGAATATGATTCAGGATCTTTATCTTTTATTTTTAAAAGATCTCTGTATACAACAGGTATACCCTTTTTCCTATTCTCTTAATCTACAAGTTTTGCTGCTGCTTTGGATAATAAGAATTTATCCATTCTTTTTTGTCTTTGTTTACGTCTTTCCTTCCAATCTTCATTACTAATTTCTGAACTTGGAGAACTAGGAATTGGTGTAATCACATTATCAGAAGGTGCTGGTGTTACTGTTCTTTCCAGATCTTCTTCTGATTTTTCTGGTTTATCATCAACCTTTTGATCATCAGATTTTATATCTAATTTTGGTTCAACAATAATTTCCTTTCTAGGTCTTCTACCAAAGAGTTTATTAAGACAATCTCTTTCATGCTTAGACTTATCTATAGGCATGAGATCTTCTAAAGTTAATTCAGGTTGAACAATTCGTTGTTCTTTAGCTGATTTAGTATCTAACTCTTGTAGCTTTGATATGTTAATTGGTTTCTTAAGCATATCACACCATTCCTTTTCTTTTTGATTTTGTTGTTTAACAACCTTTTCAAAATCTTTATCTGTTTGAATTTCTGCTTGTATTTTAGCAGGATGTTATCTCCATAAACATTATTATCAATAATTCTAACTTTTGGTTTCCTAGACGATTTTCTATTAGCAAGTTTTTGTTGTATAACTTTTCTTTTTTGTTCTCTAAAACCAAATGGATGAGATATTGGGTCTTGTATAATTTTTGGTCTATCATTATCAAGTTTTCCTCTTTTAGCTGCCTGCAGGTCTAACTTTTTTCCAATACGTTTAGAACCTGTAGTAACATTATCTCTAATGCTAACAGTAGGATCCCAAAAATTTCCAGTATTCAATTCAAACTTAGATTTAAGAAAAGGTTTATCAAAAATTTCTTTGACTCCTTTTTTAATATCTTCTTTAATAGATTTCTCATCTATTTTAAGATTTTTATTCCGTCCAGAAAGATTATCAAGTTCTGCAAGTCTTTCTTTTTCATGTTTATCAAGTATTTTATATATTCTTGATAAATCAATATGTTTAGTTTTTGATGTTGAAGGAGTATTATTAGAAAGTTCTGCAACTTGTTTATTAATAATATTCCATTTTCCAAGTCTGGAATATCTTCTATTAATTTCTTCAGAATCCTTCTTAAATTGTTCAACTTGTCGTTGAATCTCTGAAGAAGTTAATCTCTTAGTATCATCTTTCTGTTTTCCTTTATCAACCTTTATAGGAATATTATCTTTGTGTGATTTATTACTTTGTGATTTAAAATATTTATCATTTGCATCATGATAAGTATTGTTAGAAGAATCACTGTCTTCTGATTGATTGTCTGATGGTTTTCTTTTTGTGTCAGACTTATGATCATCTGTATCCGACGAATCACTATCATCAGAATCATTTGAATCATGAAATAATTGCCTTTTATCATTTTTCGTAGTGTCATGATTATAATGATTATCTATTGTGGGAATTTTATCTAGATCTAAAGTTGGGTATTTATCTTTATGGATAATCTTATCTTTAGATAATTTAGGAAATATGTTTTCATCAAAAATGGCATGTGAGGCAATGACTATAGTATTTTTATCATTCATGAACTTATATGATTTACTTTCATATCCAATGAACATCATTGGTTCAGCTCTTGGTGATAACTTATCTTTACGTCTTTCTTTGACTATATAGACATATGCCAAACATCCAAATATTTTAAAATATGACATATCAGGTTTTTTTACCCATCATAGTTTCATAAGGTGTTTTCCATTTAGTTCTTCTTAATGGTGTACGATTATATATATGAACTGCAGTCTCAAATGCAAAAGACCACCAAGATTTTGGGCATCCTGATTCTAATAAAAGTGTATAAGCTTTCTTTAGAATAGTTTCATTTAATCGTTCTGCACGACCATTTTGTTGATGAACATGTGGAGCACTTAGTTCATGTTTAATACCTTTTTCTTGAAAATAGTTATTTAACTTTTGATTTACAAATTCTCCCCCTCGATCTGAACGCATACTTTTGACATTTAAGTTCAACTGATTTTCAATAAAGACAATATATGCTTTAATTGAATTAAAAGTATCAGCTTTAGATCGAAGTAATGCAACATAAGCAAAAGAAGAATAGTCATCAAGAATTAATAAAGCCCATTTTTGTTTATGATACGACTGTATCGGCATTTCAATCAAATCAACATGTATTAATTCTAGCAACTGAGTTGCTCTACTAGATGAAACATGATACGGTTTATTATCAAGTTTACCCATGATACATGTTTTACAAATGCTTTTCATATGGGGTTTAGTAATTTTTGAACTATTTTCAGTATTTCTAAACATATGGTTTAACACATTATCACTAGGATGTGCCATCCTTCTATGCCAAATAAAATAATCAATAGTTTTAGAACTATTATTGATTAATAAATGATGAGAAGGTCTTTTAATTATAGTAGACAGCCAATGTACAGAATTGGCTTCAGTTGGGTGTCCAATAAGAGTTATGTTTCCCTTATGTATTATAGTTTTGGTTTTACCATGATAGACATGATAATCCATACTTGTTAATTGTGGTACAGATATAATTCTGTATGGTAACATCGGCATATAGCATACATTCCAATTCATAACATGTTTATTATGTCTGAAGCAGATTTGTCCTTCTCCTTCAATAAATGTCTGATTATGTTTATTAGCAGTGGTAACCTTCATGGGATTAATATATTTCTTATATGATGTGAAATCACTTAAGAACGGTGTACAATGTCTTGTTGCTCCAGAGTCAATGACCCATCGATCATTCTTATTTAAGAGCATAATTTGTTCACCAGGAACTTTATTCTCATAATTACTACATACAAATTTGTAACTACTGTTATTTACGTCTTGATTTGACATATTCAATATGCCATTATTAGTAATATCATCAAGCACTAGAACAGTATTAGATAAGTAATTATTTGAAGAATTCAATCCATACCCAATGTTAAGGTTAGCCATGTTGTTATCATTTCCAGTTCCATCAATATATTCTAATCCATGATCAGAATAATCACTTTTAAATGGATCTGATTCTTCTCCACTGTGATATTGTTCTTCCTCTTCAGGAGAACCATCACTGGAAATCGGTGTTAAAGGTGTTAAAGGTGAAGAATCGGTTTTGAATAACCGACGAATACTATCATCATGAAAATATTCATAATCTATCCTATCTTCAATAGGAGTATCATCGTCATCCATCTGAATTTCTCCAATTCTATCCAATAAAGAACTATTGTGTTGTACATCAGGTACAAGTTCTTCTATAAATCCAGCAGATTCTTCTAATGGATATTGTTTATAATACCCAGGAGCTGTATCTACTATCATTGGATTTGCAAAGTGGATTGTAGTGGATGAATCCTTCTTCTTCCCTTTCAATTCTCGTAATTCATTAATTAGAGCTTTATTCTTCAATTTCTTGTTAGCCCTATTTATTTCATTACGTTTCTTCTTGTCATCCCTTGACATAGAAGATGCATTTCCTCTGTTAGGAAATTTATTGTAACTCTGTCGAGGTACAAATGTTTTGCTTTTATTGAAACGTCCTCTAAAAGAACCTTTTCCCCTGTTATTATTGTTATAACTTGTATTGGAATGTTGATCTTTCCAATTTGGGTTTGTGTTTGGATTCTTTTGAATATTTGATCCAATATTAGCAATTTGAGCATGATGATGCATCTTGCCCTTTGATATGAGTAGATTATACTCGTTTTGAATACGAGGAATAATGTTATCTATCGTAAAATCTGCAATCTTGGTATCTATCAAGTTTGTAACTAGAGTACCATATGATTGACCAAGATTATGTAAGATAAAGAAAAGTACTACAAAATCAGGAATTTTGTAATTATTTTCAGTACCTAAATCAGCAACTAATTTCATCAATTTGGATATAGCTATGATAGGATCTTGTCCAGGTTTCATAGACCAGTTAAATATATTCTTATAAAGAATAAAATATTTAGCTATTCCTTTTAATCCAAATATTTTATCTAGTTCAGCTAAAGTTTCTTTAGGAGTTGCTTTAATATAGACATGGAGATTTGCAGCAAGTGACATTTGGAAAATCACATTTGCTCTTGCAGAATATTCAGTCCAATCTTGTATTTCTTGCCAAGTCCTCTTGAATGTTAATTCATATTCAAGTTTAGTAGCTGCAGAAGCTGGATGTGTAGCAGTGTTGGTATACATTGAAGGAAGGACTGGTTCTTCTCCAGTGACATATTTGGTATATCCCTTCATGGCCATATATGACATAATATTTGTACGCCATTTCTGATAATCAGAAACACCATTGAAGATAGAAACCATCTTCTCAAGCGAATCTTTATCATCTTTGCCACCACAAAGGTATGAATTAAATCCAGAATTAGATTTTACCATGTCATCTAGATTCCACCATTTGCAAGTTCCTCTTTGAGTAACTTCAAAATGCAAATATCGTCGTCCTTCAGATTTATAGACAAAATTTGAATCTTGTCTCCATATTTTTGGTAATGCTACTATTTCCCATAGAGCAGGATACATCTCCCATATACGTTTGAAGAAATGAGCTTGTTTGAACAATGCCATGTAGCATAATCCAGGTTTGTTCCAAATTGGATGCTCATTGGTGTGAATAACCGTTTTGACTTCTCCAAATTCTCTATATTTGACTTGAGTAGCTCCAGAAAAATCATCGTAATCGTGATCATATCTGCGTTTCTTTATTAATGGATAAATCTTTCTCTCAGATTTCTCTTCATCTGATATGTTGTTGAGGCTCTTCTTTTTAAGAAAAGTCTTCTTAAAGAAAGGACGAAAGTCTTTGACTTTCTTAACTCGACGAATTTGTCGAAATGCTTTGTATGATCGTTTGGGTGGAACAACATTCTTCTCTTCTGGCCATAAACCATCATCTTCTTCGATAGGCCAGTATGAATTGGACGATCTGGGCAATGATTTATGCTCATTATCAGGCCAATTTTCAATTGCTTCTTTTAGTTGTTGATGTTCCAATTCGTCCTTTGAAGGTTTATCTTCCCTCAATGGATAACTTTCCCAAGGACCATTCCAACCATTATCATTATCATGATCTTTCTTTTTATCATGATCTTCTTCTTCAGTATCGGTAGCTTTTTGCTTCATAGCAACTCTATCTAGACGTTCTATAATCATCTTAATCATATCTGAAGCCCAATCAGGTGCTTGAGGCTCCGGAGTATTATTAAGCGGTCTAGTCGTCTTTGGAAAATCTTGAACAACATTTTCATTGTGAATCATGAATGCTGATTGTTCTTCTCCCATAAAAGGATTTCCTGGGGGATAATACAATTCCTTAAATTTATCTTCAGGAACGTAAATAAATGTGCTACCATCTGAGGTGTGTGTGACTTCGTTTTGTCGAATGTCCTCATCAAACTTTATCAACTTGAGTTTTTTAGTTTGATTAACACACTCATCGCACAACTGAAAAGAATTTATATTTGGACCATTTTGGTCCACAACGGTACATATATATTTATTACAAGGTTTCATACCTTGTAATAACTCCTCTCGGATCCTTGATCCAAATCTTCCTTCAATATGCCCGACGGGGGCATTGACTCCGAGGATGACCGGAGTCGTCTTGGAGATCTTTCTCCTTCTACTGGGGATAAACTTTTCCCCAGACTGATATAATTGAGGGGGTTGTGCCTCAAAGATTTTCGTACAAGTGGGGTTCTCGTAACCCCGAAGAACGTACGCTGTGACAAAATTATCAGCTTTTGGAAATAATAGCTGATTTTGATAAGTCACCTTTGGTTCTTCTTTTTGCATGACATCATGCAACTTTATCTGTGCCAACTGCATGTCACGACGTAACTCATCGTCCATCTTCTGCAATTCTGCCTGCCTAACGGCCTCCTCATAATCGACGCGACTATGATAAACCTTCTCGTTAAGCATCCAGACCGGCAGACTTTCTGCTCTGCGTCTTTCAGCTAGTGCTTCGCTAAGCGCTTCTCCACGAAGGTCCCTAAGAGACTCGTATCGTGGTCCTGGACGTCCTCCAAGACCAAGCATGTGAACAGCTGGACCATCGTAGTGAGGTTGGTTCATGAGAGGCGGTAACTCAGGGGCACTCTGAGTCATCGTGGGTGGTGGCAGTGCAAGAAGATCATTATTGATGATCTCCTGATCATCAATCTTGATGCTGTCATCGTCGTCGCCATCATAATTGTCGGCGTCGCTGCCGCTATATTCGCCTTCTTCACTGCTATCCCCCTCTTCCTGTATTGGCAATTCGGAAGAAAGAGGGGGGTAAACAACTTTGTTTGCCTCGCTAGGCACGACGTATTCATTTACAACTATATCAATTTTTTCAGTTAATTGATTTGGATGAGTGTAAATTTTCATACATAAGCCATTCGCATTGACATATTTGACTCCCAACGTCTTTTCAGAGGAAGTACTAATTAAGTCATATGATGGGTGAAGGCGGACTTCCTCTTTGAGGAAGCAATCGTAGACAAATACATGGACAGATGCATCAACTGCATTCCATATGTGCGAGGCAGATCTATCATAGACCCTTCCAGGCAAAAAGAACTCCCGAGCTTCAGGAGAATTCTTGATATGATTATAACTGCAGGTGGTATTAATCATATAAACCAACTTGGCCAGACGATGACCAGGATAGAGATAACACATGTCATCTGCATCATATTTTTTCATAATATTCTCGATATCCTCAACCGGCAATCCATGGACTTCTTTCATTACACGACGAATAATACCTGCATTGATATAATCAGGTTTGTTCATGGCGGAGTCCAAGTAGAGCATCGGGTGGACGGATTGAGACAAGAAACCGATTTGGAAAACTTGAGACATCTATTAAAATTTGCATTAGCCTAATTCATTTTCTCGAATGAAACATGAGAAAAGATGTGCTTATCAGGCTGTGCTGTTTATGTAACAACATGTTATAGGCTGCCAACAACGCAAACAACGTCTTGAAGTTTGGAATGTTGCATGCCAATAAGTGTACCTGGGGCTCCTTCAAATTCCCAGTGTACAAAATCCACCAATTACAAGTATGCTACTGTGTGACTATCGTAAAAGTGACAATCTCGATCGTCCTAATCTAAGAGGGTCCATAGGGGGTGCCCTCCACTAGTCTGCATGTACGTGGAACAATGTCCACTCAGCACGACCTTTATACAGAATATTGATCCAAAATAAAGAATGTAACCAGGGAACGAAAACCCCTATATTGGTATAAAGGCATTAAATATCGGGCAAACGGGGGTGCATCAACCCTTTCAGATGTGGCTTCCACCACACCCTTATCCGTCGACTGGGACGGCCCGTAATCCGTGCCTTTTTGCTTTCTGGTGTGGCAAAACCAGTGTCGTTAGGGTGACAAGCCCTTGTGAGAATTTTGATTTCGCTGCTCCACAACAGCGGGTGACTCCGAAGCACCACTCCAGATGTTTAATCAGTGCTCCCACACTGTAGATCTCAAGGGAGATCTAGATGGTATCCCTGGTACCATCAACCGGATCATTATCCCATGATCATGGGTTAGCCATTCTGTACGGATGAGGAAAGATCGAGAGAGGTTAGTGTCACAGTCACAGTCACGGTAGATCGATCAGCTATCAGATCCCATCAGGCCAGATAGAGGGCCATCAGCCATATCTGCTTGCCTGATCTTGAGTGAGATCCAGCCGATCTAACGTCTATCTAAAAATACATTGTATCTATTAATACCAGCATCCTTCCCACGGCATGTAACAACTCCGCACAGGTTGCTTTTGAGGCTGTTGCTAGCGGGGCCCATAACCTATTGAAACAAGTGACAGCAGCGCAGTACACTTGACTAAGTAAGGTTTCAATAACTTACATTTTGTTAGAAGTGTTAGCTTAATCTGCCTATGTGTTAGGTGGAAAAACTGGGGAGCTTAGCGTCCAAAACGCCCTCCTTATATACATTTCAGTAACCCTAATCTAGGTACAAAATATAATAATAAAAATACTATAAAACGAGTTTCTTTTATTATTATCTATTTTTAATCATTCTATGATGTTCTATATGATATCATTTCCTTATAAATGACTCATGTGCACGGCTATATGACTCATGCGCAGCAATATGAGTCATTGCACAGTCATTGCACAGCAATGCACAGTCATATGAGTCATTTCTGAGTCATGTTCTAAATATAAATGATTCTTATCAACTATTCAATTCAATTGATAATCATCCCATCAAACTCTATAATATCTGTCAAACTCTATAATATCTGTCAAAGATATAAATATCTCTGAACTCTATAATTTCGTACACAAGTACAAATAAGAGTTTATTATTACTAATCAGAGTCTAGATGAGCCTATAGACATGTGACTAATCACATGACTAATCACATGACTAATCATGTGATATCACATAATCTGAATAGATATTTAGTTAAATATAAAACACTAATTAATTCTAATTCTAATTATCTAATTAATTCTTTAATTATCTAATCTAACTTTTAACACCGCCCACCCCCGTGTCACTGTCCCCGCGTCACCCTCCACACACCCGTCACACCTCCACCACTTACCACCACGTCACCGTCCAAGATTATACCACCAGGGCCCGGATAACAAGCATCTGGGCCCGTTGTACATTTTTTTTTCATTTTTTCATCGTAACTAATATTTTATTTTATCTGAACACGCCCCACCCATTCACCTGCATCCACGCCCACTCGCGCCCCACCCATTCACCTGCATCCACGCCCACCCCTGCGACTACGCACATCTGCACGCATGGCCATTAACCCGCCTGCACACGCAAACGCACACGCAAACGCGTGCACCGGGCCACCACCTCCACCACCTACTCGCCTACGTCCACACCCCGAGACCCACCCACTGCATTGCCCTTGCCCACATGCACGCCCATTTGCCTGCCACAGACGCAGACTAGAAGAGACACAAACGTAAACACAAATGCAAATGCAAACGCAAATGCAAACGCATGCACCTTACTACCACCACCACCACCTACCACACACGCCTGTTTGCCTGCCGCAGACGCAGACGCAACATACACACCTTACCACCACCACCACCACCTGCTCACCCTCGCCTGCATGCACCTTACCACCACCGCTCTGCACTCACGTTACCCATGCCCCTGATACCCACCTCTACACACACGCCCGTTCACCCACCCACACCTGCATTGCACCAACCGCACCCTGCACCCTTACCACCCACCTGCCCATGCCCATGCCAATGCCCATTCCCACGCCAACACCCACGCCATATGCCCTACGGGCTTTCGTCATGACTGTTTTATTTTAATTTGTTGTAACATGGGTTAAGTGTATTTTAAAAAATATATATTGATTATTAAATAAATTAAATTGAATATAACTTATCCCCATCTGCATACCTATGACCCATGATCAACACATTCCCTTTCCCACTCTCCCAATGTGAGAAAGTTGCTCAAGTAGCCTGAAGTTTGTGTTACAAGCTCACGCTCACAACCTAACCACAAGCCTCGCAGAGAGGAGAGGGTAGAGAAGAGGGGGGAAGGAATGTATTAGAACTACTACAATGATAACCTAAGGCTCAGATACAGAGCGTAAGGAAAACCATCTAGAGTCTAAAGAGACTCCAACTATCTACCAAGGTCCTTATATACTCCTCCTAGTAGACCCCTAGCCACCATGTCCCATTGGTACTCCCACAGCCGCGACCACCTTAACTCCCTGCCTTGCTGTGCATCCTATTGTATCCATGCTTCTTGGGCGCTGCTGCCTGTCAACTGTTTAATAGACCAGGCCTGGCCCATTCTCATGATGTCCGGACTTCCCACAGACTTTCCTAGGCTTCCATTATAGGACACGCTACCTCCCAGGCTTCCCGCGATCCCCATAGGTGTGTCTCCTGCCATATCGAGCATTGGTATCCTCCTGATGACTTGACCTGATGATGCGCTGATGCACTGATGCGTTGATGTGATCCCGAGGCGCCATCATGCAGGGTTGATCCTCCCTTCCTATTATATCCTTGGCTGGCCCAGCCAACCGCCGTCTTGTCCTCCAGTGAGCGCTCCCATGCGCTAACCCACACGAAGTGTTCCCATGGCCTTCCTAAGGTCCCAGACCTTGTGCCAATGATGCAGAGTGATGCCTGATCACCCTATGAATAAAACCGAAAATTAGATGCTAGGATCGGTTCCTAACAGTTTGGTTTTACCATATGTGTCATGATTTACCAGATTTATCATGGTTGAGAATACAACAGATTTACTCACTATGTACATTTTTCATAGCCTTTTCAAACATGTTCCCATCATTACAGGACATTTTGCACACATGTCACATGATTTATAAAGTTTTTCCATGGTTCAAAGAATCAGAATTATTATATTTTGCCAAAGTCCAGCTCAAAACTTTGGTTTAAGCCTGCTGCATGTGTACTCACATCAATGGAACAGTCTGGCACTGGCACAGGTAGAGCAGATCAATCAGCTGTCATTGGCATGGAAGAAGCAATGATCACATCCCACATGCAGAATAACATAATTAAGAATTGTGCACCTGAAGATGGTTGTGGTGGATGGGATTGTGACAGGACACACAGTAAGTTTTTATGCAGCTAAGTTGGCCAACCCTGCTCACCCTTGCCTACACCCCTGATGCCCACCACTGTTGTCTATACCTACATCCAGACACCCTCACCACCCATGCCCATGCCAATGCCCATGTCCTATGTGTGAGCCTTTCTCATAACTGGAGGTAGGTCTTTTATTTTGTTATAGTATTATTGGTTAAGTATAGTTTTAATATGTGTATATTGATTATTAAATTAAGTATTATTATATTATTGGTCAAGCATATTTGTAAAATATATATTGTAAATTAAATAAATTATATCTCCTCACCATTGTTGGAATATGAGCCTGACAAGCCTGTGTTTTGATGTGACTGCCTGATTTGGCTTACTAGTATATCATGCCAAAGTTTTGATCCTATGAAACATTGCCTTCACTTAATGGTTCAGGTACAGATTTGGGCAAATGCTTGGATGTCCAAACCTGTCCAAACACCTCAAACAGGCATATTACATGCATGTCACATAATTTATTGAATTTCCCCATGGTTTGGTGTGATAGATTGGTTTCAGCTATGCTGGAACTGGTGCCTACCAAACAGCACTCACTATTCCTGACATTGACAAAGCCTGATAAGCTTAACTGATGCCAATTGAACCATGCCTGCACATTTGATCCATGTTCAGACCCTCCAGACCATCTTTGGAATCTTCAAGCCATTTTGGAACCTTCAAACCACTTTTGGACCCATCTCCACTAAGCACCTTGGAAAAACCCCATCCAAACTTTCTTCAGTTTCTGAACTGTGAGAAGAAAAAACAAATGATGTGATATGTCTAGGAAGCATCCCATAATAATTGGAACATGTATGAGGCAACAATTGGAACATGTATGAAGCAACAATAGCATGTATTGTTGGATTCCGAGGTGTAGATCTTGTGACCTGGACTAAGCAGGAAGCATCCATGTGTGAACAACAAATGGTGTGCCCATACTGAGGATGAGTTCAACTCACCATGCCAGGAGTGTGTGTAAATAAACACAAACAATCTAACTACCATATATGTAATATATGTATGCAGTCATGCTTGTAGTGTCTGGATACTAAATATAAAATATTCCAACATGTATGACAATTCTAGGAGATGGAAACTGAGAAATTTAAAAATGATTGAAGGGGATGTCTGTGATTTGTTCAACAGAACACCACAATTCTAAGTTTCTGAGCTGTGAGAGAAAGTGAGGGATAATGTGACATGTCTAGAAAGCTTCCTGTGACAATGGAATATGTGTAAAAAAAAAGCTAGGAAATGATAACTGAGTGAAGAAGAAAAGAGTGATGAGGATGCCTGTGATTCATTCAATAGAGCCCACCATTCTCAGTTTCTGAACTTTGTGGAAAAAATGACAAATAATGTGACCTGTATGGAGAGCAGCCTGTGACAATGTGAACTTCTGTGAAAATGTTAGGAGAAGGTAATGGAGCCAAAAAGGAAGGAATGAAGGGGATATCTGTGATTTATTCAACAGAACACCACAATCCTCAGTTTTTGAACCATGGGAAAATATGCCAAATAGTGTAACATGTATGAAAAATATCCCATGACAATGTGAGCTTCTGTAAAAGGGCTAGGAGAAGGTAATGCAGCAAGGAGAAAATGTTCTCAAACTCACCCACAATAAGTGGATTCATCATGGAATCCACACAGAATTCATATGGAATATTCCATCTGGACATTTCATGCACATTGTGCATTCCACAGTGTGACACAGTAACAAGTTCCACAGGGGAAGCATGTCACACAGATGCTATTAAAAAAACCATGAGGAATATAGTTGTATTACATGTAAAATGCCACTGTGTGACTGATGTGTGATATTTTTATACCCTAGATGGGTGGGAATGTCATGCAGATCCCATGAATTCTGTGTGAGTTGCACAAAGTCAACATGGAATCCATGTGGAATGGGAGGGAGTGAAAAGTACTTGCTAATGTGGGAATGTGGAGAGAAAGCTGACTTGACTGTGGGAAAATCAATTACAATGTGAGAATGTTGACATATATTAAGTGTTGATATGTTCTATGTCAATTGATATGCAGAGACTGGTCTATAAGTTGGTGATATGCACTTTTGAAATTACTCGGAATGAGCTTGGATTTTGGTCAGAGTCCGAGCTCATTCCGAGTTGGGCTCGGACTGAGTGGTGAAATATCCCAACTCGGACTGAGCTCGGACTGGACTCGGATTCTACTCGGATTCCTTGTACTTTTTTACCCTACTCAGACTGGACTCGGACTGGACTTGGATTCTGCTCGGAATCCTCGGACTGAGCTCGGATTCCACTTGTACAGGGGGGGGAGTGTCACTTGCTCGTTCACTTGGTGTGCATCAACTCCAGTTTTTAATTCACTGCCCAGCTTCCACCTGCTGCCCACCTCCATCTGCCCTTGACCACTGCCTGCACCCCACTGCCTGCCCCTTTTGCTATCTGCATCTGCCTACTGCCCTCTTGCACACTACCTACCTGTCACTTCATCTACTACTGCTTGCCACCTACCACTTGCCTGCTACCTTCCCACTACTGTGACCTAGTGCCCCTGACTGCTCCTTGGTTGTTTGCAATTATTAGTGAAGTGAGATTTCATATAATAATAATGATATCATTTGTACTTTTCCTTGGACTGATTACCCTGTAGCTGGATTTGGGTTTGCTACAGGTGAACACAGCTGTTTGCACACATGACTGACTTATATATGAGCTTGCTACACTGACTGTACTTAACATAGGCTCAGAATATTAGTAATTGTAGCACAGAGTGCTATACTACTAAAATGTTCACTGTTGGCAATAAATGGTGATTACCCTTTGATCCTTTCAATGCTTTCCTTAGCAACTTTCTCAGAGATCTTTCCCTCCTTTACTTAATTAATTAATTATTTTAAAAAATTGTTGTCCCAGACATGGCATCAGAGCCTGAATTAGTGCCTAACTGTGTGAAACCCACTGCTGGATGTATGACTGACCATATGGGACAAAATTAGTAAGATTTGGGGTTCACTGCAGCAGTGCACAGTGCACATCAGTGCATGATGGTTTGCATCATGCACAAGTTAATTTCTAGGTGCAGTGCATGATATGCATGGCACAGTGCAGCATGTGCATCATATGCACAATGCAGTGCAGGAGAGTGCATCATTTGCACTATGGAATATCTCCAGATATCAAGTCCAAATGTCAACATGCACAAATGATGCATGCACTGTGATATGCACTGGACCACTACTACAATAAAAGTGGGCATGCACCACTTGCATCCCACCATGATATTCACATCCCAATATCTTTCATACCTCCTTCATTTATTGAAATGAATGTGAATGCTACCTCACTCTGTTCTTGCCATGCCTTGTTCATTGCTGCAGTCATGGCGCCCCTTTCCAAGTGGTGCAAAAAAGCGATCCCTTGTTGGATCAAATGTGACAAGAAAAACTCAACAAAGGTAAGCCACCCAGACTGAAGCATCAACACAGGTGAGCAATAATGATTGGTCTTTCAAGGATAAGATGTTGCCTTGGGCTGATGGGCCAACAGTGGATGATGACAATGAGGAGTTGTGGGATGGATGGAACAAGATATTGAAATGATAGACAGCAGTGCAGGCACTAGCTAAGTAAGGTTTCAATTACTTACATTTAGTTATTAGTGCTTTTGCCTTACAAACTGTTGTTAGTTCGAAAACTGGGGAGTTTAGTGTCCAAAATGCCCTCCTTATATACATTTCAGTAACCCTAATCTAGGTACAAAATATAATAATAAAAATACTATTAAACAAGTTTCTTTTATTATTATCTATTTTTAATCATTCTATGATGTTCTATATGACATTATTTCCTTCTAAATGACTCATGTGTGTTAAAAGTTGGATTAGATAATTAGAATTAGAATTAATTAGTGTTTTATATTTAACTAAATATCTATTCAGATTATGTGATATCATATGATAAGCACGTGATTAGTCATGTGATTAGTCATATGATTATAGGCTCATCTGGACTCTGATTAGTAATAATAAACTCTTATTTGTGCTTGTGTACAAAATTATAGAGTTTGACAGGATGACTATCAACTACATTGAATAGTTGATAAGAATCATTTATATTTTAGAACATGACTCATAAATGACTCATATGACTGTGCAATGACTCAGACTGCTGCGCATGAGTCATATAGCTGTGCACATGAGTCATATAGCTGTGCACATGAGTCATTCAGAAGGAAATAATGTCATATAGAACATCATAGAATGATTAAAAATAGATAATAATAAAAGAAACTTGTTTAATAGTATTTTTATTATTATATTTTGTACCTAGATTAGGGTTACTGAAATGTATATAAGGAGGGCGTTTTGGACACTAAGCTCCTTAGTTTTTTCCACCTAACACATAGGCAGATAAGCATGGTTACTGTTAGGACGGATCTGTTAGGACAGATCCCACCACAACCACAAGCCTCGTGAAAGAGTGATAGAATAAAGAGATAAAGAAAACACAATAGACTAGTAACCTGGTAGGAGGAAACTATCTAGAGTCTTAGAGACTCGTACCTACATGACACCCTCCTTATATACCCCAACGCCTGGTCTGTGCGCACAGACTGCGCAGCTACAAGACCTAGGCCTACCATCTAGAACCGCCCGGACTCGCCCAGAGTCTTAGCCCCTATAACCCCATATGCCGCGGTACAGCCACTTGCTGATCTAAGCCCTCGGAGTATCCCGTTAGGGGTGGGAGTCGTTGCCTATATCCAGAGAAGTGTCGATAGAGCCCCAAGGAAAATAGATAAAAATATAGAAAAATCCGGAGAAAATTGTAAGGTCGTAACAGGATCCCACCACAACCACAAGCCTCGTGAAAAGATGATAGAATAGAATAGAGATAAAAACACAGTAGACTAGTGACCTGGTAAGAGGAAACTATCTAGAGTCTTAGAGACTCGTACCTACAGAACACCCTCCTTATATACCCCAATGCCTGGTCTGTGCGCACAGACTGCGCAGCGACAAGACCTAGGCCTACCATCTAGAACTACCCAGACTCGCGCAGAGTCTTTGCCCCTATAACCCCATATGCCACAGTACAGCCACTTGCTGATCTAAGCCCTTGGAGTATCCCATTAGGGGTGGGAGTTGTTGTCCATACTCAGAGAAGTGTCGATAGAGCCCCAAGGAAAATAGATAAAAATATGGAAAAATCCTGTAAAAATTGTTAGGTCGTAACATAGCCCTCTCCTCAAGACTTCACATCCCGGGAAGTCGACACTATGGGTTGTGCCGTGAGGGAATGAAGTGCAGGTTTAACCGGCCTGCCACGCTCAAGGTCTCTTGAGAACACCCCTTCTGTATCCTTTTCCGCGTATATATGTCACCTGTCTCCTTTCCAGCGCTGCCAGTTCCACTTCAGCTTTTCAAGGTACTCTCACTCAAACTTGCCGTCCTCCCATCCAAAGAGTCGCTTTGGCGCACGTGTATTCATGTGATTCTGCCACTTGCAATAGTGCAAGTCCCAGGTATTAACAAGGCATCGTGGTGCAGCGGGATTAGCCTTATGGAATTTCTGAACCTCCTTTTTAGCATTTTTGAGGTTTTCTGCAGGTTCCCAAGTGGAATCTTCTACTGGGTAATTTTTCCACTTGACTAAATATTCCAATCGTCCGCTGCCGCATCTGCTCACTCAACTGTCCATGACTTCCTCTACCTTGTATTCATCATCGGATGATTCCTCAACCATTTGTGCTTCCTGTCTCTGCGCAACTTTTTCCTTTTGGTTGGGAAACCCTGGTTCTTTGTACGGTTCATCAGCAAACTTGGGGGGTCTCTACATAGTACTACTATAGCTATGGTAGTACTACATAGTGTCCATAGTGGTCCATAGTGGCCATAGTGCTGGTAGAGAAGGTCTACATGCTGTGTAGTCCTACATAGTACTATGGTAGACTATGGTAGACTATGGTAGCTGCTACAGTCTATGCAGACTATTCATAGACTAGTACAGCTGTAGTAGCTGCCATGCCCTACCATGTCTATGGAGCACTACCATACTCTCTGTGATAGTCCATGTAAAAATATATTTTCTGTGACAGATTATATTCTATATTATGTCATCAGTTATAATATACATATTAGTCACCAATTAATCTAATCTAATCTATATATCTATATATAGTACATATGTTATCAATTATGTAAGTAAATTAAAGCATTACATGAACATAAATAATTTGCACCTGACCAGGATTGAACCCACAACCTTAAGAGCACAGCTGATGCAATACAAACCATTACACCAAACTGCCATTGTCATATTGGTATCAAGAACACATATATCCTACATCCTCTGCATTGGACTTAGTCTTGCCAATGCAATCACTCAACTAAATACTATTTTCCAAGTCAGGTTCTACAAATCTATGCTTTTGCTAGTGACAAAAGTTGTAGTATGGAAGACGGCGCACAACTTTTGTTAATGGTAGGAATGCTGTCAATCAGTAGTTCCTAAGTTATTCATGTTTATCCAAATGACAAGTGATGACAGACAGCTGTAGTGATTATCCAGACCCCACAGAGCCCCACAGGACTCAGAAGATATATATACATTCTATGCAGCACTGTGCAGTACTCCCACAGTCTGTGACAGTCTGCATAAATAACTGTACAGATAAGTGGTAGTCTATGGTAGTCTGTGACAGTCCAAATAAATAACTGTACAAATAAGCTACAGAGCCTTGCAGAGCTTCACATATTGCCACAGTCTTCTGGTAGTCTATGGTAGCTATGGTAGTCTATGGTAGTCTATGGTAGTCTATGGTAGTCTGCTGGGTCTGGTCAGTCCAAGTGAATAACTGTATCAATAAGCCACAGTGCCTCACAAAGTCCCATAGAGCCCTACAATGCTGACAGGAAGGGCAAAGTGTTCAGAGTGGTGTGTAAAAAATTAATATTCATTAACATTATTAATTTGCCTGACCAAATAATGACAAAGTTGGACTTACAAAAAATTCTTGGATATGCTCTACTGAGGTGTGTGAAGAGTCTGCAGGAGTCTGCCAGAGTCTACAAGGAGTCTACTTGCACTACAGATTACTGCAGTTTCACTTCAGATTCACTATGGGCACTATGGGCACTTGTGGTGCTATGGTGCTATGGTCACTACAGTGCTATAGTACACTACCACAATCTATAGAACTATGGAATATCTATAGCTTACTACAGCACTACTACAAAATCTCTACCACTGCCTCTGTGACTAAGGGAGCTACTGACACTACTGACTCACTACAGTCACTACAGATGATTGTGGGAAACCCCAAGGTTTGCTGATGTTTCAAGAGAACCTTGTTGAACACGTTGTACACTTTCCAGGAAGCTGGGACTTTCAACCGATAGGCTGACTCGCCAATCTTCTTGACCACCTCTAAAGGGCCCACAAACTTGCCATCCAATTTCTTTGTGGCGCGAATGACTGGTAGATTTTCCGTGCTGAGGTAGACCTTGTCACCAGGTTTATATTGCCGAGCCTGTGACTTGCCTGCATCATACCGAGTTTTCATCATGGTGGCCGTTTTTTCCAGCGCTGCTTGAGCTTGTGAATGGACATCCTTAAGTTCATCAACCAGCATTTCAACAGCCACCACTTTGGGTTTGTAAGTAGGACTGAGACCTTTATGCGGATGATGCCCATAATTCATAAAGAAGGGCGAGAATCCTGTGGATGCATGGACTCGGTCGTTATGACAGAATTGTGCCACAGATAGCCAGTCGCTCCAATTATCCTGCCTATGATTGACGAACATTGTCAGGAATTCCTTGACCTCCTGATTGACACACTCCGTCTGTCCATCAGTTTGCGGGTGATAGGCAGTGGATCGATTAGGTTTGATCCCCAACATGCTGTACAGGTCATCCATGAACTTTGACACAAACTGAGGCCCTCGATCACTGATGACCTTGTGCGGTAATCTGTGGTCCCTGAACACATTGTCCCTCATTAAAACAGCTACCCCTTGTGACGTGATGGATGACGTAGTTGGCAAGAAATAAGCTTTCTTGGTGAAGCGATCCACTACTACCATGATCATGTCGTTCCCTTTTGATTCTGGAAGCGGTCCCATTAAGTCCACCAAGATAACCTCCCATGGTTCCTGAGGTACCTCATTTGGTATGAGCAGTGTGGCCCTTGGTTGTCAATCTGGTTTGGCGCGTTGACAGGTTTCACAGCCAGCGATGTATTCTTTGACGTCCCGGCGCATATTCGGCCACCAATAATTGTGGGTGAGCTGCTCCACAGTTTTGGCAATCCCTGAATGTCCCCATGAATGGTGAATCTGGATTATTTCTCCTCGGATGCATTTAATGGCTGGTACATATACATGGCCCTTCCATTCCACTAATCCCCTTTCCACCTTAAAGTCTCCATCGCCTTTCCTCCAATCCCTTCAAAACCTGTTTCTCCCATTGTTGTTTTGGGATTTTCCGGATACAGTCCACAATTTCTTCCAATGCTCTGTTGTCATCGAAGATTCTGACAAACAAGTGTTCTTTTAATAAACACCCTCATTGTCATTTTGACCTCGTTCATGACTATCAGGACTACCCTTGGCGTGATGCCTTAGGGCCCCAACAGCAGACTACAGAGGAGAGGAGATGATGAGGGTAGAGAAGAAACCCGAGAGAACTTGACTGAGGACTCTGGGTGCTAGTTGCTCAGTTTATATACTACAAGGGTGGTCTGTGCACCACTCTAATAATAGTATCTACACTGAGTAAGTATGAGTCAAAGGAAAAGCATAAGTGGCGGCCGTGCTGTGCATGGCTGTGCCATGAGTCATAAGTAATGAGTCATTGGTCCGGTAGTCTGTAATCTAATCGTAATCTAATCTAATCTAATCTAAGCGCTGACCAGATAAGATAGACGCTGGGTTTGCTAAGATGTTTGGCTACTCTGTTAGTAAAATACAAAGAAAATAATAAAAATGTCTTAGTTGAAAAACTAATTTGACCAAGGTCATGACAGTACCCCCTTTTTAGGATTCGGCTTCCTAGACAAACTCCTTTGGAATTGGTTCCACCATGACATTCAAATTGTCATTGAATATCACATATCCACTCTTCTTCATTTTTTCAAGGTTTTTTACCGCTTGCCAGGCCCAAAAGCCATGGTGTGGGAATTTCCAGGGATCTTCTCCCATTTCTGCCTTTTCCATGAATATTTCTACTTTTCTTGAATACATGATTTGTGGTCTGGGAGGAGGTTTTGACTTTGGGGGAGGTTTGGCGTCAAGGAAATGGCAACGTGATGCATTTTCACATGGGTGATCCACGTTGGAATGACCACCCAGTACAAGGATTGTTTGTTTAGATTTTTTATTGTTGCATTTGTTTTTACCCATGGTGAGTGCAAAATGTACAAATGTGGGGTTTGTGTGTTCAAAAGGGCCTGAAATAAGGCCTACAGCAACAAAATGAAGCAGTTTAAGGCCCTACTCCAGGGCCAATCCTTTTTTAATTTTGTAAGCATCCGTTACAATCGCATGGCCCATCATGATCCGATGGTTCATTTAATTGTTTTAACAATTCTTTTCCTTTCCACTTTTGCCAATTTTTCTCCCATGATGCAGTTTCTGCTACTGTGTTGATATCGATCCTGGAAATTACACCTTGTGGTGGTTCCGTGAAGTTTTCATATTTTTGAAAACCTAGTCCTTCAAAGGTTTTCCTGTCAATAACCCGAATTGCGCCCGGGTGTCTATTGTAAAAGTGTTTTATTTTTCTTTTTGCATTTCCCAAATTTTCTTTTGGCTCCCACGAATTGTGTTTGTTAAGATTGATGCTCTCAATGCAGTTCGTTCTAAGTCAACAGTGGCAACCAGAGTCTCGGTCTGCTCCCAGCCTACTGGACAAGTTCTGGACACTAAGTCAAACAATGACAAAGGTCAAAGTAAACAACGAGCTCAGGAAGATGAGAGTGAGGAGTTTCGTTCAGAGGTTGAGAGAATAATTCGATTAAGTTGGAACTAAAAAATAACTATGTTACAAGAGGGTTTATATACTGAAAAGAACAAGGAGAATATAAAAGGAGACTGTACAGCTAAATACCTAAGAAGGAAATGTGAAGGTAAAATAGCTAGAGGAAATAAGCGTCCATGAAACGTATAGCAATGATTATGTAATAAAAGAGTCTGTTTAACGAAAGGGAAAGAAATTGTAACATTACCCCCTTCGTATGCAAGAAGTCACTGACTTCTTATCCTGTTCCCCAGCCATGGTTTCCACCATTTGTCCACCCATGATCTCTTTGTGACTTTAACCATTTGGCAATGGTATTGATGTCATGGTTAGCAGTCTCAAACCACCATTGCAAAGTCCTTGTGATATAGTCGAGTTGGACCATCTGTTCAAGGATCGCATCGCGCTCTTCATCTGTGATGGTATGAGGGTCAGTGGTGAGGGCGGTGTTGAGCATGGCATCGAGAGGTCTGGTGAAGAGCTGATAATCGACGATGAAGGTGGCGAGGGCTTCCTGAGCCTGAAGAAGGGTGGCATTAGGGGTCCGGGTGAGAGGTGGTGCTGGCAGAGTGGGTAGGGGTGCTTCTTCCTCAATAAGGAAGTCAACAAGCTCATCCGGATGCTGATGAAGGTCAGCGACGGTGGAGGGAGGGGAGGTGGGCCAATCCGGGAAGAGATATTCGTCTATAGTGGTGGTGGTGGTAATGAAGACCTCAATGGGGAGGTCATGGGCAGTGGCAAGGAACGGGGAGGCAGCGGCGAAAGAGGGGTCATAACAATGGCCACAGGCTGTGACCAGAAGCACAAAAGCGAAAGCAACGAGGTAGGCGATGACGACGATGGTGGACATGCTGTATCGATAGGATGAGGAAAATGAGACCATTAAGTGTGGTTTAAATATCCCAAATTTCATCATCGGAGTCCAAAGCTAAGATCTCTTCGATCTCAGGTTCCCTGGTTCTGAGAAAGTTCTCACGAGAGTTCCTTGCCGCTTCTTCTTGTTCTGATCGGGTTCCTGCATCATCAGGATGTTGAATACAAATTTGATCAGGGTGTTCATGCCATGTGACGCGTATTGCTTGGTTCAGAAGAGTGTAATATTGTTCAGTTGCAAGTGTTATTTCCATTTGCGCTCGTGTGCGGTTAAAATTTTTACTTCCCCTTATATTCATTTGCCGTTCATATTGCCATTGTTCCGTGGAGATGTCTCAACCTAGCTGAATAATCCATTGTAAAGCTTCTGATAATTCAGGGAAGGTTCGTCGTAACCAAACCCTATGATAAATGTTATCATATTGAAAACAGGGATGAACTGATGCTGGAAGATAATGTGATTCGGCTTCCTGAAACGTGGGTAACTCTCCTAGATCAAAGGAGAGGCAATGATACTGAGGAAGATACTTTGATAAGGCATTATATGGAATCTCTGTGTGTCCTTGCGGATGGGTTTGTTTATGAGGAGGTAATCGTGATACTTTGGGTGGTTTTGACATCATTGGAACGTATTTCAGTTTTTGATGTATAGAGAGCATTCGTTTGGAGGGGTGTTTAAAGGCAGGGACAAACATCTGCGTAACTGAGTATCTGGTTTTGACAGTAGGAGTGTATCGTCCAACAGTTCTGCAGAATCTTTTGACATAATGAATGTTATGTTTTAGTTGGAGGCTGGTGCGATAGTAAGTCATTGCTTTAATTGTTTCAGAGGTTTCTTCTGCTTTTATACTTGACCAGGATGTCTGCAGCATTGCCTAGATATTGTTCTGGTTCCCAAGTGTTATCATTTGCTCCATAGCCTTTCCATTTGACTAAGTATTGATAACTGGCTCTGTGTTTCCAGTGTCCGAGGATAGCTTCGATCTCAAACTCTTCTTGTCCATTGACCATATCGGGAGGTGGCATTGTAAAATTCAGTCCATGCATTGAAGTTTCCTTATATGGAGTGAGAAGTGATGCGTGAAACACAGGGTGAATGTGCCATTGTTTTGGTAATTTCAATCTATATGTAACTGGTCCCATGACTTGTTTGACCTGGAAGGGTCCTTCTCGTTTTGGTGCTAGCTTTCTTGACTGATATGGGATGTGGAGATTCTTGTTCTCAAGCCAGACTTTGTCACCTTTTTCAAATCTGATTGACTTGTCCTTGTATCAATGAGCGATCATTTGTCTAGTGAGTTCATGTGCAGCTAAAGCTTCTTCTCTGGCTTTTCAAAGCATCTGAAGGCGTTCTTCTGCTGCTGGTGCAGTCATCTTGATTGCTGGTGTAGGGATGGCAATCGGATCTGATCCATACATAAGTTGAAATGGGGATGTCTTTATTGTGTCATGATATTGGTTATTGTGTGTGAATTTGGTGATGGATAACAATGGTTTCCATTTATGTGGTTCATTTGGGCAAAACATTCAAAGATAGATATCCAGTTCTTGATTGACACCTTTGGTTTCTCCATCAGTCTGAGGATGGTAAGTGGTGCTCATCCTGTGGTTGATTCCTAAAGCCTTTCGTATTTCTTGGAATACTATAGCAGAGAATTGTGGTCCTCTATCAGAGATCAGGACATCTGGAAGTCCAAAACGTTTAAAAACTTCAGAGATATAAAGTTCTGCTGTTCCTAGAGCATCGATTGTCTCATTGCAAGGAGTAAAAATTACCCCCTTTGTAAGGCCATGGTCCACCGTGACCAATATGGAATCGTATCCATCAGATATAGGAAGATCAGTGATGAAGTCGAGTGTAACCTGTTGGAAAGGTCATGTAGCTTTTGATGGAATAGGGATTAGCACTGGTGAATTAGGGTGAGTATTGACTTTCATTTGTTGACAGAGTGCACATCCTTCAACCCATTCTTTAACATGTCTATACATCCCAGGCCACCAGTAATCACGTTTCAAAAGCGCTAGCATCTTCAATTGTCCAGGGTGTCTGGAAGATAATGCTTTGTGTATTTCCTTGATCAACCGAGCTCGCAACTCAATTTGATCAGGAACATAGATCTTGCCAAGGTAATAAACGATGCCACGAGTATATGTCCAGTCTTGCAGTTTCGATTTAATCAGTGGTGCCCTTTGTTTAGTGATAACTTCAATAAGGATGCGTCCAAAATCATCATTTGCCATATATTTCTTCAATTCACTGGCAAGATCATCATTGATTAGTCGAATAAATCGGTCATTTGGCAGAACTGTGACAGTGGTCTGTTCTTCATCATTGCCCATATGATCTGGTCGTCTAGATAATGCATCTGCTTCGAACATTTTTGTTCCGGGTACGTGTTCGATATGAAGATCAAATTCAGATAACAGCGATGACCACCGAGCTTGTTGAGGTGTTAAGCATTGAGCGGTTTGGTAATAGGACAAGTTCTTGTGATCACAATGGACAATGATCGTGTGAGGAGAACCATGTAATAGATGGTGCCAAACTGCAAGTCCTTTGATGATTGCAAGCAATTCTCTGTCATAGATCTGGTAATTCTGTTCTGTTGGTGTTAACGCATGGGATATAAATCCGCATGGATGGAGTGCTCCTGATTCATCAGCTTGTTTCAGTACTGCTCCAATTGCTTTGTTAGAGGTGTTGGTTTGAAGGATGAATGGTTTTACAGGATTTGGCATTAACAAAACTGGCATAGAGGCAAACCGTTGTTTTAGAGTATCAAATGCGATTTGTTGCTCATTATCCCAGTCAAAAGGTTCTGCTTTCTTGGTTAAATCTGTGAGTGGTTTTGCGATTGCTGCAAAATTCCCAATAAATCGTCAGTAAAAGTTTCCAAAGCCTAGGAATGATTGGACTTGTTTAACTGTAGATGGTACTGGCCAATCGGCTATTCCTGCAAGTTTGATAGGATCCATTCATATCTTTCCAGGCGAGATTATCATGCCCAGAAATTCGACTTCTTGAATGGCGAATTTACATTTCTCTAATTTCAGGAACAGATCATTCTCCTCCAATCAATTGAGAACCCTTTTTGTTTGTTCTTCTGGTACGTTCAAATTCTGAGAACATATCAGGATATCATCCATATAGATGATGAGCCATCCTTCATTAATCATGTCTCTGAAGTATTCGTTCATCATAGTTTGGAATGTAGATGGTGAATTGCATAGGCTGAAGAACATAACAGTTGGTTCGTATAATCCTCTGTTGGTAATGAAAGCAGCTTTCCATTTGTCCCCCTTCTTGATCCTGACGTTATTATACCCCCATCGGAGGTCCAATTTGGTGAAATATTGTGTGCCAGCAAGTTTTGTAAGGAGATCGGATACTAGGGGTAATGGGTATGTGTTCTTGATTGTCCAATCATTTAAATATCTATAATCTTGGCACAGCCAAAGCGCACCACTTTCCTTCTTTGAGACAAAGAAAAATGGCAATGCTTGAGGAGATTTTGATGGTTTGATGTATCCTTTAGCTAGCTGTTCTTCAATCCATTCATCCAGCGATGACTGTTCTTTGATTGATAACGGATAAATCTTGCTAACTTTAGGACTAAAACCGGTTTTCAAATCGATAGCATGATCCCAAGTTCTGGAGGTTGGGAATCGTTCCGATGCCTTTTTCTCAAAGACTGAGCGCCATTTCCCATATTCCGATGGTAATTCCGTTTTTGGTTCATCCTTTTTCAACTGATGTTCTAATGCTTGAGACGCTGATGTCTTGACTCTGATCCAGTAATCGTCTTCTCCCCATTGTTGATTGTCCAATGCCATTTGCCAGATAGTTCCTTCATTCCGTTGTTCATCAATGAGGTGTATCGTTTTATCTCTCCAGTTGATAGTAGGATTGTTTTCTTCTAACCAAGGGATTCCCAAAATTAATTGTTGATCTCCCAATCTGGTGATTAGAAACCAGTTACTGTATCATTTTCCTCCAATTGAATATTGAATGTGGACTCGATGTGTGATCATTCCATTAGTGTTAACTGTTCCATCTGCGTTTCTGACTCTAATTGGTTTTCGCAATTTTTCTTTTGGTAACTTGGTGGTTACTTCTTCATCAATATAATTCCCTTCTGCTCCACAATCAATTAGAGCTTAAGTTTCAGCAGGTAAATTGGACGTCTCCACAGAAATTGAAAGGCGCTTGTCATTATTCGATCTTACTATTACAGAATCAAGCGCTAACTGTGAATGTCCATTTGTTATGGAAGTGCCAACCGCTGTGTGACGCTTCCGGGTTAAAAACCCTCGTTCTCGAGTTCATTGAGAAGACTTTCTCGTTCATTGGCCTTCATCCCAGCAAGGATCGCTCTGATGCTTGCAACTGGATCATCTTTCTTTTCCTTGGGCACATCTTCAGGGATAGATCTGATCCCCTTAATCTGAAATGATGAGGAGGTCCTGAAGGAGGCGTTTGATGTGGTGTTTCATTTGGGACAATTCCTTGAAACATGCCCCTGGTTTCCACATCTGAAACATTTTCCAGATTTCATGTATTCCTCCTTCTGTTCATCTGTCAAACGTCTGGTGGACATCGCATTTACTGATCGGGTTGATCCGCCCCTATTATTGGTGTTTCAATTAAAATTGGAGCGATTCCCTTGTCCTGGTTTTCGCCCAAGCGCTCGCATCATTTCCCAAGCACCATGAAGCTGTTCTGCCTTTTCATATGCTTCTTTCATGGATAGAACGTTTGCCTCGAGGATCTTTGTAGTGATACTTTCAGGAAGTCCTTTGACAAATGCCTGAAGCTGTGCAGTTGTTCCTTTCAAACCTGAAGTACTGATCTCCATGCAAAATTTTCTGATATATTCAGGGACTGAAACATCACCCCCTACTCTGAGATTGGCTAGATTGTTCAGTGCCCTGAGAGCGCTATTAACTTCTCCCCAATCGGCTAAGAAACGCTTTTTGAACTCAGTCCAACTTGTCCAAGTGAGAGTTGTTTCTTCTTCATTGTCTAATTCATCTTTGATCAAGACTTTCCAATCATCAAGTTCTTGCCTGAGACAAGCAAGAGTGAATCGAATCTGTTTCTGTGCTTTGTTCTTGTAATTATTGTCATTCAAGACGAAGTAGTCTTCAAGACTTCCAATGAAAACCTTTGCTTCGGTTCGCTTTTGTTACAGTTTCTTTTCCTCTTCTATGACAGACGCTTTATTATTACATCATTACTATACGGTTTAGTGGACATTTATCTCCTTTTGCTAACGCTTTCATATTTCCTTTCATAGGTAGTTAGCTGCGCTTACTGTGCATTCCCTTTATAGTTTTCCTTGTTCTCAAAACGTATATAAACCCTAGAATATCCTGTACATTCTCCAGTTCCAACTTAATTGAATCCAACTCCCAATTTTGACTCGAACTCCTTGCTCTCTTCATCTTGAGCTCATTGTCGACTTGAAGACCTTTGTCATCGTTTGACTCAGCGTCCAGAACCTGTCCAGTAGGCTGGGAGCAGACCGAGACTCTGCTTGCCACTGTTGACTTAGAACGAACCGCATTGGGAGCATCGATCTTAACACAAGTTGGAACTCTCAGATTGCTCAGCGTTTCTACACTAGCCAGACACCATTGATACCAGAACCTCGACCCTCAGACCCCCAAATGGCTCTGTCTGTTTCAGATGAAAGTATTATCTAGATCGAAGGGAAGTCTTTCCATCGACTACAGGAACAGGGTGGTTTTTCCGCTCAGGAACCAAGAAGAAGAACGAACCAGTACCAGAATCCCTCTTTGAAGGTGATTACATTGAAGGACAAGAGGACGCCTTCCCAGATGACATTTGGATTGATTGGATAAATGAGGAACATGAAGAAGAACTTCATTCTTTATTCAAACCACCTACAGACAAACCAGAACTCTCCTGGTGGAATGAATATCTCAACCTTGCTGATATTGCAGGATGAGAGCAATACACACTTAGGGAAGGAGAACTACAGCCTTGGATAGAATTTCAAGAACAGAAACAGATCAAAGCAAATCTATTTGGAGATCCAGAATCAGGAAAGAAGAAAGACAAAACAGGAGAACCTACAGACCCAAAGGAAGAAACAGAAAAGATGGCATCTGACGCAGCAGCACCTGCCTCTAAAGGAGATATTAAGCCGCAGCCCATGCGCATTTTTGCAGGGAAATGAACCGAAGCAAAGGCTTTCATTGGAAACCTAGAAGACGATTTCATTTTGAACGATGACAATTATAAAAACAAAGGCCAGAAACAGATTTGATTCACTCTTGCCTGCCTAGGACAGGAACTCAACAATTGGAAGGTTCTAATTAAAGAGGAACTAGACAATGATGAAGAAACGACCCTTACCTGGATGAGTTGGGCCAAATTCAAGAAGCGCTTTTTAGCAGATTGGGGTGAAGTTAACAGCGCACTCAGGGCCCTGAACAATTTGGCTAATCTTAGAGTAGGGGGTGACGTTTCAGTCTCTGAATATATCAGAAAATTCCGCATGGAGATTGGAACTTCAGGATTGAAAGGGACAACCGCACAACTTCAGGCATTTGTTAAAGGACTCCCTGAAAGTATTGCCACCAAAATCCTCGAGGTGAATGTTCTATTGATGAAGGAAGCATATGAAAAAGCAGAACAGCTTCATGGCGCTTGGGAAATGATGCGAGCGCCTGGACGCAAACCAGGACAAGGGAATCGCTCTAATTTTAACCGAAACACCAACACTAGGAGCGGATCAACTCTATCAGTTAATGCTATGCCCACTGGATGTCTGACAGATGAACAAAAAGAGGAGTACATGAAAACTGGGAAGTGTTTCAGATGTGGAAACCAGGGACATGTTTCAAAAAATTGTCCGAAATGAAACGCTACTCCAAACGCCTCCTTCAGGTCCTCCTCATCGTTTCAGAATAAAGGGATCAGATCCATCCCTGAAGACACGCCCAAGGACAAGCAAGACAATCCAGTTGCAAGTATCAGAGCAATCCTTGCTGGAATGAAGGCCAATGAACGAGAAGGTCTTCTTAATGAACTCGAGAATGAGGGTTTTTGATCAGGAAGCGTCACACAGCGGTTGGCACTTCCACAGCAAATGGACATTCACAGTTAGCGCTTGATTCTGTAATAGTACAATCAAATAATGACAAGCGCCCTTCAATCACTGTTGAAACAAATGATTCACCTGCTGAAACCTCTGCCCTCATTGACTGTGGAGCAGAAGGGAACTTTATTGACGAAGAAATAACAACAAAACTACCAAAAGAAAAGCTAAGAAAACCAATTCGAGTCAGGAACGCAGATGGAACAATCAACACAAATGGAATGATCACCCATTGAGTATTAATTCAATATTCAATTGGAGGAAAGCGTCACAGTAACTGGTTCTTAATCACCAAGTTAGCTACCAACGATTAATCTTGGGAATTCCTTGGTTAGAAGAAAATAAGCTGACGATTGATTGGAGAGACAAAATGATTCACCTCATGGATGATCAACGACGAGATGGAGCGATCTGGCAACTGGCATTGAATAATCAATGGGGAGAAGACGACTATTGGATTAGGGTCAAAACATCAGCATCACAGGCATTAGAACATCATCTGAAAAGGGACGAACCAAAGACAGAACTACCTATGGAGTACGAGAAACGGCAATCAGTCTTTGAGAAGAAAGCTTCAGAGCAATTTCCTACCTCTAGAACTTGGGATCATGCAATCAAACTGAAAAACAGTTTCACCCCTAAAGTTAGCAAGATCTACCCATTATCAATTAAGGAGCAGTCATCCTTAGATGAATGGATTGAAGAACAACTTACTAAAGGATACATCAGACCATCGAAATCACCCCAGGCATCACCATTCTTCTTTGTTTCAAAAAAGGAAAGCGGAGCCTTAAGACCATGTCAAGATTACAGATACCTGAATGATTGGACAATCAAGAACACATATCCATTACCCCTAGTATCTGACCTCCTTACTAAACTTGCTGGAGCGCAGTACTTCACCAAATTAGATCTCCGCTGGGGATACAATAACGTTCGAATCAAGAAAGGCAATGAATGGAAAGCAGCTTTTATCACAAACAGAGGATTATACAAACCAACTGTCATGTTCTTTGGACTGTGCAATTTGCCATCTACATTTCAAACCATGATGAATGAATATTTCAGAGATATGATTAATGAAGGATGGCTCATCATTTACATGGACGACATTTTGATTTGTTCCCAAAACAAGACAGAATTGGAAGAGCGAACAAAACGAGTTCTAAACCGATTAGAGGAAAACGACTTGTTCCTGAAACTGGAAGACCCCTAGCCACCGTGTCCCACCGGCACTCTCACAGCTGCGACCACCTTAACTCCCTGCCTTGCTGTGCATCCTATTGTATCCATGCTGCTTGGGTGCTGCCGCCTGTCAACTGTTTAATAGACCAGGCCTGGCCCATTCCCATGATGTCCGGACTTCCCACAGACTGTCCTAGGCTTCCATTATAGGACGCGCTACCTCCCAGGCTTCCCACGATCCCCATAGGTGTGTCTCCTGCCATATCGAGCATTGGTATCCTCCTGATGACTTGACCTGATGATGCGCTGATGCACTGATGCGTTGATGTGATCCCGAGGTGCCATCATGCAGGGTTGATCCTCCCTTCCTATTTATATCCTTGGTTGGCTCAACCAACCACCGTCCTGTCTTCTAGTGAGCGCTGCCATGTGCTAACCCACGCGAAGTGTTCCCATAGCCTTCCTAAGGTCCCAGACCTTGTGCCAATGATGCAGAGTGATGCCTGATCACCCAATGAATAAAACCGAAAATTAGATGCTAGGATCGGTTCCTAACACTTTAGTAGATTGGATCTACAATGGGGCTATAATAATGTATGGATCAAAGAAGGTGATGAATGGAAAGCTGCATTTACTACACCAGAAGGTTCTTTTGAACCAGTAGTAATGTATTTCGGACTTACCAATTCACCAGCAACTGTCCAAGCCATGATGAACGACATTTTCCGTGATATGATCAATGAAGGAAAAGTCATTGTTTATATAGATGACATCCTTATCTATGCGGAAACTGAAGAACAACACGAACAAATAGTGTTGGAAGTTCTCAAACAATTGGAAGAAAACGATCTTTACGTTAAACCAGAGAAATGTGTATGGAGCGTAGAAGAAGTCGAATTCCTTGGGGTAATAATTGGACCCAATGGAATAAAGATGGATCTGAAAAAGGTAGAAGCAATCCTGAATTGGCCGACACCAACTTGTGTCAAAGATATACAATGATTCTTGGGATTGGCAAACTACTATAGGAGATTTGTCAAGGACTATTCATGGAACAACCAATTCTTGTTGCACCAGATTCTGACAAGAATTTCAGAATAGAATCTGACACTTCCGATTATGCTACAGGAGGGGTATTATCAATGGAATGTGATGACAAGAAATGGAGACCTGTCACATTTCTTTCTAAATCCCTTAATGAAATGGAAAGGAATTATGATGTCCACGATAAAGAAATGTTGGGCATTATGAGATGTCTTGAAGCCTGGAGACACTATTTGGAAGGAGCACAGCACCAATTTGAGATTTGGACGGATCACAAAAATCTTGAATACTTTATGAGTGCAAAAAAGTTAAATCGAAGACAAGCACGCTGGGTATTGAAACAACAAACAGCAGCGCAGTGCACTGACTAAGTAAGGTTTCAATGACTTACATCTTTAGTTAGTTAGCTTATTCTGCCTGTGTGTTAGGTGGAAAAACTGGGGAGCTTAGCGTCCAAAATGCCCTCCTTATATACATTTCATTAACCCTAATCTAGGTACAAAATATAATAATAAAAATACTATTAAACGAGTTTCTTTTATTATTATCTATTTTTAATCATTCTATGATGTTCTATATGACATCATTTCCTTCTAAATGACTCATGTGCACAGCTATATGACTCATGCACAGTAGTATGAGTCATTGCACAGTCATTGCACAGCAATGCACAGTCATATGAGTCATTTCTGAGTCATATTCTAAATATAAATGATTCTTATCAACTATTCAATTCAGTTGATAATCGTCCCATCAAACTCTATAATATCTGTCAAAGATATAAATATCTCTGAACTCTATAATTTCGTACACAAGTACAAATAAGAGTTTATTATTACCAATCAGAGTCTAGATGAGCCTATAGACATGTGACTAATCACATGATTAATCACATGATCTAAATAGATATTTAGTTAAATATAAAACACTAATTAATTCTAATTCTAATTATCTAATCTAACTTTTAACACTGGGCCCTATACCTCAGTAGATTTAATTTTAAAATCATTCATAAAGCAGGAACAAGTATGGGAAAAGCTGATTCTCTGTCCAGGAGGCCAGACCATAAAAAGGGGGTAGAAGATGATAACAAGGAAGTTACCTTGTTAAAACCAGAGTTTTTCAGTACTTTACACTCCCCCACATGCATGCCTGGACTCCCGGGGAGTCCCTCTGGAGACAAGCCAGATGGTCATCTTTATTATCTGAATTTGACCTCCAGATTGAACGTGTACCAGGAACAAAGATGTTTGAAGCAGATGCCCTATCTAGACGACCATATCATATGGGTAATGACCAGTACTTTACACTCCCCCACATGCATGCCTGGACTCCCGGGGACTCCCGGGACTCCACAGGGACTCCACAGGGACTCCCTGCATTTCTTACCAAAACCGGAATAATTGACCGGGAGTCCCTCTGGAGTCCCTCTGGAGTCCCACCTCACTCCCACCTCACTCCCTACAGAGGCATATTGTGGCTCCCTTGGAGGGAGTCCACAGGGAGTGTTACTTGTATCTTGATTCTTGAGTTAATCACATCAAGCAATCACACATCCCCACAACATACCCATACCCTCTCATGTTTTCCCACACCAAGAGCAACTTCCCACACACATTCCCTCACTGCACATCATTTTCCCATGGTCACATATGTATCTTCCCATCCTATATGTTTTTTTCCCACATGTAATTCAACTACCATCAACATTCCCACATGGCAGGTTATTGTTCCCATACTTCATCTGCACATTTACATCATGCATATTCCCACACATATGTTGGATATTAGTCTATCAAGCTGACTTGCACTCTGCCTTATTTCCCATGGAAAGATATGATTTCCTGCATATGCAGCATTCCTACTGGATTTCATTTTTTCACATTCACTTTAACTTCCTCCACATGTTCCCACAATGCACTGAGCTAAAGGCATGTTGGTGTTGTATTTGAGGGATTGTGTCAAGCAATTAGACATCATTGCACTTCCACATTTTCCCAGTAATTTACACTGCCCCACCTGGCAGTGTTTATCTTGGATTACTTACTGTTGGGGTTCTGCATCAATTCTCAGGAGAGCCCACATATTGATATCTTGTTTCTTGTGAATTGCAAATGGATATGATAACATGCATATTCTTATATTTAATGGTCTAGTTGTTTGGGGGTGCAACCTTATGTTGCACACAAATATATTACATAATTATTTTAGTTTTTCTTGTACTTGCATTACACAGCCAATATATTTTGGTCATGGGTATAATGAATGACAAGAATAAGTAATAAAACCCCCACATTACACTTACTCTGGGAAATCAATTTTGTGATTGTTCCAGTCTTATGGATGACTTATTCATGTTCCACTGCCATTGTCACACCCTCACCACTGCCCCTAATGCCATTGCCATTGCAACCTTGCCACCCCATGGCTTAATGGTCTTTGCAATGCTGTACAAACAAAGTGATTATTTTAGCATCATTGATAATGACTTATATAACCCTCTGTGGATAATACATAGCTCCAGATCATTATTTAATTACTCAACAGAGTGTTCACATTTTGGCTGTGTTGCCATCAGCTTGGGTGCTTGGTGCAATCATTAGTTTATGACTGTTATGGTCAAGTCAAAGGGAGGAACTACTAGTAAACAGGTTGCAATGATAAATACCACAAAAGTATGTGATGAAAAAACAACTGATGCATTTCTCATTTACAGATGTCTGAATATCACCACCAAGGTGGATTCACTTCTCCTGTCATTTGTATTAAATCATAAATCATATCATGAATTTAACTTGAACATGGCATATCTGGATTGTAGCAATGCCCATTTCTCAGAAAAGGCATTGATTACAAATATTTTTATACCATCAGTAGCATCAGATTTAACCCATATACAATATTCATTAATAAAATATATTATGAATTTGACTTGGGAGCAGCATGTCAGCATTGTCACACAAAATTGTTTGAAAGGGTTATATCTCAACAAGTACTTTGTTTACAAATATTTGTATACCCTCAGTAGCATCAGATTTAACTCCTCTACAACTTTCATTAATAGAGCATGTCATGAATGTGACTTTTGTACTTCAGAGTGCTGTGGCTGTGCTATAAAAAGCGAAATCATGATAGTATTTTGCAATTATCTCAATGAATATTGGGTTTGCACATATTTGGTTTTCATATTCTGGGACAAATTGACTCTCTATATTTTTTGTTAATAGGTCATGTGACAATTCTCACATTTCAAAACTGTGGGAAATGTGACACTATTGTGACATGTGACATGAGAGAATGGGTGATATCTAGTGTGGGAAAATGTGCAACTTACCTAATCAACATGTATATAATCTTATCTATATTACTAGTCTAATTTACTTATGTAATCACTTATGTAATCAGCCTATATACATTATCTAGCTTACTAAAGTAGCTGACTAATCAATTTTCGAGGAAGGGGGATGGCAGAAACTGGGTGCTACTGGCTGTCCTTATATACCTGCCAGGAGTGCACAGACCATCTGATATGCGACAAGTGACTGTCACAACTGAGTTCATGAGGACTCCTGACACTCCCTGTGGACTCCTGGTCTGAGGAGTCCTCAGGATTCCCTGACTTTACCAGGAGTCCAGTGGGAGTCCAGGTGGAGTCCAGGTGGAGTCCACCAGCCATTTAGTACAATTTTGGGGTGAAAAAAATCACCAGGAGTCCCGAGGACTCCACAGGGACTCCCGGGGACTCCCCAGGAATCCTCGGGATGCACGTGGGGGAGTGTAAAGACCTTGAGTTTTTCTGCATTGCAGCCTTACAACAAGGACATGTACTGGTTAACACATCAGAAAAAGAAATTCTTAATAAAATAAGGAAATCTGAAGCAAGAGACGAGGATGTAGTTAAAGCAGTTGAAGCAATGAAAAAGGCAAATGTGAAAAAACTTAATGCAGGAGAATGGCAGATGGAGCAGGGATTAATCCTTTGGAGAGGAAAAGTCTATGTTCCAAAAAACGAAAAATTACGAATGGAGATAGTCAGACTCCATCATGACACACCCATTGCAGGACATGGAGGACAATGGAAGATGGTTGAACTCATCACAAGAAACTATTGGTGGCCAGGAGTCACTAAATTTGTTAAAAAATATGTCGCCGGATGTGACAAGTGCCAAAGAAGCAAAAATTTCCCAGAACCACCAGCAGGGAAATTAATGCCTAATTTGGCACCACAACAGCCATGGACACATATATCTGCAGATTTCATTACAAAGTTACCAGAATCGCATGGACATAATGCAATTCTTGTAGTCTGCGATAGAATGTCCAAAATGGCTCATTTTATCCCTACATCCAAAGAGACATCAGCACAAGGACTGGCAACTTTATTCAGGGAACATGTATGGAAACTACATGGACTTCCTGAATCAATTATTTCAGATCGCGGACCTCAATTTGCTGCTCAAATGATGAAGGAATTGAATCAGATGTTAGGCATTTCCACAGACTTGTCTACAGCTTTCCATCCACAAACAGATGGACAAACGGAACGAATGAATCAAGATTTGGAGCAATTCTTGAGGATATTTGTAGATCACCAACAAGAAAATTGGTTGGAATGGTTAGCTATTGCTGAATTTAGCTACAATAATAAAATTCAGGCATCAACAAAACATTCACCATTCTTTGTTAATTATGGAAAACATCCAAGAATGGGAATAGAGCCAAGAAAGGAAGGAAGTCATCCAGCAGCAGCAGAGTTTGCTCAAAAAATGAAAGAAATTCATGAAGAAACTCAGGCAGCATTACAAAAATCACAAGATGACATGAAATTATATGTGGATAGAAAATGTTCTGAGGTACCAGAATACAAAGTTGGAGACAAAGTCTGGTTGTCAACCAAGGACTTACAACTTTCTGGGAGACCTACAAGAAAGTTAGCAGAATGTTGGATAGGACCTTATCCAATCAAGAAAATAATTTCATCAAACGTGATAGAATTGGATTTACGTTTCTCACAACAAATTCATCCTGTTGTGAATGTTTCAAATACATCCTTACGTAAAACCAATGCAAAGACAAAGAGTAGCACCGCCACCACCAGTAGAAATTGATGGTGAAAAGGAATATGAAGTAGAAGAAATCATGGATGTACAATTAAAAAGGAACAAGATGGAATATCTTGTAAAATGGAAGGGATATACGGTGGAACACTGTTACAATTTCTTTCCCTTTCGTTAAACAGACTCTTTTATTACATAATCATTGCTATACATTTCATGGACGCTTATTTCCTTTAGCTATTTTACCTTCACATTTCCTTCTTAGGTATTTAGCTGTACAGTCTCCTTTTATATTCTCCTTGTTCTTTTCAGTATATAAACCCTCTTGTAATGTAGTTATTTTTTAGTTCCAACTTAATCGAATTATTCTCTCAACCTCTGAACGAAACTCCTCGCTCTCATCTTCCTGAGCTCATTGTTTACTTTGACCTTTGTCATTGTTTGACTTAGTGTCCAGAACTTGTCCAGTAGGCTGGGAGCAGACCGAGACTCTGGTTGCCACTGTTGACTTAGAATGAACTGCATTGAGAGCATCAATCTTAACACAAGTTGGAACTCCCAGAACCGCTCAGTGTTTCTACACTAGCTAGACACCATTGATACCAGAACCTCGAACCTCAGACCACCGAATGGCTCTGCCCGTTTCAGATGAAAGTATTATCTAGATCAACAAGAAGTTTTTCCGCTCAGGAACTAAGAAGAAGAACAAACCAGTACCAGCATCCCTCTTTGAAGGTGATTATATTGAAGGAAACGGAAAGGACGTCTTCCCAGATAACATTTGGATTGATTGGGTCAACAAAGATCTAGAAGAGGACTTTTACTCTCTATTTTACCCACCCACTGAAGAACCAGAATCCTCCTGGTGGAACAAATTCCTCAGTCTCTCTGGAGCACCACCACAGGATTGATACGCACTCCAAGACAAAGGATTACAACCTTGGAGAGAATTCCTAGAACAGAAACAGATCGAACAGAGTCTATTTGGAGATCCAGAATCAGGAAAGAAGAAAGACAAAACAGGAGAACCGGAAGAACCAAAAGGAGAAACAAAAAAAATGGCAACTGATGCAGCAGCACCTACCTCTAAAGCAGATATCAAACTGCAGCCCATGCATGTTTTTACAGGAAAGCTGTTAAGATCAATGCTCCCAATTGTGGTTTGTTCTAAGTCAACAGTGGCAAGCAGAGTCTTGGTCTGCTCCCAGCCTACTGGACAGGTTCTGGACGCTGAGTCAAACGATGACAAAGGTCTTCGAGTCGACAACGAGCTCAAGATGAAGAGAGCGAGGAGTTCGAGTCAAAATTGGGAGTTGGATTCAATTAAGTTGGAACTGGAGAATGTACAGGATATTCTATGGTTTATATACATTTTGAGAACAAGGAAAACTATAAAGGGAATGCGCAGTAAGCGCAGCTAACTACCTATGAAAGGAAATATGAAAGCGTTAGCAAAAGGAGATAAATGTCCATGAAACCGTATAGTAATGATGTAATAATAAAGCGTCCATCATAGAAGAGGAAAAGAAACTGTAACATTACCCCCTTTGTATGTGAGAAGTCACCAACTTCTTACCATTGTGCGTCTGTGGTCCAGCCATGGTCCTTCCTGGATTCAATCCACTTGATGATGGAGTCCAGGTCCTTGTTGGCCACCTCGATGCGCCATTGGAGGGTTTTTGTGACACGCTCCAATTGTTTGGCATGCTCCCATAGGTTGTCCCGTTCTTCATAGGTGAGACATTGCGGGTCGGTGGTGTTACAATTTCTTTTCTCCTCTTTGTGAGCGGACCAATTATTACTTAATCATAGCTATGCGTTTCCTGGACGCTTATTTCCTTTTAGCTTTACCTTTCACTTTTCCTTTCTAAGGTAGTTAGCTATACATTTCCTTTTACGTTTTCCTTGTTCTTTTAGTATATAAAGGCTCTCATGTATGCTTCTACTCCTTAGTTCCAACTTAATCGAATCATACTCCCAATTTGACTCGAACTCCTCGCTCTCTTTTCCTTGAGCTCGTCGTTGACCTAAAGACCTTCATCATCATTTGACTTAGCGTCCAGAATCTGTCCAGTAGGCTGGGAGCGGACCGAGACTCTGCTTGCCACTGTTGACTTAGAACGAACTACGTTGGGAGCATCGATCTTAACACAAGTTGGAACTCTCAGACCGCTCAGTGTTTCTACACTAGCCAGACACCATTGATACCAGAACCTCGACCCTCAGACCCCCAAACAGCTCTGTCCATTTCAGACGAAAGTATTATCTAGATCGAAGGGAAGTCTTTCCATCGACTACAGGAACAGGGTGGTTTTTCCGCTCAGGAACCAAGAAAAAGAATGAACCAGTACCAGAATCCCTCTTTGAAGGTGATTACACTGAAGGACAAGGGGACGCTTTCCCAGACGACGTTTGGATTGATTGGGTAAACGAAGAACATGAAGAAGGATTTCGTTTGTTATTCAAACCGCCTACAGACGAACCAGAACTCTCTTGGTGGAACGAATATCTTAGTCTCACTGGAACAGCAGGACGAGAACGATACGCACTTAGGGACGGAGAAGTACAGCCTTGGATAGATTTCCAAGAACAGAAACAGATCGAAGTAAATCTATTCGGAGATCCAGAATCAGGAAAGAAGAAAGACGAAACAGGAGAACCTATAGACCCAAAAGAAGAAACAGAAAAGATGGCATCTGACGCAGCAACACCTGCCTCTAAAGGAGATATTAAGCCGCAGCCCATGCGCATTTTTACAGGAAAACGAACCGAAGCAAAGGCTTTTATTGGAAACTTGGAAGACTACTTCGTGTTGAACGATGACAACTATAAGAACAAAAGCCAGAAACAGATTCGATTTGCTCTTGCCTGCCTAGGACAGGAACTCGACGATTGGAAGGTTCTAATCAAAGAGGAACTAGACAACGATGAAGAAACGACCCTTATCTGGACGAGTTGGGCCGAATTCAAGAAGCGCTTTTTAGCCGATTGGGGCGAAGTCAACAGCGCACTCAGGGCCCTAAATAATTTGGCCAATCTCAGAGTAGGAGGCGACGTTTCAGTCCCTGAATATATCAGAAAATTCCGCATGGAGATTGGAACTTCAGGATTGAAAGGGACAACCGCACAACTTCAGGCATTTGTTAAAGGACTCCCCGAAAGTATCGCCACCAAAATTCTTGAAGCGAACATTCTATCAATGAAGGAAGCATATGAAAAAGCAGAACAGCTTCATGGCGCTTGGGAAATGATGCGAGCGCTTGGGCGAAAACCAGGACAAGGGAACCGCTCTAATTTTAATCGAAGCACCAATAACAGGGGTGGATCAATCCGATCAGTAAATGCGATGCCCACTGGACGTTTGACAGATGAACAAAAAGAGGAATATATGAAATCTGGAAAATGTTTCAGATGTGGAAACCAGGGGCATGTTTCAAGGAATTGTCCCAAACGAAATACCACTTCAAACACCTCCTTCAGGGCCTCCTCATCGTTTCAGAATAAGGGGATCAGATCTATCCCTGAAGATGCGCCCAAGGAAAAGAAAGATGACCCAGTTGCAAGCATCAGAGCGATCCTTGCTGGGATGAAGGCCGATGAACGAGAAGGTCTTCTCAGTGAACTCGAGAACGAGGGTTTTTAACCCGGAAGCGTCATACAGCGGTTGGCACTTCCATAACAAATGGACATTCACAGTTAGCGCTTGATTCTGTAATAGTAAGATCGAATAATGACAAGCGCCTTTCAATTTCTGTGGAGACGTCCGATTTACCCGCTGAAACTTCGGCTCTAATCGATTGTGGAGCAGAAGGGAATTTTATTGACGAAGAAGTAACCACCAAGTTATCAAAAGAAAAATTGCGAAAACCAATCAAAGTCAGAAACGCAGATGGAACGGTTAACACTAATGGAATAATCACACATCGAGTCCATATTCAATATTCGATTGGAGGAAAACGATACAGCAACTGGTTTCTAATCACTAAATTAGGAGATCAACGATTAATTTTGGGGATCCCTTGGTTAGAAGAAAACAATCCTACTATTGATTGGAGAGATAAAACGATACACCTCATCGATGAACAACGGAATGGAGGAACTATCTGGCAAATGGCATTGGACAATCAACAATGGGGAGAAGACGATTACTGGATCAGAGTTAAGACATCAGCATCTCAAGCGTTAGAACATCAGTTGAAAAAGGATGAACCAAAAACGGAACTACCATCAGAATATGGGAAATGGCGCTCAGTCTTTGAGAAAAAGGCATCAGAACGATTCCCAACTTCCAGAACTTGGGATCACGCTATCGATTTGAAAACCGGTTTTAGTCCTAAAGTTAGCAAGATCTATCCGTTATCAATCAAAGAACAGTCGTCGCTGGACGAATGGATTGAAGAACAGCTAGCTAAAGGCTACATCAAACCGTCTAAATCTCCTCAAGCATCGCCATTCTTCTTTGTCTCAAAGAAGGAAAGTGGTGCGCTTCGGCCGTGCCAAGATTATAGATATTTAAACGATTGGACAATCAAGAATGCATACCCATTACCCCTAGTATCCGACCTCCTTACAAAACTCGCTGGTGCACAATATTTCACCAAATTAGACCTCTGATGGGGATATAATAACGTCAGGATCAAGAAAGGGGACGAATGGAAAGCTGCTTTCATTACCAATAGAGGATTATACGAACCAACTGTTATGTTCTTCGGCTTATGCAATTCGCCATCTACATTCCAAACTATGATGAACGAATACTTCAGAGACATGATTAATGAAGGATGGCTCATTATCTACATGGACGACATCTTGATATGTTCTCAGAATTTGAACAAACTAGAAGAACGAACAAAAAGGGTTCTCGATCGATTAGAAGAGAACGATCTGTTCCTGAAATTAGAAAAATGTAAATTCACTGTTCAAGAAGTTGAATTTCTGGGCATGATCATCTCACCCGGAAAAATACGAATGGATCCTATCAAACTCGCAGGAATAGCTGATTGGCCAGTACCATCAACGGTTAAACAAGTCCGATCATTCCTAGGTTTTGGAAACTTCTATAGACGTTTTATTGGAAACTTTGCAGCAATCGCAAAACCACTCACAGATCTAACCAAGAAAACGGAACCATTTGACTGGAATAATGAGCGCCAACTTGCCTTTGACACCCTAATGTTAAGATCGATGCTCCCAACGTAGTTCGTTCTAAGTCAACAGTGGCAAGCAGAGTCTCGGTCCGCTCCCAGCCTACTGGACAGATTCTGGACGCTAAGTCAAACGATGACGAAGGTCTTTAGGTCAACGACGAGCTCAAGGAAAAGAGAGCGAGGAGTTCGAGTCAAATTGGGAGTATGATTCGATTAAGTTGGAGCTAAGGAGTAGAAGCATACATGAGAGCCTTTATATACTAAAAGAACAAGGAAAACGTAAAAGGAAATGTATAGCTAACTACCTTAGAAAGGAAAAGTGAAAGGTAAAGCTAAAAGGAAATAAGCGTCCAGGAAACGCATAGCTATGATTAAGTAATAATTGGTCCGCTCACAAAGAGGAGAAAAGAAATTGTAACATTACCCCCTTTGTATGCAAGAAGTCACCGACTTCTTAACCCGTTCCCCAACCGTGATTCCCACCGTTCGTCCAGCCATGATCACGCCTCGATTTCAACCATTCGGCAATGGTGTTGATGTCGTGGTTAGCGGTTTCAAACCGCCATTGTAACGTCCTTGTGATGTAATCCAGTTGGATCGTCTGCTCTAGGATAGCGTCACGTTCTTCGTCCGTGATAGTATGGGGATCGGTGGTGATGATGACATTGAGCATGGCATCGATAGGGCTGGCAAATTGTTGATAGTCGACAATCATCGTTGCGAGGGCTTCTTGGGCTCTAAGAAGAGTGGCGTTGGGGATTCGAGCGAGGGGTGGTGCCGGAGGGATGGGAAGAGGGATTTCTTCCTCAAAGATCGGTTCGAGGACTTCGTCGAGTTCGGCCGGATGTTGGTGTAAGTCGGCGATGGTGGAAGTGGGAGAGACTGGCCAGTCTGGGAAGAGGTATTCGTCGATGGTGGTGGTGGTGGTAACAAAGATCTCGATAGGGAGATCGTGGGCGGTGGCAAGAAACGGGGAGGCGCGGGCAAAGGATGGGTCGTAGCAGTGGCCACAGGCTGTGACCAAAAGCGCGAATGCGAAAGCGACAAGGTAGGCGACGATGACAATGGCGGACATGTTGTATCAATAGAATGAGGAGGATGAATCCAACAGGCGTGGTTTAAATATCCCAAATCTTATCGTCGGAGTCCAAAGCTAAGATCTCTTCGATCTCAGGTTCTCTAGTTCTGAGAAAGTTCTCATGGGAGTTCCTAGTCGCTTCTTCTTGTTCTGATCGGGTTCTTGCATTGTCAGGATGTGGAATACGAATTTGATCAGGTCGTTCATGCCGTGTGACATGTATCTCTGGATTGTTCATGCTATCCTGTATCGCTTGGTTCAGAAGAACGTAATATTGCTCGGTTGCCAGTGCTATTTCCATTTGCGCTTGTGTGCGGTTAAAATTTTCACTTCCTCTTATATTCATTCACCGTTCATATTGCCATTGTTCTGCGGAGATGTCTCGACCTAACTGAATAATTCGTTGTAAAGCTTCTGATAGTTCAGGGAAGGTTCGTCGTAACCAAACCCTGTGATAAACGTTATCATATAGAAAACAAGGGTGAACCGACGTTGGGAGATAATGCGATTCAGCCTCCTGAAATGTGGGTAGTTCTCCTAGATCAAAAGAGAGGCGATGATACTGGGGAAGATATTTTGGTAAAGCATTATATGGGATTTCTGTGTGTCCTTGCGGATGTGTTTGTTTGTGAGGAGGTAATCGTGATACTTTAGGTGGTTTTGACATCATTGGGACGTATTTCAGTTTTTGATATGTAGAGAGCGTTCGTTTGGAAGGATGTTTAAAGGCTGGAACGAACATCGGTGTGACGGAGTATCTGGTTTTGACAGTAGGAGTGTATCGTCCAACAGTTCTGCAGAATTTTTTGACATAGCGAATGTTATGTTTCAGTTGTAGGTTGGTGCGATAGTAAGTCATTACTTTAATCGTTTCAGAGGTTTTGTCTGCTCTTATACTCAACCAGGATATCCGCAGCATTGCCTAGATGTTGTTCCGGTTCCCAAGTGTTATCATTTGCTCCATAGCCTTTCCATTTGACTAGGTATTGATAACCGGCTCCGCGTTTCCGGTGTCCAAGGATAGCTTCAATCTCAAACTCTTCTTGTCCGTTAACCATATCGGGAGGTGGCATAGTGAAATTCGGGCCATGCATTGAGGTTTCTTTATATGGAGTGAGGAGCGAAGCATGAAACACAGGATGAATGCGCCATTGTTTCGGTAATTTCAATTTGTAAGTAACTGGTCCCATGACTTGTTCAACCTGGAAGGGTCCTTCCCGTTTTGGTGCTAGCTTTCTTGATTGATATGGAATGTGGAGATTCTTGTTTTCGAGCCAGACTTTGTCACCTTTTTCGAATCTGATTGACTTGTCTCTGTATCTATGAGTGACCATTTGTCTAGCTAGTTCGTGAGCGGCTAGGGCTTCTTCTCTAGCTTTTCGGAGCATCAGAAGGCGTTCTTCTGCTGCTGGTGCGGTCATCTTGATTGCTGCTGTAGGGATAGCGATTGGATCTGATCCGTACATAAGTTGAAATGGTGATGTCTTTATTGTGTCGTGATATCGATTATTATGTGCAAATTCAGCGATGGGTAGTAGTGGTTTCCATTTATGAGGTTCATTTGTGCAGAACATTCGAAGATAAATTTCGAGTTCTTGATTTACATGTTCAGTTTCTCCATCTGTCTGAGGATGGTAGGCTGTGCTCATTCTATGGTCGATTCCTAGAGCTTTTCGTATCTCTTGAAATACTTTGGCGGAGAATTGCGGTCCTCTATCCGAGATTAAGATGTCAGGGAGTCCAAAGCGTTTGAATATTTCAGAGATATAGAGGTCTGCAGTTCCTAAGGCGTCGATCGTCTTATTGCAAGGAGTAAAAATTACCCCCTTCGTAAGGCCATGGTCCACCGTGACCAGAATGGAGTCATAACCGTCAGATATAGGAAGATCGGTAATAAAATCCAGTGTGACTTGTTGAAATGGCCGAGTAGCTTTTGATGGAATAGGGATTAATGCCGGTGAATTTGGGTGGGTATTGACTTTCATCTGTTGGCAAAGTGCACAACCTTCAACCCATTCTTTGACATGTCTATACATTCCAGGCCACCAATAATCACGCTTCAAAAGTGCTAGTGTTTTCAATCGTCCAGGGTGTCCTGAAGATAATGCTTCATGTATCTCCTTAATTAATCGAGTGCGCAACTCAATTCGATCAGGCACATAGATCCTGCCCAAGTAATAAACGATACCATGAGTGTATGTCCAGTCTTGTAGTTTGGATTTAATTGGTGGTGCCCTTTGCTTAGTGATAACTTCAATAAGGATGCGTCCAAAATCGTCGTTTGCCATGTATTTCTTTAATTCGCTGGCAAGATCATCATTGATTAGTCGAATAAATCAGTCATTCGGCAAAACCGTGACAGTAGTTTGTTCCTCATCATTTCCCATATGATCTGGCCGTCTGGATAATGCATCTGCTTCGAACATTTTTGTGCCAGGTATATGTTCAATATGAAGATCGTATTCAGATAGCAATGATGACCACCGAGCTTGTCGAGGTGTTAAGCATTGAGCGGTTCGGTAGTAGGACAAGTTCTTGTGATCACAATGGACGATGATCGTGTGAGGAGAACCATGTAATAGATGGCGCCATACTGCAAGTCCCTTGATGATTGCAAGCAGTTCTCTGTCATAAATTTGATAATTCTGTTCCGTTGGTGTTAACGCATGGGATATAAATCCACATGGATGGAGTGCTCCAGATTCATCAGCCTGTTTCAGTACCGCTCCAATTGCTTTATTGGAGGCGTCGGTTTGAAGGATGAATGGTTTTGCAGGATTTGGCATTAACAATACTGGCATAGAGGCGAACCGTTGCTTTAGGTGTTACAATTTCTTTTCTCCTCTTTGTGAGCGGACCAATTATTACTTAATCATAGCTATGCGTTTCCTGGATGCTTATTTCCTTTTAGCTTTACCTTTCACTTTTCCTTTCTAAGGTAGTTAGCTATACATTTCCTTTTACGTTTTCCTTGTTCTTTTAGTATATAAAGGCTCTCATGTATGCTTCTACTCCTTAGTTCCAACTTAATCGAATCATACTCCCAATTTGACTCAGACTCCTCGCTCTCTTTTCCTTGAGCTCGTCGTTGACCTAAAGACCTGGGAATCACGGTTGGGGAACGGGTTAAGAAGTCGGTGACTTCTTGCATACAAAGGGGGTAATGTTACAATTTCTTTTCTCCTCTTTGTGAGCGGACCAATTATTACTTAATCATAGCTATGCGTTTCCTGGACGCTTATTTCCTTTTAGCTTTACCTTTCACTTTTCCTTTCTAAGGTAGTTAGCTATACATTTCCTTTTACGTTTTCCTTGTTCTTTTAGTATATAAAGGCTCTCATGTATGCTTCTACTCCTTAGCTCCAACTTAATCGAATCATACTCCCAATTTGACTCGAACTCCTCGCTCTCTTTTCCTTGAGCTCGTCGTTGACCTAAAGACCTTCGTCATCGTTTGACTTAGCGTCCAGAATCTGTCCAGTAGGCTGGGAGCGGACCGAGACTCTGCTTGCCACTGTTGACTTAGAACGAACTACGTTGGGAGCATCGATCTTAACATTAGGGTGTCAAAGGCAAGTTGGCGCTCATTATTCCAGTCAAATGGTTCCGTTTTCTTGGTTAGATCTGTGAGTGGTTTTGCGATTGCTGCAAAGTTTCCAATAAAACGTCTATAGAAGTTTCCAAAACCTAGGAATGATCGGACTTGTTTAACCGTTGATGGTACTGGCCAATCAGCTATTCCTGCGAGTTTGATAGGATCCATTCGTATTTTTCCGGGTGAGATGATCATGCCCAGAAATTCAACTTCTTGAACAGTGAATTTACATTTTTCTAATTTCAGGAACAGATCGTTCTCTTCTAATCGATCGAGAACCCTTTTTGTTCGTTCTTCTAGTTTGTTCAAATTCTGAGAACATATCAAGATGTCGTCCATGTAGATAATGAGCCATCCTTCATTAATCATGTCTCTGAAGTATTCGTTCATCATAGTTTGGAATGTAGATGGCGAATTGCATAAGCCGAAGAACATAACAGTTGGTTCGTATAATCCTCTATTGGTAATGAAAGCAGCTTTCCATTCGTCCCCTTTCTTGATCCTGACGTTATTATATCCCCATCAGAGGTCTAATTTGGTGAAATATTGTGCACCAGCGAGTTTTGTAAGGAGGTCGGATACTAGGGGTAATGGGTATGCATTCTTGATTGTCCAATCGTTTAAATATCTATAATCTTGGCACGGCCGAAGCGCACCACTTTCCTTCTTTGAGACAAAGAAGAATGGCGATGCTTGAGGAGATTTAGACGGTTTGATGTAGCCTTTAGCTAGCTGTTCTTCAATCCATTCGTCCAGCGACGACTGTTCTTTGATTGATAACGGATAGATCTTGCTAACTTTAGGACTAAAACCGGTTTTCAAATCGATAGCGTGATCCCAAGTTCTGGAAGTTGGGAATCGTTCTGATGCCTTTTTCTCAAAGACTGAGCGCCATTTCCCATATTCTGATGGTAGTTCCGTTTTTGGTTCATCCTTTTTCAACTGATGTTCTAACGCTTGAGATGCTGATGTCTTAACTCTGATCCAGTAATCGTCTTCTCCCCATTGTTGATTGTCCAATGCCATTTGCCAGATAGTTCCTCCATTCCGTTGTTCATCGATGAGGTGTATCGTTTTATCTCTCCAATCAATAGTAGGATTGTTTTCTTCTAACCAAGGGATCCCCAAAATTAATCGTTGATCTCCTAATTTAGTGATTAGAAACCAGTTGCTGTATCGTTTTCCTCCAATCGAATATTGAATATGGACTCGATGTGTGATTATTCCATTAGTGTTAACCGTTCCATCTGCGTTTCTGACTTTGATTGGTTTTCGCAATTTTTCTTTTGATAACTTGGTGGTTACTTCTTCGTCAATAAAATTCCCTTCTGCTCCACAATCGATTAGAGCCGAAGTTTCAGCGGGTAAATCGGACGTCTCCACAGAAATTGAAAGGCGCTTGTCATTATTCGATCTTACTATTACAGAATCAAGCGCTAACTGTGAATGTCCATTTGTTATGGAAGTGCCAACCGCTGTATGACGCTTCCGGGTTAAAAACCCTCGTTCTCGAGTTCACTGAGAAGACCTTCTCGTTCATCGGCCTTCATCCCAGCAAGGATCGCTCTGATGCTTGCAACTGGGTCATCTTTCTTTTCCTTGGGCGCATCTTCAGGGATAGATCTGATCCCCTTATTCTGAAACGATGAGGAGGCCCTGAAGGAGGTGTTTGAAGTGGTATTTCGTTTGGGACAATTCCTTGAAACATGCCCCTGGTTTCCACATCTGAAACATTTTCCAGATTTCATATATTCCTCTTTTTGTTCATCTGTCAAACGTCCAGTGGGCATCGCATTTACTGATCGGATTGATCCACCCCTGTTATTGGTGCTTCGATTAAAATTAGAGCGGTTCCCTTGTCCTGGTTTTCGCCCAAGCGCTCGCATCATTTCCCAAGCGCCATGAAGCTGTTCTGCTTTTTCATATGCTTCCTTCATTGATAGAATGTTCGCTTCAAGAATTTTGGTGGCGATACTTTCGGGGAGTCCTTTAACAAATGCCTGAAGTTGTGCGGTTGTCCCTTTCAATCCTGAAGTTCCAATCTCCATGCGGAATTTTCTGATATATTCAGGGACTGAAACGTCGCCTCCTACTCTGAGATTGGCCAAATTATTTAGGGCCCTGAGTGCGCTGTTGACTTCGCCCCAATCGGCTAAAAAGCGCTTCTTGAATTCGGCCCAACTCGTCCAGATAAGGGTCGTTTCTTCATCGTTGTCTAGTTCCTCTTTGATTAGAACCTTCCAATCGTCGAGTTCCTGTCCTAGGCAGGCAAGAGCAAATCGAATCTGTTTCTGGCTTTTGTTCTTATAGTTGTCATCGTTCAACACGAAGTAGTCTTCCAAGTTTCCAATAAAAGCCTTTGCTTCGGTTCGTTTTCCTGTAAAAATGCGCATGGGCTGCGGCTTAATATCTCCTTTAGAGGCAGGTGTTGCTGCGTCAGATGCCATCTTTTCTGTTTCTTCTTTTGGGTCTATAGGTTCTCCTGTTTCGTCTTTCTTCTTTCCTGATTCTGGATCTCCGAATAGATTTACTTCGATCTGTTTCTGTTCTTGGAAATCTATCCAAGGCTGTACTTCTCCGTCCCTAAGTGCGTATCGTTCTCGTCCTGCTGTTCCAGTGAGACTAAGATATTCGTTCCACCAAGAGAGTTCTGGTTCGTCTGTAGGCGGTTTGAATAACAAACGAAATCCTTCTTCATGTTCTTCGTTTACCCAATCAATCCAAACGTCGTCTGGGAAAGCGTCCCCTTGTCCTTCAGTGTAATCACCTTCAAAGAGGGATTCTGGTACTGGTTCATTCTTTTTCTTGGTTCCTGAGCGGAAAAACCACCCTGTTCCTGTAGTCGATGGAAAGACTTCCCTTCGATCTAGATAATACTTTCGTCTGAAATGGACAGAGCTGTTTGGGGGTCTGAGGGTCGAGGTTCTGGTATCAATGGTGTCTGGCTAGTGTAGAAACACTGAGCGGTCTGAGAGTTCCAACTTGTGTTAAGATCGATGCTCCCAACGTAGTTCGTTCTAAGTCAACAGTGGCAAGCAGAGTCTCGGTCCGCTCCCAGCCTACTGGACAGATTCTGGACGCTAAGTCAAATGATGATGAAGGTCTTTAGGTCAACGACGAGCTCAAGGAAAAGAGAGCGAGGAGTTCGAGTCAAATTGGGAGTATGATTCGATTAAGTTGGAACTAAGGAGTAGAAGCATACATGAGAGCCTTTATATACTAAAAGAACAAGGAAAACGTAAAAGGAAATGTATAGCTAACTACCTTAGAAAGGAAAAGTGAAAGGTAAAGCTAAAAGGAAATAAGCGTCCAGGAAACGCATAGCTATGATTAAGTAATAATTGGTCCGCTCACAAAGAGGAGAAAAGAAATTGTAACACCACCGACCCGCAATGTCTCACCTATGAAGAACGGGACAACCTATGGGAGCATGCCAAACAATTGGAGCGTGTCACAAAAACCCTCCAATGGCGCATCGAGGTGGCCAACAAGGACCTGGACTCCATCATCAAGTGGATTGAATCCAGGAAGGACCATGGCTGGACCACAGACGCACAATGGTAAGAAGTTGGTGACTTCTCACATACAAAGGGGGTAATGTTACAGTTTCTTTTCCTCTTCTATGATGGACGCTTTATTATTACATCATTACTATACGGTTTCATGGACATTTATCTCCTTTTGCTAACGCTTTCATATTTCCTTTCATAGGTAGTTAGCTGCGCTTACTGCGCATTCCCTTTATAGTTTTCCTTGTTCTCAAAATGTATATAAACCATAGAATATCCTGTACATTCTCCAGTTCCAACTTAATTGAATCCAACTCCCAATTTTGACTCGAACTCCTCGCTCTCTTCATCTTGAGCTCGTTGTCGACTCGAAGACCTTTGTCATCGTTTGACTCAGCGTCCAGAACCTGTCCAGTAGGCTGGGAGCAGACCAAGACTCTGCTTGCCACTGTTGACTTAGAACAAACCACAATTGGGAGCATTGATCTTAACAGCTTTCCTGTAAAAACATGCATGGGCTGCAGTTTGATATCTGCTTTAGAGGTAGGTGCTGCTGCATCAGTTGCCATTTTTTTTGTTTCTCCTTTTGGTTCTTCCGGTTCTCCTGTTTTGTCTTTCTTCTTTCCTGATTCTGGATCTCCAAATAGACTCTGTTCGATCTGTTTCTGTTCTAGGAATTCTCTCCAAGGTTGTAATCCTTTGTCTTGGAGTGCGTATCAATCCTGTGGTGGTGCTCCAGAGAGACTGAGGAATTTGTTCCACCAGGAGGATTCTGGTTCTTCAGTGGGTGGGTAAAATAGAGAGTAAAAGTCCTCTTCTAGATCTTTGTTGACCCAATCAATCCAAATGTTATCTGGGAAGACGTCCTTTCCGTTTCCTTCAATATAATCACCTTCAAAGAGGGATGCTGGTACTGGTTTGTTCTTCTTCTTAGTTCCTGAGCGGAAAAACTTCTTGTTGATCTAGATAATACTTTCATCTGAAACGGGCAGAGCCATTCGGTGGTCTGAGGTTCGAGGTTCTGGTATCAATGGTGTCTAGCTAGTGTAGAAACACTGAGCGGTTCTGGGAGTTCCAACTTGTGTTAAGATTGATGCTCTCAATGCAGTTCATTCTAAGTCAACAGTGGCAACCAGAGTCTCGGTCTGCTCCCAGCCTACTGGACAAGTTCTGGACACTAAGTCAAACAATGACAAAGGTCAAAGTAAACAATGAGCTCAGGAAGATGAGAGCGAGGAGTTTCGTTCAGAGGTTGAGAGAATAATTCGATTAAGTTGGAACTAAAAAATAACTACATTACAAGAGGGTTTATATACTGAAAAGAACAAGGAGAATATAAAAGGAGACTGTACAGCTAAATACCTAAGAAGGAAATGTGAAGGTAAAATAGCTAAAGGAAATAAGCGTCCATGAAATGTATAGCAATGATTATGTAATAAAAGAGTCTGTTTAACGAAAGGGAAAGAAATTGTAACAGTGTTCCACCGTATATCCCTTCCATTTTACAAGATATTCCATCTTGTTCCTTTTTAATTGTACATCCATGATTTCTTCTACTTCATATTCCTTTTCACCATCAATTTCTACTGGTGGTGGCGGTGCTACTCTTTGTCTTTGCATTGGTTTTACGTAAGGATGTATTTGAAACATTCACAACAGGATGAATTTGTTGTGAGAAACGTAAATCCAATTCTATCACGTTTGATGAAATTATTTTCTTGATTGGATAAGGTCCTATCCAACATTCTGCTAACTTTCTTGTAGGTCTCCCAGAAAGTTGTAAGTCCTTGGTTGACAACCAGACTTTGTCTCCAACTTTGTATTCTGGTACCTCAGAACATTTTCTATCCACATATAATTTCATGTCATCTTGTGATTTTTGTAATGCTGCCTGAGTTTCTTCATGAATTTCTTTCATTTTTTGAGCAAACTCTGCTGCTGCTGGATGACTTCCTTCCTTTCTTGGCTCTATTCCCATTCTTGGATGTTTTCCATAATTAACAAAGAATGGTGAATGTTTTGTTGATGCCTGAATTTTATTATTGTAGCTAAATTCAGCAATAGCTAACCATTCCAACCAATTTTCTTGTTGGTGATCTACAAATATCCTCAAGAATTGCTCCAAATCTTGATTCATTCGTTCCGTTTGTCCATCTGTTTGTGGATGGAAAGCTGTAGACAAGTCTGTGGAAATGCCTAACATCTGATTCAATTCCTTCATCATTTGAGCAGCAAATTGAGGTCCGCGATCTGAAATAATTGATTCAGGAAGTCCATGTAGTTTCCATACATGTTCCCTGAATAAAGTTGCCAGTCCTTGTGCTGATGTCTCTTTGGATGTAGGGATAAAATGAGCCATTTTGGACATTCTATCGCAGACTACAAGAATTGCATTATGTCCATGCGATTCTGGTAACTTTGTAATGAAATCTGCAGATATATGTGTCCATGGCTGTTGTGGTGCCAAATTAGGCATTAATTTCCCTGCTGGTGGTTCTGGGAAATTTTTGCTTCTTTGGCACTTGTCACATCCGGCGACATATTTTTTAACAAATTTAGTGACTCCTGGCCACCAATAGTTTCTTGTGATGAGTTCAACCATCTTCCATTGTCCTCCATGTCCTGCAATGGGTGTGTCATGATGGAGTCTGACTATCTCCATTCGTAATTTTTCGTTTTTTGGAACATAGACTTTTCCTCTCCAAAGGATTAATCCCTGCTCCATCTGCCATTCTCCTGCATTAAGTTTTTTCACATTTGCCTTTTTCATTGCTTCAACTGCTTTAACTACATCCTCGTCTCTTGCTTCAGATTTCCTTATTTTATTAAGAATTTCTTTTTCTGATGTGTTAACCAGTACATGTCCTTGTTGTAAGGCTGCAATGCAGAAAAACTCAAGGTCTTTACACTCCCCCACGTGCATCCCGAGGATTCCTGGGGAGTCCCCGGGAGTCCCTGTGGAGTCCTCGGGACTCCTGGTGATTTTTTTCACCCCAAAATTGTACTAAATGGCTGGTGGACTCCACCTGGACTCCACCTGGACTCCCACTGGACTCCTGGTAAAGTCAGGGAATCCTGAGGACTCCTCAGACCAGGAGTCCACAGGGAGTGTCAGGAGTCCTCATGAACTCAGTTGTGACAGTCACTTGTCGCATATCAGATGGTCTGTGCACTCCTGGCAGGTATATAAGGACAGCCAGTAGCACCCAGTTTCTGCCATCCCCCTTCCTCGAAAATTGATTAGTCAGCTACTTTAGTAAGCTAGATAATGTATATAGGCTGATTACATAAGTGATTACATAAGTAAATTAGACTAGTAATATAGATAAGATTATATACATGTTGATTAGGTAAGTTGCACATTTTCCCACACTAGATATCACCCATTCTCTCATGTCACATGTCACAATAGTGTCACATTTCCCACAGTTTTGAAATGTGAGAATTGTCACATGACCTATTAACAAAAAATATAGAGAGTCAATTTGTCCCAGAATATGAAAACCAAATATGTGCAAACCCAATATTCATTGAGATAATTGCAAAATACTATCATGATTTCGCTTTTTATAGCACAGCCACAGCACTCTGAAGTACAAAAGTCACATTCATGACATGCTCTATTAATGAAAGTTGTAGAGGAGTTAAATCTGATGCTACTGAGGGTATACAAATATTTGTAAACAAAGTACTTGTTGAGATATAACCCTTTCAAACAATTTTGTGTGACAATGCTGACATGCTGCTCCCAAGTCAAATTCATAATATATTTTATTAATGAATATTGTATATGGGTTAAATCTGATGCTACTGATGGTATAAAAATATTTGTAATCAATGCCTTTTCTGAGAAATGGGCATTGCTACAATCCAGATATGCCATGTTCAAGTTAAATTCATGATATGATTTATGATTTAATACAAATGACAGGAGAAGTGAATCCACCTTGGTGGTGATATTCAGACATCTGTAAATGAGAAATGCATCAGTTGTTTTTTCATCACATACTTTTGTGGTATTTATCATTGCAACCTGTTTACTAGTAGTTCCTCCCTTTGACTTGACCATAACAGTCATAAACTAATGATTGCACCAAGCACCCAAGCTGATGGCAACACAGCCAAAATGTGAACACTCTGTTGAGTAATTAAATAATGATCTGGAGCTATGTATTATCCACAGAGGGTTATATAAGTCATTATCAATGATGCTAAAATAATCACTTTGTTTGTACAGCATTGCAAAGACCATTAAGCCATGGGGTGGCAAGGTTGCAATGGCAATGGCATTAGGGGCAGTGGTGAGGGTGTGACAATGGCAGTGGAACATGAATAAGTCATCCATAAGACTGGAACAATCACAAAATTGATTTCCCAGAGTAAGTGTAATGTGGGGGTTTTATTACTTATTCTTGTCATTCATTATACCCATGACCAAAATATATTGGCTGTGTAATGCAAGTACAAGAAAAACTAAAATAATTATGTAATATATTTGTGTGCAACATAAGGTTGCACCCCCAAACAACTAGACCATTAAATATAAGAATATGCATGTTATCATATCCATTTGCAATTCACAAGAAACAAGATATCAATATGTGGGCTCTCCTGAGAATTGATGCAGAACCCCAACAGTAAGTAATCCAAGATAAACACTGCCAGGTGGGGCAGTGTAAATTACTGGGAAAATGTGGAAGTGCAATGATGTCTAATTGCTTGACACAATCCCTCAAATACAACACCAACATGCCTTTAGCTCAGTGCATTGTGGGAACATGTGGAGGAAGTTAAAGTGAATGTGAAAAAATGAAATCCAGTAGGAATGCTGCATATGCAGGAAATCATATCTTTCCATGGGAAATAAGGCAGAGTGCAAGTCAGCTTGATAGACTAATATCCAACATATGTGTGGGAATATGCATGATGTAAATGTGCAGATGAAGTATGGGAACAATAACCTGCCATGTGGGAATGTTGATGGTAGTTGAATTACATGTGGGAAAAAAACATATAGGATGGGAAGATACATATGTGACCATGGGAAAATGATGTGCAGTGAGGGAATGTGTGTGGGAAGTTGCTCTTGGTGTGGGAAAACATGAGAGGGTATGGGTATGTTGTGGGGATGTGTGATTGCTTGATGTGATTAACTCAAGAATCAAGATACAAGTAACACTCCCTGTGGACTCCCTCCAAGGGAGCCACAATATGCCTCTGTAGGGAGTGAGGTGGGAGTGAGGTGGGACTCCAGAGGGACTCCAGAGGGACTCCCGGTCAATTATTCCGGTTTTGGTAAGAAATGCAGGGAGTCCCTGTGGAGTCCCTGTGGAGTCCCGGGAGTCCCCGGGAGTCCAGGCATGCATGTGGGGGAGTGTAAAGTACTGGTCATTACCCATATGATATGGTCGTCTAGATAGGGCATCTGCTTCAAACATCTTTGTTCCTGGTACACGTTCAATCTGGAGGTCAAATTCAGATAATAAAGATGACCATCTGGCTTGTCTCCAGAGGGACTCCCCGGGAGTCCAGGCATGCATGTGGGGGAGTGTAAAGTACTGAAAAACTCTGGTTTTAACAAGGTAACTTCCTTGTTATCATCTTCTACCCCCTTTTTATGGTCTGGCCTCCTGGACAGAGAATCAGCTTTTCCCATACTTGTTCCTGCTTTATGAATGATTTTAAAATTAAATCTACTGAGGTATAGGGCCCAGTGTTAAAAGTTAGATTAGATAATTAGAATTAGAATTAATTAGTGTTTTATATTTAACTAAATATCTATTTAGATCATGTGATTAATCATGTGATTAGTCACATGTCTATAGGCTCATCTAGACTCTGATTGGTAATAATAAACTCTTATTTGTACTTGTGTACGAAATTATAGAGTTCAGAGATATTTATATCTTTGACAGATATTATAGAGTTTGATGGGACGATTATCAACTGAATTGAATAGTTGATAAGAATCATTTATATTTAGAATATGACTCAGAAATGACTCATATGACTGTGCATTGCTGTGCAATGACTGTGCAATGACTCATACTACTGTGCATGAGTCATATAGCTGTGCACATGAGTCATTTAGAAGGAAATGATGTCATATAGAACATCATAGAATGATTAAAAATAGATAATAATAAAAGAAACTCGTTTAATAGTATTTTTATTATTATATTTTGTACCTAGATTAGGGTTAATGAAATGTATATAAGGAGGGCATTTTGGACGCTAAGCTCCCCAGTTTTTCCACCTAACACACAGGCAGAATAAGCTAACTAACTAAAGATGTAAGTCATTGAAACCTTACTTAGTCAGTGCACTGCGCTGCTGTTTGTTGTTTCAATACCCAGCGTGCTTGTCTTCGATTTAACTTTTTTGCACTCATAAAGTATTCAAGATTTTTGTGATCTGTCCAAATCTCAAATTGGTGCTGTGCTCCTTCCAAATAGTGTCTCCAGGCTTCAAGACATCTCATAATGCCCAACATTTCTTTATCGTGGACATCATAATTCCTTTCCATTTCATTAAGGGATTTAGAAAGAAATGCGACAGGTCTCCATTTCTTGTCATCACATTCCATTGATAATACCCCTCCTGTAGCATAATCGGAAGTGTCAGATTCTATTCTGAAATTCTTGTCAGAATCTGGTGCAACAAGAATTGGTTGTTCCATGAATAGTCCTTGACAAATCTCCTATAGTAGTTTGCCAATCCCAAGAATCATTGTATATCTTTGACACAAGTTGGTGTCGGCCAATTCAGGATTGCTTCTACCTTTTTCAGATCCATCTTTATTCCATTGGGTCCAATTATTACCCCAAGGAATTCGACTTCTTCTACGCTCCATACACATTTCTCTGGTTTAACGTAAAGATCGTTTTCTTCCAATCGTTTGAGAACTTCCAACACTATTTGTTCGTGTTGTTCTTCAGTTTCTGCATAGATAAGGATGTCATCTATATAAACAATGACTTTTCCTTCATTGATCATATCACGGAAAATGTCGTTCATCATGGCTTGGACGGTTGCTGGTGAATTGGTAAGTCCGAAATACATTACTACTGGTTCAAAAGAACCTTCTGGTGTAGTAAATGCAGCTTTCCATTCATCACCTTCTTTGATCCATACATTATTATAGCCCCATTGTAGATCCAATCTACTAAAGTGTTAGGAACCGATCCTAGCATCTAATTTTCGGTTTTATTCATTGGGTGATCAGGCATCACTCTGCATCATTGGCACAAGGTCTGGGACCTTAGGAAGGCTATGGGAACACTTCGCGTGGGTTAGCACATGGCAGCGCTCACTAGAAGACAGGACGGTGGTTGGTTGAGCCAACCAAGGATATAAATAGGAAGGGAGGATCAACCCTGCATGATGGCACCTCGGGATCACATCAACGCATCAGTGCATCAGCGCATCATCAGGTCAAGTCATCAGGAGGATACCAATGCTCGATATGGCAGGAGACACACCTATGGGGATCGCGGGAAGCCTGGGAGGTAGCGCGTCCTATAATGGAAGCCTAGGACAGTCTGTGGGAAGTCCGGACATCATGGGAATGGGCCAGGCCTGGTCTATTAAACAGTTGACAGGCGGCAGCGCCCAAGCAGCATGGATACAATAGGATGCACAGCAAGGCAGGGAGTTAAGGTGGTCGCAGCTGTGAGAGTGCCAGTGGGACACGGTGGCTAGGGGTCTACTAGGAGGAGTATATAAGGACCTTGGTAGATAGTTGGAGTCTCTTTAGACTCTAGATGGTTTCTCTTATGCTCTGTTTATGAGCCTTAGGTTATCATTATAGTGGTCTTAATACATTCTCTTCCCCCTCTTCTTCTATCCCTCCTCTGCGAGGCTTGTGGGTTTGTGTTAGGAGCATGAGCTTGTAACATAAAGAGCTTTGCTTTTCCTGCTCAATCTACGAGTTCTGATATGAGTGGTAATGGATAGTTATTTTTAACTGTCCATTCATTGAGGTATCGGTAATCCTGTACCATTCTTTTCTTTCCATCTTTCTTTTTTACAAAAAACACCAGTGACGTTTGTGGTGATTTAGAAGGTCTAATGTATCCCTTTTTTAGTTGATCATCAACGAAGCTTCTAACTTCGCTGAGTTCATCTGGTGACAAAGGATACACTTTTCCTTTCTTGGGCTGATAACCCTCTTTAAGATCTATGGCATGATCCCAGGGTTTCCTAACCGGCATTTGTTCCGATGCTTTCTTTTCAAATAAATGAAGATAACTATGGTACTTTGATGGTACCATATCTCTGGTTTTGGGTTTTTTAAGTTCCCTAATCCATTTTTCCCCATCTTTACTTTCAGCGATTTTTGCTATATCATTGTAAAGATTTGTTTTTGATGGAAGAAATGAATATTTATCTCCGTATTTGTACCAACAGGGATGTTTCCATTCTGTCTTGAAATCTTCATTTTCCCTTTCTTTCTCCTTTTGCTCAAGCCAGTAAGCAAAATCCAACTCCTGCTCTTTGTCCCATATATACATATTGGACTCCCAATGCTCCACCTTTTTTGTTTTCTTTTCTCTTTCTGCTGTCCACTCTCTTTGTTTATGTCCACATGATCGTGGGCATCTGGTCAACTTTATTTCTCCAGTGGTCCAGTTGATGTCCGGATTATGTGCTTGCAACCATGTAGATCCTATGATTACGTTTGTCTTTCCTAATTTGCATATTTCAAAGGTTGCCCTTTCTCAATGACCCTGATAACTCATGATTAGATCGACTTCATGAATAATCATACCTCCTTCATTGTTAGTTCTGTCAACGTTTCTAACTTGAATAGGGTGATCCAAAGGAATTAACCTAAAACCTTTTTCTTTAGCAAATTTAGAGTTCATAAACAGACCTGTTGCTCCTGAATTGAGTAAGGCCATTTCTTCTGTTTGGTCATGTGTGTCTAGAGTCTCTAGACCAATTGTCATTAAGATTTCGTCTTTCTGACCAATAGTTCTGACGAAAACTTCTTTTTGTCCCTTTCTTTGTACCTGTTTGTTGTTAGCTAAAGAGGAATTAAGCACAGGTTTAGCCACCCTGCCGCGCTCCTGCGCTTTTGCACTAGAGACTGCCTCTTGCAGGGTTACCCCTGAATCTTTCATCTCAGGGGCCACTGTTTCTGTTGTTAGCTCTTCCACAACAAGTACATTGTATTTATTTCGAGAGTCAAGTACGGGACTCACTGACTCTCGTCTTCTTTTAAATTTTCTCCTTTTTCAAAATATGCCTTCATTTCCTCGAAGGTCATTGTTCGGATGTCCAATCCCGATCGACAGTTTCTTGCTATGTGCCCCACTCTTCCACATTTGTAACAGCGCATTGGCAGGCGATTGTTTCTGTCGATGTCCATTGCGTTTGGGTCCGGCCTTGGTCTGGTACTACTACTCCTGGTGATGAGCATCCAGCGAGTCTAGGCAGTGTTTGCAACAATTACAAGAGACATTCGAAGCAGCCACGAAGCTCAGACACATTCGAAACAATTCGTAACTTCGATCCACTTGTCCAAGCCCAGCAGCCCCAGTACCACATTCGATTAGCAGCCCAGGAGACATCCCAAGATCTAGCAGCAGTCCACAGACCCAGAGCGTTCCAGAGCGTGCAGCGCTTTAGCCATTTGAAGCCATCCAAGATGTTTAGTAAAATACAAAGAAAATAATAAAAATGTCTTAGTCAAAAAATGAGTTTGACCAAGGTCATGACACCCATGGCATTGTCTACTATCTTGGAAAGATCTATATCCCTGATCGGATCAAATTGAGGACTAGATTAATCAAAGATACGCACAAAGCTCTATCTTCTGGACACCCTGGATGATTAAAAACATTGGCGCTTCTAAAATGCGACTACTGGTGGCCAGGAATGTACAGGCATGTCAAAGAGTGGGTAGAGGGATGTGAATTATGCCAACAGATGAAGGTTAACACTCACCCAAATGCGCCAGCATTAATCCCTATTCCATCAAAAGCGACACGTCCATTTCAACAAGTAACCCTTGATTTTATTACCGATCTTCCCATCTTGGAAGGATATGACTCAATATTGGTCACGGTGGACCATGGCCTTATGAAGGGGGTAATTTTCACCCCTTGCAACAAGACAATCAATGCTTTAGGGACAGCCGATCTCTACATCTCTGAAATTTTCAAGCACTTCGGACTCCCTGACATCTTAATCTCTGATAGAGGACCACAGTTCTCCACCAAAGTATTCCAAGAAATACAAAAAGCATTAGGAATCGACCACAGGATGAGCACTGCCTATCACCCTCAAACAGATGGGGAAACTGAACATGTCAATCAAGAACTCGAGATCTACCTTCAGATGTTTTGTACTAATGAACCCCACAAATGGAAACCACTCCTGCCTATTGCCAAATTCACACACAATAACCGCTATCATGATACAATAAGAACATCCCCATTTCAACTCATGTATGGAACAGATCCAATCGCTATTCCCACAGCAGCGCTCAAGATGACCGCCCCTGCAGCAGAAGAGCATCTTCAGATGCTTTGAAAAGCAAGAGAAGAAGCTTTAGCAGCACATGAACTTGCCAGGCAAACAGTTGCTCAAAGATTCAGAGATAAGTCAATTAAATTCAAGAAAGGCAACAAGGTCTGGCTTGAGAACAAGAACTTACACATCCCATATCAATCAAGAAAGCTTGTGCCGAAATGAGAAGGACCCTTTCAGGTTGAACAAGTCATGGGACCAGTTACATATAAGTTGAAATTACCAAACCAATGGCGCATTCATCCTGTGTTTCATGCATTGCTTCTCACTCCATATAAGGAAACGTCAATGCATGGACCAAACTTTACCACACCACCTCCTGATATAGTTAATGGACAGGAGGAGTTTGAGATCAAAGCTATCCTTGGACATCGAAAACGCGGAGCAAGCTATCAATATTTGGTTAAATGGAAAGGTTATGGATCAAATGACAATACCTGGGAACCTGAGCGCAATCTAGGAAATGCTGCAGACATTCTGATAGAATATAAGAACAGAAGACGCCTATAGAATTTCACCTATGGCTTATAACCGATCAAAGAAATTCCGGAAAACCCTTTATGTGCTCAAAGGACAATTCCTTCCTCCTCGAACTCGTTTATTACAACATCGTCATAACAAGAAGCACCTGATATGACTCCCACACGCACAACGCTATCCAATCACCAGTAGACATATACTTTTCATTTCACCAAGGCGACCAATATCATCATCAAAAGCTATTCAACCGAACCCTACTGCACCAAGAATGAGAGAACAGGAACAAGAATTCCGAAATCAACAGCAATAGACCCTCCACAAAATGAATATATGGGTATTAGATTGACGACAAGATCTACAAGAACATGGGTGTGACCGTTTCATGCAATTTTACCATCTCTTCCCACAGAAAATCAAATTCCCTGTGGAAAACCTTGATGCAATCATTCCACCACCATACAACTCATTAACATGGGAGTGCATTCCCCCTCCTTACCCACCAAAACCTCCACATTACCCTACTTATAACTTCAAACCAGGATACCCAAAGATTACCAGCAGGGTCACAGCTCAAGGAGCGTTCATTAGAGAAGACGAATTCACTTGACCAAACACTCCTGAATCACCATCAGATGATGCGCTGTATCACACCATCCTTGCTCACTCCACAGAATCAGATGGTAATGAAACAGAAGATTCTATGGAAGACCTTTACGTTTGATGCTCTAGGATAAAAGACGACCCACCAGCTATCCATTCTCCCCATCCTACTCAATACACAATGTTTGCTTTCATCATCACCCTTGCCTACCTTGTCACCTTTGTCCTCGCCCTCCTGATCACTGCTTGTGGTCACTGCTACATGGAACCCGTTGCCGCTGCCTCCCCCTTCCTCTCCATGGCCCATGACCTCCCTCTTGAGGTCTTTGTCACCACCACCACCACCACCATCGATGATTTTGTCTGGGCGGACCTCCCAGAACTCCACCAGCACCCTGAAGAACTCGCTCCCATGACCTTCGCCAACCCCATTGTCATGGACCCCATCACCCACATCCCTTACGTCCACCGCCCTCGCCACTCTGTCATCTCCCCTGTCTCCGAAGCCCTTAGCACCCTCGTCGTCGACTTTAACCACCTCTCTGCACCCCTTGACTCTGTCACCAACCTCATGCTCTCCACCGATCCCCAATGTCTTACTTATGAAGAACGCGACAATCTGTGGGAGCATGCCAAGCAACTGGAGTGCATCACTAAGAGCCTCCAATGGCGCATCGAGGCCGCTAATAAGGACCTTGACAGTATCATCAAATGGATAGAATCCAGGCGAGACCATGGCTGGACCACAGATGCACAATGGTAGAAGTCGGTGACTTCTCGCATATGAAGGGGGTAATGTTACAGTTTCTTTTCTCCTTCTGTGATGGACATACTAGTATTACATCATCATTACTATACAGTTTAGTGGACGTTTATCTCCTTTAGCTAACGCCTTCATATTTCCTTTCATAGGTAATTAGCTGTGCTTACTGCGCATTCCCTTTACGGTTTTCTTTGTTCTCAAAATGTATATAAACCCTAGAGTATCATGTACATTCTTTAGTTCCAACTTAATTGAATCCAACTCCCAATTTTGACTTGAACTCCATCTTGAGCTCATTGTCAACTTTTAGACCTTTGTCATCGTTTGACTTAGTGTCCAGAACCTGTCCAGTAGGCTGGGAGCAGACCAAGACTCTTAACACATACTTTTGGAAACCACAGAATCTGAACAGGCGACAGGCATGTTGGGTGATGGATTTACAGGAATACAATTTTGTCATCAAACATAGGTCAGGAAAGTCCAACTCAAAGGCAGATCTGTTGTCAAGAAGAGCAGGTCATGAACGAGGTCAAAATGATAATGAAGGTGTAATTCTGTTGAAGGAACACTTGTTTGTTAGGATCTTTGATGATGACAGGGCACTGGAGGAAATCGTGGATCGCATCAGGAAGATTCCAAAGCACCGGTGGGAAAGGCAGGTCTTAAAAGGTCTGGAGGAAGGAGACGGAGATTTCAAGGTGGATAAAGGACTAGTGGAATGGAAAGGCTGTGTATATGTACCCGCTGTTAAATGCATTAGAGGGGAGATCATCCAGATTCACCATTCATGGGGACATTCTGGAATCGTCAAAACTGTTGAACAGCTCACCTGTGATTATTGGTGGCCAAACATGTGCTGAGACATCGAGGAATACATCACTGGGTGTGAAACCTGTCAGTGTGCTAAACCAGATTGACAGCCAAGGGCAGCACCACTAGTACCGAATGAGGTGCCTCAGGAACCATGGGAAGTCATTTCAGTGGACTTGATGGGTCCACTTCTGGAATCCAAAGGGAACGACATGATCATGGTAGTAGTGGACCGCTTCACTAAGAAAGCTTATTTCTTGCCAACTACGTCATCTGTCACGTCACAAGGGGTAGCCGTTTTAATGAGGGACAATGTGTTCAGGGACCATGGATTACCACGCAAGGTCATCAGTGATCGAGGACCTCAGTTCGCATCAAAGTTCATGGATGATCTATATGGCATGTTGGGGATCAAACCTAATCAATCCACTGCCTATCACCCGCAAACTGATGGACAGACAGAGCGCATCAATCAGGAGGTTAAGGAATTCCTGACAATGTTCGTCAACCATAGACAGGACAATTGGAGCGACTGGCTATCAGTAGCGCAATTCTGTCACAATGACCGAGTACATGCCTCCACGGGATTTTCACCGTTCTTTATGAACTATGGGCGTCATCCACACAAGGGTCTTAGCCCCACATACAAACTGAAAGTGGTAGCGGTTGAAATGCTGGTGGACAAGTTAAAGGATGTGCATTCACAAGCACGAGCAGCATTGGAAAAAACAGCCACTATGATGAAAATGTGGTATGATGTAGGCAAGTCACAGGCTCGGCAATATAAACCCGGAGACAAAGTCTATCTCAGCACAGAGAATCTGCCGGTCATTCGTGCCACAAAGAAATTGGATGGCAAGTTTGTGGGTCCATTAGAGGTCGTTGAGAAGGTTGGCAAGTTGGCATATTGGTTAAAGGTCCCAGCTTCCTGGAAAGTTTACAATGTGTTCAATGAGGTTCTTCTTAAACCATACAAAGAACCGGGATTCCCTAACCAGAAGGAGAAAGTTGCGCAAAGACAAGAAGCACAGATGGTTGAGGAGTCCTCTGACAATGAATACAAAGTTGAGGAAGTCATGGACAGCCAAGTAAGTGGACGCGGTGGCAGGTGGTTGGAATACTTGGTCAAATGGAAAAACTACCCAGTAGAGGATTCCACTTGGGAACCTGCAGAAAACCTCAAAAACACAAAAAAAGAGGTTCAGAAATTCCATAGGGCCAACCCTGCTGCACCAAGACGACTTGTTAATGCACAGGACTTGCACTACTGCAAGTGGCAGAATCATACGGATATGCGTGCACCCAAGTGGTTATTTGGATGGGGAGACAGTAAATTTGAGCGAGAGTACTTCGAGAAGCTGAAGCAGAACTGGCAGCGTTGGAAAGGAGACAGGAGGGATATATATGCAGAAAAGGACACGGAAGGGGCGTTCTCAAGAGACCTTGAGTGTGGCAGGCTGGTTAAACCTGCGCTTCATTCCCCCACAGCACAACCCATAGTGTTGACTTCCCGGGACGTGAAGTCTTGAGGAGAGGGCTATGTTATGACCTAACAATTTTTACGGGATTTTTCCATATTTTTATCTATTTTCCTTGGGGCTCTATCGACACTTCTCTGGATATGGACAACAACTCCCACCCCTAATGTGATACTCCAAGGGCTTAGATCAGCAAGTGGCTGTACTGTGGCATATGGGGTTATAGGGGCGAAGACTCTGGTTGAGTCCGGGTAGTTCTAGATGGTAGGCCTAGGTCTTGTAGCTGCACGTGCACAGCCTAGCAGCTGCGCAGTCTGTGCGCACAGACCAGGCATTGGGGTATATAAGGAGGGTGTTCTGTAGGTATGAGTCTCTAAGACTCTAGATAGTTTCCTCTACACAGGCTACTATTCTATTGTGTTTTCAATTCTATTCCATTCCTCATCTTTTCACGAGGCTTGTGGTTGTGTGTGGGCTTGTCCTAACACCCTTGCCCTCACCCTCTTGCCATTTCCCTCTTGCCCTCACCCTCCTCTTATCCTTGCCCTCTCATTTGTGTATAATTTTGTAATAAATAAATTAAAATTAAAATTAAAATTAAAATGTTTTCAATCTTAAATGAATAAGGCAACAATGATATATTACTGTCTTTTTCACATCAGTTGACCTTGTGAGGAAAAATTGAAAAATGCACACCAGAAAGAAATCAGTGCAATTCCAGTTCTAATGCACTAATAGTCATGTTATTTCACCCAAAACTTGGTGAGTTACACTGATTTCTTTCTGGTGCATGTTTTTTCAATTTTTTCTCACAAGGTCAACTGATGTGAAAAAGACAGTAAACATGTGGATGGTGCTGAGTGTTGCAGAGCATGAGTGCAAAGGTAAAAGCTACTATGCTCTTCTCCTTCAATAAGCCATTGCACCCTACTGATGCCATAGTTACCTATTTTGTACCATAAAATATATTCATTTGCCTGTGCACATGTCTGAGGTGAGGCCACTACTCACTTACCTTCATATAGTTTTCATTAGTGCTCTCAACATAGGGAGTTTGGTTTGGTTTGTCCATGCCTTAATCAGTTTGAGTTTGCACAGTTCTAACTGACTATCACCTACCATTGCTTATTTACTGCCTGCCAACAGCCATTATGACATACCCAACACCCACCAATGCTGTCCACTTACCTGTGATCACCCAAGTTTACCACTCTCCACCAGCCAACCTCACCAACTCTCCAACCTCTTGTGGTTGCTGTCAATAGCCATGCACCAATCTCCAGTAATTATTTCCCACTTCTACCTGCTTATAACACCAGTGCTACATGCACAACCTGTTAAGCACACTACCAACCTTCGAGGTCTTTACACTCCCCCACATAGTCCTCGTGGACTCCACGTGGACTCCAGGCACTGTGCCCGGACTGTCCTTGCATTTTCACATATCATGGTTTGGCAGGCAACCCCAGCCAAAATGGACCTGGACTGTGCCTGGACTGTGCCTGGACTTCCATGTGTTTTGCGAGGACTAGTCCTGCAATTCCAGGGAGTCCCTGGAGTCCAGGCACTGCTAATATGTGAGACTGTCACTCACATGTGACAGACTTGTCACAGACTGTCACAGCATTGCTCACATGATGTATATGTCACATGATCAAGCAGGTGGTCTGTGCACACCTGACAGGTATATAAGGACAGCCAACAGCACCCAGTTTCTGCCATTCCCCCTACTCGAAATTTGATTAGTAAGCTACTGTAGTAGGATTACATAAGTAGGTTAGTTTAGTAATGTAGATAAGCTTAAGATTAAGATTAAAATTTTATATAGGGTGATTAGATAAGATGTATATTTTCCCACAATAGATATTAACTGTTCTCACTGTCACATGTCACAAGTGTCACATTTCCCGCAGTTTCAGAAAGTGAGAATTGTCACATGACCTACTAACAAAAAATATAGAGGGAGTCAATTTGGCCCAGAATATGAAAACCAAATATCTGCAAACCCAATATCCATGGAGATAATTGCAAAATACTATCATGATTCCGCTTTTTTATAGCACAGCCACAACACTCTGAGATACAAAAGTCAGATTCATGACATGCTCTATTAACAAAAGTTGTAGAAGAGTCAAATCTGATGCTACTGATGGTATACAAATATTTGTAAACAAAGTACTTGTTGAGATATAAACCTTTTAAATAGTTTTGTGTGACAATGCCAACATGCCATTGGAAAGTCACATTCATGACATGTTCTATTAACAATAGTTGTAGAGGAGTTCAATCCAATGCCACTGATGGTATACAAATACTTGTAAACAAAGTACTTGTTGAGATATAACCCTTTCAAGCAGTTTTGTGCAACAATGTCAGCATGCCATTCCAAGGTCACATTCATGACATGTTCTATTTATCAAAGTCATAAAGGGGGTGAATATGAGTTGTTAATTATATACAAATATTTGTAAACAAAGAAATTCTTGAGATATAACCAATTCAAAAATGTTTGTGACAGACACTGCACTCCAAAGTCAAATTCATTATACATTTTATTAATCAAAGTTGTAGAGGGATTAAATCTGATGCTAGTGATGGTGTTCAAATACTTGTAAACACTTGCCTCTTTGCCTCTACACCCACACCCTTGCCCTTGCCCTCTCACCCTCTTGCCTCTACACCCACACCCACACCCTCTTGTCCTCTTGCTCTTACACCCATGCCCCTGCCCTCCTGCCCTCTCGTTCTTAAGCCCACACCCTCTCACCCTCTCACCCTTATGCCCTCACCCTTACCCTTGCCCTTGCCCACACCCTTCTGCCATTGCCCTCTTGCCCTTACCCTCCTCTCATCCTTGCCCTCTCACTCACCCACTCCCTATAGTTTTGTAATAAATAAAATAAAATAAAAATAAAATGTTTTTAATTTTAAATGAACAAGGCACTAATGTGGGAAGATATATTGATATATTGAACATGTAGATGGTGCTGAGTGTTGCAGAGCATGAGTGCAAGGGTGTTACAGTTTTCTTTTCCCTTTGTTGACAACTTGTTCATTATATAATCATCATTATGTGTGTTAAGATCGATGCTCTCAACGTGATTCGTTCTAAGTCAACAGTGGCAAGCAGAGTCTCAGTCTGCTCCCAGCCTACTGGACAGGTTCTGGACACTAAGTCAAACGATGACAAAGGTCTAACAAACGACAAGCTCGAAAAAATGAGAGCGAGGAGTTTCGTTCAGAAGTTGAGAGAAGAATTCGATTAAGTTGGAACTAAAGAAAAGAAACGTACATGGGAGTCTTTATATACTAAAAGAACAAGGAAAATATAAAAGGAATTGTACAGCTAATTGCCTAAGAAAGGAAATGTGAAGGTCAATAGCTAAAAGGAAATGAGCGTCCATGAAACACGTAGCAATGATTATATAATTGTAATAGTCCGTTAACGAAAGGGAAAGAAAACTGTAACAATGTGTTTCATGGATGCTCATCTCCTTTAGCTACTTTACCTTCACATTTCCTTTCTTAGGTATTTAGCTGTACATTTCCTTTTATATTTCTCTTGCTCTTTTATGTATATAAACCTCCCTGTAAACTCCAGTTCCAACTTAATCGAATTATTCTCTCAACTTCTGAACAAAGCTCTTTACTCTCATCTTCTTGAGCTCATCGTTTACTTTGACCTTTGTCATCGTTTGACTTAGTGTCTAGAATTTGTCCAGTAGGCTGGGAGCAGACCAAGACTCTGCTTGCCACTGTTGACTTAGAACAAACTGTGTTGAGAGCATTGATCTTAACAAAGGGTAAATAAAAGCTACTATGCTCTTTTCCTTCAATAAGCCATTACACCCTATCTTGCATATTTTGTACCATAAAACATATTCATTTGCCTGTGCACATGTCTGAGGCAAGATATCTTTTCTACCACTACATGAACTACTCACTTACCTTCATATAGTTTTCATTAGTGCTCTCAACATAGGAATCCTGCAGTTTGGTGTTGGGTTTGTCCATGCCTTAATCAGTTTGAGTTTGCACAGTTCCAAAAAACTGACTATCACCTACCATTGCTTATTTACTGCCTGTCAACAGCCATTATGACATGCCCACCACCCACCTATGCTGTTCACTTCCCTGTGATCACACAAGTTTATCACTATCCACTAGCCAAGCTCACCAACTCTCCAACCTCTTGTGACTGCTGTCAGTAGCCATGCTACCAATCTCCAGTAATTATTTCCCACTTTTATATAACACCAGTGCCACATGCACAACCTGTTGAGCACACTACCAACCTTCCACCACCAACATCACCTAAAATTTGTATTTTCCATTACCAAATCAACTGCAGTTTAAGCTCTTTGATTCTGCCATGGTGGTGTTGCATGAGGGTTATTATCAGTATAAGTGATATGAATATTCAGATTGTGTGTGCTGGCTGACCACATTACCCAGAAAGAGTAAAGAAATAGTTTCTGAAGGTGCAATAGTTAAAGAAAAATGGTCCAGAAAATATCCAGATAACTGAATTTAAGATACAAGTTAGTTACAATGACAAAGACTATCAGGAGTCTACATGGAGTTCACAAAGACTCACATATATTCCTGCTACATGCTCACTTAAACTTTAGTGTCCTTAGTGTCCAAGACATGCAAAACATCACATTCATGTACACTAAATAGACTGAGCATCAGGAGAATGTAAAAAATGTGTTTAAACACTGTTTTTGCAAAATATATATTTTACCTGGACTCCACAAGGACTGAACCTGGACTCCCTGCAATGACCTTGCTTGTGCCTGGACTGAACCTGGACAGTCCCTGGAGTGCAGGGACTTTACCTGGACTCCACAAGGACATGTGGGGGAGTGTAAAGTGCTGCAACCTTCCACCCCCAACATCACCTAAAATTTGGATTTTCCATTGCCAAATCAACTGCAGTTTGGGTTTACCTGTGGTCACCCAAGATCTCTATTTACCAGGCAACATTATCTCACAGTGTCTTATCATGGCCAACCTCATTTGGCACCTACCTTCCCCCAGTCCTGTATAGGTCTGGGTGGAAATATCAACACATGGTGGGAAAATGAACAGGAGGATATAAAGTGTTGCCTCAAGAGAATATGGGAAAATAGTGTGTGGAAATATGGTCAGAGACATGGTAAATATTGGAACAGCTAGTGGGAATGACTAAGAGGAGTGGTGTGTGAACATGGTGGAGAATGAACAGGAGCATGTAGAGTCCCTGGAGTCTACCTGGAGACTCCCAGAACACATGGGGCAGTGTAAAGTGTTGAGGAAATGGAAGAGATATGAGGATCAAAATTACATTTGGAGCATCCAAACACTCTTGGCTAGTCTATTTTACACTCATTGGCTAAACCAACATCACAAATGAATTCAGCAACCCAAAAAACCCCAGTCAACACATCTGAAGTTATTAACCTGTGATTGAGCTTGCAAGTTTCCAAAATGGGTGTGGGATAGTGTGACATTTGCCAGTGCATGTTACACCATGATAGATGGCTTACAAGAGGTAGAGGGCATATATGTACTTGTACTTGGTCATAATAAACCTTCTATGGCACCAAGAATGGATCAAAATGAGTATTCTCTGGGTCCATTGAGCACTTTACTCTCCCCCCCCCCCCCAAATCTCGGAATCCGAGTGGATTACGAGGACTCCTTGTATTCCAATCGGATTCTGAGCTGCCATTCTGAGCTCAAAAAGTTGGCAGGAAGCTCACTCAAAATGGAACTCAGACTGGAAATCCAGTCCAAGCCCATTCCGAGCTCATTCCGAGCCCAACTAGGACTAACCTGACCAGTCCTAGGACTGGTCAGCCTCGGAATGGGCTTGGACTACTAGTAGTCTGAGCCCATTCCGAGGGGAGCAAGCACACATGGCTCAGGTTATATATCTGAGCCATTGTTGATCATCATGTGACACAACTGCGACCGTGACACGCATTGTTGACCATCACGTGGTACACCAAGGGCACGTCACAACCACACCACTGTTTCGCACCATTCACACGCATTCCATCACCGCCATCAGCAACGCCCAACCCCTCATTCACATGCCCTGACAGTACACATCACAACCACACACCACTCCAGTCACCCCATTCACACATGTCCCATCAGCCACCAGCGACCACGGCTACCAGCGATCATCCGTTCACGCGCCCCGACATGCATCCACACCGCAACCACACCATCTGCCGTCGTCGTTCGAGCATCCACCACTAGCCACCCCTTTCGCGCAAAACCACGCCGACTCGATCACCCAAACACCTCCTGGGGCCCAGACGATATTGTCTGGGCCCTGGTATGTTTTTTTTTCGTTTATTTTTATTACTAAACTTTTTTGTAGGTAGTCTCATCACTACTCACACCCGCGCCCACACCTGAATGCCGACGCCCGTTCGCACAACCCCACCCTGCACTCGCACACACACGCGCACCCATTCACCTCATCCACCCACTCACTGGCACACTACCACGTACCCTGCATGCACACAGCAACTGCCAGCCGTCAGCGGCTGCCCACCGTTTTGCTCGCCACCTCGCCTGTTTGCCCACCCACACTGATACGCCGGCTACGTATCCACATGGGTACCACACACACACACAAACAGAAGAAGCGAAATAGAAGGCGTTCGAAGCCACTTGCCCAGGGAAGAAGTGCTAGAAGTAGGTCACACCCCATTCGAAGGAAGGGTGAGCATTTCGAAACGGTTTCAGCTGAGTCGGCCACCTCGGCGTTTGGAGAAGCATAAACATCCAGCCTGTCACCGCCTCCGTACCACCAGACAGAATGGCACCTGCATCACTAGGCGTGTGCCTGACAACCAGACGAATTTCATATCCACCCAGACCGGCTGTCGCATGATTTGAAAAACATAAAGAGTCATCCCTGCTGCTCCCCAACTCCTATCAGAACCTTATTTGATGGTTATCACACACAGCATGCGTAGATCAGCCCAACAGAACAGAATCACTCCTTCTGGCCAGTGCTTAAGCCTTAGAGAAAGGCTTTCCTTGTCGAATCAGTTGTCGCTCGCCACCAGGATCATGGACCGCGCAGAACCTCCCACTGTAGACCCAGATTCGTCAATGGTAGATGTACCCCCTAGCCCAGTCGAACCACCCACGCCATCCAGCACCACCAGCACTACAGCAGACCCAGGAGCCGCACTTCGAATGATACCGTCGTCTGAACGAACGAGCATGGCTATTACGAATTCGATTGGAATGCAGTTTGCGGATTTGAGGCTGGTCCCTGACGACTGTTGGACCCACCTGACATGCAGCATTGGAGCTAGAGGAGGCCGGGAGAATATGTTCCACGACACGAACGAAGCATCCACCTTAATGGCACCAAGGGACCCGCACCTTCGAAACCGGTTCTACCTCGAACTCATCAACAGCTCGGTCTCGGTGGGGGAGCTAGTCTCAGTCGAACGAACACACTTCATGGTTGGACAAGTAGTCTGGCGGACCAATGTGATTGCCAAGCACGACGGTTTTTGAAGGACAATATCCCCTGGGGGCCCTTGGATCATAGTAGGTCGAACTCTTGCCAGATATGCGGTCATCAACAGGGAGGGAACATTGCATCTGAGGCTGGTTCCAGCAGACCAGTTAACGCCCTGCTATTCGACGTGGCATGTGGCGCGCCTTCCTGCGGACTTGGCAAGTCATGGGGGCTTAGAGAACCTCCTCTGTCATGATTTTGAAGCCTAGGAAACACTGTGGGGCGGTCACCATCACCACAGAAGACTTTGACCGAGGCACCCAAACGGCGATAGAGGCCTATATGGGTGTTGCAAGCATCAGTGATGGCAGATGAGTTCTGCACTCAGTTCGTACCTGTTTCGTTTTTGTTGTTATGGACTTGTTTCCTCCGTTCCTTCCCTACGACCTTCGAAAGGATGGTGTCCAGGAGACTCCTATCAGTCGGTGGAGTGGACTTTCTTCTTTGAAATTGATTCTTAGCTACCATCATTTACTTTATATACATGTATCTTTGCCTTTATGCAACAGAGAAAATTTGACCTTCGTTCCCTCCCCTCAGAGTTCGGTGCTAGCATCGCCCTCTCTCTGAGTCTTGCCTTAGGTCCCTTGCCCGCGTCCAGCCTTGTTTTCGACCTTGTCTTTGCCCTGTCTCCTCTCGTCTGCCCCATTCGTCCTCTTCTCCACACCCTTATCCCTTGTCCCCTCCTTCGGACGAACACTCTGGTTCGACTACTCTCAGTCGGCCCCCACTTACAGTCACTTTCGTACTTTGTCGTATTAGTGAAGACCGAGAAACCCCTTCCGCCTTCGCCATCAGTCTCAGTGTGTGTTCAAATCCCCCTTCGTCCAGCCTCTGTGCCACTTCAAATGTCTGTCCACCTGTTCTCCCCTCCAGCCAGCCTGTTGCTACTGAAGGTGTGCCCCAATTCAGATTCGATTTTGTGGTTGGTTTGTGTGTTGGGTTCGTTTTGGGTTTTGTCCACGACGCTGCGCATCAACACCTCCATTTCCACATGTCACGTCAAATGCCGCCAACCGCTCGCAATACCACTGCCCCTGTTGTCAACCTTCACCCTTCGCCCTCCCACCCTCTCACCCTCATCCTCGCTATTGCGCTCCCTCTCGTCCTCGCCCCCTCACCTTCACCTCTGCCCTCTTGCCTTCGTCCCAAAGTTCACCCCCACCCCCACACATCTTCACCTCCAAACCATGGGGCCCAGATGAATTACTTGTATGGCGTATGTTTTTTGTTTTGTATTTTTTTTGCTTTGTAACTAATGAATTCTTCAGTAGCTCTTGCACCCACAACCCCAGCCACTCACTCACCCATGCAGCCCACTCACAGCCCACCTCACCTCCAGTCACATCATTGATTGTCATGTGACAATCAACGGCTGTGATCACGTGATGCGCCAGCACAGCAAGTGATCGGTTTGATCAGTGCAGCCTCCACCACCACCATGAACACTCAGTCGATGAGTCGCCCTAGCCCCCCCCACCGCTCCACCAAGAGGAACAGAGCAGAGTCAACCATATCAATTGCAGAGAAGAAATGGGTGAAGACGAAGCAGAGTGATGGCAAGAGAGGTGCAGCACAGCGGTGTGCCATTCGTTTTTTGCTTTCAAGCTGTTTATTTACATTAAACAGGAAAACTTCTGCTGCTCGCATAGCTGAGGATGATGCACTGGTGAATGATGACCCCCAGCTCACACTGTAAGTCTTTATCTTGCTTTTCTCAATCATTTTGCTTATTTCCTTGTTCCTCCCCCTTTTTGGCTCTCTTTTACCACCCTTTTACCATCTCCACATCTGTTCCTGGTTTCTTGTGCATGAAAAGGCTCCATGACTGCTGGTATTGACCCTGCTGGTCTTCTCTCTCCTGCCTGATCATCATCATCATCATCTCTCTCTCTCTCTCTCTCTCTCTCTCTCTCTCTCTCTCTCTCTCTCTCTCTCTCTCTCTCTCTCTCTCTCTCTCTCTCTCTCTCCTGAATATTATGTATCTTCAGTACAGAAACAGTATTAGAAGAAAGTGGGATTACTGTCCATCCACCAAAACGTGGTTTGTCAACTGCTCGTAGTGCTGCCAGCCAAAGCACTGCCTCTCGTCTACGTTGCTCAGATGTAGAGTTGATTAGTAGTGAAGTCAGTGGATCAGTGTCTACATTCACTCATGATTGATCAGGTCTTGTGAAGGATCAGGCAGATGATAGTCATGGAAATGGCAAGAATGACAATAGTGACAGTGAGACAGGCAAAAGTGAAAATGAAGGTGAAGGTGAAGGTAATGAAGATGAAGGTGAAGGTGAAGGTGAAAGTGAAGGTGAAGGTGAAGGTGAAGGTGAAGGTGAAGGTGAAGGTGAAGGCAATAACCTTGAAGGAGAAGTAGTTATCACCAATTCTTTTATGTGCCAATTTCTAAGCATGCAACAGGAGTATTGTGGTGAAAATAAAGAAGATGGAGATCAGGATGTGAATGAGGTGTGCCTATCATTTTATTCCATTTGAGAATCACTGACTGGTTCAGGACAATGACTCTGGTAAAGTGGTGGAGGTAAGTATATGCCAATGGTGTGTGATATGCACTGATCCTGTTCTGGAATAGGATGATTTTGATGCTGGAGGGAAAATAAATGAGGATGAGAGTGATGCAGGAAAGGTGTGTTACACTCTGCATTGTATTTCTGTCTTGTCACATAGCAGGAATAGGTTGAGGAATCAAAAATTCCTCCCAGTGAGACAGGTTTGCCATACATATACTGTTATCATGTTTCCATTGATCAAGGAACAAGTCAAACTGCCATTGGAAGGATCTTCTAGAATCACTGGTGGAGTGATCAGGGGCAGAGCCAGTGGTAATGTATTTAGCTTTGCTGATGCAGATGACATAGTGGACAACAATATCCAAGCTCAAGGCTTGGTTAAAGTCTATAAGTCCTGTGTCAACATTGCCACTGACCCCAGTCTGGTTCTCAAAACAGAGGTCACCCCATCCATTATACCAGTACTCATAAAATTGAGCAGGAAATATTCTCCTGTGTGCAGTAAGTGCCTTTGTGATGTTATTTTCTACTGCATTAACACTGCATAGAGTATGACCAGCGGATCTATGTCCATGAAGGTGGGAACTGGGTGGTAAAAGACAGGTATAAGGATGCCATTGTGGATCAGGAAACTATAGAATGGTCAGTTGTTGATGGTAAACATGTCATCTGTCTGTGTGCTGTGAGCCTTTCATTCCACTTCAATTTACTTGAATTTAACATATGCTGCAGGATGAAGCCTCATCTGAACCTACTAACATTCCCAGTCACAGTGCTTCAACTTTGTCAACAGCAAGGGCTTCTAGTGTCTCCACAGCACATCCTGATCAATTATCTGCTGCAGACCTTATTGCCATTTTGAACATACCTAGTCATCTAACTGATAAAGATGACAAGTCATTGAAGTCATATTACCAAAAGTATAAGGCTTGTATGGAGGCTCAGCATACAGTAGATGACATGGCTTCTAAGGGTCAATGGCCAGCACAGAGGAAACCCAATGTGACAGACCTTGTCAAATTGTTTGTCTCCCCTTCCATGTGGCACTCACATGTCAAAAAATTGGCAAAGGTCTCTGATTATCCAATGATGCAGGCATGGTTGGAAGGAGAAGAGGATGCTCCAGATGACTTGACAGTGTGGGGTTACACAAAGCAAAATGGGTATAACTTTGTGGATTTGGTGGGATATTTTAAGAAGCAGGATGACATTGCAGCTAGCAAGGGGAAGAAGAAGCAACACAAAGTAGCAGATGATGATGGAGGATCCAAGAAGAAGAAAGGGACAAAGAAATTGACAAAGAAGTAAGCTTTCTGTCCATCCAAACTCTTGTACATATGTAAACTTTGTAGTCTCTCTATGTTTGTCTTATGCCCATTGAATGCACTATCAAGTTGTTTTCTGTGCTTGTGGATGATTAGCTTAATTCCAATGGCTGCAGCAAGACCAGAGCAAGCTTTTCCTGGCCTACAATTCCAGACATTCTGCAAGTTTGTTGAATCCAATTTTGATCCTGCAATATCTCTATCAACAGTGCTTATCATTCTGTTTTCCATCACTGAAAATACAACCCTTATCAGTCTCCATGCACGTCAACAAACATGACAGCATAGAGGAGAAGTATCCACTGCTATCACTAATTGGATAAGATGTCTATCTCAGGCAATACTGCAAAAGATAGAAGGAAAACCAATGCTGCAAACAGATGATAATGATGACAATGAAAAAATCAAAACAAAGTTATGTTTGAAGCTGGACTCTCTTGCTAAATTGCTGAAACTGCATCCTTATAATGATAAAGGAAAGTTCAAGGGGAAGTTAAAGCCAGTCTCACATAAAGGTATATCTCCAGTACATATCATTTGTCCTGATTCTGTTGTCTGTGAGACTATGAGCTGTAATCCTAGGGCCCTGCTACAACATACAAAAGCAAGGGATATTCCTTTGGTCACTCTGGTTAAAGGCTTTATCTCCTATGAGCAAGTGCCTGTGCTAAGTGGTTTCTGTCCAGATTGCAGGACAGTCTATTATGCTGATCATGAGAGAGTCCCTATCCAACCTCAAGATAGATATGACAGGGTATATTTGAATTCTGCCGAATATATGAAGATAGGGCAGAATCTATGGGTTGATAGGCTGTTTACATCTGCTGTTATGAGTGGAATCTATAATTTTCATGCATCACCTGCCACTTATGCTCAGTTTTGGAATACTGGTTTTGAGTGTGTAAAAGTGGCAAGAAGGCAGATATGGCAAGCTTTTGTTCAAGAGTCATTAAGGATGCAGGCTGCTGAGTCTGGTGTCAATGTGACAATGGCAGATGGCCTGCCAATAGATAGTGTCACAAGAGAAGCATTTGAAATTTTAGGAAATGGTGGCATCATTGGCATTTCAACACAACACAGCTGCAATGAATGCACCCAAATATATCGAGAAAGGTCTGCAAATACTGGTGGCATAGGCCCATCAGCTATCATTGGTATGGGTGATGCATCAATTACCCCACTATTTCAGACAAACATTGTTGAAAATTGTGCACCTGTGAAAATGGTTGTAGTGGATGGAATTGTGATAGGACATACTGTAAGTTCACATATTATTCCCTCTGAATTTATATTCATAGTTTTCAGCATTGTGGATATGTAAACTGTACTGCTGACTTGCTGAATGCACGTGGTGGGGTGTATTGTGCATTTCATGAAAATTTGATGGCAGATTGTGCCATGTAACAGGTTGCAACACTATTAAAATACAAGGTACACAAGCATGTGCACAACATCAAGAAACATGGCAAAGACATGTCATCAAACACAGAACAAATGTGCTTGGAGGATACAGAAGGGCCATGAGAAGATCAGATGAAACATGGCCTTGGATGCATACTGCTGATCAAGCACAGCAACCCCATGATATTGAAAGTAGTGCTGAAGGAACTGTTGAAGGTGTTAAAAGTTAGATTAGATAATTAAGAATTAATTAGATAATTAGAATTAGAATTAATTAGTGTTTTATATTTAACTATCTATTTAGATTATGTGATATCACATGATTAGTCATGTGATTAGTCACGTGTCTATAGGCTCATCTAGACTCTGATTAGTAATAATAAACTCTTATTTGTACTTGTGTACGAAATTATAGAGTTCAGAGATATTTATATCTTTGACAGATATTATAGAGTTTGACAGATATTATAGAGTTTGATGGGACGATTATCAACTGAATTGAATAGTTGATAAGAATCATTTATATTTAGAATATGACTCAGAAATGACTCATATGACTGTGCATTGCTGTGCAATGACTGTGCAATGACTCATACTGCTGCACATGAGTCATATAGCTGTGCACATGAGTCATTTAGAAGGAAATGATGTCATATAGAACATCATAGAATGATTAAAAATAGATAATAATAAAAGAAACTCATTTAATAGTATTTTTATTATTATATTTTGTACCTAGATTAGGGTTACTGAAATGTATATAAGGAGGGCGTTTTGGATGCTAAGCTCCCCAGTTTTTCACCTAACACACAGGCAGAATAAGCTACACTAACTAAAGATGTAAGTCATTGAAACCTTACTTAGTCAGTGCACTGCGCTGCTGTCTATTGTTTCAATAGGTTATGGGCCCCGCTAGCAACAGCCTCAAAAGCAACCTGTGCGGAGTTGTTACATGCCGCGGGAAGGATGCTGGTTATAATTAGATACAATGTATTTTTAGATAGACGTTAGATCGGCTAGATCTCACTCAAGATCAGGCAAGCAGATATGGCTGATGGCCCTCTATCTGGTCTGATGGGATCTTGATAGCTGATCGCTCTACTGTGACTGTGACTGTGACACTAACCTTTCTCGATCTTCCCTCATCTGTACAGAATGGCTAACCCATGATCGTGGGATAACGATCTGCTTAATGGGAGCAGGGATCCCATTTAGATCTCCCTTGAGATCTACAGTGTGGGAGCACTGATTAAATATCTGGAGTGGTGCTTCGGAGTCACCCACTGTTGTGGAACAGCAAAATCAAAATTCTCACAAGGGCTTGTCACCCTAATGACACTGGTTTTGCCACACCAGAAAGCAAAAAGGCACGGATTATGGGCTGTCCTAGTCGATGGATAAGGGTGTGGTGGAAGCCACATCTGAAAGGGTTGATGCACCCCCATTTGCCTGATAATTAATGCCTTTATACCATTATAGGGGTTTTCGTCCCCTGGTTACTTTCTTATTTGGCTTGATATTCTGTATAAAGGTCGTGCTGAGTGGACATTGTTCCACATACACGCAGACTAGTGGAGGGCACCCCCTATGGACCCTCTTAGATTAGGACAATCGAGATTGTCACTTTTACAATAGTCACACAGTAGCATACTTGTAATTGGTGGATTTTGTACGCTGAGAATTTGAAGGAGCCCCAGGTACACTTATTGGCATGCAACATTCCAAACTTCAAGACGTTGTTTGCGTTGTTGGCAGCCTATAACATGTTGTTACATAAACAGCACAGCCTGATAAGCACATCTTTTCTCATGTTTCATTCGAGAAAATGAATTAGGCTAATGCAAATTTTAATAGATGTCTCAAGTTTTCCAAATCGGTTTTTTGTCTCAACAAGTCCACCTGATGATTTACTTGGATTCCGCTATGAATAAACCTGACTACATCAATGCTGGGATTATTCGTCGTGTTATGAAAGAAGTCCATGAATTGCCAGTTGAGGACATCGAGAATATTATGAAAAAATATGATGCAGATGACATGTGTTATCTTTATCCTGGTCATCGTCTGGCCAAGTTGGTATATATGATTAATACCACCTGCAGTTATAATCGTATCAAGAATTCTCCTGAAGCTCGGGAGTTCTTCTTGCCTGCCAGGGTCTATGATAGATCCGCCTCGCATATATGGAATGCAGTAGATGCATCTGTCCATGTATTTGTCTACAATTGCTTCCTCAAGGAGGAAGTCCGCCTTCACCCTTCATACGACATTAATAGTACTTCCTCTGAAAAGACGTTGGGAGTTAAATATGTCAATGCAAATGGTCTATGTATGAAAATTTACACTCATCCAAATCAATTAACTGAAAAAATTGATATAGTTGTAAATGAATACGTCCTGCCTAGCGAGGCAAACAAAGTTGTTTACCCCCCTCTTTCTTCCGAATCGCCAATACAGGAAGAGGGGGATAGCAGCAAAGAAGGCGAATACAGCGGCAGTGACGCTGACGATTATGATGGCAATGATGATGACAGCATCGAGATTGATGATCAGGAGATCATCAATAATGATCTTCTTGCACCGCCACCACTGACGATGACTCAGAGTGCCCCTGAGTTACCGCCTCTCGTGAACCAACCTCACTACAATGGTCCAGCAGTTCACATGCTTGGTCTTGGTGGACGTCCAGGACCACGATATGAGTCTCTTAGGGACCTTCGAGGAGAAGCGCTAGCTGAAAGATGCAGAGCAGAAAGTCTGCCTGTCTGGATGCTTAACGAGAAGGTTTATCATAGTCGCATCGATTATGAGGAGGCCGTTAGGCAGGCTGAATTGCAGAAGATGGACGATGAGTTACGTCGCGATATGCAGTTGGCGCAGATTAAGTTGCATGACGTCATGCAAAAAGAAGAACCAAAGGTGACTTATCAAAATCAGCTATTATTTCCAAAAGCTGATAATTTTGTCACAGCGTACGTTCTTCGGGGTTACGAGAACCCCAATTGTACGAAAATCTTTGAGGCACAATCCCCTCAATTATACCAGTCCGGGGAAAAGTTTATCTCCAGTCGAAGGAGAAAGGTCTCCGAGACGACTCCGGTCATCCCCGGAGTCAATGCCCCCATCGGGCATATTGAAGGAAGATTTGGATCAAGGATCCAAGAGGAGTTATTACAAGGTATGAAACCTTGTGATAAATATATATGTACCATTGTGGACTAAAATGGTCCAAATATAAATTCTTTTCAGTTGTGCGATGAGTGTGTTAATCAAACTAAAAAACTCAAGTTGATAAAGTTTGATGAGGACATTCGACAAAACAAAGTCACACACACCTCAGATGGTAGCACATTTATTTACGTTCCTGAAGATAAATTTAAGGAATTGTATTATCCCCCAGGAAATCCTTTTATGGGAGAAGAACAATCGGCATTCATGATTCACAATGAAAATGTTGTTCAAGACTTTCCAAAGACGACTAGACCTCTTAATAATACTCCGGAGCCTCAAGCACCTGATTGGGCTTCAGATATGATTAAGATCATTATAGAACGTCTAGATAGAGTTGCTATGAAGCAAAAAGCTACCAATACTGAAGAAGATAATCATGATAAAAAGAAAGATCATGATAATGATAATGGTTGGAATGGTCCTTGGGAAAGTTATCCATTGAAGGAAGATAAACCTTCAAAGGACGAATTGGAACATCAACAACTTAAAGAAGCTATTGAAAATTGGCCTGATAATGAGCATAAATCATTGCCCAGATCATCCAATTCATACTGGCCTATCGAAGAAGATGATGGTTTATGGCCAGAAGAGAAGAATGTTGTTCCACCCAAACAATCATACAAAGCATTTCGACAAATTCGTCAAGTTAAGAAAGTCAAAGACTTTCGTCCTTTCTTTAAGAAGACTTTTCTTAAAAAGAAGAGCTTCAATAACAAGTCAGATGAAGAGAAATCTGAGAGAAAGATTTATCCATTAATAAAGAAACACAGATATGATCATGATTACGATGATTTTTCTGGAGCTACTCAAGTCAAATATAGAGAATTTGGAGAAGTTAAAACGGTTATTCATACCAATGAGCATCCAATTTGGAATAAACCTGGATTATGCTATATGGCATTATTCAAACAAGCTCATTTCTTCAAACGAATATGGGAATTGTATCCTGCTCTATGGGAAATAGTAGCATTACCAAAAATATGGAGACAAGATTCAAATTTTGTTTATAAATCTGAAGGACGACAATATTTGCATTTTGAAGTTACTCAAAGAGGAACTTGCAAATGGTGGAATCTAGATGACATGGTAAAATCTAATTCTAGATTTAATTCATACCTTTGTGGTGTCAAAGATGATAGAGATTTGCTTGAGAAGATGGTTTCTGTCTTCAATGGTGTTTCTGATTATCAGAAATGGCATACAAATATTATGTCATATATGGCCATGAAGGGATATACCAAATATGTCATTGGAGAAAAACCAGTACTTCCATCAATGTATACCGACACAGCTTCAGAAAGAGCTTCTGCAGCTACTAAACTTGAATATGAGTTGTCATATAAGAAAATCTGGCAAGAATTACAAGATTGGACTGAATATTCAGCAAGAGCAAATGCAATTTTTCAAATGTCGCTTGCTACGAATCTTCATGTCTATATTAAAGCAACTCCTAAAGAAACTCTAGCTGAGCTAGATAAAATATTTGGATTAAAAGGAATAGCTAAATATTTTATTCTTTATAAGAATATATTTAACTGGTCTATGAAACCTGGACAAGATCCTATCATAGCTATATCCAAATTAATGAAATTAGTTGCTGATTTAGGTACTGAAGATAACTACAAAATTCCTGATTTTGTAGTACTTTTCTTTATCTTACATAATCTTGGTCAATCATATGGTACTCTAGTTACAAATTTGATAGATACCAAGGTTGCAGATTTTACGATGGATAACATTATTCCTCGTATTCAAAACAAGTATAATCTACTCATGTCAAAGGGCAAGATATGTCATCATGCTCAAATTGCTAATATTGGATCAAATATTCAAAAGAATCCAAACACAAACCCAAATTGGAAAGATCAACATTCCAATAACAGTTATAACAATAATAACAGGGGAAAAGGTTTTTTTAGAGGACGTTTCCATAAAAGCAAGACATTTGTACCTCGTCAGAGTTACAATAAATTTCCTAACAGAGGAAATGCATCTTCTATGTCAAGGGATGACAAGAAGAAACGTAATGAAATCAATAGGGCTAACAAGAAATTGAAGAATAAAGCTCTAATCAATGAATTACAAGAATTAAAAGGGAAGAAGAAGGATTCATCAACTACGATCCACTTTGCAAATCCAATGATAGTAGATACAACTCCTGAGTATTATAAACAATATCCATTGGAAGAATCTGCTGGATTTATAGAAGAACTTGTACCTGATGTACAACACAATAGTTCTTTATTGGATAGGATTGGAGAAATTCAGATGGATGACAATGATACTCCTATTGAAGATAGGATAGATTATGAATATTTTCATGATGATAGTATTCGTCGGTTATTCAAAACCGATTCTTCACCTTTAACACCTTTAACACCGATTTCCAGTGATGGTTCTCCTGAAGAGGAAGAACAATATCACAGTGGAGAAGAATCAGATCCATTTAGAAGTGATTATTCTGATCATGGATTAGAATATATTGATGGAACTGGAAATGATAACAACATGGCTAACCTTAACATTGGGTATGGATTGAATTCTTCAAATAATTACTTATCTAATACTGTTCTAGTAATTGATGATATTACTAATAATGGCATATTGAATATGTCAAATCAAGACATAAATAACAGTAGTTACAAATTTGTATATAGTAATTATGAGAATAAAGTTCCTGGTGAACAAATTATGCTCTTAAATAAGAATGATCGATGGGTCATTGACTCTGGAGCGACTAGACATTGTACACCATTCTTAAGTGATTTTACATCATATAAGAAATATATTAATCCCATGAAGGTTACCACTGCTAATAAACACAATCAGACATTTATTGAAGGAGAAGGACAAATCTGTTTCGGACATAATAAACATGTTATGAATTGGAATGTATGCTATATGCCGATGCTACCATACAGAATTATATCTGTACCACAATTAACAAGTATGGATTTATTGAAATGGTGGGCAGCAAAGTGCTGTAAACAGCTTAGTAAGCTTTCAATGGACCTACTGTATTAGTCAGCTGTTTGGGAAGGTTTGTCTAATGTTATGACATGTTAGTATATCACACTGATGAAATGATCAGAAAATTCCATGGGGACAGACGGTCAGAATGCCCTCCTTTTATACATTTCAGGAACCCTAACCTAATTACAAAATATAATAATAAAAATACTATTAAACGAGTTTTATTTATTATTATCTATTTTTAGTCATTCTATGATGTTCTTTATGACATCATTTCCTTCTTTATGAGTCATTGCACAGCCACTCTGAGTCATTTCACAGCCACTCTGAGTCATTGCACAGCCACTCTGAGTCATGCACAGCATAGTGAGTCATAATCTAATAATAGATGCTCTAGACCGGTCCATATGATGTCATGCTCAGACATCTGAGTCATTATCTAAATATAAATGATTCTTATCAACTATTCAATATAATTGATAGTTGTCCCATCAAACTCTATAATATCTGTTAAACTCTATAATTTTGTACACAAGTACAAATAAGAGTTTATTATTAGTAATAAGAGTCTAGATGAGTCTATATGACTAATCATATGACTAATCAAGTCTAGACAAGTCTATGTGACTTTTATGTAATATGTCACATAATGTCACATACTGTGACATAGTCTGACTAATAGATATTTAGTTAAATATGAAACACTTAATTAATCTAATTTTAATTATCTAATCAGCTTATTGTAATGATTAGATTAATAATGTAATGATCATTAGATTCATTAGATTAATCATTAGTTATTAGATTAATAATGTAATGACCATTAGATTCATTACATTAGTTATTAGTTATTAACTTTTGTTACAATAACTTTGTTACTTTATTACAATAACTAATCTAACTTTCAACACTCCCCCTTGTTGAATATTTTACTAAATGTGTATTTCACATAATTGAAGCATATAGAATGCTTATTCAACAATAAGGTTATGTCAGCAGCTTGATCATTATTATGTAATGCAGATCAACTAAATCATCTTTGACATATTGTCTTTTATAATGATATCTGACATCTATATATTTATTCTTGAGCTGGATTTGAAGTAGTGTAGATAGCTACTTGATTATCCATTATTAAAGGAATGGATCTCATGTTATATCCTAACTTTCAAATAAATATTTATGTATCTGCATGCATCTAATGCGGCCATACATTCAGTTCCTGTTGAAGATAATGCAATGGTTTTTTGTTTTACAGTATACTGATGTTCCTGCTAATTTTATGACTATCCCATTTGTTGATTTATAATCAATGAGATTTGATGTCCAATCAACATCAGCATAACATATTAAACCATATTTGTCTTTTCCTTTATAGTAATCCAATGTACTTCTAACATACTGGATTATATATAATATCTATCCATTAAAGGATTATGACATTAGAATTGTTGCATAAACAATATCTAATCTTGTTCATCATAGCAATAATTAATAATGATCTTATCAGTTGTTGATAGTACATGATCGTTTTTGTATTGCTTAATCCTTTATTTATTGGATTTAAAGTTTTCAATATTGTTATCATCATAACAAATGAATTTTTTATTCATATTCAATATTTATGAATATTTACAATAGTTGAATGTATTGTCAACTTTCTCATATAATGAATTCATAATGTAATCTTCTTAAAGATTATAAGTTATGATATTAGAATTGTAATATATACAATGTCTAATTTATCACATGTAATGTATAATTCATTATTCCTTATATAATTATTTCTTCTATTTGTTTGATAGAAATGCAACTAGTTGTTAAAGGCATGTTTAACTAGTTTAATCATTCATTGATCTAAACCTGTTTAACTATCTCTGTAGTATGTTTTGGTTAATCAATGATAATGGTATGATTGATAAAATTAATCATAATGTTTATTTCTTGAATATTCATTTTAGGTTTCTTAATCTTCTATTCTTTATTTATTCATAAATCATTAACAGTATTGTTGATTATTGCTCATGGATATTATGTCATGAACATATAAGATGATTATGATTATATCATCTTCTTGTTCTTTTAAAGACATATATCAGCATATAATACTTTCATAATAACACTGTTATGAGCTTAAGTCTTTCAAGCTTTCAATACTTGTTTCAAAACATATGAACTCTTATTTGAGTTTATAGACTTTGAATTATAGTCTATAGTTTTGAAATGTCCAGTTATATTATATGAATTCATATTTTTTCTAATTGATCAGGTTAGAAAAAGAATTCTCAACACAAGTGCTTTGAGCACCCATCTCTCTACAGCTTGCTGGTGTTGATAAGATTCTGACAGTTTAGAATCTTTGAAACTAGATATGGTTTCAAAGTCTATTCCTGGTACTTTGATAAACCATTATTAGCAACTGATTGTGCACAGTTTATGTTGCTTTGTATACATTCTAGAATGTATTTCTTTTAAGGTCTTTTTAACTTATTCCCAAAATTCAATTTTTTCTTTGCATAGCATCATCATCCTATATGATATATGATATATGATCATTCTTTTTCTAAAGAATCTTTATACCAATAAGTATATTCTTCAATTTATATAGAAGAATATTTGTATATGATGATTAGTCATCATTTGTTTCAGAATTTCAATTTATCATATAGTTCTTAATTCAACTATGGTTCAGTCATTAATTATGAATCTATCTGATTAATCAGAAGTAAGAATTTGTTATTCTTTATTAATTAATTCATAATTGGACGATTATCTATGTTGATTTTTATTTTTGTAATCAACATTTTATCCCTAATTGTATTAATCTTGATTGATTTCGCTTTTTTGACTTATTAAGCTTTTTCTCTTAAGCTTATAAGGTTATAAGTTTATTGTTCTGAATACTAGAAGATTTGTAAATATATTCATATCTTCTGGTATGTATAACCTCATTTGAAATCAACTGAATAAGATTATAATATAAGTCTTCTAGTTATTAAGTTTGTCTCTTAATATTAATTGAAGATCTTAATATGATTATAATTTTCTTTATGATCAGTAGAAGTTGTATCATGTAGAAAATTGTTTCATTAAGACTTTTAATCTTTTTGGATTTGTTTATCACTTGTTTAAAGTTTTAACAAACATCAAAGATTTAATCATCAAGTGACTTATTATAAATCAATCATTTATCTTATTAATTGTTTTATGAATTTATTCTGATTTAATATAATCAGATTCTCCATTATCTGATTCTAAGCTATGATATGAAAGATAACTGTCTTTCAAATGAGTGTCTAATCTCTTTATCAGACTTATGATCATCAGTAACCGACAAATCATCATCATTTGAATCATTGATATCATGAAATGATTGCCTTTTATCATTAACTCGTAGTGTCATGATTGTAATGATTTTATTTTGTGGGAATTGTTTTTAGATCTTAAAGTTGGGTATTTTTCTTTTATGAATAAGTTTTATTTGAGAAAATATGATTTCAACATCATACTTAATGAATATAATTAACTTTAGTATATCCAAATATTGTGATATATAATAAGTCTTTTGATACATGATGAAGATTCATTGTACTCAAGATATTATAAATACCCATGTTCAAATTCAAAAGAATTATTTGACTTCATTTCAACTGAATAAATGTTTTCAATTCAGTTTCATTCTCCCCCTCAATCTGAATGCATACTTTAAAACTGTTTAGCTTTATTAAGTATCATATTAAGATTGAACTACTGCCATATATAGGCAAAATGAAGAATATCAATTAATAAACATATTATTAAGCATTTTTCGAGATATCATTATGTATCAACTCAAGTACATGAGTCAATTTGATTAAATGATAAGTTTACTAATACTATATATGATTTATTAATGTTGGAACTTATTCCTGTTTCATTATTATTTAGATTTATTTATTTGATAATATCAAACAAAATAATTGATGATTGATTGTATTATAGAAGGTCATTATATATTAATTAATAACCAATATGCAAAATTGGTTCTAATATAATTTCCAATCAATGTTATGTTTCCCATTGTGTATTTTTGATATTATGGACATATTGTCCAAACTGGTTATGTTGTGGTACAGAAATAATTCTGTGTTTTTAATATTGGCATTTTTTATAGCATGTATTGAAGGTCAATATAAGTTTGTTATTATAGAACATACTTTTGCTTTTCCCTTCACAAGTTTCCAAGTTTATTTATCTGCATTAATCACTTTGTGTGTTATCTTTAATGATATGATCCACATTGGATGATGGAAAATGATATATTGTTAATGTATCTCAACATGTTGTTAATTTAACATGTTTATTATTATTTGTAGACATATCTTGATATAATATGTTTAACAAACATTTATTGTATCAAGATTATAATTCAATTTTATCATTTTGTCCAATTTTATCCAATATTCAACATGTTGTCATCATAAATTTAATACATTTGATACTTTCAATCACCTTTGCTTAGGTAAAGGGTGATTATATATCATTTAAGTAAATTAGAATTCTATTGGTTTCCAATTTCATAATCTAGAGTGATATATATATTTCATCAAAGATCATCTACTTTTAATAAGTAGATATGTATTCTAAAATATTTTTTAGAATCTCCCCCTATTACATGAATGGGAGTATTTAATGTTATTATCAATATAAGAATATTTAAATTTGTTATTCCTATGTTTATCTCTTTCTCTCTAATCTGATTGTTTTATCATTCTAGCTGAATATTAAAGCTTATAAGTTTATTTCAAAATTTATTGAAATTTATCATTTTATGTCTTGAACATCTTTATACATGAAAAGCTTTATTGATATTTGACTTTACTCATGAGTCATCAATATTAGACCAGTATTGATTTGATATCATTTTCTATTATCTTTGTATTAGATATAGAAAACCAATTTACTCTTAATTAGTAAATGTAATTTGTATTCTGATACAATACAAGTCTTTGTTAATGCTTATTGAATATTTGTGCAAGATCCTTTTAAGATACAGGTTCTTTTTCAAATATTAGATCTTATATTTTTGATATGAATAATTTATCTAGGTTTACCCTTAGATTGTATAAGATCTCATTTGTTCTGATTTCTAGGAAAGATTACAGCTATTGAAAGATTTTCAAACTTGCTAGCATCAATATCAGTAGCTAAGTTACTATATTATTGATTTCAAGTTATGTAATAGCATAAGACAAATTTTATTTGTTAGAATGCTTTTTCTACCAAATCTTATGATATTGATAGATTCATGCAATACTTATAGATATACATTTCTTTGACATGAGATCTTAGATTGTGAATATCATCAATCTTAGTATTAACAATATCAGTAACCAAGTTATGATATGATTGACTGATATTATATAGAAAACAATTCTGTGTTGTTTTTGATTTCCAACATACAGAACATGTTTCCCTAATCTCATCTCAAGCAGAATATTATTGTCAAGGTTTATGTATCTAAAGTATTCATTATTACATTTTGGAATTTCAGTTATGTCAAATCAAAGATCAGTTACTTTGTCATCCATGGTTAAATGAATTTAGCAATGTAATAACTTTCTATTCTTTGATCAAACATTATGCTTTATAATGTACATTCCAAAATATTTGCTCATATGAGTCAAATATAGATTTACTAATGTCATTTATTGTAATACAGTTATAAAACCTGTAATACTAATTTTGAATAACCTTCATGGTAAAGTTTTACCATTAAAGTATTGCTTAATAATATATGTATGACATTATTGAAGAAAACATGTAACTATTTCTTCAAATAAATCTAGATGTTTACTAGCAAATGTTCTTATTAGAATGTGAGACATTTTGCTTTGTAAGCAATATTATGTCAGTTATAATTTTCCTTCAATTGATTATCTTTAGAAGAATACAATTACAAGATCAAATCTTTTATGTTTGATCTCTTATCTTTATTTTCTAAGATATAAACCAATAGTAATCAATCTCAAGACATATTAGTCATTCATGATTCAGATCATGAATATAATAATTGTCCATGAATAAGATCATCAATAATCTTTATTTATGTTGATATCACAAATATCAACAGAGTCAAATAGAACAAATCATTCAGTACAATAGATTGTGCTTAGATTATATATATCAAAATGTAAAACTAGAATTAGATTATGCTTTAATTCTAATTCTGATGAAATCAGAGTATCTCTAGTTTCAACAATCTGATTTCTTGTTCTATTTATGATTTAAAGCACAATTTATTATTGACTTTCTTTTCAAGGAAATTGATTATATTCTCTTTCAATAAAGAATTTATGATATGTGGCTATTACTAATATCCAAATTTGTATATCTCTCCTTTAGAGTATTTAGATTTTAATCATTTATAGATTTAGACAAAGATTCATAAAATGAATCTCTATTTAGATTTTTCCACATATATTTATTTTCTCCAATCTATTGATAGTTCATAGCCTTATTAATATTAAATTAATCAGGACAATTTTCGCTATTTTCATTATCTTTTATAATTTGATTACTTGAATTGTCTGGATCATAAACAATCTTCAATATTCTTGAATTTGTTTAAAGGGATTTGAAATAAGTTCTTGTTGATATAATAACTGATCAACAATGTCAAGAACTTTTTACTTTTGAACATTTTTAAGCAATTCTCTTATTAGAGGATGATTTCCAAAGATTATTGTGAATTGAACTATTTTAGTCAATTTTACATAATCAAACATGTAAGATTCTGATTAAATTGGGCCTAACAAGGCAATTGTGTTAAGGGAGATACTCCCCAAGACAATCAGTATGATCAGAGTTTCATCTGTAATCATGCTTGATACAGAAAAAGAGATTTCAAAGGTTTGTGATATTGTAACAAATTTATCAGCATTTTAATTTTAGCTGCTGATTTTTAATGGTTATATTAATTGTTTGCAACATTTTGTGATCAAGATACTTGATCAATACTCCTATTTCACAAACATTCATTTCACATTATTAATTCCTGTGTCCAATATCCAAATGGAATATTATTTTGCCATGCCAAAGGCAAAGAGTCAGGTGACCATATGGAAATATACAATGGACAGAAAATAGTGAAAGTGTGGGAGTGTCAATCTTGAAGATTTTCATTCAAAATTTCATACATGAAACTACCTTTATCAAAATTTATTAATTTGATTTTAGATATATATGAAAATATACTAATGAATGAAAATTGTCTATGTTGCATGTCAAAATACAACAATGATTTGTAAAGGAGGAAGAGAAGCTGATGGGATAAATGTAACTGGTATTTGATTTCAGGAGAAACCTTTTTTCTGATACCAATTACTATGTTTTTAAAGCATCCCAACTAAACATTCAATCTGACTAGTCAGATATATCCTTTCCTTATCCTCTTTACAATACCATTGTAAAATTTGATTAACATCACAATAACCTTAATCACTGTTTGAATGAAGCACAATATAATATCTCTGATTATTATTAATATAATCTTCTTGGCATTTATTAAATAATCTCCAGATGCTAATTGCTTGGAGAAAGAACCAAGAGAATATTTTTTAATAAATTGAGATATGTTATAGAAACATTTGGTTAGCCTTAAATTCCTTTTGAAAAGAATTATGTTATAGGCTGTACTATTTTTCTTTTGATAACATGTTATAAACAGTGGAGCAACACAGATAACTGTTATGCAGTTATGGAAAGTTGCTATATGCCAATAAAAGTGCATCAGGGGCTCCTACAAATTCCCTGCATGCAAAAAATTCACCAACTACTAGTAATGTGTGTGTGTGTAATGTAAGAAATGTGACATCTAATCTAAGTGGGTCCTTAAGGGGTGCCCACCACTAGTCTGCATGTACATGAGACAATGCTCATCCAGCACAACCTTTATACAAATTTATTATATACTAAAAATGAGAAAGAGGGGACAAAAACCCCTATAATGATATAGAGCTTTTAACTATTGGGCAATTGGGGGAAGGTCAAACCTTTACAGGGGATTGGCCCTGATATCCACCATAAGGTGGCCCAAAATTCATGTCAATTTTGCTTTATGGTTTGACAAAACCATGATCTTTTAAGGATAGATCAATCCATGTGAGAATTTTGATTATGGTGGTTTCACAACACCAAATGACTCTGATACATTACACCATGTATTTAGTCAGTGCCCCCACACTGTATGTCACAAGGGTGACATAAATGGTATCCCTCCTACCATTAAGGGGATCATTTTTCCCATGATCATGGGTTAGCTCAAAATAAATATGAAAGGTTATAGAAAAATGTCACAAACACAATACACACACTTACACATACATACTTACTATGTAGACACAATGACTAGCATCATATGTTCTTTGTGTGAGAATAAATATTGTCACATGTCACAATGAATGTCGTCACGTGTCACAGCGAGTACCGTCACGCAATTTGGGTCACAACAAGTACCAACATGTGTCACATGTCACAATAGGTACTGTCACGTGTCACAGCAAGTACCGTCACACAATTTGGGTCACAACAAGTACCAACATGTGTCACATGTCACAATGGTACTGTCATGTGTCACAAATGGTCGCATCACATGATTTAGGTCACAACAAGTACATTGCTACCATGTTTCCACATCCCTACTTGCTTCCTACACATCCTGGGACCATGTTAGGGCTGGCTAAGTCCTGCCCAAGTGTAGGCCTTTTAACCAAAGAATTTATTTTTCAATACCACCACACTTCTACTGCAAACACATACAAGCAATGTTATAAATTAAGTGAGATACAAAGCAAGGTGTAACCAAATGTACTGCTACATTTCTTCATCTGAGCTTTCCTCATTCATATCAGCCCTTCTATCCTGCTTTCTGATTACCTGCTTTGTGTGCTGATATAGCATGGTATGTAAGAACCAATTAAAGTTCCATGATGTCATTCTCCTTATGATATGATCAAAGCCACCCAACCAAGCATTTCATTGCTCACAAACTTGTGTATTGAATGCATGCTTGTGGTAAGGCTGGCCTTTGTCATCTGTCTCCACAATTACCAAGTTTGGAGCTGACCCATCTAATGGTGCAGGATTACACCATGTACAACATAGCTGATCTGAAGCACGATGATTGACATAATGATAAGAGTCAACAATGAACCTGCTTGTGTTTTTCCATCTTTGCCATGAACCATTGTTAACACATGTTTGAAGCACCAAACAAGCTTTGTCAATACATATGTATGCAGGTCTACTTTCCTCATCCTGATATACATGATCAAGGAAGTTCAATATGTTGGTTGGTGACTCAGAATTTGTGAACTTTGCCCATGCTATGACAATACCACATGGTGCACATATAGTTTCAACACAGTAAGTTCTTGGGGGTGTAAAGATGTCCCTGGATGTTCTCTGATCAGTCTCCTCACTATCATGTGGTTGTTGTGAAGGAATAACAGCTTGCATCCAAGGCATTGTCTCATCAGCGCTCCTCACAGCTCTCCTATACCCCCCTAGGGCATTGGTCTTATGATTGACTACATGCCTTTGCCACCTGCCCTGATGCTGCCTGCATGCTTGAGTGCCTTGTATCTTTATATTGGTACAATCACCAACATGGCATAAATACCCAACCATGTTTTCATGAAATGCACAATACACCCCACCATGTGCATTTAACAAATCAGAAGTGCAACCCTGGTATCCACAATACTGCAAGACATATGAGGACTGGTCTAGTAGGCCTGGATTAGAAAACTTACTGTATGACCTGTCACAATTCCATCCATTACAATCATTTTTACAGGTGCACAATCCTCAATGATGTTACTCTGATAATGTGGTAAACTTACTGTATCATCCATGCCAACAATGGCTGAGGGATCAATTCTACCAGTGTCAACAGCAGCCTGCTCCCTATACTTTTGTGTACACTCATCACAGTGGTGCTGCATTGATCCTTGAATTATACCATCATTCCCAAGGAGCTGGAAAGCTTCTCTTGTTACTTCATCTATTGGCAGTCCATCTTCTATTGTGAAATTCAAGTTGGATGCTGCAGCCTGTATACGCAGTGATTCTTGTACAAATGCATGCCATATCTGCCTTCTTGTCACTTCTTTTGCAGGCCTAAATGACATGTTCCAAAACTCTGCATAAGTGGCAGCTGATGCATGAAAATTATACATCCCACTAATGACAGCTAAAGTAAATAACCTGTCCACCCATAAGCTCTGTCCAATTTTAAGATAAATAGCAGAGTTCAGGTACACTCTATCATGCCTGTTGGCCATTTGTTTTGGGACTGATTCATGGTCAGCATAGTAGACTGTCTTGCAATCTGGACATTGACCACTGAGTACAGGGACCTGGTCATAGGTAACAAAATCCTTGATAAGGGTCACCAAGGGGATATCTCTCTGTTTGGTATTCTGGATCAATGATCTTGGATTGCAACTCATAGATTCACACACAATTGAGTCTGGGCAAATGACATGCACTAGGGAAATTTCATTGTGTGAGATTGGCTTCAATTTCCCTGTGAATTTTCCTTTTTTATCATAAGGCTGAAGATTCAGCAGCTTGGCTAATGCATCCAACCTCAAGGTAACCTTCATGATCACATGATCACTATTATTATCATCAATCACTTGAAATGCACAGAGGAATGCCACATAATAACTCATCACATTTAACAAGAACAGAATGACATACAACATACTACAGGCAATGTTACAGCAGGAAATTATGAAATCAGCATGTATCAGATCTTACTTGTTAGACTTCCTCTTTCCTTTGGAGGATTCACCCTTGTCTGCTACTTGCTTCTTGCCTCTCTTCTTTTTCTTATTCACTCCATCAACATGTGCCACTTTCTGCTTATTTTTGCCCTTCCTAGACCTACCCTCATCTTGTTCATCAAAATATGCACCCAAGTCTGCAAAAGTATAGGACATCTTGCTGAAACCCCAAACTTCCTCATCCTCCACCTGATTACCATCTAGCCATTCTTGCATCATAGGATAATTAGGAATCTTTGACAGTTTCTTGACATGTGAGTGCCACATTGAGGGAGACACAAAAAATTTAATAATATCTGTCATATTGGGTTTTTTCTGAGAAGGCCATTCACCCTTTGCAATCATGTCATCCACAAGGTGCTGAGCCTGAACACAGGCTTTATATTTCTGATAGTAAGATCTCAAGGATTTGTCCTCCTTGTCAGTCAGATGGGAAGGAATATTAAGGATTGTGGCCAGTTCAGGAGAAAAATCAGCTGGACCTGAAAGAGAAACACTGGGAGCAACAGAAGTAGTGGAGGCACCAGAACCAGAAGTATGGAAAGCAAAAGTATTGATTCTTTCTGCTTCCTATATGGATTCCTTAGTCAAAATTTGACATTCATGCAATCAAACTCACAGCACACAGATAGAGGACAGCCTTTCCCTCAATGGATGACCACACTATCTCATCAGTATCATCCAGGGCATCCTTGAATTTGCCTTTAATGATCCATTCACCATTCTCAGAAACATAGACCCTTTGGTTGAAATCTGCAATATGTCATTATATGCATGGATAAGGAGGGAATGAAAATACTTACCACTGATAGGAGAATATTTTTTAGCTACCTTATTGAGGATAGAGGCCAGGGAAGAGGTGACATCAGTCTTGACAACAAAGCTTGGCTTAGCCTGGTCAATGGGATCAATGCAAAACTTATAGACTTTCACCAAGCCTGGAACTTGGGTCCTGTCTGATGCAATGTCTTGGGCATCAACAAAGCTAAAGGTGTTGCCTGTTGCCTTGCCTCTGATCAACCCTCCAGTGGTCCTGGATGATCCTTCATATGGGAGGGTTTCTTTCTCTGATAGCAACTGTGTGACAATATATTTACAACATATCATAATAAGACATACCAGTATGATCAAACACATTGGTTTCTTTTGGCTTCTCTTCCTGTTCCTTTTCCTATGTCTGACTTCAGATATATAGAAAATACATGATGACTGACTGACCTTGCTCTCACTACCAGATTTGCCTCCTTCAGATGTAGAATCTGTATAGAATATTTGAAAGAATTTCTTAAGACATACCAGTATCATCAATGACATTGGTATCGTTTGACTTCTCTTCATTTCCCTTTTCCTGTGTCTAATATGAGATATGGAAAACAAGTAATAATTGACTGACCATGCTGTCACTCTCATTTTTATTTCCTTCAGACCCATCTTCTTTGGACCCACCTCCTACAGACTCATCTCCTACATTCTATCATACCATTAGAATTTTCCATCTGCAGAGAAGACATAGTTACATACCTGGTCATGTATTTCACTATCACCATGCTCATCTTCAGTATTTTCCTCTTTATGTTCACTATCACTACCACTATCATCACTCTTATCCTTATGTTCAGCAATTAGTGACCACATAAGTGACATCTATGAGCATACCTTCTCCACACTTTCTCCACTTTCACCTTCTCCTTCAACATCTGAATGACGAAGGCGAGACTGACTAGTGATAGGTACACTAGCATTGACAATAGCAGGGCTTGCCTGTTTTGGGGGTTGAACAGATATCCCACTCTCTTGCAATAGTTTCTCCACTCTTAATTTATGCAACAATATATTGTAAATATGGTTGCTATTGATGCAAGATGGTGGTCATCAAGATGCATGGTCAGGGGTTGGAAATAATGTGTAGGGTATGGGTGAGTCAATGGTGGTCAAATAGTAATTAATAGTGGGTGGGACATATGCATAGGTAATATGGATGGGCATGATCATGAGTATAGGTGGTGGGTGTGAGCAGGTGGTGGGAGCAAGCAGGTGGTGGGCGCAAGCAGGTGGTGGGCAGTGGTGGTGATTGCCATTGGTGGTCGATGGGTGGTCGGCAGTCGATGGGCGCAGTCATCGAGTTGGTGGTGGGCAGTGGTTGTGATGCCGTTGGTGGTCAATGGGCGGTCGGCAGTCAATGGGCGCAGTCGTCGAGTTGGTGGTGGGCAGTGGTTGTGATGCCATTGGTGGTTGATGGGTGGTTGGTGGTCGATGGGCGCAGTCGTTGAGTTGGTGGTGGGCAGTGGTTGTGATGCCATTGGTGGTCGATTGGCAGTAGTCGATTGGTGGTAGTTGATGGGCGGCAGTCGATTGGCATTAGTCGGTGGGCGGCAGTGGTGCGATTGTTGGTGGGTGGGGTCAATTGTCGTGGTTGGTCATCCATTATGTGACATGGCAGTTGGGGGGGAAGATGGTAGTACAATCAGAAAAAAGCTTGAAAAATGAGAAAAGACTTATGGTGATTGTATCACTATAGCAACTGTTGTTTCGTCTTTGTGGGCATGGGCTGCCAAGGTTTTCCTGTTTGTAGGGATGGATTAGCGAGAGTATGACATCAAGCATCAAGACTCGGCAGGCGGGCTAACCTGTTGGTCTTGGCTCGCTTTTTTCCTTTGTTGGATATGGACAATGCCACTTGGCTTCATTTGCTTGATGCGGCGCCCTTGTTGGTGGGTGGGGTGGTGCGCACCATGGAACGAGTGCTGGGCATGAGGGTTAGTGTGTGAAATCGATGAATCGATCATTGTCAACGATAACAGTCACACTTTTGCATCACATGTGGGCATGTGACATTCAATGACGTGCAAATGTACATTACATGTGACATAATAAACAAAACTGATGCGCATCCAGTATCACGCAGTCACACGTCACACGTCACACGTCACAACTCCCATATATAGGTGGCAGGTATGGTACCTTGCCCCAGCTCACTAAGCTCGTACTCCAGTCGGAGTCCTAGCTCAATCCGAGCACTGTCAGCCCTAGGACTGATGGCCCAGTCTGAGCCTCAGCTCGGATTTGGCTCGGATTCTGCTCAGACTGGACTCAGAGTAAAAGTTCATTTTGGGTGAGCTGTCAGCCATTTAAAAAAGCACTTGGAGTCTGAGTAGGCTACTTGGAATCCAAGCTCTGAGCTCGGACTGAGCTTGGAATCTCGGAATAAGGGGGGGGGAGTGTAAAGTGCTCCTCTCTGCGCCTCTTGACGCCGTCACCCATCTCATGCTCGTCACTGACCTGCAATGTCTCACCTATGAAGAACAGGACAATCTATGGGAGCATGCCAAGCAACTGGAGCATGTCACAAAGACCCTCCAATGGCACATCGAGGCTGCCAACAAGGACCTGGACACCATCATCAAATGGATCGAGTCCAGAAAAGACCACAGCTGGACCACGGATGCACAGTGGTAGAAGTCAGTGACTTCTCGCATACAGAGGGGGTAATGTTACAGTTTATTTTTCCTCTTCTATGACGGACGCTTTATTACATCATCATTACTATATGAATTAGTGGACATTTATCTCCTTTAGCTAACGCCTTCATATTTCCTTTCATAGGTAGTTAGCTGCACTTACTGTGCATTCCCTTTACGGTTTTCTTTGTTCTCAAAATGTATATAAACCCTAGAGTATCATGTGCATTCTCTAGTTCCAACTTAATCAAATCCTATGCTCAATCTTGACTCGAACTCCTCACTCTCCTTCTTTTGAGCTCGTCGACGACTTAAAAGACCTTTGTCCTCGTTTGACTTAGTGTCCAGAACCTGCCCAGTAGGCTGGGAGCAGACCAAGACTCTGCTTGCCACTGTTGACTTAGAACAAACTGCATTGGGAGCATCGATCTTAACAGCTGGTACTGGTTCATTCTTTTTCTTAGTTCCTGAGTGGAAAAACCACCCTGTTCCTGTAGTCGACGGAAAAACTTCTCGTCGATCTAGATAGTACTTTCGTCTGAAACAGGCAGAGCCGTTCAGTGGTCTGAGGTTTGAGGTTCTGGTATCAATGGTGTCTGGCTAGTGTAGAAACACTGAGCGATCTGTGTCATGACCTTGGTCAAACTCATTTTTCAACTAAGACATTTTTATTATTTTCTTTGTATTTTACTAATGTGGTAGCCAAACATCTTAGTAAACCCGGCGTCTATCTTATCTGGTCAGCGCTTAGATTAGATAAGATAATATTATGATTAGATTAGATTACGGACTACTGGACCAATGACTTGTTACTTATGACTCATGGCACAGCCATGCACAGCACGGCAGCCGCTTATGCTTTTCCTTTGACTCATACTTACTCAGCATAGATACTATTATTAGAGTGGTGCACAGACCACCCTTGTGGTATATAAACTGAGCAACTAGCACCCAGAGTCCTCAGTCGAGTTCTCTCAGGTTTCCTCTCTACCCTCATCTCCTCTCCTCTATAGTCTGCTGTTGGGGCCCTAAGGCATCACACCAAGGGTAGCCCTGATAATCTGGGAGTTCCAACTTGTGTTAAGATTGATGCTCTCAACACAGTTTGTTCTAAATCAACAGTGGCAAGCAGAGTCTTGGTCTGCTCCCAGCCTACTGGACTAGTTCTGGACACTAAGTCAGACAATGACAAAGGTCAAATAAATGACAAGCTCAAAGAGATGAGAGCGAGGAGTTTTGTTCAGAGGTTGAGAGAAAGATTCGATTAAGTTGGAACTAAGGTCTAGCTATGTTACAAGAGGGTTTATATATATAAAAGAACAAGAGAAATATAAAAGGAAACATACAGCTAACTACCTAAGAAAGGAAAGGTGAAGGAAAAGTAGCCAAAGGAGATAAACATCCATGAAATGTATAGTGATGATTACATAATAAAAGAGTCCGTCAATGAAAGGGAAAAGAAAACTGTAACAGACACGATCAAAGATGGATAGAACACAATGGTAAATAACATGCATCATTGTGCCATTTTTCAGTGTGTGCTGCCCACTGCACATCACTTCATCTCTGATGCAGGTTGACTCATGTCATTTCCTTGCTCGTCTCTCGTATTTATTGCATTTGAGTGAGGTAATACCACAGGCTGGAATATCTGAGGTAGTGTCTCATTTCTTTATATTTGAAATTGGCGGAGTCTGTGCGTTGGCCCATCTGACCAAGTTGCTTATTTAGATCCACATAGGTAAGTTACAGTGTGACGTGTGACACGGCCCAGCGAAGGCATACAGTGTAGCATATAATACAGGTGGAGTGAATTTGCTGGGCCCTAGTGTCTTTGCTGGTACTCACTGGTGTTCTCAGGGTCCTTGGGTGCCCAAAGCCTGCCAGTGGCAGTGATGTTGTAGTGACCTGGATGTGAGCTGTGGGTCGGTCACAGCAGCTACGGATGCCGGCCAAGCTAGGCTAGCCTTTCTGACCAGCTACCGGCGTCCACACTGGCCACATTAACAGCCACACCGGGTTGTGCATCATCACTCGGGCACGCAGGGCGGCATCCTGGCTAGCAGTCAGCAAGCCATTGTATTGGCCGATTGAGATCCAATTATACAGGCCAGCAAAATGGCTGGCATGGGTGGCCGGCAATGTGAAGCATATCCGTCAGTCTGGCCGGCTGTGCTGGTATTGCTTATCCCAGTGTCTTGGCTTGGTGTAGCTGGTGTTGGGTTGGCTGGTGTTGGGTTGGCCAGTGAAATGGTTAGCTAATAGTCTTCATGTGAGACCGGGTGGGGTGCATCCGGATATAAATCTTATCCGGATACACCCCAGCCAGTCTCACTTTATTCTGTTGTAGCATAAATGAATATGAAGCATATCGTCTCAATCCGGCATGGTGTGGCTGGTATTGTCTCTGCCGGTGAGTGGTGCCATAAGTGTCCCGAGTGGTGCATTGTAGCCGGTGTTGGGTTGGCCGGTGAGATGGTTAGCTAATGTCGGCTGGAGTTTAGATTTATTGTGATGTGTTTGTTTGTACTTAAACATCACGTGTACAATTTTTTTCGTTCATCCTTCCCTCTTCCATTCACCAAGTCCCACCAGCCGGCGCCTAAACACCATAATGTCCACCGTAGCAGAAGTCACCGCTGCCATCCAAAGGATTGATGCAGCCGTTCGAGCAGGCCTAGAAGAATGGGACATCCTTGCCGTCATGACCAAGTACAAGAGCGAGCTGGTGAGTAGTACCTCGCAATGGGAAAACCTGATGACTAACATCACATAGGGCCGACTCTTCAAAATTGAAAAACAGACATCGTCAAGGGAAATGGCAGCCGTGTTTGCCGAGCCACGTTTTTTGTGGCGATTCTGTATGGCTTGGAAGAAATCTGGTCAAACAGGGGATGACAAATTTATTGGGCAGCAACGGGCAGAGTTGGTCAGGTGGGATCAAGAGCAACAGAAGGCAAGCCGGATACCGGCTGGACATGCCGACACACCTTCATCGGCTGGGGAGGAATCTGACATTCCCCTTGCCTTACTTGTCGAACTGAAACCGGTGAAGGCAGCTGGCTCGAGGAAACCAGCAATCCGAAAGCAACGCAGGGTGGGGGAAGAAACCGACGCCGAACACCCACGCAAAAAACAGACGAAGCCAAGAGCGGAGCCGGTCCACGGTAGGCCTCTTGAGCCACCTTGCAGGCGGTGCATTCGCCGAGGCGAATCATGCTACGAAAGAGAGAATGGAAGGGGGGCATGTTGGGGATGTGGAAAAGTCAAGATGAGGTGCGACCGGCAAGAGAATGATGCTGGCAACACAACGGATGCCGGCAATCTATCAAGTGCACCCGCCCGGCCACGTAAACAGGTGGCAAGAGCAATCAAGAAGAGCAAAGCATTGCTGTCAGACACCGACTCGGACGCCCCGGTTGCACGTCTGGCTGGAGATGAAGTGACGGCCTTGACAGCCACAAAAAAAGCTCGACCGGCCAAAAGAAAACCGGCACTGGCTGGGGCATCAACCTCAGTGGTGGTCAATAACGATGGGCCGACATATACGTGGCGTGAGAAGGGCAAGTGGAAGGCCGGTGTTGATGATGTGTCTCATCGGCTGGCTAAGCTTGAGGAGAGAATGGAAATCGCACCGGATGCATTGCATGAAAGGGCTCAGCACCTGGAGGACCGGATGATGCGACTAGAGAGCCTGGTTGAAGGTTTGAACACGTGTCTGGAGGAAGCATTGGAGTACCAGCATGAACAGTGGCAGATCATGCACAACGTTAGTATTTGGGGCTTAGAATGCGAAGAACGTGTCAAGAAAATGGCAGCATATTTGCAATGTGCCGGCCGACAATGGAACGACATGTCAATAAAGGTGGACGAGATGGCGGAGTACTTGGGGATTCAGGAGCAGCATGAGCTGATGGATGACGATGACATGCCATCAGCCGAAGGTGCTACACTAGATGCAGAGCTAGCACTGGCCACAGATGCATCGCCGGCCACACAAGATTCCATTGCTCCGATGCCGGCAGATGCTCTAATGGCTGAAGATGCCACAATAACACCGGCCGCATCACCCACAACGCTACAAGTTTCCGCGGCGCTAGGTCCAATGGATGAAGATCCCCCGCTGGCTGCGCCACCTGCCACGCAGTTGGCATCATTGGAGGCCCCACCACCTGCCACCGTCTCACCGGCTGACCCTGCACCACCAGGCTCAACGGAGCACAATAGCCTGTCGGCTGAAGACTTGCTCAAATCACCGGCCATATATACCCCACTGGCAGAACACCAACTGACTGCACCACCGGCCACAGATGATACGTCGGCCATCCCAAATTTGCAGGTCGCCTCACCCTTGGAAAGTGCAGCTGGCCCTGCACTTAACTTAATTCCACCAACTCTGCAAACATCAGAAGAAAGGGTGCAGCTTTCAGTGCCGGTTGCAGTTCTGCCTGCGGCGAACTTTATGCCAACAGTGTTGTTGCCGGTGGTAGAACTGCACCGCTCTCCTCGTCTTAGCCCAGGACCCTCATGTAGTCCAACCCCCGGTCCTTCGGTCAAGCCGCGCTCACGCCGCACAACTCCTGGCCCCCATCCCATGGTGAGACGTAGTGAAAATGCTTAGTACGTAGTAGTAATTAAATAGCATGTACCACATTTTGTCAATCCAGTATTTATAGCAGTTGTGGCCGGTTGGCCAGTGAGTAGCCGGTTGCTTCAACACAGCCGTGGCCGGTGAGGCAGCCGGCTTGCCACAGGTGGGTAGGTGAGAAACTGTCGCTCAATTTCGACGGCCTTCATGATTCATGAGCGTCGCTTCAACATACAACCGGTTTGCCACAGGCTGGTAGGTGAGAAATTCTTGCTTGATTTCGACGGCCTCCATGATTCACTTCAACAGGCAGCCGTGGCAAGTACTATGTCGGCCAAAGGGAAGGTAAAATGTGGCCGTTATTACGTCGGCTAATGCAGTGGTATAGTGGTCATGTCACTTAAATGTACCTGTGGCAAACCGGCTGCCTGTTGAAGCGACGCTCATGAATCATGGAGGCCGTCAAAATCGAGCAGAAGTTTCTCACCTACCTGTGGCAAACCGGCTGCCTGTTGAAGCTCATGAAGCATGGAGGCCGTCGAAATGGAGCAGGAGTTTCTCACCTAACTGTGGCAAACCCGCTGCCTGTTGAAGCAACGCTCATGAATCATGAAGGCCGTCAAAATCGAGCAAGAATTTCTGGCCTTGGGCCGGTATTTACTACCAACCAGCTCCCCATTGTCATCATGAATCCTGGTTATCACAGATAGTGTGTATTTTTACATACATATGTACAGTACTCGTGACCCAGCCCGTCATCTTGAGCCTTCAGTGCTGGTAGGCCTCGATGGATGTGTGGTCGTCGGTGTGGCTGGCAGTATGATGACTTCTGTGGTAGCCGGTGTGATTTTGGGTAAGGCAGTGAGGCCATCCTCTGCGGCCACAGTGTCTGACGCAGCCGGCCTCAGATCAGTCACTGATACGGACTGACCATTATATAGCACCAGACGCCGGGTGTCCATCCCTACAAACTTGGCCGCTTTCCTTACCTTCACCGTGGTCTCATTCCATTCCTTGCTGCCACTCGCCAAATATGTAGACACTTGGTCGACGCGATCTTCACATGCCAAGCTCCACTTGCACAAGTCAAGTATGTTCTTCCTTTGAACCTGCTGATCATCTATAGCTTCCTCTAGACACTGGTTCATTCTTTCGAACATTCTCTCTAGTCGCATCATCCGCTCCTCCATGCGTTCAATGCTTTCCTCCGATTGATCAGGCAAGAAGTCGCGGATATCCATTTTTACCTCAAGAGTACTGAGCTGATGAGACAAATCGACTCTGCTCACTTCAACGGCCTTCCACTTGCCTTTTTCGCCCCAGGAGTATGTGGGCCCATCGTCATCAACGGCCATCGAAGTGGATGCCTGAGCTAGTGCCGGTCTTTGTGTAGGGGGTATGTGTTTGTTTGTGATTGGGGCCACTGTCGAGTCAAAGTCTGGCAGGACCTTGCTCTTGATTGCTCTGGCCGGCTTTCTACGTGGCCGGGCTGGTGCGGTTGATAAATTACCGGCCTCCATCGTGTTGCCAGCGTCATGTTCATGCCGGTCGCACTTCGTTTTCGCTTTCACGGCCGGCTTTTTACGTGGCCGGGCTGGTGCAGCTGATAAATTACCGGCATCCGTTGTGGTGCCAGCGTCATCTTCATGCCAGTCGCACTTCATTTTCGCTTTCACACATCCCCAACACGCCCTCTTCCCGTTCTCTCTTTCATAGCATATTTCACCCCAGAGAACGCAACGCCTGCAGGGGGGTTCAAGACGCCCCCCACAGACTAGCTCTGGTCTTGTCGGCTTTGTTGGCATTGCTGGTGGGTGTTCCCTCACTTCTCTTCGTCGCTTCCGGATCACACGCCTGGCTTCATCCGCCAGTTTCTGTATGGCTATTACGGCCGGGGGAACCTCCCTGGCAGATGCAGCTAGGTCGGCATGCCCTGCTGGTATCCCGCTTGCTTTCAATTGCTCTTGATCCCACCTGGCCAACTCTGCCCGTTGCTGCCCAATAAATTCATCATCGCCTGTTTGACTAGACTTCTTCCAAGCTACACAGAATCGCCACAAAAAACGTGGCTCGACAAACACGGCTGCCATTTCCACTGACAATGTCTGTTTTTCGATTCTGAATAGTCGGCCCTATGTGAATAGTTAATCAGCTTTTTCCCATTGTAAAATATAAGCTTACCAGCTCGCTGTTGTTTTCGGTCATGACGGCAAGGACATCCCATTCCTCCAGCCCGGCACGAACGGCTGCATCAATCCTCTTTATGGCAGCGGTGACTTCAGTTACTGTAGACATGATGGATAGTGGAGTTCAGGCGCCGGCTGGGGGACTTGGTGAATGGAAGAGGGAAGAAAAAAAAAATTTGTGCATGTGATGTAGGAGCACAAACAAATACATCCATCATCATCCAATCGATCTATTCCCATCGATGCCTGACTCGTCTCCAGTTGGTCTCACACAAGACAGAGGAGTACCAGATGGGTTCATCCAGGTAACCGATCATCTTGGCAGGCAGTATATTGTGCCAAACTTTATACTGCCGGCCACCCACCAAGCGATGGATGCATATCGCATGAAGCTTGACCTTGGCACGGAGAACGCACCGGGAGGGGTAAGTCATCTGTAATATACCGGTACCGGCCAGCCATGGCTAACGACAAGTCAGTCAGGAAATATCCAGGACATTCCCTATTCCACTATGGGCGAGGGCGAACTTCTCATGATGCCTCCTGATCCTGTAAGTCTGCTTTCTTCTCCCTTCCCTCAGACCCTGACATTTGCTTTTAGCCATTGACAGAGCGAGAGTTACTTAACCTCCATGCCGAGGTTAAGGTGTTGCAGCTCCGGCTTGGGCTCTCCTACAAGGATGCCTCACACCGGCTATATATGGCCGAATACAAAAAACTCAAGGCCAATGACAAGGCCCACAAGGCCTTCTTAAGCCTAAAGGATAGAACAGAAGAGACCCTGAAGTACTTCAAGTAGCTAGGATGTAGGTAGATTAAAACAAATGTGGTCACGATTGCGTACAAAGGTGTAGATCGGCCAGACCTAGGTGAAAAACTTACTCGATTTCGACGGTCTCCATGATTGTTTCAACTTCTGGATGAGGCAGCCGTGGTCGGCGAGGCAGCCGGTGTGCCAGAGGTTGGTAAACGCCAGACAGCATTCAACAGCTGGTGAGAAATTCTTGCTTGATTTCGATGGCCTCCATGATCGACTTCTGGCAGCTGGTATGGTGCGAGCACGCCGGAAGCCACCCAAACATTACACCAGCCAACCGGTCAGCCATTGAAAATCCCGTGCTGACTCGGTTCACATTTCTTGTAATATTAGTTTACTGTGTAAAGAGCTCCAGCGCGATGTTACCCTGTGGCACACCGGCTGCCTCGCTGGCCACAGTTGCTCATCCAGAAGTAAAAATAATCACGGAGGCCATCGAAAGCAAGAGTTACACCTACCAGCCTGTGGCAAACCGGCTGCCTTGCCGACCATGGCTGCCTCATCCAGAAGTTAAAAAACAATCATGGAGGCCGTCGAAATCGACCAAGAGTTTCTGCCCTACCCACCTGTGGCAAACCGGCTACCTGTTGAAGCGACGATCATGAAGTTAAAACAACTATGGAGGCCATCGAAATTGAGCAAGAATTTCTCACCTACCAACCAACCTGTCGCACACCAGCTGCCTGTTGAAGCGACACATCCAGAAGTTAAAACAGTCTGTCGAATCCATCGGCTCACCACACCATGTAATTACACAAATATTTGCAAAAATTTATTATTATAGCCAGGATTCATCAACAAAATCAAAATCTGACGGCCCATAAGTATTTGGAACTGGGGCTACTTGGCCAGAGTCAGACATTAACACATCCTGTGCATAGTCCGGATCATCCTCATATTCCGCATCGTCATCGTCATCTCCATCCATCATCCACAGTTCACCTGCTTGCCGGGCAGTGACATCATTCACCGGTTGCAATGAGGGAGCCTTAAACCCCTCAGGCCCTGGCGAGGAAATGGGTGACACTGTGGCACTGTCGTCGGCCACCCACATGTCACCGGCCATTCTGGCGGTACTTGGCATTACGGGCTGGTTATCCACCAGCAAACCAGGTGTGGCCAATTTAGGAGGCCTGGGCGAAGATATGGGCGACACTTCAGCACTTGAGCCGGCCAACCAGAGGTTGGCTGCCATTCTGGCCGCACTTGGCATTATCGGCTGGTCATCCACCAGCGAGCCATGTGTGGCGTCGTCTTCTGCGGCCAACCAGAGATCGGCTGCTCTCCTTGCAGTGAGAGAAGACTGGGTGCTGGAAATTCCTTCAGAGCCATCAAGCCATAAGTTGCCTGCCATTCTGGCACTTGGCAGGCTTGCCGGATGCTGCTGGCCGGTTACCAGTGAATTGGACATGGAAGGGACGCTCAGAATGTCTGACCGCATGGTGTCATATCTGGCCGTCCCTGTTGGATCAGATGGCGTAGCCGACCATTTTCCTCGCATCATGCCCAAAGGAAGGGATGACTTGTAGCCGGAATGGTACTTGTCTGATTGCTGATTTTTAGATGTGACATCCACCTCGGTGAGATCAGCGCCCCATGTCCATTTTGAGGAACCTGCTGGCAAGCCCTGCAGGTGATTCAACTTGGCCTGTGCACGCTGCATGACCTGTCGTGACTTTTGGGAGACATCTTGCCGATTTCTCCTAGCCTGCTGAGCGGCAGCTGGGTCGTCTGTTGTAGCTGACGTGGCTGACATCTCTTTCATCATGGCTTTCTAATGCAACAAAAAAAAGCCGGCAGCTCGCCGGGCATCGAGTTGCTTTTGATTAGATGTCGATGCTTCCATGGCTTGCACATAACCATGGATGCCGTCCAACTCGGATAGCAGCCTGGCAAGCAAGGCCGCATACTCTCTGCACTTTGCACAGGTTGGCTCGCCGGCTGGCGTGCTGGTGGAGACTTCGGGCGGCATCTGGTGTTGGGACAGGACCTGCTGTCGATGTGTTTCGAGGCACCGGCGTAGTGTTGATCCCGAAAAAATATGGTCGAAGGCCGGTGGCTCACCGGCATTCCACCAATCATATTGGTATCTCTCCACCAAGCACCCATGATTTGAGGGATCAGTGCCAGCGTCCAGAGTCGCAAGGAAGTCTGGATGAAATGCCAGGGGAAGTTCAGAACCTGACCGGTGAGCTAAGCTGTCGGCCAGGGAGCGAACAATGATTGGCACATCAATGACTTGGCCGATTGCGTAGGCAATGCCGAGGAATGACATCGTAAATAGCTGGAATAGTCACTTCCTGCAATGCACGTGATGAATAAAAGTACACACCAGCTCTGTTTGGAGCACTTTTTGCATCCATCTTTGATCGGATGTGCTAGCCTTGCTGATCTTGAGAAGGGCCTTCCTGAACCGAGACTCCCCATAGTGGATAATCTCCTGGGTAAGGAGATGATTTTGCCGTTTCGATCCAGCATTGAGAGCAAAGGGGCTGAACACAGTTATGAAGTTCTGCGACATTGTGGTGATGAGAGAGATGAAAATTTCCAATCAAATCAGATTATATATGGTACTACCTAACTAAGGAAATGTATTGCTCATTGGCACACCGAAACCGCTCATCGGCAACCATCACTAACCGACTCCATAGTACATACTGACGGTGGGCATAGGCTTGTGCGCCACTAAGACCGGCCGAGGGATCGGCCGGTGCACCCTTTTGCCAGGCTGTCTGCCAGTCGGTATCAGATGGATACTTGCCCAACCGGCGAACTTTGTCCTGTATTTCGATTCTGCCGACTATTATTAGTCTTCCATTGACCCAGATGACTCACTCACTGCCTTTCTTCAACCAGGAGGGCAAAGTTAATCCATTCATGCATTGGTGACGTCCCTCCAAGGGATGTCCCTTGTGGTTGGATTGCATGCCGATCGACCGCTTCTGCTTCGTAGATATCCATGACCGATACATCAGATAATCGCGCTACCTCAGCCAGTGCAATATCGCTAGTCCACTTCCCTAGTGCCTGTTCTCCTACGCAAGCTGATAACTGTTCAAAGTACCTGTTACATTGGACGGCCATGGCCAATGCATCTTCGAAGCGACGGCATAAGGCGCCGGCCATTTCCAGTGTCTTCTTATGGTTGGAATCACTGGCATGGTCGTCCAGCATCTCAGCCCGGTGTGCAAGAGTAGCCATACGCACAGTGGGAGAAATAGCATTCAGTGAAGACCAAAGCGATTCGAGGATTTCACCGGCCACGACCCCGGCGCCGGGTATGAAAGAGGAGGCGAACCTGAAAAAGCAGTCGTCCTTGTGTGCGTGGACATGGAATAGACTGATGGCTTGGTCAATTGCGAGGCCTGCCGGCAGATGTTGCCCAATGCGCTGTTGTAGGTGAACATAATACTGGCAAATGATGTCATAAATGATCATGACGCCTTGCTGAGGATCAACACCAGTAGTTGTGATGGCCTTCAGGAATGCAAAATCTATGTTTTTCTGTTGTTCACCCAAAAACAAGTCAACTAAGGCATTGGGTGCAAAGCATCCATGCCGGGCACAAGCAATTGCAGCAACTCCCGTTATGTCACACACTTTGGAAGCTTGCATTGCATTGATGATGGCCCTGAATGAGGTTTCACATGGCGCCTTCTGTCAGCAAATCAGTCACTGGCCACTATCAGGTTCAGCAAACTTTACTGTGGAGGTTTCGATCGCCTGCTTGAGGAATTCGAAATACTCTTCCCGTGTGGGAATCATTCCCCCTCCTTCTGACAGCCACACGTCATTATCCTCATTTTTTTGCCGAACATGATCAGCCTTGAAGTTACCATCGGCCACGACCACCCAGCGGAAAACAAACCTTGGATTGATTAATAACATGATCCATTTAAACGAACAATGACTGCACTTATTGGGATCCTCCTTCCAGTTGTCTGGTAAATTTATGCCTGGCTGTGGACAAGCCGGACAGAAGTTAGCAAGTGCACCGGCAGGCACAGATTGAGGATCCTGCTTGTTGTGACCGTAACCGGCCCATTTTAGCCTCTTCACCCAGCACCACACTCGTGACATCCTCCGGAATTCATGGTATAGATTGGTAACTCTGGCCGGTGTAACCGACATTGTGAGGCGGCGAAGCATTTGGTAGAACTGATAGGCTGATGCTTTAAGTTCTAGATTGCAGAGGCGGAAGTGGTCCAAAACATGGGCCGAGAAAAGCGTATGAATCCGCGTAAAGCTGGCCAGGACAAGTTGACAAGCCATGAGATCCAGAGGCAGCTCTTCATGACCTCGGCAATGACAAGAGACTAGGGCTAAGTAATGAATCCCATTTGTGTGCACGATTTGGACGTAGGAATTATTCAAGGCATCGGCTTGTGGACAACTGTCGATGTGCATTGAATCCGATTCTTCAGGCAAATATGCTTCACTAAATGGAATTGGATCATCATCCTCGGCCAACTCATCAGCTTCATCTTCCATCTCATCCTCGTCTGTATTGTCATAGTCTCCTTCCTTGTCCTTTTGCCGCAGACGCTGCAAATAGCCATCAAGTCCTATATTCCGTCCATCATCAAATCCATGTTCGTCTTCCATACACATGGTAATGTCCGAATCCATCGCCCTTGCCGGCCCCGATGTCCCTAACAACTGTATGTTTTGCTGCTCTTCATCATCTTTGCATGTCTCAAAGATGGCCAGATACTGCTTCTGAAATTCTAGTGTCTCGCATAACCCCATATCGTGCCGGTGTTGGACTAGAATATACGTGCCGACTTGCCACAGCTCCGCTGCCTCGTAATGCAAACCAGTCCATCTTTCAATGCGGTGCAATGGACATTGCCAGTGCGTGTTTCGCATGCATTGCCGGCATAATGGGGCCCCCAGAGTGCAATCAATACATCTCCAAGTAGCCCACTTATCCAAGGCACAATGGGAACACTTGCGTTGGCCGGCCGGCCACGCCTCATGACACAAGGATGCTTGGAGTAAGTCATCTATGCATTCAACAAATTCTTCTAGATAGTCCTTCTGACTCTGGAGGACATTATACTCTATTGTTACTATAAATAAGACAATGTCACTGACCTTATTGGTTGTGGTTCTAACATCTGGTAGTATATCATCCATAGCATCAATATTTGTGTTGAAGCTATCCGGGATATTTTGGGGGATGTTTGCGCTGCCAGACGGGATAGGAGGGGCCTCTAGCAGTACCTTCGTACGCTTCTTCTTTCTTCCTACTTCAACGTCCACGTGCGTAATTGCTTCAGCTGCCTGGACGTCATGCTCATGTAAGATTGTTTTTTTAGAACGTCTCTTCCGTTTGGGTGCTGTCAATATCGCCTGCTGGGTACTCATGGTGAGGAATGAAAAAACAAGATCGTATTCTTGATATGATACAACTATCTCCTGACAGCCGTGTGTTTAATTGTAACACCTCGAGGTACCACCCTTGATACATGTGGCTGTCGCATGTTGTACAAGCGGCGGCCTGGGGTTCGGCGATGTGAGACGGCTGACGGCTTGCGTGGTGGAACTCGCATGGCCGGTGTGGGGTTCATTAGACTGACCTTATTGTTCTCGCAAAAGGGCCGTCGCATTTTACAGGGTTGCCGGTGTTGGTCGTTTCTTCAATGCGTCGGCATTTACTGACTGTCAGTCAGCCATTCAGTCATTTCAGCCAGAGGTATCGACAAACAAGTATATTATATACAATGGAGCCGTAGAATATACTGTATCCATCATGTGTTCTCACTCCGTTTCACCATGGGATGAGGACTGGGGGTTCGGAGGTGTGAGCGAGGTTTCGAGGGCTGCTTGAGCGTTTTGTGTCGTGACCGGCTCTGGTATGACTGGCGTAGAGTTCGGTGCCCTCGTGGCCTGCGGCAGCGCAACTGCTGGTTGTGACGTGGGCAGTGGTAACATAACTTGTGTTGTGGCCGGTATGGATGGTGCTGGTTGGAAATCGGCCGGGGGGACTTGCCCAACCACTTCAGAAATTGACCCTAGGCAAACATGCTTGGCCAATTCATCCACCCGGTCCTGTAACTGGTTCATCTGGTCCAGAGCTTGTTCGACGTATTGCCGATCTAGCTGTGCTTCGTCGGCAAGTGACCACATTTCATCAAACCGCCTGCCCACTTTTTCCTCCATTTTTGCCATCCGGCCCTCTAATGACTGCTCCTGCCTTGGCATTAGCTCGAACAGCATGTCTAATTTGGCCTCGATTGAGTCCATTCGCTGAGATAGCCGGCGAGCAAGGCTTTTGTTGGCTGTCGTAGTATCAGCCACCGCACTTGTGGATGGCTGGCCGAGTCCCTGTTGTGTTGCCGGCCAAGGCTTGGGAGAGGCAGCCGGTGGTGGAGGCGGAGGCAATGTAACTCGACGTGCTTTTGAGCGGCGGAGAACTACTGCCAAGGGGGTGTTGGAGTCATCAGAATCCGAAAACGTCCTCTTCCTTTTTGCCGGTGGGCCGGGCTTTTCGACTCGGACTGTTTGGATGCGCGAGACTGACGCAGCCGCTCTACCCTTCCCTTTAATTGTGCCAGCGCGTCTCCGGCGTTGTCTGCCAGCTGGAGTCTTGCTTGCCGACTGATTGTCTTGCCGCTCACACCGTACCTTCACCCTTCCACATTCACAGCATGCCCCCCTGCCATTCACCCTCTCATAGCATGCCACTGCTAATCGAAGGCACCGCTTGCAAGGCGGCTCAAGAAGGTCACCACGGATGGGTGGTGCTCTTGGCCTTGTTGATTTTTCGGTTGCCGGTATGCGCTCCAGCTCTGATTCCCCTTGCAAGCCCTCCCACTCTGTCTCCTCTGTCTCCTCTGCTCCACCCCTGCCAGCGTGTTGCCGATTTGCCGGACCTGCCAATTCACCGGTGGTTGTGGGGGCATCAGGTATGGCCTCCGGCATCGGTAGTTGACACTCCTGTTGCCACCTGACTAACTCTGCCTGTTGTGCTCTGATGAAGTCATCGTCACCAGTACGATCGGACTGCGCCCAAGCTGTACAGAATCGCCACAGGAAGCGCCGCTCAGCAAACATGGTGGCCATCTCCGGCGAGTTGGAACTTTTCTCAATTTTAAATAATCGAATCTGCATCGAATGTTAGCCGATACTTAGTCTCGCGGATTTTCCAATGATACACCTTACCAGCTCTGATTTATACTGGGTCATTACCGTCATGACGTCCCAGTTCTCTATGCCCTCTTGGACAGCTGTATCTATCTTGCAGATTGCAGCAGTGATTTCAGCAATGGTCGACATAGTGAACAGTGTTAGCGCCGGCTGATGGGACTTGGGAGTAAGAGGAAGAATGAGATGAAAATTTTGAACGTACACGTGATGTGTAAATAAACACAAATACAATACCATGCCGGCGGCACAGTGCCGCAATTGCCAGTGCTTGTTTCCCCTCACGAATGCCGGCCGGCAGCAGAGTAGTGCACAAATCGGCAAAGTGTCCATGAAGGAATGTAATAATAATGTCGATATGATGACATAGTCGCAACATGTGGCTGCCACATGTTTGCCAGTGTCTTAAGTATCATTTTCAATGTCTTAATAGTTTCCCCATTCCCCATTACCCACTTGATGTCTCAACAAGAAAGGCAAAGAAAGCTGCGAACCCACTGCTTCTACAGTGTGGAAGAACGCAAAGTGATAGAGCCCTTCAAACATGAGTTCAGGTCCCAGACATCGAAAGCCGGCCGCTTGCTAATCCTCCGGTCGAAGATTCTGCCGGCAATGTTCAACTATTGGGTCCAGATTGGTCGTCAGCCTCAGGATGACGAGGAAAGTCGGGATCGTGCCAAGGTTGAGAATGCCAATGATTATACAAATCAGTATTTCCTCACATTGCTGTAGAAGTTGACAACTTGGCTGAGCAACAACTGGAGGCCATTAACACCATTTGCCAGGAAAGCCAGTGGATTTCGGGTTCGCCGAGCTGATGTCATCTGGCGCACTCGGCAAGGCAATGTCTTCAAAGAAATTGCCGAGATTTTAGGCTGGACGAAGCAAATTCTTCTACCCCAAATTGGTTGGGCCAGCGAATGCCGGCCATCAAAAACATCATCGAGAGGATGAGCGTGGGTGAGCTTGCTATACTGGATGCAGAAGTAGATCGAATGTCTGCTGTGGGCAACCCAGAAGAAGCTAGGCGGAGGTAAGGTGATATTATTATCCACTGGTGCCAGCCCCCATGATTGATCACTGTAGGCTTGCCGAGAAGAATGCTGCAAAGCAAGTGGAAGCCTCTGCCCGCCAACATTGGCTTGAAATGGGCATGGTGTCCGTGACATTTACAGCATATACTGAGCCAAATGGTCAGTTGGCTGTCGATGTGTAAGTGATTTTTCATCTACACTATCATGGCAAAAGCTGAGCAATTCAAAAGCCATGATCATATGGCAAAGCTAATGGGAGTGCCGGCGAGGTCATTTATAGACAGCTATGAAGACGAGGTACATCAAATGAAGCGACTCTTGCTCCAATATGTCAAGACGTGCCAAGGTCGGCCAAGCAGTGCCCCAGCTTCCATGCCGTTAACGTTATCCCTCACTGATGATGGATTTCCAATGTTGCCCAATCCATGGATTCCGACGGACTATAAAAAGCAAGACTATGAGCAGTTGTTTACACTGTTTCTGAGTCAACACTACAGTAGGTGTCCAATACCATACTAGGTCAAGTCTGAGAATAAGCAGAGCTTGCCACGCACAATCGCACAACGCATGTCCCATTTAGTGCGATAGCCGATAATACATCGGCCTTCATCAATCCACAATACATACCGGCCAATATTCAGTTAAGGCAACCCTGCAATATGCGAAAGGAGGCACTGGAAGAGTTCTTTTCACATATTTCCAGCCGACAATCGTTACATGGGCTGGCATTAGCATTTCGCTTTAGGGCGGTCAAGCGAGGTGACAGGATTGTAGATGCTCAATATCCAGGTAGCAGTGATGTCACAGATAAGCCTCCAGCAAATAGCCAGCGAGTGAAAAGGCGAGATATAACCACACCGGCAAACCAAAATATACCCACACCGGCAAACTGGAATAACGAGGAGGATAGTACAGACGCTGAACCACCGACAACTGATGAATGGTGGGGATGACCAAAGATCATCAGCAGTTGAAACTACCGATGAAGTCGATGAACCACCGGCCAACGCAGGATTACTGGCTGACATCAACACCCATGGTGACAATCACACAGTTTCAGCCGGTACCATGGATGCGCAGGAAGCCACCGATGTTTCAGGTGTTCGTCGGCAAAGTCAGAGGAGGAGACGTCGGCCAAGCAGATATGGGGGTGAAGTCTATGAGTGATTGTAGATGCCTTTACTGTGAGGTCAAGCAGAGGCGGTATTTGCAGTGTAAAGGCCCCCATGGAATGGTCGGCAATTGTCAAGCCTGGCAGCATTCTGAGCCTCATCATAAATTGCCGGCAGGCCAGGCTATATGTATGGTATTGCATCTCCAATTGCCTTGGCCAGTAGAACATGTTTTGGCATGGCCGAGCCAAAGTATCCGTCTCTTGTGGCCGGCACAAGCTGGGCCAGGAGGAGCTGCTGGAGCATTCATGCACAAGAGAAAGATGGAAGTGGAATCCTACCACCGGCCATTCTGAGCGATGTCCGAAGCTTTCATCGCCAGGTGGCCAGTTCATTTAGGCCACTGCCGGGTTATCCTTGTCAGCCATGATATTGCTGATCATGATGGCTGCACTCTTTTTTGTTCATGTCAGGCATCTTTGACCAGTGCCAATAAAGCTAAGCAAATGTATCCAACTGCCTGACTACCAGCTACAGCATTCCCTGGCATAAGGACCCAGCGAATTCGCTGAAACCATCACTTTCAATACACTGTATGCCTTTGCTGGACCGTGTCACACATCACACTGTAACTTACCTACCTGTTAGATCATGCAATCGTATCTCATCAATCCTTTCCCGTCGTCTGATTGGGACTGTCAAACTTGTTGGTTTGGTCAGTGTGAGTTTGTTGCATATTATTTGTTACGAAGGTCCACTGCAATGATTTTTCTCAAAGTGCCCTCTATGTTCCATTCTTGATTTATCCATCACTCACAAGCATGGAATATTGATGCATTTTGATAGTAATGAAAAACCATCAACCATTGGATTTTCCAATGTTGCCTGTTATTTTTTATACTGCAATGTGTCAACAAATCTAAATTGTGTATGCATACTGTCCAATCACTCCTAAGAGAGTTGAGACTTTAGAGATGTTGGTGAGATACTATAAATTCTTTTCTTTTAGAATTAGGAAGGTTCACATGATACATGGAGCCTTTGTATGAACTGTTCATCAACACAATGTCACACAGCTTGTAATCTAGTCCTAGCCATTGCAATGTGCTGCCAGCCTTGCAATGGCTCCTAATCTATGTTAACTCTGGGGAGTTTGCAATGGCTGGTAGCCTTTCCATGCCTCGTAGCCCCTTCCAACCAGTTGTAATAGGGCTGTGAGGCATAGAACAGCTTCCAATTCGTTCCCAATCGTCATTCCAATTGCAGAAACAATAAAAATAAATTTATTTTGATAACATATGCTAATACACATGTTTAATTCTACAATTTATGCACAGACCTAGAAAGTAGTCAGTACCTTTGAAAAGTGCTACACACTTTTTCATGGTGAGATGTATTGAAGGGGCAGCAGTTTTGCCTACTAGCCATTTGTGGTTGGATCTTCTATGTGGTCACAGCCCATCATTGCCGTCGCCCTGTCAGGAGATGTCAAGGTGCCATTGCGGTGATGATTATTATCTGCTCACGTCGTTTCAGTTTGCTCCGTCTGCCAAGAATGGCTGTGGCTTATTGCTGGGCTTTCTCTCCCTGTTCTTGTGAAAAGACGGTTCCTGGCCCAAAGTATGTCTGTGCACCTGGTCCCTCTGAGAAGGAGGATACATGACACTTGCTGGGATGGAATTGTTGTTGGTCACAGTACTCGCACAAGAGGGGTGGATCAATGTCCATTGGTGGCCATTATTATCATTTTTTGCCAGCTGCCACTAGATTCCTGAGGACAAGGAAGTTTTGAGGATGACGATGAGCCCAAGATGCAGTCCAAGGGTGCAAGAACGAAACGGTGGCTGCTGCTGCATCTGGATCGGGGGGCAGTGAGGTCAAATTTGTATGCATGTAGCATATCCCAGGGCAGGGGCGGACTTGAGGGTATCTGGCTGGGCACTGTCTCCTTCATATCATGAAGTGCATACCCTCCCCCCAATACAGCCATATGGTTGGAGGCAGCCTTGGATAGCATTGAATCGCTAAGGCAGTGGATGGTTGGAGCTTGACGTGGGCAGGCAGCAGGCAAGCAATATCACTAATGTGGCAGACGGCAGGGGTTATTTGGGCAGAGGGTTTAAGTCACGTACATATGCCACATGGGTAAACTTCAGTTGGTGTATTTGTGGCTGCAGCATTGGTGCCACTTGGAAGGTGTTTGATGAAGGAGTCAATTATGTCAAGGATGAGATAGTTGATGGTGAAAGACTGGAGCATGGTGAAGAAGGCACATCAGGAAGTGGTGGGATGTACATACCCTGACTAAATTGGTACAAAAGACTGCACAAGGTGAGGGCGAGGTCAAAGGCATCCAATAAAGCGGTGAGGGAGATGACCATTGGCTTGATAATAGCTGATGAGGGTGAGTGTAGGAATGTGGACTTGTCATGGTGAACCAAAGTTCATGCTCATAATAAGGGTTGAGATGGCAGGCAGACAGCAGCAAGCAAGGCAGCAGTGAAAGTGGAGAGATGTGGTAGCAAGACAACAGTGAGGGCAGCAAGATGCTCACGGACAGGTGGGCATGACAGCAGTAAGAGGAAGGCAGCAGCGAGCAGAAGGGCAGGCTGAAATATTTTTTTTCAACTGTGTCACATGCTGCATGAGTGTCAGGAACACCCAACACAACCACAAGCCTCGTGTGAGGAATGAAAGATAGATTAGAGAAGTGAAAACACAATAGACTAGTAGCCTGCTAGGAGGAAACTATCTAGAGTCTTAGAGACTCGTACCTACAAGACACCCTCCTTATATACCCCAATGCCTGGTCTGTGTGCACAGACTGCGCAGCCGCTAGGCTGTGCACGCACAGCTACAAGACCCAGGCCTACCATCTAGAACCGCCCAGACTCGCCCAGAGTCTTAGCCCCTATAACCCCATATGCCGCAGTACAGCCACTGCTGATCTAAGCCCTCGGAGTATCCCATTAGGGGTGGGAGTCGTTGCCTATATCCAGAGAAGTGTCAATAGAGCCCCAAGGAAAATAGATAAAAATATGGAAAAATCCCGTAAAAATCGTTAGGTCGTAACATAGCCCTCTCCTCAAGACTTCACGTCCCGGGAAGTCGACGCTATGGGTTGTGCCGTAGGGGAATGAACCGCAGGTTTAACCGGCCTGCCATGCTCAAGGTCTCTTGAGAACGCCCCTTCCGTGTCCTTTTCTGCGTATATGTCCCGCCTGTCCCCTTTCCATCTCTGCCAGTTCTGCTTTAGCTTCTCGAGGTACTCCCACTTGAATTTTCCATCTTCCCATCCAAATAATCGCTTGGGTGCGTACGTATCCGTGTGGTTTTGCCATTTGCAGTAATGCAAGTCCCGTGTGTTAACAAGATGTCGTGGGGCAGCGGGGTTGGCCTTATAGAATTTCTGAACCTCCCTTTTTGCGTTTTCGATGTTTTCTGCAGGTTCCCAAGTGGAATCCTCCACAGGATAGTTTTTCCATTTAACCAAGTATTCTAATCTTCCGCTGCCATGTCCGCTCACTCGGCTGTCCATGACTTCCTCTACTTCATATTCGTCATCTGAGGATTCTTCAACCATCTGCGCTTCCTGTCTCTGCGTGACTTTTTCCTTCTGATTAGGAAAACTCGGTTCCTTATATGGTTTGAGCAGAATCTCGTTGAACACGTTGTAAACCTTCCAAGAAGCTGGGACTTTCAACCGGTATGCCGACTCGCCAACCTTTTCAACCACTTCTAAGGGACCTACAAACTTGCCATCCAGTTTTTTTGTTGCACGAATGACGGGTAAGTTTTCTGTGCTGAGGTACACCTTATCGCCAGGCTTGTATTGCCGAGCCTGAGACTTGCCCGCATCGTACCGCGTTTTCATCATGGTGGCCATTTTTTCCAGTGCCGCTCCCGCTTGTGAATGAACGTCTTTTAGCTTGTCCACCAACATTTTGACCACCACCACCTTCGGCTTGTACATGGGACTAAGACCCTTATGCGGATGACGCCCATAGTTCATGAAGAATGGTGAGAATCCGGTAGAAGTGTGTACTTGGTCATTGTGACAGAACTGCACTACTGATAGCCAATCGCTCCAATTGTCTTGCCTATGGTTGACGAACATTGTCAGGAACTCCTTAACCTCCTGATTAACGCGCTCCGTCTGTCCATCAGTTTGCGGATGATAAGTGGTTGATCGATTAGGTTTGATTCCCAACATGCCATACAGATTGTCCATAAACTTTGATGCGAACTGAGGTCCTCGGTCACTGATGACCTTGCGCGGCAATCCATGATCCCTGAACACGTTATCCCTTATTAGAACAGCTACCCCTTGCGACGTGACCAATGATGTAGTTGGCAGGAAATAAGCTTTCTTGGTGAAGTGATCCACAACCACCATAATCATGTCATTGCCCTTTGACTCCAGAAGCGGTCCCATTAAGTCTACCGATATAACCTCCCATGGTTCCTGAGGTACTTCATTTGGTACGAGTGGCGCGGCCCTCGGCTGGCAATCTGGTTTGGCACGTTGACAGGTTTCACACCCTGCAATGTATTCCTCAACATCTCAGCGCATATTCGGCCACCAGTAATTGCGGGTAAGTTGCTCCACAGTTTTGGCGATTCCGGAGTGTCCCCATGAATGATGAATTTGGATGATCTCTCCTCAAATGCGTTTAACAGCGGGTACATACACATGGCCCTTCCATTCTACCAACCCCTTTTCCACCCTGAAGTCTCCATCACCTTCCTCTAAACCCCTCAAGACTTGCTTCTCCCACTGACGTTTTGGGATCTTCCTGATGCGATCCACAATTTCTTCCAATGCCCTGTCATCATCAAAGATTCTGACAAACAAGTGCTCTTTTAGCAGGATAACACCTTCATTGTCGTTTTGTCCTTGTTCATGGCCTGCTCGTCGCGATAATAGGTCCACCTTGGAGTTGGACTTCCCTGATCGATGTTTGATAACGAAGTTGTATTCCTGCAAGTCTGTTACCCAACGCGCTTGTCGCCTGTTCAAGTTCTGTGGTTTCCGGAAATACATGAGGTTTTGATGATCTGTTAGAACCTCTACTATTTCCTTGGCGCCTTTAAGGTAGTGAGACCATTCATAGAAGGCGTGCATGACCGCCAACATTTCCTTGTCATAGATCTCATAGTTCCTTTCTGTGTCATTGAGCGACTTTGAAATGAATGCCACCGGTGTTACAATTTCTTTCCCTTTCGTCGACGGACTTACTTTATTATGTAATCATCGTTATGCGTTTCATGGACGCTCATCTCCTTTAGCTACTTTACCTTCATATTTCCTTTCTTAGGTATTTAGCTGTACGTTTCCTTTTATATTTCTCTTGTTCTTTTACATATATAAACCCTCTTGTAAAGTAGTTAGACCCCAGTTCCAACTTAATCGAATTCTTCTCTCAACTTCTGAACGAAAACTCCTCGCTCTCATCTCTTTGAGCTCGTCGTTTATTTGACCTTTGTCATCATTTGACTTAGTGTCCAGAACCTGTCCAGTAGGCTGGGAGCAGACCGAGACTCTGCTTGCCACTGTTGACATAGAACGAATTGCGTTGAGAGCATCGATCTTAACACAAGTTGGAACTCACAGAACCGCTCAGTGTTTCTACACTAGCCAGACACCATTGATACCAGAACCTCGAACCTCAGACCCCCGAACGGCTCTGCCCGTTTCAGACGAAAGTATTATCTAGATCGACGAGAAGTTTTTCCGTCAACTACAGGAACAGGGTGGTTTTTTTGCTCAGGAACTAAAAAGAAGAACGAACCAGTACCAGCATCCCTCTTTGAAGGTGATTATATTGAAGGAAACGGAAAGGAAGTCTTCCCAGATAACGTTTGGATTGAGTGGATCAACGAAGATCTAGAAGAGGACTTTTATTCTCTATTTTATCCACCCACTGAAGAACCAGAATCCTCCTGGTGGAACGAATTCATTAGTCTCTCTGGAGCACCACCACAGGATAGATACGCACTTCAAGACAAAGGGATACAGCCTTGGAGAGACTTCCTAGAACAGAAACAGATCGAACAAAGTCTATTTGGAGATCCAGAATCAGGAAAGAAGAAAGACGAAACAGGAGAACCTACAGATCCGAAAGAAGAAACAGAAAAGATGGCATCCGACGTAGCAGCACCTGCCTCTAAAGGAGATATCAAACCGCAGCCTATGCGCGTTTTTACAGGAAAACGAACCGAAGCAAAGGCTTTCATTGGAAGTCTTGAAGATTACTTTGTTTTGAATGATGATAACTATAAAAACAAAGCACAGAAGCAGATTCGATTTACTCTTGCCTGTCTTGGGCAGGAACTCGATGATTGGAAAGTCCTGATCAAGGATGAATTGGACGATGAAGAAGAAACAACCCTTACTTGGACGAATTGGGCAGAATTCAAGAAACATTTCTTAGCCGATTGGGGTGAAGTTAATAGCGCTCTCAGAGCGCTGAACAATCTAGCCAATCTCAGAGTAGGGGGCGACGTTTCAGTCCCTGAATACATCAGAAAATTTCGCATGGAAATCGGTACTTCAGGATTGAAAGGAACTACTGCGCAGCTCCAGGCCTTTGTCAAAGGACTTCCCGAAAGTATTGCTACAAAGATACTTGAAGCAAACGTTCTATCCATGAAAGAAGCGTATGAAAAGGCAGAACAGCTTCATGGCGCTTGGGAAATGATGCGAGCGCTTGGAAGAAAACCAGGACAAGGGAATCACTCCAATTTTAACCGAAACACCAACAATAGGGGCGGATCAACCCGATCAGTAAATGCGATGCCCACTGGACGTTTGACAGATGAACAAAAGGAGGAATACATGAAATCTGGAAAATGTTTCAGATGTGGAAACCAGGGGCATGTTTCAAGGAATTGTCCCAAATGAAACACCACGTCAAACGCCTCCTTCAGGGCCTCCTCATCATTTCAGAATAAGGGGATCAGATCTATCCCTGAAGATATGCCCAAGGAAAAAAAAGACGACCCAGTTGCAAGCATCAGAGCGATACTTGCTGGAATGAAGGCCGATGAACGAGAAGGTCTTCTCAATGAACTCGAAAACGAGGGTTTTTAACCCGGAAGCGTCATACAGCGGTTGACACTTCCATAACAAATGGACGTTCACAGTTAGCGCTTGATTCTGTAATAGTAAGATCGAATAATGACAAGCGCCTTTCAATTTCTGTGGAGACGTCCGATCTACCCGCTGACACTTCGGCTCTAATCGATTGTGGAGCAGAAGGGAATTTTATTGACGAAGAAGTAACCACCAAGTTATCAAAAGAAAAACTGCGAAAACCAATCAAAGTCAGAAACGCAGATGGAACGGTTAACACTAATGGAATAATCACACATCGAGTCCATATTCAATATTCGATTGGAGGAAAACGATACAGCAACTGGTTTCTAATCACTAAATTAGGAGATCAACGATTAATTTTGGGGATCCCTTGGTTAGAAGAAAACAATCCTACTATTGATTGGAGAGATAAAACGATACACCTCATCGATGAACAACGGAATGAAGGAACTATCTGGCAAATGGCATTGGACAATCAACAATGGGGAGAAGACGATTACTGGATCAGAGTTAAAACATCAGCATCTCAAGCGTTAGAACATCAGTTGAAAAAGGATGAACCAAAAACGGAACTACCATCAGAATATGGGAAATGGCGCTCAGTCTTTGAGAAAAAGGCATCAGAACGATTCCCAACTTCCAGAACTTGGGATCACGCTATCGATTTGAAAACCGGTTTTAGTCCTAAAGTTAGCAAGATCTATCCGTTATCAATCAAAGAACAGTCGTCGCTGGACAAATGGATTGAAGAACAGCTAGCTAAAGGCTACATCAAACCGTCGAAATCTCCTCAAGCATCGCCATTCTTCTTTGTCTCAAAAAAGGAAAGTGGTGCGCTTCGGCCGTGCCAAGATTATAGATATTTGAACGATTGGACAATCAAGAATGCATACCCATTACCCCTAGTATCTGACCTCCTTACAAAACTCGCTGGTGCACAATATTTCACCAAATTAGACCTCCGATGGGGATATAATAACGTCAGGATCAAGAAAGGGGACGAATGGAAAGCTGCTTTCATTACCAACAGAGGATTATACGAACCAACTGTTATGTTCTTTGGCTTATGCAATTCGCCATCTACATTCCAAACTATGATGAACGAATACTTCAGAGACATGATTAATGAAGGATGGCTCATTATCTACATGGACGACATCTTAATATGTTCTCAGAATTTGAACAAACTAGAAGAACGAACAAAAAGGGTTCTCGATCGATTAGAAGAGAACGATCTGTTCCTGAAATTAGAAAAATGTAAATTCGCTGTTCAAGAAGTTGAATTTCTGGGCATGATCATTTCACCTGGAAAAATACAAATGGATCCTATCAAACTCGCAGGAATAGCTGATTGGCCAGTACCATCAACGGTTAAACAAGTCCGATCATTCCTAGGTTTTGGAAACTTTTACAGACGTTTTATTGGGAACTTTGCAGCAATTGCAAAACCACTCACAGATCTAACCAAGAAAACGGAACCATTTGACTGGAATAATGAGCGCCTACTTGCCTTTGACACCCTAAAGCAACGGTTCGCCTCTATGCCAGTATTGTTAATGCCAAATCCTGCAAAACCGTTCATCCTTCAAACCGACGCCTCCAATAAAGCAATTGGAGCGGTACTGAAACAGGCTGATGAATCTGGAGCACTCCATCCATGTGGATTTATATCCCATGCGTTAACACCAACGGAGCAGAATTATCAAATTTACGACAGAGAACTGCTTGCAATCATCAAGGGACTTGCAGTATGGCGCCATCTATTACATGGTTCTCCTCACACGATCATCGTCCATTGTGATCACAAGAACTTGTCTTACTACCGAACTGCTCAACGCTTAACACCTCGACAAGCTCGGTGGTCATCATTGCTATCTGAATATGACCTTCGTATTGAACATATACCCGGCACAAAAATGTTCGAAGCAGACGCATTATCCAGACGACCAGATCATATGGGAAATGATGAGGAACAAACTACTGTCACCGTTTTGCCGAATGACCGATTTATTCGACTAATCAATGATGATCTTGCCAGCGAATTAAAGAAATACATGGCAAACGACGATTTTGGACGCATCCTTATTGAAGTTATCACTAAGCAAACAGCACCACCAATTAAATCCAAACTACAAGACTGGACATACACTCATGGTATCGTTTATTACTTGGGCAAGATTTATGTGCCTGATCGAATTGAGTTGCGCACTCGATTAATTAAGGAGATACATGAAGCATTATCTTCAGGACACCCTGGACGATTGAAAACACTAGCACTTTTGAAGCGTGATTATTGGTGGCCTGGAATGTATAGACATGTCAAAGAATGGGTTGAAGGTTGCGCACTTTGCCAGCAAATGAAAGTCAATACTCACCCAAATTCACCGGCATTAATCCCTATCCCATCGAAAGCTACACGCCCATTTCAGCAGGTCACACTCGATTTCATCACTGATCTTCCTGTTTCCGAAGGCTTTGACTCCATATTGGTCACGGTGGACCATGGCCTTACGAAGGGGGTAATTTTCACCCCTTGCAACAAGACAATCGACGCTTTAGGAACAGCCAATCTCTATATTTCTGAAATCTTCAAGCGCTTTGGACTCCCAGATGTCTTAATCTCTGATAGAGGACCACAATTCTCTGCTAAAGTATTCCAAGAAATACGAAAAGCATTAGGAATTGATCACAGGATGAGCACTGCTTATCATCCTCAAACAGATGGCGAAACTGAACGCGTCAATCAAGAACTTGAGATCTATCTTCGGATGTTTTGTACCAATGAACCCCACAAATGGAAACCACTCTTGCCTATCGCCGAATTTGCACACAATAATCGTTATCATGATACAATAAAAACATCTCCATTCCAACTTATGTATGGAACAGATCCGATCGCTATCCCTACAGCAGCGCTCAAAATGACTGCTCCAGCAGCAGAAGAACGCCTCCAGATGCTTCGAAAAGCCAGAGAAGAAGCTCTAGCTGCTCATGAACTTGCTAGACAAATGGTCGCTCATAGATACAGAGACAAGTCAATCAGATTCGAAAAGGGTGACAAAGTCTGGCTTGAAAACAAGAATCTCCACATTCCGTATCAATCAAGAAAGCTAGCACCAAAACGAGAAGGACCCTTCCAGGTTGAACAAGTCATGGGGCCAGTTACCTATAGATTGAAATTACCGAAACAATGGCGCATCCATCCTGTGTTTCATGCTTCGCTCCTCACTCCATATAAGGAAACCTCAATGCATGGCCCGAATTTCACTATGCCACCTCCTGATATGATTAACGGACAAGAAGAGTTTGAGATTGAAGCTATCCTTGGACACCGGAAACGCGGAGCCGGTTATCAATATTTAGTTAAATGGAAAGGCTATGGAGCAAATGATAACACCTGGGAACCAGAACGACATCTAGGCAATGCTGCGGATATTCTGGTAGAGTATAAAAGCAGAAGAAACCTCTGAAACAGTTAAACACAATGACTTATTATCGCACCAACCTCCAATTAAAGCATAATATCTGTTATGTCAAAAGATTCTGCAGAACTGTTGGACGATACACTCCTACTGTCAAAACCAGATACTCTGTCATACAGATGTTCGTTCCTGCCTTTAAACATCCTTCCAAACGAACGCTCTCTATATATCAAAAACTGAAATATGTTCCAATGATGTCAAAACCGCCCAAAGTATCGCGACTACCTCCTCACAAACGAACGCATCCACAAGGACATACAGAAATCCCATATAATGTTTTACCAAAGTATCTTCCCCAGTATCATCGTCTCTCTTTTGATCTAGGAGAATTACCCACATTTCAGGAAGCCGAATCACATTACCTCCCAGCATCAGTTCACCCTTGTTTTCAATATGACAACGTCTATCACAGGGTTTGGTTACGACGAACCTTCCCCGAATTATCAGAAGCCTTACAAAGGATTATCCAGCTTGGCAGAGACATCTCCGCGGAACAATGGCAATATGAACGACGAATGAACATAAGGGGAAGTGAAAATTTTAACCGCACACAAGCGCAAATGGAAATAACACTTGCAACCGAACGATACTACGATCTTCTAAACCAGGCCATACAGGCTAGCATGAACAACCCAGAAATACATGTTACACGACATGCGCACCCTGAACAAATTCGTATTCCGCGCCCTGACGACACAAGACCCTGATCAGAACAAGAAGAAGCGGCCAGACACTCTCGTGAGAATTTTCTCAGAACCAGGGAACCTGAGATCGAAGAGATCCTAGCTTTGGACTCCGACGACGAGATTTGGGATATTTAAACCGTGCTCAATGGTCTTATCCCTCTCATCCTACCGATACAACATGTCTGTCATCGTCGTCATCGCCTACCTCGTCGCCTTCGCCTTCGCCCTCTTGGTCACAGCTTGTGGCCACTGTTACGATTCGTCTCTCGTCGCCGCCTCCCCTTCCTCCACCGCTGCCGACCTTCACCAGCATCCGGACGAGCTCGCTGACTTCCTTATTGAGGAAGAAGCACCCTTACCAGCTCCGCCAGCACCACCTGTTACCCGGACTCCTAACGCCACTCTCCTTCGGGCTCAGGAAGCCCTTGCCACCTTCATCGTCGACTATCAACTCTTCGCCGGACCTCTGGACGCCATGCTAAACACCGCCCTCACCACCGATCCTCACACTGTCACGGATGAAGAGCGCGACGCAATCCTCAAGCAAACAATCCAGCTAGATTATATCACGAGGACGCTGCAATGGCGGTTTGAAACCGCTAACCATGATGTCAACACCATTGCCGAATGGTTGAAGTCGCGAAGGGACCATGGATGGACAAATGGGGGAAACCATGGTTGGGGAACAGGTTAAGAAGTCGGTGACTTCTTGCATACGAAGGGGGTAATGTTACAATTTCTTTCCCTTTCGTCGACGGACTTACTTTATTATGTAATCATCGTTATGCGTTTCATGGACGCTCATCTCCTTTAGCTACTTTACCTTCATATTTCCTTTCTTAGGTATTTAGCTGTACGTTTCCTTTTATATTTCTCTTGTTCTTTTACATATATAAACCCTCTTGTAAAGTAGTTAGACCCCAGTTCCAACTTAATCGAATTCTTCTCTCAACTTCTGAACAAAAACTCCTCGCTCTCATCTCTTTGAGCTCGTCGTTTATTTGACCTTTGTCATCATTTGACTTAGTGTCCAGAACCTGTCCAGTAGGCTGGGAGCAGACCGAGACTCTGCTTGCCACTGTTGACATAGAACGAATTGCGTTGAGAGCATCGATCTTAACAACCGGTCGCCACAGGTTATCCTTCCCTTGTTGGGACAAAATTCCACCAATTGCAAAGTCCAACGCATCTACTTCCACCCGAAATTGACCTTCATCATCTGGAATTTTCAAAGTCACCTCCCTCGCCACAAGGTCTTTCAGTCCCTGAAAGGCGGCAGTCTCAAGCTCCATCCATAACCAGTCCACCTTGCCAGTTAAGTGAGTTAATGGTTTTGCCACGCGCACGAAACCCTCCACAAATCGTCAATAAAAATTAATAAAGCCCAAAAATTGTTGGAGCTCCCTTTTGGATGTTGGAAGAGGCCATTCCGCTAAGGCCTTGACTTTACCCTGTTCCATTTTGATTGAGTCTTGACTGATAACAAGGCCTAAGAAATCAATCTGCGGTTGATCAAACCAACATTTTTCCGGCTTTAATGACAACTTATGTTCCTCCAATTTTGTCAATATGCAGTTAACATGATGGATATGGTCCTGCTGATTATCCGAAAAGACCAATATATCATCCATGTAGATGACCACCCATCCCTCAGCAATTTCGACTCGGAAGATATCGTTCATCATGGTCTGGAACGTGGCCAGCAAATTTGTGAGGCTGAAGAACATGACCAAGGGTTCAAACAGCCCCCTATTCGTTCGAAACGCCGCCTTCCACTCATCACCTTCCTTGATTCTGACATTGTTATACCCCCAACAAATATCCATCTTGGAGAATATTCGCACCTTGGACAACTTGTCCACCAATTCACCAATGAGTGGGAGCGGGTACTGATTCTTTATGGTCATTTCATTTAACCTCCGATAATCCTGTACCGGTCGCAACTTTCCATCCTTTTTCTTGACAAAGAAGAAAGGCGACGCCATAGGGGACTTGCTAGGTTGGATTCGTCCTGACTCCAGATTCTCCTTCAGGAATTCATCCAATTGTGCCTGCTCCTCGCAATTAAGAGGGTAAATTTTACAATCTACAGCTTTAGATCCTGGGATTAACTCAATGGCATGGTCCCAAGGGCATCGCGGTGGTAATTCGTCAAAAGTCTCTTTTTCAAAGACCTTCCTATGACCTAGGTAATGCTTGGGGACTACCTCCTCTAGTGTGCGTTTGACCACTGCGCCAGCTTCCCTCGCCGCAATGTCCGTTGCCACTGATCAAATATGTAATTCAGGGTCCCCAATATGAACGGCTAATAACCGCTCCCCCGACTCCAGAGGCTGCATTGGATCAACTTCCCCTTCTGGTTCTACTACCTCGGACCGACTCCAACAAGTCCCTGGACATCGACTGAAATGCACTTCCTGCTTTTTCCAGTCCATCACCGGATTATGATGTTGGAGCCAGTCCTGTCCCAGAAACAGGTCTGTTTTTCCCAATCGAGCCACTCCGCATTCCACAATTTCCTCATGGTCTCCAATGCGCAGTTTGAATTGTACCATATATTCCAAACTGCCCATCACATTACGTGTTCCATCAGCATTGTAAACTGCCATAGGTCAGAGCATCTTTCACTTATTTAGTTTATGCCATTCTACAAACTCGTCGTTGATGCAAGACCCTGTACAACCTGAATCCACTAATGCTGTGACATTAATCGTTTGACCTGTGTCCATAGTAGTAATGGTGCCTTTTAGATTCATTTCCTGCTTCCCTGAAGCTTTTACCAACTGTCCTCACAGTTGTACCAGATTCCACAATGCGTCTTCCTCAGGCAACTTATTTAAGTCTGCAACAAGTGTTTCGTCCACCTGCTGAATCTGTTTGTTGTGAACCCATTCCTTCAAGCAGGCACTGTGGTTGCTTTATCCTGTTGCCATATTCGTCTTAAAACCCACGTGGGGGTCCAAGTTCTTATCCAGGGTTTTGCGCTCACACTCAGGTTCCGAATTCGATGAACAAAAGATGAACATTCATATAATAATTCTGGAACATTAATACACAAGTCCTTGTGTACAACTGAGTCCTTTTTTGTCAATAGCGCTGAGCGCTTGCCTATTGACCCTCGCCAAAACCCTTCTCCTACCCGTATTCCTTCCACATCTCCTCCGTGAGATCTTCTACCCACAACTCCCTTATCCGTCCTTTTCCCTTATCTTGCACCTTTGCCTTCTTCAGTTCAGGGCAGTCCTTAGCCCAATGCCCCGCATTCCCACAATTAAAACAAGCACCCTTTGCCCGTTTTGTCTTATCAATGTCCATGGCATTTGGGTCATGTGTCGACTTAGACCCTGATGGCGCACTATACTGGAACTGATTCGGTTTGGAGTCTTTGGCAACTGGCTTTTCCTTGTAGCCATCACTGCTTCAGCTCGTTCCGTAAGCCTCGTTGGCCTTGTGGTAGGCACGTGCTAACTCAATTGCCCTTTTCTGCGTTTGATCCAAAGTGGTGTCTTCTGGCAGGTTTCCATAACGAATTAGATCCCGTCCCAATGCAGGGTGGATATGCCCTAAGAAATGCGCCAGCAACGCCCTGTCATCCCAATTAACCAACGGCTTTAAAGTGTTGAACTTGATGATATAGTCTTCCACCAGTTGCAACCCTTGTTTGAGCACCAAGATGGCATCCATCACCTTTTCCCTGGTTTCCATGGACATGAAGAAATGATGCATTTCTTCCTTGAATCCTGTCCATGTCGTAAAGGGATACTGGTTCCGAAGGGGTCGTCTTAACAGAGTAGGCAGTTGCGTTAAATGGTTGTATTGTCCGATATTCAGTTCTTCCCAAGTAAGACTGGGTACCCAAAATGGCGATGCATTGTCCATCTTATCTTGATACTCCTGATCCACCTCCAATGCCTGCTTTAGCTGTACTCCTGCCCAATCTCCTGCTCTGTTATCCTTTCCCTTCCAGATCCGGTATAGACACAACAAGATTTTCCTATCAGCATGTGTCTCTCTAGCCAGTCAGAAATAGATCTCCATTTGCCTCAACCATCCATCGACCATGCGGGGATCTCCTTCGTAATGATCCGGCATCTCGGCCTTCGTAAGAGGTTGCGGTTCCGGCCTTGGGTTCGCACAATGGTATTCATTAATTAAGTCTGTGATTGCGCCACCGATTGCTGCCGCAGCATCCAGTCGTTGTTCATTTTGCAGGATTACCGCATTCTCATGTGCATTTAGAGCAGCTTGATCCGCATTAGCAGCCGGTGGAGGAATATCTTGACTACTTTGCAGATTATGCCATCCCCATATACCGTGCAACAACCGAGTGATCATGTTGGCCGTGTACTGGAACGCTCCCACACGCATGTGACCCGCTCCTTGGGTAACCAAGATTGCCATACGATCCCAGCCCGTTTCTCCCCATGGAGTAGCTATCACATGTAGACAGCCCCGTCTTCCATAAGTGGATCTCAGAATGATCCAGACTTTGGTGTTTCAAAGTTCAGAGTCCCATTCCATAATTTCTTGTATCTGGGGATATTTTGGCCAGTCGTACTCAGACCAATATTGTTGCTGGATCAGATGCAGATAACAGTAACCAGGCATGGATGGATTAATCATTCCTACAACACTGGCTGGTCTAGGGTATGGGTAAGGAACGTCAATTTCCCTTCCCACTGTTCTTCTCCATTGGTCTATCTCCATGCACTTGTGATCTAGTTCCCCCTTGTTAGGTACCGTGGGAACTGTTGTCACCCAATCTACGCGCTGTACTGGTCCTCCCCACCATGTCATATCCACACCCTGGGTTCTAGTTTTGGCTTTGCTAGGACCTGCCGCTTTGGCAATAGCCTGCGCATATGATCCCTTGGTGACGGTGGCCAGCGACGGGTTCTTGGAAGGCCCTTGAATAAAAGAAGAGATCGTGGGAGCTGGGAATTGTTTAAGCTTGGATTTCCCGTGTCCTCCAAACTCCGCCTGGAGCCAATGATCTGGGAGACGTTCTAACTGTATCAGTTCTTCCCAGGTGTAGATCTCATCGTCAAACTCCCTGATAGCCGATTCCTCGATCACATGGAACTTCTGGGGATCCCTATTATCCTGTAATGCGAACCGAGCCGTCAGATCCCTGAGCTCAGGGTCCCAGCTAAGAATATCCATAACGCGCGGCCAATGCGGCCAACAGTACTTGTCGTGGTATTCTTCTTTAAACAACACCATGTAGCACAGCCCATCCTTGCACCAAGGGTACTTCTTGCCTTTTCCTTTTGCAGCTGGTCCAGGCATCACCGCCCGTCCGCATGGTACATTTTCCCTCCATTCGTTTAACCTCTTGGCATGATCCCTGAGGGTCTCGTCCCCTCTGCATTCATCCAATAGCTTTTCCAGCTCAATCTCTCCAAGCTCATGGAACACATCGTTAACGTAGGTCATTCCATTTGCCAAAGATGGAGTTGGCGTCCCTGCTCCTGCTTTCCTGGATGTGTGTGTACACATGTATGGGTCGTAGCGAAGCCCCTGGCGACGCTGCTCAGCCTCCTCTCGCCTTTGCGCCTTCCCCAAGAAGGTACCCTTGATATTTCCATTTAAGGCATGCATCAAGGCGTTCCAGGCCTGATGTGACATCTGCATTCCTTCATTGAAATACAGAGTCCACGCCCCTGCTTCATAATCTATTGCGGCAATGTCGATATGATATTTTTCGAGCGCCTTAGCTGCGTCTTCTACCACAAGGAGATACCTATTGTAAGGTACCGCCAAAATTGCTTTGACAACCACATTGTCGGGTCGTCCTCCGTATGCTTTCTCAATTAGACCCACCAGGGTCCCCTTGTCTCAACGCGCCCTGAGCAAAGCCTTGTCCAGGCACCGTTGTTCCAGAAGGGCTTGCCAAGCCTCTTCTTGCTCGCGGATCTGCTCCGCTTCTCTGATCTTGAGCTCATTGACAATCCTCTGTCGCTGCCGAGCTGCCACTGCCTTTAGATGTTTGCGCCACAGCCTAACATGGTTGTCGTGACGCCTGATGACTGAGTCACCAATGAATGCTGCCGGCCTTAACTGCACCGGCTCGAGCGCTGCTGCCCAGTCCGCTTCAAAGATCCGACCGATCTCCTCTAGTGTCGCCTGGGCATAGGGTAAAACATAGTTGAACAATTGTACCATTGTTCCCAAAATAAATTTTCAACTGAACCAAACACTCCTGGTTTGCACTTCGGTCCGTTCGTGCGGCCTTTGTCACCTAAGATCCCTGTCAGATGACAAGGACTGTTGTCTTTTCATTGCGGACTACCCTTCCCGGCGTAGTCAGAGTATACTGCGGTCAACAACGCACCCGCACATATATGTTTGATTTAATTCCGTCAAATGACCAAGAGGGGTGGTGCCTGGCTGTTCACTAGAGTGTCCTCGTGCTCAGGTAACTAGACCCGATATGTAATTGGTGTCTCTAGACTGTAGACCTTGATACACAGCACGCCTCCTGATTGTCTTCGACGGTTCCACCACCTATTCCGCAAGCACTAGTGTTGGTGCCAGTAAGACCCTGCCCAGTCGACTACTGCGCGCCCCAACTCTCGTCTAGCACCTGTTTTGTTGACTAGTGTGGTCCCAACGTCAGTCGTGACGCTGTGTCGCCTAGTCGATGTCAAGAGTAAGATAAAATGAAACGATTCATTTGACGCTGTGAGTGACAGCAAGCAAGGCGTGCCCGGCGCTGTGTGCAACAACAAAGAGTGTGGTTGAAAGACTCTAGATTATGTTAGGAACACCCAACACAACCACAAGCCTCGTGTGAGGAATGAAAGATAGATTAGAGAAGTGAAAACACAATAGACTAGTAGCCTGCTAGGAGGAAACTATCTAGAGTCTTAGAGACTCGTACCTACAAGACACCCTCCTTATATACCCCAACGCCTGGTCTGTGCGCACAGACTGCGCAGCCGCTAGGCTGTGCACGTGCAGCTACAAGACCCAGGCCTACCATCTAGAACTGCCCGGACTCGCCCAGAGTCTTAGCCCCTATAACCCCATATGCCGCGGTACAGCCACTGCTGATCTAAGCCCTCGGAGTATCCCATTAGGGGTGGGAGTCATTGCCTATATCCAGAGAAGTGTCGATAGAGCCCCAAGGAAAATAGATAAAAATATGGAAAAATCCCGTAAAAATCATTAGGTCGTAACAATGAGGGGAGGCTGAATAAACTTGTACAATCTTGCGAGTGCAATTCTGGGGATGGCAGCTGCCATTGCGAGGATAGCAGCAGATATTATGAGGCTGTCAGCAACCTTGCAAACTATTCCAGGAATGGCAGCCACCGTTGTGAGGATAGTAGCAGCCTTGCAATGAGCACAGCCACATTACCAGCAGCTACCAGGTGCAGGAGGTTTTGTTGATGTTGAATTAGGATGTTTGGATGACATATGACTCTACTTGGCACATTTGTCTTGAACCAAGTTCAAACTGATCAGGGAAAAGCGAGCAAGGTTTAGAGCCAACGCAGTCGGAGCTTCCAAGTATAACATAGCGTGACATTTTCCTGAAGTCGGGTTTTTACTGAGTGTCACGCTCAACCTGGGGTGTGACCTAACCTTGGGTGGATCACGTGACCTCGGGTGACCGATTTTTGGTCAGTTTGGTTGCGCTTTGGTCGGCCCCTTCACATGAGCAAGCTCTTCTACCATGCTCGATCCTGCCATGCACACGTCCATCTCTACTGGTGCGACCTCTGCGCACCCTACCTCGCTCATCATCACCTCGTTGGGATTCCATGCCGACCCTTCCACAACACTATTTCGGGATCCGGAGCTGAGGCACAAGACTCTAATGAAGTGGCGAGTAGTAACCACGACGATTTGCAAGCAGTGGCAGGTTGGCGATGGTGGTGGATGGTGGGTGAGTTGATTTTGCATGCATGAGTCATACGTGCACCATCTCAACATTTCAACCCTGATCCAAATTGACTTAGTATTTGGCTCCCAATCTCGTCAAACAACGAGCATGCATGAGTTTCACCCGCTCGGCGTCATCCTAGTCGAGTTCATTGATCAAATTAGTGGAGCAAATGCCGACTGGGTTCTCGGCTCCTCAGTCCAATAACGATTCAATGGCACGGATCGTCAAGAAATTGTCAAGAGCCAACATTGGTACTGCAAGCCGGTCGTCCCACAAAAATGCGACCTTTGCTTGAACAAGTACTATTGAAACAACAAACAGCAGCGCAGTGCACTGACTAAGTAAGGTTTCAACAACTTACATCTTTAGTAGTGTAGCTTATTCTGCTTGTGTGTTAGGTGGAAAAACTGGGGAGCTTAGTGTTCAAAACGCCCTCCTTATATACATTTCAGTAACCCTAATCTAGGTACAAAATATAATAATAAAAATACTATTAAACGAGTTTCTTTTATTATTATCTATTTTTAATCATTCTATGATGTTCTATACAGTGACCTGCAAAACTGTTGCAATGTTTGGGAATATTTGAAAGATTGGTAAATATGAGAACAAGTAAAATAGGCAAAATTAATACAAATTATTATGTGATAGAGTAGCATCTGAGCATGGCATTGAGCCCCTACTGATGTTGTTTGGGTATGTGGTTCATGAGATATAAAATGTTTTCCAAGCCAATACCATTGCAACGGTTTTGCAGGTGCCATAATGCAAACAGTTTCTGATATATTCTAATACTTTGTATAGCCCCCCTTTGCCTTAATCACAGCCTGAACCCTCCTAGGCATACTCTCAATCAAATCCTGACACACCTTTGGCTCTATCCTGTCCCACACATCCTGAATCCTGTCCCACAGCTCCAAGACACCAGATGGTGGCTTTTCATATTCACCAAGCCTCCTTTTGACATGTGTCCATAGTTGTTCTATGGGGTTGAGATCTGGTGACTGTGCTGGCCACACCATGCACTCCATTTGATGTTCTTGAAACCATTCCTTGGCCTTTTTGCATGTGTGCTTGGGGTCATTGTCCTGCTGGAAGATGATGTCAGCCACACCTTTGCCATAATAATCCAGGCTGCCTTGAAGTTCATCATCCAAAATGGTGATGTAAAGGTCCCCATCCATCCTTCCATCAATTTTGCAAGCCAGTCCAGGCCCCTCCCACATCATACAACCCCAGACCATCACTGATCCTCCACCAAACTTCATGGTACCCTGCACAAGCCTGTCACTGAGGCCCTCTCCACCCTTCTTCCATGCCCATTTCCTCCCATCTGACCCCAGACAATTGATTTTAGTCTCATCTGACCAAACAACCCTCTTCCAGTCCTCCACTGTCCAATCCCTGTGCACCTCTGCAAAGTCCAGCCTCTGCCTCTTATGCCTTGCAGTAAGAAATGGCTTCTTCTTCTTCACTACTGCCTTCATCCCAGCCTTTTTCAGATGTCTCCTCATAGTATCAGGTGAAATAGACTCATTGGTGACATCCTGCAGTGCTTTGGTAGCCTCCACAGCTGTGCTCACTTTCCCAGAGGTGAGGAGGCAAATGGCATGTTGGACATTTCTGCCAGAAAGCTTGGTTGGGCGGCCTCCAGCTGACATGGGGAGGTAGGGGCAGTGCTTCCTTCGAAGTCTGGATATAGTGCTGGTGTGTACTCCCATGATGGAAGACACTTCATGTGCAGAGTGGCCAGCAGTGAGGAGAGAGATGATATCAGCCTTTTGAGCAGCAGAGATGGGGTGCATGGTGAGTAGCAAGTGTTGTTGTGGCATATTTGGCATATGTTCAACATGTTCAACATAGTCATGTGACATGTAACCAAGTCACATGACTCCTAGACACTGATTTTGGAAATCATCATGGCACCTGCAAAACTGTTGCAATGGCATTGGTTAAGAAAACATTTTATATCTCATGAACCACATAACCAAACAACATTATTAGGAGCTCATTCTTATGCTCAGATGCTACTCTATCACACTTTATTTTTGATTAATTTTATCTATTTTATTTGTTCTGATATTTACCAATCCTTCCAAATTTGCCAATCATTGCAACAGTTTTGCAGGTCACTGTATGACATCATTTCCTTCTAAATGACTCATGTGCACAGCTATATGACTCATGCGCAGTAGTATGAGTCATTGCACAGTCATTGCACAGCAATGCACAGTCATATGAGTCATTTATGAGTCATATTCTAAATATAAATGATTCTTATCAACTATTCAATTCAGTTGATAATCGTCCCATCAAACTCTATAATATCTGTCAAACTCTATAATATCTGTCAAAGATATAAATATCTGAACTCTATAATTTCGTACACAAGTACAAATAAGAGTTTATTATTACTAATCAGAGTCTAGATGAGCCTATAGACACGTGACTAATCACATGACTAATCACATGACTAATCATGTGATATCACATAATCTGAATAGATATTTAGTTAAATATAAAACACTAATTAATTCTAATTCTAATTATCTAATCTAACTTTTAACAAGTACGTTATCTATTTTCACTTATCTTTCCTCTTTTATAAGCATAGGTACCCATCGCAGATGAAATCATGTTTCCGAGCATGTGTTTGGTATGATCATTGATTGTCGAATCATCTCGCACGGGAACTTGCTTACACCTTTCTCATTCATTCATCATGCATCATGCTTGGGAAACTCCGAAACGTTCAACGACGGTGGCACTTTGAATACAGACCTCCTGAGTGTTGGCCATCCAAAAACTCACAGGTAGCCATGGTAAGAGGTCAAGCGCATGTTGATAACACGCTTCAAGGAGGTTTTTTAAGGCACAGGTTTTCTCGGCCACTACATGACGACGACGATATACTAGATGGCTTTGCTCTATGAAATAGTGTTCCAGATATACCAGTCCCAGTCCTTGGGGTCCCCAGTAAAAGGACGTCCGATATCCCACATATTCACAAGGAAGCAGTGGTTCATATACTGGAATTTCCCACCATAGTGCCATTGCACTTCTATTTCAGCGTGATGGTCATAATAAAATGTGAGGCAAACGTGCCAAATCCAGTCCTGCGCTGCGTACTACATGCGTAACAGTTAGACACTAGTAGTTGGTAAAGACGATTGCCTACCGGGACAGAAACGACTCGAATAGTCAGATCACTAGGCACGCGAACTTTCTGGTCGGGGCTGTTTGATACGGTGATCTCGGTGTTTCGTGGTATCAAAATGAGTAAGCCTTGTGGTGTGACAGCGATCACGTCTACTCTTACAATGGTTTGACCTAGACTGAAATGGGTCCTGCGGAGCCTTATTACCTTTGTTGCTCTGCGATACCAGGTGCCAAATGGTAATTCACAACCGGATCCATCGCCTACTAAATGGCGGGTGAAATCTAAGAATCGGGTTGTGTCTAAATCTGCAAGCTGTAGCCTGGCATCAAATGTGGTGCTGCGTGGTGGCAGATAGCATCGCATTGATTCACGACGCTTCCACCCAAGCGGCGGCTTGTACGATATCGATGCTTGATCTGATAACGGAAAAGAATGGGATCCGAGATTTTCACTCTGAGTACCAGCGTGCGCCGGTGCCAGGCCCAAGTCAGAAGTTTTGGGTTTGGGGTTGAGATTTCCACCGTCAGTGTGCCCCGGTGCCAGTTTCGGGTCAGGATCCGGTGGATTCAATATATGAAGCAGATTACTACCACTTTGTGGCCAATTAGACTGACCACTAGGATGATTGTCATCGTTGGCAGGGGTCGGGGCTCCATGGAGAAGAAGAGGGACGAAGAGGATGAGAAAGACGTGAGCGAACACAATCATGATGATGATTTGCTGCCACTAGTACCTGCCAGAGGTGGGATGCGGTGACCAGCACAAAATGCTATGCCACTTCCCGTAGGACTCGCTTATATGTGCAGCCAGCCTAACGACGACAACATCCAGTTGATCCTTGTTGCCCAGTTTGCTGATGAGTCTCAGTTACATAAGTGACTGATCTCACCGTGGCATCGCTTCGTTGCCATCGTCCAGTGTCAATGACTTGATCCCAATTCATGTTATCAAGTTCGATAACGAATGGATGAGTGGCAGGAACGCGCTCCTGGTCAGAATCCTCGCCAAGATCGTGATTGAGACCGTGGGGCGCCCTGCAAAGCATGCAAGTGCTTCAGCCATGCAAGCTTCCGGCGCGTCATGCGTCCTTTCCTACCCGTATCCTTGGGCAGGAGCAATACAAAGGTCATCCCTCCCCATGAGCAGAAGAATGTCTGCTTTTACCTCATCCGCAAAATGAATGGGCGAGGCATGGCATAGCTTCTGGTATACTTCGGGCGTCATGACTAGCTGTATGGTATTTCGTCCGACTGGGCCATCTCGTTTGATTTAACATCAGACGTAAGCAAACCGAGCAGGGAAGAACGCACGGAGTTGGGATACTAATGGAACGCCGAATTCCGCATAGTACCAGTCAGGAATATCGCTTGTGGATATTTCGCCGGCCGATATGACCGGGTTTAGTATCACCGCCGCTGTGCGTGAATTGTCTAATTATGGGTCGCCATCAGCCACTTTATGGTTGCCCAAAAATGGGTAGAAGACATACGTTGGGCACCCAGGAATCCAAAGTGGCGAGTTCCGCCAAACACGAACATGTCTCCTGATTAGAGGCAGTCATCTACGTCAACGTCCTCTACATCAACTGAACCACATTTCCCGAGGAGGCGGAGTATAGATGATTAACCGAACCCTGGAAAATCGGTATGATTGGGTAACGCAAGGGTATCTGTACACGATGAGCGATGAACAACGGAGTACAGAAAGGTCCTTACATACTTCTAGCGCTAACGCAGCACGAAACGGGCTGAACTCGGTTGTGCTGATACTATGCAGACTGCCCTGAGGATACATGGTGATTTTTCGCTGGATGGCATGGAGACGACGATGGTCTCAATGGGATTTGATATGGCCTCAGTTTTGATGCTGGCCAAATTTGTCAGTTGTTTCTGTGTTCGAGTCAAGTTAGCGCCCACTTTGCGAACCGCGTTATTGAATGAAAGCAATAATAGATCCATTTTAGTATGAACGATGAGCAGGGAGGAGGGTTGAGGAAGGCTGGATAACTCGAGGGGATGCCACTACCCTTCAGCTTCTTATGGGCTACGCTGATGCAACGCAAACGATAGGAATATGGAACTGGACAAACTCTATTGTGGTAAACGCCTAACGTCACAATGCATACGGATAGACATACTACGAGGAGCGTAAAAGAAGACCATACGAGCGGGAAAAAAGGGAACCCTCTATCACGGGCTACAACTAAGAGGCAGATCAGAGGATTGACCACCAGGCAAGGCACTCTTGAAGGCGCTGGGTTCTGCGAGCCTGTCTCTTGTCTTTGATACGGGCAAGGCGTCGAGCCGGAAGCGTAGGGACATTCACGGGATAGAGGCCACTACATTTTGACCATTGCAGTCCTGTACGGTGGTTACCAGTGCTACCCGGAAAGGCGGCAGTAAGAAGGGGGCTTGGTAGATGCGACCGCAGCGAGAGAGAAACGTTGCGCTGACGCCCGGGGCATTCACGCTGCCAATGGATTAAGGGGACACGGCTTAGGCAGGATCGAAAAGGGTGTTTTGAACCGAGCAACTGTCGCCAAGTAACAGAGCGACCTTGTAAGAGGAACTGAGAGAGCGGTGATGCATGATGGGGAGCAGTGAATGGGGGGGACGGCAATGGGGCAGGGTTGAGGGCTTCGGGCCGAGTAGAAGGGCATTATGCTGAAACAAAAATATTATCATCAAATCTATAAACGATATGATATCTGTGAATGGCCAGCCTGACCTTGCAAACCAAAATTGAGAGGGGGTAAGACGGTGGTGGGAGAGTGAGGCTGTACTAGTACTCTCACGGCGGACTCGACAGTAGCCTGATGCGGCAATCACTCGATCCCACAAACTCTGCAGTCATCCACATACCTTGGGCGCATCCCCGCTTTTGCATGATAACCCACACTGGCCTGCCAACTCCCCTTTTTGCGCCCATTGATCTTCACTGGGTTGGCTGAATCGGCGGCGAAGAAGTCCGTCATTCTCGAGTGTACATGAAGCGATCATCCGATCGAATTGTAGCCATATCCACCACGCGGCAAACAAACTCTGCCGCACCAAACATTCAGAATGTTATATCGGTCACGATATTCTAGAGAAGATGCCAGGAGGCGCCACAGAACCGCGGGAGTATGTAGTAATTTCTGCCTCGCGATCGCTCACCGGCTCACGCGGACCTTTCCCATTAGATGTTCAACTGCGAGTTGAAAAATATAGTAGGGCTTTGCTGCGCAACAATTGAATAAGATTGGCAAAGTGCTGGATTCGATTGCCTTTCCGTCAAATCTCCCATCAGTACGTGGTAACGTGCATCGTTTTCAAACGCATGCCAACTAAAGCCCAGTAGATAACTGCATCATTCCAGGGCGCATATGGCGCACACAGTAACAGAGGGCATGCACGGATGGCGTGCACGAAATGGCGTGGACGGAAAAACAGGTATATAGCCTACGCTGGACGGTCAAAATTCTGCGATGGGCATGCATCCTCGCTCCTTCACCATGGATCTCGGAGCCCAAGATGTTGGGCTTCAAGATGAGCTATTTCTTCAGCTCGTTACTGTCCAAGAATGCTTCAATGACCCTTTGCTACTGAACTCGGACGTTCCGTCTGAGATGGATGGAAGGAGTGTAATTGATGTTCGGCGAGGAAAAAACAGTTCGGACATCCCTATCACGATGCTGGGTGATACGGTGGGTCAAACAGGTGCAAATGTGAGCATTTCGTCCATGATCTTCGCCGCCCTCAAAACATTCTTGCTTCACAGATGTATGGTCCCGTTGAGGGCGGGATTTCTGCCTCTCGTACCGTAAACCGGCATATGGAGGGGCACCCAACTCATGGCGTGAGTGGCCTCCTCCTTGTTGTATAAAGTAACTAATGGCCATCATAGATTAATGATAGATATATGCCGGCCTCAAGCGATATGGCTGCTTTTGGACATACAAATTTAGTGGGCACAATGGGATCCTACTTACCGCGTTCCCCGGACCCTTGGTTGTCTGCTGTAAGTAACGCAACAACTTGCGAGAGGACTGCGATTAACTAGATTTCAGCCTTTCATGACAATCCCTCATGGTGGCCGACATGCTATTCAGTGTAAGTCCCATCGTGTTCATGCTTATCGTTCAGAGGCACTTATTTTTTATAGCAAACTTACCCACCGAGATGGGCTATGCTCAATATCACACAATTAATGTAAGCGACCTAGTAAATGATAACTACTCTGAGCCTCACGATTACCCGAAATATAGCCGGGCATATCACCCATGCAAATCGATGGACAAGTGAACGGCGCCTACGAACAAGCAATTCGTGAGTCTGACGGTCTCCGCTCTATACATTGCCAACTTATTCACTGCACCACCAGAATACGCTCAATACCCTCAGACTGCAGAGCCCAGTTCTGGCGAAGCTCCTCGATGGAGGACCAGTAGTACACACCAGAACACGCATGCAAAAGTTTCGAAAAGTTACACATGCAACAACTTGAACTGTGGCGCGACATTTCAGAGGTCATCAGACCTCTCACGTCACTGCAGGTCAAAACATCAGAGCGAACGGTACAAGTGCCCTATGTGCGACAAAGACTTTTGTCGGAAAGATGCTCTCAAAGTCCACATGCGCAACTTGCATAGACAGTAGAGTCATCCAAAGTCGGTAGATCTCGGGTTGAAGGGGGGTTCCCGATGGCGTCTGACTGGATTACTCTAAACATTTATTATCATTACTATCACCTGCCCTTCCTTCGGCCATGTCCCACCTTTCGGCCACCTTGAATATCTCACTCAAAATCAGCACAGTCCATTCCAAACTTGACAAATGGAATATAATACAATATATAAACATGTTCTAGAAGTCAGTTTTGTACACATGGTCCTATATAGCGAGACAAAAAAATCTGGCCATGTCACGCTTGCCGAGCAATGCCGGGTCGGAGCTACTGGAATTATGTCATCCTAGTATTCACCTCGCATCACGCCGTAACGGTGCTAATGTGATTGGCTACGGAGTTTTAATCTCACGTCGTCAGTGTGACTGGCCGAAAGGAGGGGCTGGCCGGCATTCTGCCAACGTTCGTTATTGAATTGTTGAACTTGAAGCTCCGACTTTGGAGTCGGTACCTTGCTCGATATGTAGTAGAGGTGACACCCCACGCTGACATCGCCTAAGGACTGAGCGCTCCCATTCCGGACCGGCTCAGATCTCAGTCAATTAATTGGTAACCACTACTCTTACACTGCTGTGCTCTCCGCAACCCTCAAATCGTGCTGCGCACCTGTTCTCTCCAACTACTGGGCAAAGCCGAGACGGCTGTCACTGGGCAGCCTTGTGTTCGGGTTGATGCCATTTTCTCCATTTGCTCGAGCTAGGTGATCTGTTTCGCCGAGTCAAGTCCGCTCTTGTGTAGAACCCGTTGACCCTGGGCAGTTGAACCGTTGAACCGATGGCGCAGTCCGTCACTCCAAGGCGAACATGGCGTCGCGATACTCTACCTCTCAGACGGCGCGGCTTATACAAAGTATCTTCTCTAATAATAGCTTAGTATGGCCCTTATCAGCGATAAACTGACGCCCCTTTGCAGTTATTATTTCGTCGAAATTCTTGCATCCTAACACTAAACACAACAAGTTATTAACATTCCATCACACAGCAAATAAAACTCCGCTGCATATCGGGACGCGCATTTCTGGAGATCATCAGGTCCCAACCCATGTTGAGGCAGTATGCTCTATATATAGAAGGTGCGTCAGGTGATGACATACATGATCGGTTTCACATGAAAATTTACCCCAATGGAGAATGAAGAGACAGGGCCCACCGTATTCCTCGTTAATTAAAGATGCACACACAATTGATGGTGGCAATCGCAGCTCGTTCTCACCAACAACTGCGTTGAAAGAGGTCTGCAATCTTATTGCAGCATTTCATGATCAAGTCGCAGTTGATCAAAAGGCTCATAAATCCCTTCTCCACACCCTATTACAATTCTTTCTGGACCACCGTCGAATGCTGCGAAATGCTAGTGGATTCGTCGCAGAACCTGGGCCTGGCGAGTTATTATGTGGATTCGCTGACGGGGAAACGCTAATCATAGCATTAAGAATGGTACGCTGTCACAGTTGTGCTTTTTTCCTGACGCCACTGGCACGAAAGGACGGAGATCTGAAGATAGATCTTGAAGATATCATGTGGTCACGGGTCCGAGGATCGCGAGCTTACTCAGGGTAGTTTACATGGAAACATAACACGCAACTTGTTATCATTGACATGGTCCAAGATTAAGATTGCTGTACAACTGATCTTGACCTTTGGTGCCAATACCAGACCCTGATACCATTCACTTGGGCCAAAGCATTGGCGGTAAAGTGAATGATAGGTGTTTTTGCAATTGATGGCTGATCGTCCCGAAGTCAGGAGCAGAACCTATATTTAACTGAGAACACAGGAGAATGGAGCATTGGGGGGGTGGAAGGATACTGCCAATGGACCAGGAATCTCAGTGGTGTCTTGCGTTTGCAATGGTCCAATGAGGTATGCCAGAGCGTTACTATAAAAAGAGTCGGCGTCAATACATCTGGCGTCAATACATCTGGCATCATTTTTCTTTCTGCCAAGACTCCCCATGGGTGTAGAAAGCCGGATCACTTCATGGCGTAGATGGCGCACACGAGATAAATACCCATGCTGGAGGTGCTGGAGGACCAGGACTCTGCAATGGGTGAATCCTATTGTTGGCTAACGGCAGGCCTAGTAGGCATTCCAGGCATTGGGCTTCAAGACGGGTACTATTTTCAGGTCAGTGTCACACATCAATACCAAAGTTTGCCTCACTGACTTTTGCTGCTGAATTCGGACCCTCAGCCCGAGGAGGAGGACAGAACTGGAGTTGATGTTCTGTGTGGGGAAACGAACAGTTTCTTTCCATTGCCAGGCGGTGTGATGGATCCAATGGATACAAATGTAAGCATTTCGCCGATGATATTCTTCGCCATTTTAACAACACAGACATACTGTCCTATCCAGGAGGGGGTTTCCGCCTCTCGTATCGTCAACTTTCATACGGAAGGGGGTCTAACTCATGGCGTAAGCGACCTCCTCGTCATTGTATATGGTACTAGTGGTCATCAGATGAATGATCAGTGGTATATACCAGCTTCGGGCAATACAGAAATACAACATGCAAATTCAGAGGGCACGATGGGAATGCCGGGACCCGACTTACTGCATTCCACGGTCCCCTGGTTATCTGATGTGAGGAACGCGACAGCTTGCCAGAGCTCTGTGATTAACTAAATCGCAGCCTTATACTTCACCCATGTCGACCTTTCGTGGACAAGAAATCCAACGTGAGTTACCTCATGTTCATTAGTATTCGATGACACTTGGTAATTTCAATAGCGGATTCGCCCAAATATCCTCAACATCATGCAATTCCTTCACCCATACAAACTTTTGGAAAAGCTAACAGGACCTATGAACAAACAGTTCGTGAGTTTGATAGTCTCCGCTCTATACATTGCAAACTTGCTCAACTGCGCCACCAGAGCACGTTCAAAAACCTCATCCTTCTAAGCCAAGTTCCACCAAAGCTCCTCGACGAAGGAAGAATACCTGCGGTACGACCCAGAACACGCGCGCAAAAGTTTTGAAAAGTCACACCTGCAATCAATGTAGCGAGACATTCAGGAGGCAGTCAGACCTAACGCGTCACTGCAAGTCAAAACATGAGGGTGAACGGCATACGTGCTCTGAGTGCAAGAAAGACTTTTGTCGGAAAGACGCCCTCAGAGTACACGTGCGCAAATTACACATCAGTGAGGTATCGTAAAGTTGATATTTTACTATGCTATGCCACATCGAACTACACCCGGAAACTTGACAGCATCATGCATTGAGCTGCCCACACTTCAGTGTTCTGCTTAGCGCTGCAGCCGTAGCTGTTGCGCAAATTCCATGAGAGTGAAGGGTATCATGATTGATATCACATGGATTGAATGGGTTTGCCAAGAGAGCGACAACATCCTTGTCATCTTCCTGTAAATATACCTCTAGGTTGAATGACACATTGCTTGCCAATTGGTGATATTGAACCAGACATGCTTGATTTAGTATTCTATCGACGTTTGTTATCGAATTTTAAAACAATTTTTTAATAAGAAATGGTCTACTTATGGGGGAGTGGATAAGGTGCTGCCGTGTGCGTAGCGCCCATGTGTAATAAAATAGCGAATGAAAACAAGGGAGGGGGAACAAGTCTAAACTGGGAAAAGCCGAAGTTCGAGGACATACAAGAACAAGTGGCAGGACCAGATCGATGTCTTGGAAGGAACCTGATGACGGATTATCAGGAAAGTGGGAGGAAAGGTCGGGTGAGTCGTTGCAGGCCGTGATGAAGTGTGAAGGGCTGTAAGTACGTCGTGAGCCGCAGAAGCAGAGCAAGTTGTGTCCGTGGTACTTTCATTGTGCTTGCCAGACGAAGCGCCAGTGAAGACCTGCTGAAGCGCGGATGCGCCAAAAACCAGTGATTTTGAAGGGTGTACACTGGGATACAGTTCGATGTTAGGGAGCATTCCCACGCATTCGTCGCACGACAATGACAAGCTCTACCCGTACTAACTCTACTATAACTTGCATCAGTATTCCATTAATGAATTAATGACCGAACCTCCACGAACCATCATAGCTCGTGGAAAGACCAGTCCCCGCGATCTCTGCGTCCTGGAACCCGAACCACATTGAGCCAACTGGACAAAGCTTTGGGAGGAAGAACGGACTGCGTTCATCAAATTGTGTGCGAGATCGATTTGCATTATTAGTAATTACAGCATACCTAGTTAAGGATGGAAGCACTAGTCCTGGACCTGTTGTCGAGGCTGTAGACTCTTCCCTGGTGTAGGAACGCTGTCGGAGTGGCAAGGGTCTTCCACTCCAGGGGGCTTGGACAAACACGAGAAGCGTGCCAACTTGAATGCCGGGGCATTCACACGGCTGAGGGGCCCTGCTTAGCAGGGCGAGTTTGTAGTAGGGTGGAGGACTGAGCCTCCGAGGGGAAACGACCTTGGAAAGGAAGGTGAGAGAGGGCAAAGAGGAACTTAGCCGAAGGGTTCAAACCCTCAAAGTAAGAAAATATGTAGCACTCTTGCAGCTTGATGCTTGCAATCAATATAATCCTGGGATGTTAGATCAGGTGGAAAGAGAGCGGAGGCAGATAAAGCAAAGCGACATTTCCATTCACTGAGACGCGTGATCAGGCTGTTTTGTAGCATGTAATAGGTGTATTTAGTCATTTTCGCATAAAAGCGTCAGAAAATGGTCCTAGCTGATTTACCGTATGAAAATTTGGCATGCTCTTTTCAACATTTAAGTGTCCAACTTCTCAGGTTAATTAACAACATGTTCTTTTCAACATGTAAACTGCCGATTTCTCAGGTCAATTGAGAGGTGTAGGTTATGACTATTGAAACAACTGACAGCAGCGCAGTGCACTGACTAAGTAAGGTTTCAATAACTTACATCTTTAGTTAGTGTAGCTTATTCTGCCTGTGTGTTAGGTGGAAAAACTGGGGAGCTTAGCGTCCAAAACGCTCTCCTTATATACATTTCAGTAACCCTAATCTAGGTACAAAACATAATAATAAAAATACTATTAAACGAGTTTCTTTTATTATTATCTATTTTTAATCATATTTCCTTCTAAATGACTCATGTGCACAGCTATATGACTCATGCGCAGCAGTATGAGTCATTGCACAGTCATTGCACAGCAATGCACAGTCATATGAGTCATTTCTGAGTCATGTTCTAAATATAAATGATTCTTATCAACTATTCAATTTAGTTGATAATCGTCCCATCAAACTCTATAATATCTGTCAAACTCTATAATATCTGTCAAAGATATAAATATCTCTGAACTCTATAATTTCATACACAAGTACAAATAAGAGTTTATTATTACTAATCAGAGTCTAGATGAGCTTATAGACACGTGACTAATCACATAACTAATCACATGATTAATCATGTGATATCACATAATCTAAATAGATATTTAGTTAAATATAAAACACTAATTAATTCTAATTCTAATTATCTAATTAATTCTTAATTATCTAATCTAACTTTTAACACTCCCCCTTGTTGAATATTTTACTAAATGTGTATTCCACATAATTTAAGCATTCTACTATGCTTATTCAACAATAAGTTTTTAGTTAGTATGTCAGCAGCTTGATCTTCAGTTTTAATATAATAAAGATCAACTAAATCATCTTTGACACATGATCTTATATAATGATATCTGACATCCATATGTTTCGTTCTTTGTTCTTGAGCTGGATTTGAAGCCATATAAATTGCTGCTTGATTATCCATTATTAATGGAATGGATCTTATATTATATCCTAACTCTTCAAACAAATTCTTCAACCAAGATATCTGTCTGCATGCATCTGATGCAGCCATGTACTCTGCTTCTGTTGAAGACAACGCAATAGTTTTTTGTTTTGCTGATTTCCAATATACTGGTGCTCCAGCTAACTTAACAACCATCCCAGTTGTTGATTTACGATCAATGGGATTTGATGCCCAATCAGCATCAGCATAACAAATTAAACCATATTTATCTTTTCCATTATATTTAATGCAGTAATCCAATGTACTTCCAACATATTGGATTATATGTAATGCCTTTTTAATGTGATCCTGTGAAGGATTACTTACAAATTGTGACATTAGAATTGTTGCATAAACAATATCTAATCTTGTACACATTGCAAGAAACAATAATGATCCTATCAATTGTTGATAGTATGTAATCATTTCTTGTGTTGCTTGACCCTCTATTTGTTTGTTTGGTACATAACCAGCTGGTAAAGGCGTGTTTACTGGTTTTGCATTAATAAGACCAAACCTTTCAACAATCTTCTTTGCATATTTAGCTTGATCAATTGTGACTATATGATTCTGTTTATCAATCACAATGTTCATCCCTAAATATTCACTTAAATCTCCTAAATCTCTACTTTCCCATTTATCCATGAATTTCTTTTTATGATCATTAACAGTTTTTTCATTATTGCCCATGAATATTATGTCATCAACATATAATATAATGACTATGATGTCATTCTCTGTTCGTTTAACATATATTCCTGTGTCGGCATATAATCTTCTAAATCCTAATTTAGTTATACTGTTATGAGCTTGAATATTCCAAGCTAATGATGCTTGTTTCAAACCATATAAAGCTCTATTTAATTTATAGACTTTATTTCTATCATTGGTTTTGAAACCATCCGGTTGTTCCATATATATCTCCTCTTCTAATTGGCCATATAGAAAAGCAGTTTTAACATCTAGTGCTTTGAGTACCCATCCCTCTAAAGCTGCTAATGCTAATAAGATTCTAACAGTTTCGAATCTTGAAACCGGGCTAAATGTAGCTCCAAAGTCTATTCCTGGTACTTGTGAAAAGCCTTGAGCAACTAATCGTGCTTTATATCTATTATCTTGTTGCTTTATAGTGTAAACCCATCTACAACCTATAGGTTTACGATCTTTAGGTCTGTCAACTAATTCCCATACATTTCTTTTCTGTATAGATTTAATTTCTTCTTTCATAGCTTCTACCCATTTTGAATATGATTCAGGATCTTTATCTTTTATTTTTAAAAGATCTCTGTATACAACAGGTATACCCTTTTTCCTATTCTCTTGATCTACAAGTTTTGCTGCTGCTTTGGATAATAAGAATTTATCCATCCTTTTGTCTTTGTTTACGTTTTTCTATCCAGTCTTCATTACTGATTTCTGAACTTGGAGAACTAGGAATTGGTGTAATCACATTATCAGAAGGTGCTGGTGTTACTGTTCTTTCCAGATCTTCTTCTGATTTTTCTAATTTATCATCAACCTTTTTATCATCAGATTTTATATCTAATTTTGGTTCAACGATAATTTCCTTTCTAGGTCTTCTACCAAAGAGTTTATTAAGACAATCTCTTTCATGCTTAGACTTGTCTATTGGCATGAGATCTTCTAAAGTTAATTCAGGTTGAACAACTCGTTGTTTATTAGCTGATTTAGTATCTAACTCTTGTAGCTTTGATATGTTAATTGGTTTTTTAAGCATATCACGCCATTCCTTTTCTTTTTGATTTTGTTGTTTAACAACTTTTTCAAAATCTTTATCTGTTTGAATTTCTGCTTGTATTTTAGCAGGATGTTTATCTCCATAAACATTATTATCAATAATTCTAACTTTTGGTTTCCTAGACGATTTTCTAGTAGCAAGTTTTTGTTGTATAACTTTTCTTTCTTGCTCTCTAAAACCAAATGGATGAGATATTGGGTCTTGTATGATTTTTGGTCTATCATTATCAAGTTTTCCTCTTTTAGCTGCCTGCAGGTCTAACTTTTTTCCAATACGTTTAGAACCTGTAATAACATTATCTCTAATGCTAACAGTAGGATCCCAAAAATCTCCAGTTTTTAATTCAAACTTAGATTTGACAAGAGGTTTATCAAAAACATCTTTTAGTTCGTCTTTTAACTCTTTAAATTTATCTCCAATATCTTCTTTAAGAGATTTCTTATTTCGTCCAGAAAGATTATCAAGTTCTGCAAGTCTTTCTTTTTCATGTTTATCAAGTATTTTATATATCTTTGATAAATCTATTTGTTTAGTTTTTGATGTTGAAGGAGTATTATTGGAAAGTTCTGCAACTTGTTTATTAACAATATTCCATTTTCCAAGTCTGGAATATCTTCTATTAATTTCTTCAGAATCCTTTTTAAATTGTTCAACTTGTCGTTGAATCTCTGAAGAAGTTAATCTCTTAGTATCATCTTTCTGTTTTCCTTTATCACCCTTTGTAGGAATATTATCTTTGTGTGATTTATTACTTTGTGATTTAAAATATTTATCATTTGCATCATGATAAGTATTATTAGAAGAATCACTATCTTCTGATTGATTGTCTGATGGTTTTCTTTTTGTGTCAGACTTATGATCATCTGTATCCGACGAATCACTATCATCAGAATCATTTGAATCATGAAATGATTGCCTTTTATCATTTTTTGTAGTGTCATGATTATAATGATTATCTATTGTGGGAATTTTATCTAGATCTAAAGTTGGGTATTTATCTTTATGGATAATCTTATCTTTAGATAACTTAGGAAATATATTTTCATCAAATATGGCATGTGAGGCAATGACTATAGTATTTTTATCATTCATGAACTTATATGATTTACTTTCATATCCAATGAATGTCATTGGTTCAGCTCTTGGTGATAACTTATCTTTACGTCTTTCTTTGACTATATAGACATATGCCAAACATCCAAATATTTTGAAATATGACATATCAGGTTTTTTATCCATCATAGTTTCATAAGGTGTTTTCCATTTAGTTCTTCTTAATGGTGTACGATTATATATATGAACTGCAGTCTCAAATGCAAAAGACCACCAGGATTTTGGGCATCCTGATTCTAATAAAAGTGTATAAGCTTTCTTTAGAATAGTTTCATTTAATCGTTCTGCACGACCATTTTGTTGATGAACATATGGAGCACTTAGTTCATGTTTAATACCTTTATCTTGAAAATAGTTATGTAACTTTTGATTTACAAATTCTCCCCCTCGATCTGAACGCATACTTTTTACTTTTAAGTTCAACTGATTTTCAATAAAGACAATATAGGCTTTAATTGAATTAAAAGTATCAGCTTTAGATCGAAGTAATGCTACATAAGCAAAAGAAGAATAGTCATCAAGAATTAATAAAGCCCATTTTTGTTTATGATACGACTGTATCGGCATTTCAATTAAGTCAACATGTATTAATTCCAGCAACTGAGTTGCTCTACTAGATGAAACATGATATGGTTTATTATCAAGTTTACCCATTATACATGTTTTGCAAATGCTCTTCATATGGGGTTTAATAAGTTTTGAACTATTTTCAGTATTTCTGAACATATGGTTTAACACATTATCACTAGGATGTGCCATCCTTCTATGCCAAATAAAATAATCAATAGTTTTAGAACTATTATTTATTAATAAATGATGAGAAGGTCTTTTAATTATAGTAGACAGCCAATGTACAGAATTGGCTTCAGTTGGGTGTCCAATAAGTGTTATGTTTCCCTTATGTATTATAGTTTTGGTTTTACCATGATAGACATGATAATCCATACTTGTTAATTGTGGTACAGATATAATTCTGTATGGTAGCATCGGCATATAGCATACATTCCAATTCATAACATGTTTATTATGTCTGAAGCAGATTTGTCCTTCTCCTTCAATAAATGTCTGATTGTGTTTATTAGCAGTGGTAACCTTCATGGGATTAATATATTTCTTATATGATGTAAAATCACTTAAGAATGGTGTACAATGTCTTGTCGCTCCAGAGTCAATGACCCATCGATCATTCTTATTTAAGAGCATAATTTGTTCACCAGGAACTTTATTCTCATAATTACTACATATAAATTTGTAACTACTGTTATTTACGTCTTGATTTGACATATTCAAAATGCCATTATTAGTAATATCATCAAGCACTAGAACAGTATTAGATAAGTAATTATTTGAAGAATTTAATCCATACCCAATGTTAAGGTTAGCCATGTTGTTATCATTTCCAGTTCCATCAATATATTCTAATCCATAATCAGAATAATCACTTTTAAATGGATCTGATTCTTCTCCACTGTGATATTGTTCTTCCTCTTCAGGAGAACCATCACTGGAAATCGGTGTTAAAGGTGTTAAAGGTGAAGAGTCTGTTTTGAATAACCGACGAATACTATCATCATGAAAGTATTCATAATCTATCCTATCTTCAATAGGAGTATCATCGTCATCCATTTGAATTTCTCCAATCCTATCCAATAAAGAACTATTGTGTTGTACATCAGGTACAAGTTCTTCTATAAATCCAGCAGATTCTTCCAATGGATATTGTTTATAATACCCAGGAGCTGTATCTACTATCATCGGATTTGCAAAGTGGATTGTAGTGGATGAATCCTTCTTCTTCCCTTTTAATTCTCGTAATTCATTGATTAGAGCTTTATTCTTCAATTTCTTGTTAGCTGTTAAGATCGATGCTCCCAACACAGTTCGTTCTAAGTCAACAGTGGCAAGCAGAGTCTCGGTCCGCTCCCAGCCTACTGGACAGATTCTGGACGTTAAGTCAAATGATGACGAAGGTCTTTAAGTCGACGATGAGCTCAAGGAAAAGAGAGCGAGGAGTTCGAGTCAAGTTAGGAGTATGATTCGATTAAGTTGGAACTGAGGAATGTACAAGGTATTCTAGGGTTTATATACGTTTTGAGAACAAGGAAAACTATAAAGGGAATGCACAGTAAGCGCAGCTAACTACCTATGAAAGGAAATGTGAAAGCGTTAGCAAAAGGAGATAAACGTCCGCTAAATCGTATGGTAATGATGATGTAATAATAAAGTATCCGTCATAGAAGAGGAAAAGAAACTGTAACATTACCCTCTTCGTATGTGAGAAGTCACCGACTTCTACCATTGTGCGTCTGTGGTCCAGCCATGGTCCTTCCTAGATTCAATCCATTTGATGATGGAATCCAGGTCCTTGTTGGCGGCCTCGATGCGCCATTGGAGACTTTTCGTGACACGCTCCAGCTGCTTGGCATGCTCCCACAGGTTGTCGCGTTCCTCATAGGTGAGGCATTGGGGATCAGTGGAAAGCATGAGGTTGGTAACAGAGTCGAGGGGCGCAGAGAGGTGGTTGAAGTCGACGACGAGGGTACTGAGGGCTTCGGAGACAGGGGAGAGGACCGAGTGGCGAGGGCGGTGGACGTAGGGGATGTGAGTGACCGGGTCCTGGACGGTGGGAGTGGCAAAGGTGATGGGGGTGAGTTCTTCTGGATGCTGGTGAAGTTCTGGGAGGTCTGCCCAGACAAAATCGTCGATAGTGGTGGTGGTGGTGACAAAGACCTCAAGGGGGAGGTCGTGGGTGGTGGAGAGGAAGGGGGAGGCTGCAGCGACGGGTTCAATATAGTAGTGACCACAAGCAGTGATCAAGAGGGCGAGGACGAAGGCGATGAGGTAGGCGAGGGTGATGGCGAAGGCGAACATTGTATATCGAATAGGATGAGGAAAATGGGTAGCTGGTGGGTCGCCTTTTATCCTAAAGCTTCAAACGTAAAGGTCTTCCATAGAATCTTCTGTTTCGTTACCATCAGATTCTGTGGAGTGAGCAAGAATGGCGTGATACAGCGCATCATCTGATGGTGATTCAGGAGTGTTTGGTCGCGTGAATTCGTCTTCTCTAATGAACGCTCCTTGAGCTGTGATCCTGCTGGTAATCTTTGGGTATCCTGGTTTGAAATTATAAGTAGGATAGTGTGGAGGTTTTGGCAGGTAAGGAGGGGGGATGCGTTCCCATATTAACGAGTCGTATGGTGGTGGAATGGTTGCATCAGGGTTGTTGATGGGGAATTCAATTTTCTGTGGGAAGAGATGGTAAAATTGCATGAAACGGTTGCACCCATGTTCTTGTAGGTCTCGTCGTCGATCTAATATCCATATATTCATTTTATGAAGGATCCATTGTTGTAGATTTTGGAATTCCTGTTCCTGTTTTCTCGTTCTTGGTGCAGTAAAGTTCGGTTGAATAGCTTTTGATGATGACAGTGGTCGTCTTGGTGAAATAAAAAGTATGTGTCTACTGGTGATTGGGTAGCGTCGTGTGTGTGGGAGTCGTACTAGGTGTTTTTTATTATGACGATGTGGTAATAGACGAGTCCGAGGAGGAAGGAATCGTCCTTTGAGCATATAAAGGGTTTTCCAGAATTTCTTTGATCGGTTGTAGGCCATAGATGAAGTTCTATAGGCGTCTTCTGTTCTTATATTCTATCAGAATGTCCGCAGCATTTCCCAGGTGACGTTCAGGTTCCCAAGTATTGTCATTTGACCCATAGCCTTTCCACTTAACCAAATATTGATAGCCTGCTCCGCGTTTTTGACGTCCAAGGATAGCTTCGATCTCAAACTCCTCCTGTCCGTTTACTATATTGGGAGGTGGTGTAGTAAAGTTTGGTCCATGCATTGACGTTTCCTTATATGGAGTGAGAAGCGATGCATGAAATACAGGGTGAATGCGCCATTGTTTCGGTAATTTCAGTTTGTATGTAACTGGTCCCATGACTTGTTCAACCTGAAAGGGTCCTTCTCGTTTTGGCGCAAGCTTTCTTGATTGATATGGGATGTGTAAATTCTTGTTCTCAAGCCAGACCTTGTCGCCTTTCTCGAATTTAATTGACTTGTCTCTGAATCTTTGGGCGACTGTTTGCCTGGCAAGTTCATGAGCTGCTAATGCCTCTTCTCTTGCTTTTCGGAGCATCAGAAGGCGTTCTTCTGCTGCAGGGGCAGTCATCTTGAGCGCTGCTGTGGGAATGGCAATCGGATCTGTTCCATACATGAGTTGGAATGGGGATGTTCTTATCGTATCATGATAACGGTTATTGTGTGCAAATTCGGCGATGGGTAGGAGTGGTTTCCATTTGTGGGGCTCATTAGTGCAAAACATCCGAAGGTAGATCTCGAGTTCTTGATTGACGCGCTCGGTTTCCCCATCTGTTTGAGGGTGATAGGCGGTGCTCATCCTATGGTCGATTCCTAATGCTTTTCGTATTTCTTGGAATACTTTGGCGGAGAACTGTGGTCCTCTATCAGAGATTAAGACATCAGGGAGTCCAAAGCGCTTGAAGATTTCAGAGATGTAGAGATCGGCTGTCCCTAAAGCGTCGATTGTTTTGTTGCAAGGGGTGAAAATTACCCCCTTCGTAAGGCCATGGTCCACCGTGACCAATATTGAGTCATATCCGTCTGAGATGGGAAGATCGGTAATGAAATCAAGGGTTACTTGCTGAAATGGACGTGTCGCTTTGGATGGGATAGGGACTAATGCCGGCGCATTTGGGTGAGTATTAACTTTCATCTGTTGGCATAGTGCGCATCCCTCTACCCATTCTTTGACATGTCTGTACATTCCTGGCCACCAGTAGTCGCGTTTTAGAAGTGCCAATGTTTTTAATCGTCCAGGGTGTCCAGAAGATAACGCTTCATGCGTATCTTTGATTAATCTGGTCCTTAATTCGATCCGGTCAGGGATATAGATCTTTCCGAGGTAGTAGACGATGCCATGGGTATATGTCCAATCTTGTAGCTTTGATTTGATTGGTGGTGCTCTTTGTCTTTTAATAACATCGATCAGAATTCGTCCAAAATCATCGTTCGCCATGTACTTCTTCAATTCATCGGCTAGATGATTATTGATGAGGCGAATAAAGCGATCGTTTGGTAACATAGTGACTGTGGTTTGTTCTTCGTCATTACCCATGTGATCTGGTCGTCTAGATAGAGCATCTGCTTCGAACATCTTCGTACCCGGTACATGTTCAATCCGAAGGTCAAATTCGGATAATAGAGATGACCATCTGGCTTGTCTAGGTGTCAATCGTTGAGCCGTTCTATAATAGGACAGGTTCTTGTGATCGCAGTGCACAATGATAGTATGAGGTGATCCATGCAAAAGGTGACGCCAGACTGCCAATCCTTTAATAATGGCAAGTAATTCTCTATCATAGATCTGGTAGTTCTGTTCCGTTGGTGTTAGGGCGTGGGAAATAAACCCGCAGGGATGCAGTGCACCAGAGTCGTCTGCTTGTTTTAGAACCGCTCCTATTGCTTTATTAGAGGCGTCGGTTTGGAGGATAAACGGTTTTGCTGGGTTTGGCATTAAGAGGACTGGCATAGAGGCAAATCGTTGTTTTAGGGTATCAAAAGCAGTTTGACGTTCTGCGTTCCAGTCAAATATCTCCGTTTTTTTTGTTAAATCAGTGAGTGGTTTTGCTATAGCCGCAAAATTTCCAATGAATCGTCGGTAGAAGTTCCCAAAGCCTAGGAATGATCGAACTTGTTTGACTGTTGTTGGTACTGGCCAATCGGCTATCCCTGCTAGTTTAATAGGATCCATCTGTATTTTTCCAGGTGATATGATCATCCCTAGAAACTCGACTTCTTGCACAGCGAATTTACATTTTTCCAGTTTCAGGAACAGGTCGTTCTCCTCTAATCGGTCTAGAACTCGTTTTGTTCGTTCTTCCAATTCTGTCTTGTTTTGAGAACAAATCAAGATGTCATCCATGTAAATGATGAGCCATCCTTCGTTAATCATATCTCTGAAATATTCGTTCATCATGGTTTGGAACGTAGATGGTGAATTGCATAATCCAAAGAACATAACAGTTGGTTCATATAATCCCCGATTTGTGATGAAGGCAGCTTTCCATTCGTCGCCTTTCTTGATTTGAACGTTATTGTATCCCCAGCGAAGATCTAATTTGGTGAAGTATTGCGCTCCAGCAAGTTTAGTAAGGAGATCGGATACTAGGGGCAGTGGGTATGCGTTCTTGATTGTCCAATCGTTCAGGTACCTATAGTCTTGACACGGTCTTAACGCTCCGCTTTCCTTTTTTGAAACAAAGAAGAATGGCGAAGCCTGAGGTGATTTTGATGGTCGGATGTATCCTTTGGCAAGTTGTTCTTCAATCCATTCGTCCAAGGACGACTGCTCCTTAATTGATAATGGATAGATTTTGCTAACTTTGGGAGTGAAACTGTTTTTCAGTTCGATCGCATGATCCCAAGTTCTAGAGGTAGGAAATCGTTCTGAAGCCTTTTTTTCAAAGACTGATCGCCATTTCTCGTATTCCACAGGTAGTTCTGTCTTTGGTTCGTCCTTCTTCAGTTGATGTTCCAGTGCCTGAGATGCTGATGTTTTGACTCTAATCCAATAATCGTCTTCTCCCCATTGATTATCCAGCGCCAGTTGCCAAATCGTCCCATCTTGTCATTGATTATCAATAAGGTGAATCATTTTGTTTCTCCAATCAATAGTCGGGTTATTTTCTTCTAACCAAGGAATTCCCAAGATTAGTCGTTGGTCCCCTAACTTGGTGATTAAGAACCAGTTACTGTGACGCTTTCCTCCAATTGAATATTGAATTAATACTCGATGGGTGATCATTCCATTCGTGTTAATTGTTCCATCTGCGTTCCTGACTCGAATCGGTTTTCTTAGCTTTTCTTTTGATAGTTTTGTTGTTATTTCTTCGTCTATAAAGTTCCCTTCTGCTCCACAGTCGATGAGGGCAGAGGTTTCAGCGGGTAAATCGATCGTTTCAACAGTGATTGAAAGGCGCTTGTCATTATTCGATCGTACTATTACAGAATCAAGCGCTAACTGTGAAAATTTATTTGTTGTGGAAGTGCCAACCGCTGTATGACGCTTCCTGATCAAAAACCCTCATTTTCGAGTTCATTAAGAAGACCTTCTCATTCATCGGCCTTCATTCCAGCAAGGATCGCTCTGATACTTGCAACTGGGTCGTCTTGCTTGTCTTTGGGCGTATCCTCAGGGATGGATCTGATTCCTTTATTCTGAAACGATGAGGAGGACCTGAAGGAGGTGTTTGGGGTGGTGTTTTGTTTCGGACAATTTTTTGAAACATGTCCCTGGTTTCCACATCTGAAACACTTCCCAGTTTTCATATACTCCTCCTTTTGTTCGTCTGTCAAACGTCCAGTGGGCATAGCATTAACTGATCGAGTTGATCCGCTCCTAGTGTTGGTGTTTCGGTTAAAATTAGAGCGGTTCCCTTGTCCTGGTTTGCGCCCAAGCGCTCGCATCATTTCCCAAGCGCCATGAAGCTGTTCTGCCTTTTCATACGCTTCCTTCATTGATAGAACGTTCGCTTCAAGAATTTTGGTGGCGATACTTTCAGGGAGTCCTTTAACAAATGCCTGAAGTTGTGCGGTTGTCCCTTTCAATCCTGAAGTTCCAATCTCCATGCGGAATTTTCTGATATATTCAGGGACTGAAACGTCGCCCCCTACTCTAAGATTGGCCAAGTTGTTCAAGGCCCTGAGTGCGCTGTTAACTTCACCCCAATCGGCTAAAAATTGCTTCTTGAATTCAACCCAACTCGTCCAAGTAAGGGTCGTTTCTTCATCGTTGTCCAGTTCTTCTTTGACTAAGACTTTCCAATCGTCGAGTTCTTGTCCTAGGCAAGCAAGAGCGAATCGAATCTGTTTCTGTCCTTTGTTTTTGTAGTTATCATCGTTCAAAACAAAGTAATCTTCGAGGTTTCCAATGAAAGCCTTTGCTTCGGTTCGTTTCCCTGTAAAAATGCGCATGGGCTGCGGCTTAATATCTCCTTTAGAGGCAGGTGCTGCTGCGTCGGATGCCATCTTTTCTGTTTCTTCTTTCGGATCTGTAGGTTCTCCTGTTTCGTCTTTCTTCTTCCCTGATTCTGGGTCTCCGAATAGATTTGCTTCGATCTGTTTCTGTTCTTGGAATTCTATCCAAGGCTGTAGTTCTCCTTCCTTAAGTGCGTATCGCTCTCGTCCTGTGATATCAGAAAAGTCGAGATATTCGTTCCACCAGGAGAGTTCTGGTTCGTCTGTAGGTGGTTTGAATAACGAAAGAAACCCTTCTTTGTGGTCTTCGTTTATCCAATCAATCCAAACGTTGTCTGGGAAGGCGTCCTCTTGTCCTTCAATGTAATCACCTTCAAAGAGGGATTCTGATACTGGTTCGTTCTTCTTCTTGGTTTCTGAGCGGAAAAACCACCCTGTTCCTGTAGTTGATGGAAAGACTTCCCTTCGATCTAGATAATACTTTCGTCTGAAACGGACAGAGCCGTTGGGGGGTCTGAGGGTCGAGGTTCTGGTATCAATGGTGTCTGGCTAGTGTAGAAACACTGAGCGGTCTGAGAGTTCCAACTTGTGTTAAGATCGATGCTCCCAACACAGTTCGTTCTAAGTCAACAGTGGCAAGCAGAGTCTCGGTCCGCTCCCAGCCTACTGGACAGATTCTGGACGCTAAGTCAAACGATGACGAAGGTCTTTAAGTCGACGACGAGCTCAAGGAAAAGAGAGCGAGGAGTTCGAGTCAAGTTAGGAGTATGATTCGATTAAGTTGGAACTGAGGAATGTACAAGGTATTCTAGGGTTTATATACGTTTTGAGAACAAGGAAAACTATAAAGGGAATGCACAGTAAGCGCAGCTAACTACCTATGAAAGGAAATGTGAAAGCGTTAGCAAAAGGAGATAAACGTCCGCTAAATCGTATGGTAATGATGATGTAATAATAAAGTATCCGTCATAGAAGAGGAAAAGAAACTGTAACATTAGCCCTATTGATTTCATTACATTTCTTCTTGTCATCCCTTGACATAGAAGATGCATTTCCTCTGTTAGGAAATTTATTGTAACTCTGTCAAGGTACAAATGTTTTGCTTTTATTGAAACGTCCTCTAAAAGAACCTTTTCCCCTGTTATTATTGTTATAACTGTTATTGGAATGTTGATCTTTCCAATTTGGGTTTGTGTTTGGATTCTTTTGAATGTTTGATCCCATATTAGCAATTTGAGCATGATGACGTATCTTGCCCTTTGACATGAGTAGATTATACTCGTTTTGAATGCGAGGAATAATGTTATCTATCGTAAAATCTGCAATCTTGGTATCTATCAAATTTGTAACTAGAGTACCATATGATTGACCAAGATTATGTAAGATAAAGAAAAGTACTACAAAATCTGGAATTTTGTAATTATTTTCAGTACCTAAATCAGCAACTAATTTCATCAATTTGGATATAGCTATGATAGGATCTTGTCCAGGTTTCATAGACCAGTTAAATATATTCTTATAAAGAATAAAATATTTAGCTATTCCTTTTAATCCAAATATTTTATCTAGTTCAGCTAGAGTTTCTTTAGGAGTTGCTTTAATATAGACATGAAGATTTGCAGCAAGTGACATTTGGAAAATCGCATTTGCTCTTGCAGAATATTCAGTCCAATCTTGTATTTCTTGCCAAGTTCTTTTGAATGTTAATTCATATTCAAGTTTAGTAGCTGCAGAAGCTGGATGTGTAGCAGTGTCGGTATACATTGAAGGAAGGACTGGTTCTTCTCCAGTGACATATTTGGTATATCCCTTCATAGCCATATATGACATAATATTAGTACGCCATTTCTGATAATCAGAAACACCATTGAAGATAGAAACCATCTTCTCAAGCAAATCTTTATCATCTTTGCCACCACAAAGGTATGAATTAAATCTAGAATTAGATTTTACCATGTCATCTAGATTCCACCATTTGCAAGTTCCTCTTTGAGTAACTTCAAAATGCAAATATCGTCGTCCTTCAGATTTATAGACAAAATTTGAATCTTGTCTCCATATTTTAGGTAATGCTACTATTTCCCATAGAGCAGGATACATTTCCCATATTCATTTGAAGAAATGAGCTTGTTTGAATAATGCCATATAGCATAATCCAGGTTTGTTCCAAATAGGATGCTCATTGGTATGAATAACCGTTTTAACTTCTCCAAATTCTCTATATTTGACTTGAGTAGCTCCAGAAAAATCATCGTAATCGTGATCATATCTGTGTTTCTTTATTAATGGATAAATCTTTCTCTCAGATTTCTCTTCATCTGATTTGTTGTTAAAGCTCTTCTTTTTAAGAAAAGTCTTCTTAAAGAAAGGATGAAAGTCTTTGACTTTCTTAACTCGACGAATTTGTCGAAATGCTTTGTATGATCGTTTGGGTGGAACCATATTCTTTTCCTCTGGCCATAAGCCATCATCTTCTTCGATAGGCCAGTATGAATTGGACGATCTGGGTAATGATTTATGCTCATTATCAGGCCAATTTTCAATTGCTTCTTTAGGTTGTTGATGTTCCAATTCGTCCTTTGAAGGTTTATCTTCCTTCAATGGATAACTTTCCCAAGGACCATTCCAACCATTATCATTATCATGATCTTTCTTTTTATCATGATCTTCTTCTTCAGTATCTGTAGCTTTTTGCTTCATAGCAACTCTATCTAGACGTTCTATAATGATCTTAATCATATCTGAAGCCCAATCAGGTGCTTGAGGCTCCGGAGTATTATTAAGCGGTCTAGTCATCTTTGGAAAATTTTGAACAACATTTTCATTATGAATCATGAATGCTGATTGTTCTTCTCCCATAAAAGGATTTCCTGGGGGATAATACAATTCCTTAAATTTATCTTCAGGAACGTAAATAAATGTGCTACCATCTGAGGTGTGTGTGACTTCATTCTGTCGAATGTCCTCATCAAACTTTATCAGCTTGAGTTTTTTAGTTTGATTAACACACTCATCGCACAACTGAAAAGAATTTATATTTGGACCATTTTGGTCCACAACGGTACATATATATTTATCACAAGGTTTCATACCTTGTAATAACTCCTCTCGGATCCTTGATCCGAATCTTCCTTCAATATGCCCGACGGGGGCATTGACTCCGGGGATGACTGGAGTCGTCTCGGAGACCTTTCTCCTTCGACTGGGGATAAACTTTTCCCCGGACTGGTATAGTTGAGGGGGTTGTGCCTCAAAGATTTTCGTACAAGTGGGGTTCTTGTAACCCCGAAGAACGTACGCTGTGACAAAATTATCAGCTTTTGGAAATAATAGCTGATTTTGATAAGTCACCTTTGGTTCTTCTTTTTGCATGACATCATGCAACTTTATCTGCGCCAACTGCATATCACGATGTAACTCATCGTCCATCTTCTGCAATTCCGCCTGCCTAACGGCCTCCTCATAATCAACGCGACTATGATAAACCTTTTCGTTAAGCATCCAGACAGGCAGATTTTCTGCCCTGCGTCTTTCAGCTAGCGCTTCGCTAAGCGCTTCTCCACGAAGGTCCCGAAGAGACTCGTATCGTGGTCCTGGACGTCCTCCAAGACCAAGCATGTGAACAGCTGGACCATCGTAGTGAGGTTGGTTCACGAGGGGCGGTAACTCAGGGGCGCTTTGAGTCATTGTTGGAGGTGGCGGTGCAAGAAGATCATTATTGATGATCTCTTGATCATCAATCTCAATGCTGTCATTGTCATCGCCATCATAATTGTCGGCGTCGCTGCCGCTGTATTCGCCTTCTTCGCTGCTATCCCCCTCTTCCTGTATTGGCGATTCGGAAGAAAGAGGGGGGTAAACAACTTTATTTGCCTCGCTAGGCATGACGTATTCATTTACAACTATATCAATTTTTCAGTTAATTGATTTGGATGAGTGTAAATTTTCATACATAGGCCATTCGCATTGACATATTTGACTCCCAATGTCTTTTCAGAGGAAGTACTATTAATGTCGTATGAAGGGTGAAGGCAAACTTCCTCTTTGAGGAAACAATCGTAGACAAATACATGGACTGATGCATCAACTGCATTCCATATATGCGAGGCGGATCTGTCATAGACCCTGGCAGGCAAGAAGAACTCCCGAGCTTCAGGAGAATTCTTGATACGATTATAACTGCAGGTGGTATTAATCATATATACCAACTTGGCCAGACGATGACCAGGATAGAGATAACACATGTCATCTGCATCATATTTTTTCATAATATTTTCGATATCCTCAACCGGCAATCCATGAACTTCTTTCATTACACGACGAAGAATACCTGCATTGATATAATCAGGTTTATTCATAGCGGAATCCAAGTAGAGCATGGGGTGGACGGATTGAGACAAGAAACCGATTTGGAAAACTTGAGACATCTATTAAAATTTGCATTAGCCTAATTCATTTTCTTGAATTAAAACATGAGAAAAGATGTGCTTATCAGGCTGTGCTGTTTATGTAACAACATGTTATAGGCTGCCAACAACGCAAACAACGTCTTGAAGTTTGGAATGTTGCATGCCAATAAGTGTACCTGGGGCTCCTTCAAATTCCCAGCATACAAAATCCACCAATTACAAGTATGCTACTGTGTGACTATCGTAAAAGTGACAATCTCGATCGTCCTAATCTAAGAGGGTCCATAGGGGGTGCCCTCCACTAGTCTGCATGTACGTGGAACAATGTCCACTCAGCATGACCTTTATACAGAATATCGATCCAAATAAAGAATATAACCAGGGGACGAAAACCCCTATAATGGTATAAAGGCATTAAATATCGGGCAAACGGGGGTGCATCAACCCTTTCAGATGTGGCTTCCACCACACCCTTATCCATCGACTGGGACGGCCCGTAATCCGTGCCTTTTTGCTTTCTGGTATGACAAAACCAGTGTCGTTAGGGTGACAAGCCCTTGTGAGAATTTTGATTTTGCTGTTCCACAACAGCGGGTGACTCCGAAGCACCACTCCAGATATTTAATCAGTGCTCCCACACTGTAGATCTCAAGGGAGATCTAAATGGGATCCCTGCTCCCATTAAGCGGATCGTTATCCCACGATCATGGGTTAGCTATTCTGTACGGATGAGGAGAGATCAAGAGAGGTTAGTCACAGTCACAGTCACAGTAGATCGATCAGCTATCAAGATCCCATCAGACCAGATAGAGGGCCATCAGCCATATCTGCTTGCCTGATCTTGAGTGAGATCCAGCCGATCTAACGTCTATCTAAAAATACATTGTATCTATTAATACCAGCATCCTTCCCGCGGCATGTAACAACTCCGCACAGGTTGCTTTTGAGGCTGTTGCTAGCGGGGCCCATAACCTATTGAAACAACTGACAGCAGCGCAGTGCACTGACTAAGTAAGGTTTCAATAACTTACATCTTTAGTTAGTGTAGCTTATTCTGCCTGTGTGTTAGGTGGAAAAACTGGGGAGCTTAGCGTCCAAAATGCTCTCCTTATATACATTTCAGTAACCCTAATCTAGGTACAAAATATAATAATAAAAATACTATTAAACGAGTTTCTTTTATTATTATCTATTTTTAATCATTCTATGATGTTCTATATGACATCATTTCCTTCTAAATGACTCATGTGCACAGCTATATGACTCATGCGCAGCAGTATGAGTCATTGCACAGTCATTGCACAGCAATGCACAGTCATATGAGTCATTTCTGAGTCATGTTCTAAATATAAATGATTCTTATCAACTATTCAATTTAGTTGATAATCGTCCCATCAAACTCTATAATATCTGTCAAACTCTATAATATCTGTCAAAGATATAAATATCTCTGAACTCTATAATTTCATACACAAGTACAAATAAGAGTTTATTATTACTAATCAGAGTCTAGATGAGCTTATAGACACGTGACTAATCACATAACTAATCACATGATTAATCATGTGATATCACATAATCTAAATAGATATTTAGTTAAATATAAAACACTAATTAATTCTAATTCTAATTATCTAATTAATTCTTAATTATCTAATCTAACTTTTAACAATGACCGTTCAATTTGTAAATCTAAATCTAATTACTAGTTACACTTGCATGTAATGTATTCCATATAATTGTTTTCTATGTTTTTTTTGGTTGTAAGATAAATTACAAGACAGAAAAAGAAAACGTACGCCAACCACTGAACATTCAAGTATCAACACCATTCTCATCCTCGTCTCCGTCGTAACCTGTAGAAGAGTCGCGGCCGTTGAAATAAACGGAGAGCCGTGCTTCCGTGAGGAGGGGGGGAAGGGGTGGAGTGGAGCGATCAGTATCGGGGTCGCTCTCATCGTCGCTCTCCGAATCGTCGCTGTCCTCTGTCCCGGAGCCGGAAAAGTCGTGACCCAAACCGCTTCCAATATTTTGGGGGTGGTCCCAGTTAGCCGGGCGGAGGATGAAAGCCGTGCGGTCGATGGCGTCCTCATCGCGGCCGGAACCGATTCTGGTGCTGGTCTGGAAGATTGCCGTCATGACTGGCTCATCGCGGTGCCCTTCGTTGGCGCTGTGGTCCGTATTTTCACCGGATTGTGTGGGCTGCTCAAGGTGGTTGACTGGGTCCATGTCTAACGTAGACAAATAGACAAATTATCAACTGCGGGAAAAGAGAACTACTTACCTGTTACTTGAGACGTTGTTGACGATACCCATCCTAGAGCACATTCACCTTCATCGTCACCGCCTACAGAACGTGTTCATCCACGATCTTCTACCCAACTTCTCCTCAGGCAGTTAAACTAGCGCAAGTCGCGCTGTAATCATTATGAGCATATATGTGACTACTCACGGGAACAATCGTGTTGCAGAAAGAGGTGTCTTCTGCACCCGAGCATGGAGTAGGAAGCGCCTACCTCAGCCAGTCCCATTCCATCCCTTGTACTTCTGCCTGGAGTAAATGCGCGCAATAAGGTATTGGGGTTCAAACCCACTCATTTTATTCGATACAAATGGGGTGGTTATCTCTTCACGCCGAACGGATATCCATTCGTGATATGTTCGTTTTGGCTTGTCCATCACACCAACGTTTTTTATTGCTCCGCTTCGTCAGTAGATCACCTATCCTCACACAATTTCCTGGGTTTGGGAGTCATGGCTGGGATAGAATGTTGTGATTTCTATTTTAAGGTGAAAACGTGATTGGTGGCCTTAAGTATATCAAACGCTGTTCCCTGGTAGTATAAGGTTTATAGTTCTCACCGTCTGCTCCTGACACTGTGCCTACGTGCACCTTTGTCTAATCGTGTTAAAAGCTTCATACTACGCTTGTAAGATTTCACCTTCTAGTCTTTGATGTGCTTCGTGAGTTGATCGTTATGTTCTTTACTCACCATCCTGTTTTCCTGGCTGATGAGTATCGATAACTGTTGCAGGCACATCAACAGTGACTTACCAAAGTGTTTGATAGGTAGTACCTTTCCGACTGCCAGATCACGACTGATCAAGCGCCAGAAGAAATCAGCTAGCAGAGATGTCTTCTTTCAACGCGCAAGCCTTGCTGGATTACAATAAACCGAACGGTAAGTTTTGATGATGGACAGATCTTTTTAATGCTTACCCGATCGAGATCCTTTGGGTCCCTTCGATGGCAAGGTTGCCACAGTGATGGGCGATTGGCTTATCACGACACCCAATCAAGATGTCATATGGCACCCTCCATGGGATAAACGCAGCGTTCGCCTACGTGCTGATGCCAGATATGGTTTTGATGATCCAACACTGTGGCCTCAAGCGTATGTCATTGAATATCCCCATCTTGGTGCAATCCCGCGGAAACCAGATGATCCTAACGATCCATTCTCTCTGATGTGGTGGAATCCCACGGACTCCAACTTCATCCTCTCTTCAAACACCCTCGTCAATGGCCTTGGTCAGCTATCGGGAGATATGTGCGAAAGATTCGATGCCTGCAGGAAGGAACTAGTACAAAGGATCGATGAATATAAAGGAAGGACAAACTCACCAAATTATTATCTTCTCTCTATTGGTAAAGCCATGAATCATGCTGGAATTCGTCTAGGATGTATACCTTCCTCGTTTCAAGAAATGTATTTTGGCGTAACAGAGTTCCAGCGTTACTATCTTGAAACGCTCGGCCTTCTGGACTATCTGGAAGTGTACAAACCACGCATGGACGGAGCAGCCACTCGAGCCCTAACAACAGTTGCAGACAATCGTATTGGTGCACTTACCACCAGTGCCCGGGTAGCACAGGAGTTCTATGATGCTGGCCTACCAGTCTGGTTTATTAGGGAGACAAAGAAAATTATCGAAAATCCGAATACTAACATAAATGTTCTGAAGCTTGTTGAGGCGCGGAAACCAGAGCGATATGTGGTTACAGCCGATAGTGAACCGCCATTCCCCATTGTCTACAGAGGTCATACAAACACACCGCAGAAATATGCGTCTATTCATGCCTTTTTAAGGACTTGGATGGTCTACCGAGACCCCTTCAGCGAGGAAGGCCCACAGAATGTCGAAAACCCTCCAGATCCATTTTACTTGCACAAAAGACCTGCAAGACAATCAGTGACTGTTCCTATGTCGGAACTGATGAAATCTCGCTTACCTAGCGCTAGCTCAGATCATATCAATCAGCCTCGAGGTGAGACATTTTCATCTTATTCATTCGTCATGCTGATCATTTGCTAGCTCGACCACAGGGCGACGGAGAAAGGACGCGGCCAGCACATGTTTCAGTAGGACGCAACAAATTTGCGGATCCTGACAGTCCACTCCTTCCACCGGTGGTGCCGGCATGGGCAGATGCTCTGAAAGCTGTTGATCAGTCACCACATCGCATCAAGAAGGATGCACCTAAGAAATTATATGCTTTGCCAGAGCCTGCACTCTTCGTGTCACCATCTAATGATCAAAAGAGGATTAGCTATTTGATGACATGGATAAAATCCCGACTTGCTTGGATATGGCGCTTAGAATCGCAGGAAAACGTGGCCGTCTCCACGCAAACATGGCGGGACTTCCTTGGAATGAATTTTAATCAGACAGCCAATACCAAGACGGACGCGGGTCAAAGACGTGAGGTAATGAAAAAAATGATAGGGAATGCACTGAAGAAACCTGGGCTATCATATACCTCGGATTCTGGCAGCCAAGTTGCACTTTGGCGTGGACAGCAGCTTCCTGATAATGCAATGCTGCCATTGAGAGTAGTACAGGAAGTCCTTTGGGAGCTTTATGAACTCAATTTCCGGTACGAATTACTTGCGCTAGATCGGCGCTTATCGCAAGACCACGATCAGCAGAGCTTAAGCGCCTGCTTCCCTGGGTCCAGCAGTGGTCTGACCTTAATCGCACCGTCAGTGGCAAGCAACGGACTAGTTTCTAATGATTGGCGTACTCGACTTCGCTACGTTGGTGCTCTTGTTCGGGTCATGCGTAATTGGAATGTCTCTCGGCATCCCTCGATCTTTCAGATAGTAGAGTCCAGACCAGAATTAATCACAGAGCAGCAAGCACTGGAGTTGGAGCGCACTGCCGCAGGTTTCTACACACAGCAGTTTTTTGATCATTTTGGCTGCGCGCCCATTGTCCCTCACCGACTCGATTGATGTAGATATGGATATGAAGCAATGTTTTTGTTCTGATGTGTGAGTACACATAGACGGAGCTTAAGTGTGGGATTTCGGAGCTCTATCAACTATAGCCCAGCATCCACGATCCCAAATTCTTCCTATGACACATTCGACGGTGTTGAGATCTACAGCATACGAGGGTCCCGTCTCTTTATAAAATGTTATTGTGCCATCGCCAGGCATCTTGTCGAGTTTAATGGATTTAACGAACGCCAAAAGAGTAGTTTTGGCTTCTTGGGGTTCTTTGATAGCCAGTACGCGAAGGAGTTGGCCATAAAAGGTGTGCGACTGCATCACACTTTTCTTATTCACGAAATTCCGTTGCTGGTCGAGATATTGGTAATACTTGGGCACGTACTTTGTTAGATGATGATAAGATGACAGAGAATGTACATACCCGGACGAATGATGAATCTCTCTCATGATCCCGGTCGCCAACGAGATCACGACCTTGCATACTATCGCCTCCATTGATACGTGATACTATTCCATATTGTAGAACTTCAGTTTCTACCGGAAACCATTGTTTGACAGCTCTTAGTGGACAATTCCGGAGGGTTGCAAGTGTAGCAACAACCTTGGCATATACGGAGTCCGGAAGACGAGACGGCTTGCGTGGCGCTTTTAAAGTGTATAGAGGATCTCGGTATTATTAAGTTAAATGACGTGTGAAGCATGAAGGTGTATTTGTTTACTTACATCCATCATAAACACGTCCATGTTGAAAATCTTCGTCTCGATCCCGTCTTGAACCAAACTGAAGTTCCTTCTGCAAATCATAACGAAGTTTGAGTTGAGCCAACTGAGCAGAAGCCGTCACATAGTTGTTGATACTAATGTACGGATGCAGCCTATTTTTGATGTGCCGCACTACGTCACCGCAATAGCGTTCCATTGGAAATGCCCAATTGGTCCATACCAGTCCATTTGCTCTAATACTCGACCCGACATGCAAGAGTGCATGAATTGTTAGCGGGCAGGCCGATAGTCGTAAAATATCATATTGAAAATAGAGACTACAAGCATGGGATATGTCAGTTTGCTGTTTAGAGTCATTGCTTGAATCACCTACTGTTCATAGTCTTTCACCCATTTAATGAACCCATTCTCAATTTCTGCCACCTTCGCCGTTGGCAGCTCAAACTCGAGGCACAGGTTCAGTAGGTGGACCAAATCTAGGAAATGTTTATAGTATTTTTCTTCAGGGAATCGTCTGCGGAGCACAATCGGTGCAATGTACATCGTCCATACGGTCCAGCTTTCAGCCGTGAATTGCCATCGTTGAGTTAATAGGTTTGGAACACGACATCCAAATGCTGCAGGGATCGTATCCCCAGCGTCAGCTGATATGGAGCTGATATCCCTCCACACCGAATCATCTAGCCTGTAACCCATCCCTTCATGCGAAAGGTCCTTGAAACTTCCCGTCCAGAAGAGGACAAGATTCGGGATAAGGTTTTCCCATATTAGATGCATAAAATCGTAAGGGAACGAAGTGGGGAAAGATAGAGAATTCAGGGCACTGAGGAGCGGGATACCTTTGATGCCGAATTTCGTGGCAAGGTTCTGCTCAAGGGTTGAGGTCCGGGCAAATTGTACTTGCTTAGCTTCCTCCATAAACTCTTGGTGCGTACGCATAGGGAGATTTGAAGGGTTATATAGATCTGATGGTTGAGAACAGTTTTGGCGATGGAGGGGAACATAATATGTGTTAGACGACCCTTTGACACCAATGATCTTGCACATACGACAGGGTGAAAGACCATTGTGTCCCTTCATGCGCATCACATGCGCAATCGCTGGTATGTCGCCAAGACTGACAATAAGATGAGCACGGAGGATAAATAGACTTTTTGAAAGACCGTCGAAAGCTGTTGTCCTGATTTCCAACTGAACCAGCTCCTGAACAAGAGGATGTAAGAACGAGTCCATCTCTGCAGGCTTCTTAGGTCCAGGAATAACGCCAGCAGGGATAACGTTGTCCTTGAGAAACCGGATTTCGGGCGGCAAATTATAATTAATTATTAGGATAGGCCAGCACGTTTTTGAACGTCTCTTGAAGATGGAAACGCCATCTGTAGAAAATCCCAGGGCCATGTCTCGATGATCAGAAAAGTAATAGAAGGGAATCATTTTGTCTCCGATTGTTATTAACTTCTCGCGGAGGGATCTGTATAGCTCGCCGTCGAATATATCTTGAATTACACCTTCCTGGCGCTTATCTTCGTACTGAGATCGATAACGCATTTCCTCCGCGAGCCGTGGATTAGCTACCATTGCGCGGAGTCGGGGAATGATGGCAAGGTATGCAAAGTAACTTTGCGGCTCAGTGCCGTTTTCCTTGTACCGTCCCACCCCACAGACCGGGCATTTATCTTCGTTCTCGTAGGGCCCAGTATAGCATACACAAGAGTTGGTACAACAGTCATATCGAACAGGCTGAAACCCTGACAAGCGTTGTATATGCCTGGCCGTTACCTGCCAGCTGCGGACGTTACTGTGGGGATGCACAAACAACAGATCATTGAACGCTTCCTCCGTCAAGTTGTGTTTGACTTTGTGGGCGAAAGCCCTCAAAGGCGCTAGCTCATCCTCAGAGAGAGTTCGTGAAGCTGGATAACACATTAACAAAAGACCTTATTACTTTTATGATGATAACTACCTGCTTTTGCCATGAAATTCATGCTTATCGTGTCTTGCAGCGAAATGCCTTTTCCGAGCGCAGTACTTTCTATCAAGCCCCACATGTCCACTTCCTCCTCAGCATCATTGCATTCTTCATCGTTATCTGGCAAAGACCCGTCAGGTGGATCTTCTTCGGCATCTCCTCTGACCATTTCGAGATTGCGGCTAGGATTTGCCCATCGGCGTTGCACCATTTGGGCAATACGAACAGAAAACAAGTCGCAAGCTGAAGGATTATCCTCAGTCTGCATCCGTCCGGTATTACTCTCCGCTGAATCCAACATAATTCCGGGGTCTGGTGCGCACTGTGGGGCCCCCGCTTGAGTAGCACCAACAGACAGGTGACCCATTTCCTCTGTTACCATCTCGATCGGATGTGTTTCTTCAGGGATTGGCGCCTGGATAGCACACTGTAAAGCGTTCGAACCTCCCACTGTAATAGCGCTAACAGCGAGAAGACCCATTTCCTCCCTCATCATCTCAATCTGACGAATTTCTTCAGGGTTTGGCCCGTTGTCAGGGATTGGCATCTGAATGATGCACTGCTGGGCATTCGAACTGCCCTCTGATAAGGCTGGGGCAGCGCTCGGAATGATCATTGCTGCATCCACACCAGGCGACGCACTGACTACACCAGACTGAGCTGCACAGGGGCGACGCTTAACGATGGAAGCATTGCTGGACGATGCAGGTTTCGCCTTATAGAAGTGGACTCTAGATGTTCCTAAATAAGAGCTCTCCTCGTAAAGGGCTGCTTGTATTGTGATAGGGCGGCAACCATTCATATGATTCCGTGCTTGACTCTGGCTTAACATTTGCTGGCAACCACAAGAGCATAGGACCTTGTCAACCCTGGTCCGGACTGGGGGCATTTCGAAAGAGGGTGGTCTTTTCAAACGGAAGGAGGGATATACATATATATGGAGGTTCAAGGGTCTCCACGAGGTCCGTATTAGCTTGTTCATCACCAATATCCAACCTCCATTCCAGATCAAATCTGTGTCCCTAGAAATTCACGTGAGGAGAGATTCACTAAACACCAAGAACCACACGCACCAGAACCGTGCCGGTCCAGTTTTTGTCAAGATGACGCCGTTGACAACCCAAAGTCTTTCAACGATGCCGGTAGATCGACCCAAAGTCTAATCTCCGGCAACCTATGACTGACCCAAAGTCTGGTCATAGGGCATTACATTTCCTGAGCCTGAGCCCGCTTTGCATGTCGGTGTTGATGGTAAACGATGTCATGTGCCGTGAATAACAACCCCAAACAATGACCTTTGCTCATCGCTTCCATCAATCTCCTATCGCTACCGCATCGCAGCGCAGGAAAGACTTTGGGTCATCCTGCGTCGCTCACAGACCAGACTATGGGTCAGTCTGCAGGCAGGGAAAGACTATGGGTCCCCCTTTGCACCGTCCCCCCTTGCGCAGAAGTACAATATTTGAAATTTTCAAGATATGTTTAATTTTACATTCGGTACTGCGCTATTCGATCTGACGATGCCTCTCAGTCGTTAATCTTACGACACTTCAAAACGACTTCCATTCCCTCTTCCAATTTCAAGTTAATAGTGGTGGATGGTCCGTTCATAAAGACTTTGTGCTACAGCAGGTAAGTCAGAATTTCCATGCTGGTTTTGTGCCTATACTTACAATGGATCCACGGCGCTTTCGCTTATTATTTCCCTTTCCAGCCTCTTCGTCCAACGAGGAAGAGGATATGGTAATAACAGACCCCGACGTCTTGCTCTTGATCCATGGGGGAGACTGGAGCAGCAGTACAGGATTGTTGCGAGGAGTGGAAGGAATGGGAACTTTGCTTGAGCTGGCTATGGGGAGCACGTTTTCTTTGTTTGACTTATTTTTGACCGTGGTCTTCCTTTTGCCTAGGCCGGATAACATCAGAATAGGAATAGAGAGGAGGCGAGTTCTTACCCCTGTTACACACACACTTCCGATAATCCTTTTCCACCTCAGCCGGGTCCTGATCGACAATAGGTGCTAGCGTCACATTTGTGTCTACCGAGGAGTGTCAAAACGAGGAGACAGTTGCTAGAGAACCCAAGGGACTTACTAATGGCACCCGAGGCTTGTGGCGAAGGAGTCAAAGGAGTCGAAGGGAGGGTGGCAGATACCTCCTCCACCGAGTCGTGCTCGTTAACTCTCACTTTGAAAGGCATATGGAATATCCGTCGTCACAAAGGTGCGTATATATACTTGCTGCTAGACTTCAAAAATGCTAACCAATTACACTCAACAGCATTTTGTTCACAAAAGGAAACGCGTTTCTGCGAGAAGAAAATAGCTCCACAAGGGCTGATTTGACAATGGTCCACCCATCCAATGGGATCGGCACCTCAGGAAACACATTCAACACTGGTGAGCAGCATCATTACATCAAAAGCAGAGCTCCCGCACTAACGTTTTCCAGTTGGGGAGGCCATTGGAGAGGATACCCCAAGAGGTAACTCCGTTCGCTGAAACATGAGTGTCATTAGGTCGCGTGCTAAATCTCCAGACAGCTCCTAGGACTACTTGGTGAGTGATCGCTGTTAACGTTAACTCAAATGGTGGTGCCTGTAATGACGTCTACATGCACCTGGGATCTTTAGTCTAGCAGTGAGCTGTGCGATCATAAGATGTGTGGTAGACCGATCACTGACCAATTTCATGCAGAATTCGAGATATCAATTATGCGTGGAATGATGACAGGTTGAAAGAAACGGAGTTATGCTGCAGAGAGTTTTATTGTCACCGTGGCGCCGCCTCCAAAGGCATTGGTCGCGATTATGCTACTAAGTTGCCATTGCATGGAAGTCATAATTGTGTTTTAAAAGTTTACTAGGTACTAAGCGCGCTGTTCTCAAATTTATGATGCTTTCCGTCCCGATCATCAACCATATATATGTTAACAGTAGCATGATCTCCAGTGATATAAATCTGCAGAAAGTGAGTTTTATTGTCAACAATGATTTGCGCTAATGTTTACCCCAGATTCCTTATACTTGGGTTTATTCTGTTGGTTGCTTTTTTCTCCGTCCTTTTCATCTGGTAAGGAGGTAGGCTCTAGGACCTTCCTCCTGTATTCTGGGTCACTTACGAGCCTCGCGATCACTGCAGGGCCAGAAATGCAACGAACACCCGTGGTCTCGTTAATGCAAAAATCCGAGTCATGGAACCCAGTACTAGTGCTCCGGTCGGCTACAGGTGGCTTGTTTATAACTGCAGCAGCATCCAAGTCAAACAATGAGAAAATGCTATAAAGTGGATCCTTACCTTTACTTTCATGTTCTTTCCTATACTGATCTTTACCTTTTTCGCAGGTATCTGGCAAGGTAGAGCCTTCTTCTCCAGAACCGAAATCGAACATGGCATCTAGATCCTGCGTACTGATGTTCCTTAGCTGTTGCTTGTTCTTTGCACGCGTATGTGAACGATTTGCCATGGTGGAAGATGGGGACGATGCCATGAACGCATGCATATATGTCTTCCTTTCAAGGTACTAAACTGATCTAGGAATGAGTTACCACCTTGGCCGGTGACTTGAGGAAAGGCGTGTCACCTTGGCATAAAAAATCAACCATCAGGAGCACTCCATTAGGAAATAGTGCTGGTACCTCAATAGGAAACACCGTCGATGTCCGGTGAGGTCATTACATCAAACAAGGGCACATGCTAATTTGTTTTGGTTAGTCGGTGTTTACTAAAATTTAGAGTTGCTTTTAGCTGACACGACAACGGTGATTCGTTACATTAAAAATGGATCTCGCATGCTAACCCTCTTGCATTACAGCGAGCTATTAGGATAGTTACTCTACGGAGCATAGGCCATTGCCTGAAATGCATGCAATGGCACCCTCGCCAAAACGTCTGCTAGCGGTAAGGAAGGTCCATTTTCTGACGTCACTCAAGGTGGAGCTTATCGGAACTCCAGATAAACAGCCACATATATGATAGATACCCCACCGTTCCTAGACATCCCCATGGCACAAAATTCAGGCAAGAAAACTCCAGCAGTGCGCTCCCATGAGGTACGATTACTCTTCACTTCGACTATAATTCTTACACTACTTCTCAGAACGACAGTGGTAACCCACCAAAGCAAGCCAGGAAGGCAAGCAAGAAAGGCAGGAACAGCTCCACAACGACGCCTTCCAATGCAGCGGTAAGCTCTGCCTTATATATATGCCTGACATAGACTCTATGCATTCACAGAATAGCAACATCAGCGCAGCTGCATCCTCGTCGAACAATCACACAACCATCAGCACTCAGTCATCGGAAACCATACATCAAGTGGAGATACCTGAATCATCTCGTAACAACCAGAGCCAAAGATCGAGTCCTACTTTACAAGACATCAATTCTAACATTCCGAAGCAGACCATAGATAACTATGACAAAAGAAGAGATGAACAGATGATGCGATTGATAGGTATATTACAACAGTTAGAAATCATTGCTGTTAATAGTCTGGGATGCAGTGGAAAATCACAGGTTGAGATCAATGAATGGGACTTTGAATGCGTCAAAGCAGAGTGAGACTCTGGATATATATAAACCAACAGCCGGCACTGCAGGACAAGACTGGAGCCTTCAAAAGAAAATGGGACTTGGTGACAATAAATCATTGTATCTTTCGATTCGGGTAAGATTCAATTATTCCATGAATATCACACTCATAATTTTTAGGCATCTGTACGTGACCTAGTGATTCAATCACCTCTCAACATGGATCTCCCATACAAGGATCAAGACCCGCAGGTATTAGCAGACATAATGGCTCTAGTATACGATCCATAAACTGAAATGAGTGTTACTAATTCAAGTATATAGGCAAAGCAACGCCAACCATATCTTCAGCGTTTCCACCTGAACTGGGCGACAAGCGCAATGATTAGATTGATTTTGAAAAACAGAAGGTATTATAATCGTCACCACCGACAGAATGTCAACCTACAGGATGTTGAGACGAACAAGGACAATGTGGGCAGCCCTGCATGATGCGTTGATGTGTAGTCCAATTATGGAAATTTATTTATGGTGTATAACAACATTTTTTCGACTGATTGTCAATCTACCGAAAACCTGTCTGATATCAGCTGAAAAGCTTGGAGTTGGGACTGACTTTGTCTGGCAAAAATTTGGCAAGATGAGGTCATTAATTCTTACTGGACAAATGCAGGAAAAATGCTGAATATTGACAAGTTACCAACAATAATTCTGCAATTCCCTGTTGGCCTAGACTGGCTGAAATCCCCAATTTTTAGACTGAATTTCACACCCTATAACTGACGCCTTTTCCACTCAAATTTCTGGCGGCAGGCGTCCGTAAATAACGCTCTACCGATGCCGTTTTCATCGTGTGAAAAACGGCATTCTCACGGGGCTCAAGGGCTTCTCAATTCTTAGTTCGCAAGTTTGTGAGTTCGAGTTCGCAGCTCAGGGTGTGATTGCCGATGGCTAAGCGAGTAGGGTCAGTGGTGGTGTGAGAGATTTTGGGTTGGATGGCTGCGACGGGCCAAGTGTGACGTGACAATACATCACGCACGTCAAAATTTCGATGCATGGCATCCTCATGTTGGATAGGTATCCTCGTACAACTTTAATAATACCTTCCTTCCCTTCCCCCATCATACTCACCTATAATAAAGCATCTAGCTCCCCTCCGTCATTACAGAAACATTTATTAAGCCATGGATAGCTTTGACTACTTGTTGGCATTAGACCCAGCATAGTAAGCTGTCTATATAAATTCAAAAAAAAGAGAAAAATTGCTAGGAGTGCTGATATTGTTTTAGTGACATGACTCTATTCTCTGAGTTGTCAGAATCCTATGTTCCATCCCAGAATTCAACAGTGAGCAAGCATGCTTTCCTTATTGATGTTTTCACATCCTCAGACACAGACCTTGCACCCTGGATCATCCCCCTCTACCCCAGGCACCACTACTGCTTGTTCATCCCAAACTCAGCCAGTAAGAAGTTATTTTTTTACATTTTCATGGCCTAAGCAGAAGATATAGGCATTCTACCCTTCTCCACTGCCAACTGGGACCAGTTCCTCCATGTCCCCTGTAAATCTTGCTCAGCCAACATCCAAGAAGCGTCAGAGAGCCATGTCTCCCACTCTCCTTTCCCCTCCCACTAAGAAGAAGGGTAAAAAGACAAGTTCCAGTTCTGGGGTTTCTGTGGCTGCCCAAAATAAAGCTGGTGTGGACTGGACTCCTGTTGATGTCACACTGCTTCTGGAGGCCCTCCTAGGCACTGAAGATGATGGGTTTTTTGAGAAACTTGAAAAAAATGCTAAGCATGTGTTCAAAAAGGTATGTAAATATCCATCCTTTTATATTAATGTCTAATTCCCAATGTAGCTTCAGGCTGAACTATTTCCTGGGCGTACCTGGGAATCAATCAAGGGGAAATTTGAGAGGTTGAAGAAGACTTACAGACAAATGACTGAGTTTGATTCCTGGACAGGAAATGGTGGTGGGGATCCTGATATGTCTGAAGAGACTTTTTCCACCAGATTTGATGGGGCCCTTCAAGCAGGGAAAGTACTGGGCATGCTCACCTACAGCACATATAAGCAATGGAAGGAGAAAGGGTGGGATAGCATGTTTGCTGCCAGGTATTTCTTGCAATATATGTATAGGCCTGCTTTTATACATTATCTATCCAGATATTCCCAACATCCCAATGTCATAAGGGAAAAACCATTTCATTCAGCAACTATCTCAGATGATGACAGTCCACCACCTCCATCCAACCCTCCAATTCCACCCTCTGTGACCAAACCTGTTTCAAAAGCACATAACAGGGCCCATTCATCTCCAGGCATTGGTAATATGGCAGCAGAGTTGCTGTCCAGTAATTCTCAGTTCCTGAAGGCATCACAAGAAGCTGACAATGCTCGCCTAGAGATGCTTCGGTCCAAGCAGGACAGGGAGGAGAGAAAATTAAGATTCAAGGAGGAGAGTGCCAGATTGGAGAGAGAAATGAAGGAGAAAGAAGTGAAGGTAAGGCAGGCACAGGAGATCCTTGCTAATGGTAATATGCCTGAGGAACTGAAGAAGAGGGCATCTGACTTCCTCATGCATTACCTCAGCTTCTAACCTGCATTTTCTTGCTCATGTTTACTATACCATGGCTGACATTTAATAACACACTCTTTGGCTACATTATCTTACATCTCTGGAAACAATTCATTTAATAGTTTCTCCCTTAGTGCAAATCCTGCTTTCTTGAGCATAACATCTGTCTCTCCTTCAGGGACATTGGCTTCAATATCATCCCCAACATTCCCACCATAACTAATCAATTCAAGTGGCTCCTCCACAGGATCTACTGGTGCATAATTTAGAATGCTTTCTGGATGATCACCCAGATCTATGCAAATGTTATGGATCACCATCAATGCAGCCACATCTCGATATGTCTCTTGTATATCCTCAGCAGGACTGAGGGCCTTGAGTGCTGGAAATCGACCCTTGAGCATTCCAAAAGCATGCTCAACACATATGCGAAATGATGAGAGATGCTTGTTAAACTCTTGACGATGTTTTTTCTCAGAGGGTTGTGCCTGGAATTTCTGCAAGTCTGGCTCAGTAAATGGTCGTAGAACATAGGGTGAGGATGGATATCCTGACCTTCTTCAGTGAAATGTGATGTTGAGAGCATTTACACATACCTTTATCAGCCATCACATATTTTCCACCTTGGAAGTAGATTGCCCTATGCTTGTAGACATGGGACTGTTTCCAGATAGTTACATCAGACACAGATCCAGGCCAACCCAATTCATAAGCAATAAAACGCTTTTCATGATCAACAATTCCTTGAACATTGATCTAGAAAAGTTAAAAAACAATTATTACAGGTGATCCAAACTACTCACTGCTGGGAATTTCTTTCTACAATAAAACAGGTGACCATTATTTTTTGGAGCACTGGTCAATTGAATAAGAGTGCCATCCACAGCACCAAGGCAATCAGGAAATCCATGATGCTCCAAAATGTAATCAGACACTGTTTCCTGTCTATGTTCATCTCCCCAACTGAGAGTGGAAGGCCCCAACTGTCTTAGAGCCTTTGAGACACGCTGGCAATAAAGAAAAACAGTGCCTGTTCCAAGGGCCAAGTCATAGGCAGGCTGCAGTGAATCAGACCCCTGAATCCCATATCTGATTAAAAAACATGCTAGCTGGTAGCGTACAGGTCGTTGGGGCTTCTTCCCAGTGGATTGAAATAAAGGGTTTAACTCAAGGAGGTTGACAAGATGACAAAATGTTTGAAGTCCAATTCTTTAGCATTACTTGAGCATCAAAGAATAGTTTAATTACATTAGACTCACCTGAATTTATGCCGAAAATGTTTATCAGGCCATTGAAGAGCAATGTCAAAGAATAGATGACACTTCTCAAACTGATCATATGGCCCCCGTGAACCATCCCCTGAGAGTGATGCAGCAAAGCCAAGTAATCCAATCCCAGATATCAGCATGGACTTGTAAAGCATCTCTTCATTTGTTTCTAACCCTTCACTTGCATCAGAATCAGAGCAAGGACTACTATCTGAGCTGTGATCAGAAACCATCATCTCCTGATCCAGCTCATTCCTCAGTGTTACAATTTCTTTCCCTTTCGTCGACGGACTTACTTTATTATATAATCATTGTTATGCGTTTCATGGACGCTCATCTCCTTTAGCTACTTTACCTTCACATTTCCTTTCTTAGGTATTTAGCTGTACATTTCCTTTTATATTTCTCTTGTTCTTTTATGTATATAAACCTTCTTGTAAAGTAGCTAGACTCCAGTTCCAACTTAATCGAATTCTTCTCTCAACCTCTGAACGAAACTCCTCGCTCTCATCTTTAAGCTCGTCGTTAATTTGACCTTTGTCATCATTTGACTTAGCGTCCAGAACTTGTCCAGTAGGCTGGGAGCAGACCGAGACTCTGCTTGCCACTGTTGACTTAGAACGAATTGCGTTGAGAGCATCGATCTTAACACAAGTTGGAACTCACAGAACCGCTCAGTGTTTCTACACTAGCCAGACACCATTGATACCAGAACCTCGAACCTCAGACCACCAAACGGCTCTGTCTGTTTCAGACGAAAATATTATCTAGATCGACGAGAGGTTTTTCCGTCGACTACAGGAACAGGGTGGTTTTTCCGCTCAGAAACTAAGAAGAAAAACGAACCAGTACCAGCATCCCTCTTTGAAGGTGATTATATTGAAGGAGACGGAAAGGAAGTCCTCCCAGATAACGTTTGGATTGAGTGGATCAACGAAGATCTAGAAGAGGACTTTTACTCTCTATTTTATCCACCCACTGAAGAACCAGAATCCTCCTGGTGGAACGAATTCCTCAGTCTCTCTGGAGCACCACCACAGGACAGATACGCACTCCAAGACAAAGGGAAACAGCCTTGGAGAGACTTCCTAGAACAGAAACAGATCGAACAAAGTCTATTTGGAGATCCAGAATCAGGGAAGAAGAAAGACGAAACAGGAGAACCTACAGATCCGAAAGAAGAAACAGAAAAGATGGCATCCGACGTAGCAGCACCTGCCTCTAAAGGAGATATCAAACCGCAGCCTATGCGCGTTTTTACAGGAAAACGAACCGAAGCAAAGGCTTTCATTGGAAGTCTTGAAGATTACTTTGTTTTGAATGATGATAACTATAAAAACAAAGCACAGAAGCAGATTCGATTTACTCTTGCCTGTCTTGGGCAGGAACTCGATGATTGGAAAGTCCTGATCAAGGATGAATTGGACGATGAAGAAGAAACAACCTTTACTTGGACGAATTGGACAGAATTCAAGAAACGTTTCTTAGCCGATTGGGGGGAAGTTAATAGTGCTCTCAGAGCGCTGAACAATCTAGCCAATCTCAGAGTAGGGGGCGACGTTTCAGTCCCTGAATATATCAGAAAATTCCGCATGGAGATTGGTACTTCAGGTTTGAAAGGAACAACTGCGCAGCTCCAGGCCTTTGTTAAAGGACTCCCTGAAAGTATCGCTACAAAAATTCTTGAAGCAAATGTTTTATCTATGAAAGAAGCATATGAGAAGGCAGAACAGCTTCATGGCGCTTGGGAAATGATGCGAGCGCTTGGGCGAAAACCAGGACAAGGGAATCGTTCAAATTTTAATCGAAATACCAATAATAGGGGCGGATCAACCCGATCAGTAAATGCTATGGCCACTGGACGTTTGACAGATGAACAAAAGGAGGAATACATGAAAACTGGAAAATGTTTCAGATGTGGAAACCAGGGGCATGTTTCAAGGAACTGTCCCAAACGAAACACCACGTCAAACGCCTCCTTCAGGGCCTCCTCATCGTTTCAAAATAAAGGGATCAGATCTATCCCTGAAGAGGCGTCCAAAGAGAAGAAAGACGACCCAGTTGCAAGCATCAGAGCGATCCTTGCTGGAATGAAGGCCGATGAACGAGAAGGTCTTCTCAATGAACTCGAGAACGAGGGTTTTTAACCCGGAAGCGTCATACAGCGGTTGGCACTTCCATAACAAATGGACATTCACAGTTAGCGCTTGATTCTGTAATAGTAAGATCGAATAATGACAAGCGCCTTTCAATTTCTGTGGAGACGTCCGATTTACCCGCTGAAACTTCGGCTCTAATCGATTGTGGAGCAGAAGGGAATTTTATTGACGAAGAAGTAACCACCAAGCTATCAAAAGAGAAATTGCGAAAACCAATCAAAGTCAGAAACGCAGATGGAACGGTTAACACTAATGGAATAATCACACATCGAGTCCATATTCAATATTCGATTGGAGGAAAACAATACAGCAACTGGTTTCTAATCACTAAATTAGGAGATCAACGATTAATTTTGGGGATCCCTTGGTTAGAAGAAAACAATCCTACTATTGATTGGAGAGATAAAACGATACACCTCATCGATGAACAACGGAATGAAGGAACTATCTGGCAAATGGCATTGGACAATCAACAATGGGGAGAAGACGATTACTGGATCAGAGTTAAAACATCAGCATCTCAAGCGTTAGAACATCAGTTGAAAAAGGATGAACCAAAAACGGAACTACCATCAGAATATGGAAAATGGCGCTCAGTCTTTGAGAAAAAGGCATCAGAACGATTCCCAACTTCCAGAACTTGGGATCACGCTATCGATTTGAAAACCGGTTTTAGTCCTAAAGTTAGCAAGATCTATCCGTTATCAATCAAAGAACAGTCGTCTCTGGACGAATGGATTGAAGAACAGCTAGCTAAAGGCTACATCAAACCGTCGAAATCTCCTCAAGCATCGCCATTCTTCTTTGTTTCAAAAAAGGAAAGCGGTGCGCTTCGGCCGTGCCAAGATTATAGATATTTGAACGATTGGACAATTAAGAATGCGTACCCATTACCCCTAGTATCCGACCTCCTTACAAAACTCGCTGGTGCACAATATTTCACCAAATTAGACCTCCGGTGGGGATATAATAATGTCAGAATCAAGAAAGGAGACGAATGGAAAGCTGCTTTCATTACCAACAGAGGATTATACGAACCAACTGTTATGTTCTTTGGCTTATGCAACTCGCCATCTACATTCCAAACTATGATGAACGAATACTTCAGAGACATGATTAATGAAGGATGGCTCATTATCTACATGGACGACATCTTAATATGTTCTCAGAATTTGAACGAACTAGAAGAACGAACAAAAAGGGTTCTTGATCGATTAGAAGAGAACGATCTGTTCCTGAAATTAGAAAAATGTAAATTCGCTGTTCAAGAAGTTGAATTTCTGGGCATGATCATCTCACCTGGAAAAATACAAATGGATCCTATCAAACTCGCAGGAATAGCTGATTGGCCAGTACCATCAACGGTTAAACAAGTCCGATCATTCCTAGGTTTTGGAAACTTTTACAGACGTTTTATTGGAAACTTTGCAGCAATCGCAAAACCACTCACAGATCTAACCAAGAAAACAGAACCATTTGACTGGAATAATGAGCGCCAACTTGCCTTTGACACCCTAAAGCAACGGTTCGCCTCTATGCCAGTATTGTTAATGCCAAATCCTGCAAAACCGTTCATCCTTCAAACCGACGCCTCCAATAAAGCAATTGGAGCGGTACTGAAACAGGCTGATGAATCTGGAGCACTCCATCCATGTGGATTTATATCCCATGCGTTAACACCAACGGAACAGAATTATCAAATTTATGACAGAGAACTGCTTGCAATCATCAAGGGACTTGCAGTATGGCGCCATCTATTACATGGTTCTCCTCATACGATCATCGTCCATTGTGATCACAAGAACTTGTCTTACTACCGAACTGCTCAACGCTTAACACCTCGACAAGCTCGGTGGTCATCATTGCTATCTGAATATGATCTTCGTATTGAACATATACCTGGCACAAAAATGTTCGAAGCAGATGCATTATCCAGACGACCAGATCATATGGGAAATGATGAGGAACAAACTACTGTCACGGTTTTGCCGAATGACCGATTTATTCGACTAATCAATGATGATCTTGCCAGCGAATTAAAGAGATACATGGCAAACGACGATTTTGGACGCATCCTTATTGAAGTTATCACTAAGCAAAGAGCACCACCAATTAAATCCAAACTACAGGACTGGACATACACTCATGGTATCGTTTATTACTTGGGCAGGATTTATGTGCCTGATCGAATTGAGTTGCGCACTCGATTAATTAAGGAGATACATGAAGCATTATCTTCAGGACACCCTGGACGATTGAAAACACTAGCACTTTTGAAGCGTGATTATTGGTGGCCTGGAATGTATAGACATGTCAAAGAATGGGTTGAAGGTTGCGCACTTTGCCAACAAATGAAAGTCAATACTCACCCAAATTCACCGGCATTAATCCCTATCCCATCAAAAGCTACACGCCCATTTCAGCAGGTCACACTCGATTTCATCACTGATCTTCCTGTTTCCGAAGGCTTTGACTCCATATTGGTCACGGTGGACCATGGCCTTACAAAGGGGGTAATTTTCACCCCTTGTAACAAGACAATCGACGCTTTAGGAACAGCCGATCTCTATATTTCTGAAATCTTCAAGCGCTTTGGACTCCCAGATGTCTTAATCTCTGATAGAGGACCACAATTCTCTGCTAAAGTATTCCAAGAAATACGAAAAGCATTAGGAATTGATCACAGGATGAGCACTGCTTATCATCCTCAAACAGATGGCGAAACTGAACGCGTCAATCAAGAACTTGAAATCTATCTTCGGATGTTTTGTACCAATGAACCCCACAAATGGAAACTACTCTTGCCTATCGCCGAATTTGCACACAATAATCGTTATCATGATACAATAAAAACATCTCCATTCCAACTTATGTATGGAACAGATCCGATCGCTATCCCTACAGCAGCGCTCAAAATGACTGCTCCAGCAGCAGAAGAACGCCTCCAGATGCTTCGAAAAGCCAGAGAAGAAGCTCTAGCTGCTCATGAACTTGCTAGACAAATGGTCGCTCATAGATACAGAGACAAGTCAATCAGATTCGAAAAGGGTGACAAAGTCTGGCTTGAAAACAAGAATCTCCACATTCCGTATCAATCAAGAAAGCTAGCACCAAAACGAGAAGGACCCTTCCAGGTTGAACAAGTCATGGGGCCAGTTACCTATAGATTGAAGTTACCGAAACAATGGCGCATTCACCCTGTGTTTCATGCATCGCTCCTCACTCCATATAAGGAAACCTCAATGCATGGTCCGAATTTCACTATGCCACCTCCCGATATGGTTAATGGACAAGAAGAGTTTGAGATTGAGGCTATCCTTGGACATCGGAAACGTGGAGCCGGTTATCAATACTTAGTCAAATGGAAAGGCTATGGAGCAAATGATAATACCTGGGAACCGGAAAGACATCTAGGCAATGCTGCGGATATCTTAGTTGAGTATAAAAACAGAAGGAACCTCTGAAACAACTCAGAAGAAAATGACTTACTATCGCACCAACCTCCAACTAAAACATAATATTCGTTATGTTAAAAGATTCTGCAGAACTATTGGACGATACACTCCTACCGTCAAAACCAGATATTCTGTCACGCAGATGTTCGTTCCTGCCTTTAAACACCCTTCCAAACGAACGCTCTCTACATATCAGAAACTGAAATACGTCCCAATGATGTCAAAACCGCCTAAAGTATCACGATTACCTCCTCACAAACGAACGCATCCACAAGGCCATACAGAGATCCCATATAATGCTTTATCAAAGTACCTTCCCCAGTATCATCGTCTCTCTTTTGATCTAGGGGAGTTACCCACGTTTCAGGAAGCCGAATCACATTACCTTCCAGCATCAGTTCACCCTTGTTTTCAATATGACAACGTTTATCACAGAGTTTGGTTACAACGAACCTTCCCTGAATTATCAGAAGCTTTACAACGGATTATCCAGCTTGGCAGAGACATTTCCGCGGAACAATGGCAATATGAACGACGAATGAACATAAGGGGAAGTGAAAATTTTAACCGCACACAAGCGCAAATGGAAATAACACTTGCAACCGAACGATATTACGATCTTCTGAATCAGGCAATACAGGCTAGTATGAACAATCCAGAAATACGTGTCACACGACATACACACCCTGAACAAATCCGTATTCCACACCCTGACGATGCAAGAACCCGATCAGAACAAGAAGAAGCAGCTAGGAACTCTCGTGAGAACTTTCTCAGAACCAGGGAACCTGAGATCGAAGAGATCTTAGCTTTGGACTCCGACGATGAGATTTGGGATATTTAAACCACACTCAATGGTCTAACACCCCCATCTTATCGATACAGCATGTCCGCTATCGTCGTCATCGCCTACCTTGTCGCTTTCGCCTTTGCGCTCTTGGTCACAGCCTGTGGCCACTGTTATGATCCCTCTCTCGCCGCTGCTTCCCCGTTCGTCGCCACCGCCCATGACCTCCCTATTGAGGTCTTCGTCACCGTCACCACCACCATCGACGATTATCTTTTCCCGAATTGGCCTGCCTCCCCTTCATCCACCGTCGCCGACCTCCACCAACATCCAGATGAGCTCGCAGACTTCGTTATTGAAGAAGAAGCACCTTTACCCGCTCCACCTACACCACCTCTCGCCAGGATCCCCAACGCCACCCTTCTTCGGGCTCAGGAAGCCCTCGCCACCTTCATCGTCGACTATCAGCTTTTTGCCGGACCCCTCGATGCCATGCTCAACACCGCCCTCACCACTGACCCTCACACCATCACGGATGAAGAACGCGATGCGATCCTTGAACAAACGGTCCAGCTCGACTATATTACAAGGACGTTGCAATGGCGGTTCGAAACCGCTAACCATGATGTCAATACCATCGCCGAATGGTTGAAATCGCGAAGGGATCATGGGTGGACAAATGGTGGAAATCATGGTTGGGGAACAGGTTAAGAAGTCGGTGACTTCTTGCATACGAAGGGGGTAATGTTACAATTTCTTTCCCTTTCGTCGACGGACTTACTTTATTATATAATCATCGTTATGCGTTTCATGGACGCTCATCTCCTTTAGCTACTTTACCTTCACATTTCCTTTCTTAGGTATTTAGCTGTACATTTCCTTTTATATTTCTCTTGTTCTTTTATGTATATAAACCTTCTTGTAAAGTAGCTAGACTCCAGTTCCAACTTAATCGAATTCTTCTCTCAACCTCTGAACGAAACTCCTCGCTCTCATCTTTAAGCTCGTCGTTAATTTGACCTTTGTCATCATTTGACTTAGCGTCCAGAACTTGTCCAGTAGGCTGGGAGCAGACCGAGACTCTGCTTGCCACTGTTGACTTAGAACGAATTGCGTTGAGAGCATCGATCTTAACACTCAGTGCTTGAGTAATAGCAATGGCATTTGACTGAGATGCTGCAAGGATAAGCAACTCCTGTATTTCGTGCTTGGAACGAAATGCTCTAGGCATGGGGACAGGAGTGTAGTGGCAGGAGCACCAAAATGGCAGGAGCGCCGAAATTTCGACGTGCGTGATGTATTGCCACGTCACACTTGGCCTGTCGCAGCCATCCAACCCAGAATCTCTCACAGCCCCCCTGACCCTGCTCGCTTAGCCCTCGGCAATCACACCCTGGGCAGCGAACTCGAACTCGCAAACTCACGAACTAAGAATTGAGAAGCCCTTCAGTGATTCAGTTTTCTCCCGAGTCCGAATCGCCGGGAACGAAAGATTCAAACTAATTCTTCATCCTCTTTCCGGCGTGATCCATACGCATCGCTGCTTGCATGATTGGCTGCCAAGTCTTTTTTTTGTAGAACTCATTGATCTTGGGCACGGTTGAACCGGCGATGGCGTAGAGCATCCAGATGCGCTTATGTAGTAGGTGTGCCTGATCTAATAAGGCCCCGCCATCTAAGCCACGCTCCTTCCGCAGCGCCGCAACCCAACTTTCCGTTATTATTTCGTTTTTGCGTCCACCACAGCATCTCCGCCACACAGCAGTTGCAACATTTGAACATGGGAGCGCGTCAAAACATCGGTGGCGAGTGCCAACCCAGTTTAAAAAGCACGCAAGTACAAGCGCAGCATGGCCAGGGGCTAATCATAACACATATAGAAAGTTGCCGATACTTGAGCGCATCACTAATTGATCGATGCCAACTCGATGATGTAGCAAAAGTTTCATCCGAGAGGAACGGTGCCAAGAGGCTCCGAAGTACCGAAGGGACCGCCGAATGAACGCATTCCTCGTCAATCCAACACAAGTACAACTAACACAAACCTAAACAAACCTAAGTTTAGTTGATTATGGCAGCTTTTGATGGTGCCAACACTTCGTTACCGCGAACTGAAAGACGCCTGCAATCTGCGTGATAATGCCTCGCCAGGCCCGGGTTCTGCGGTTCCACTAGCTTACGCGCAACTTTTCGCAGCATTCTATTCACTCGATGGTGGTCCAGAAGGGGGTATTGTGATATGGCAAACGCCTCATGTCTATTGATCTGACGCCACTAGACAGACGTCAAGGAGGGTGGAGCTTAATGGCTTCTCGGCCATGCTCCCGGGATCGCTATTGCTCAAAATGGTCCCAAGCGGAGGAAATGATCCTGATAAGGGATGCCAGCTCTGACACCATTCATTTGAGCCAAAAGTAAGTGACATGCCAATTGGTGGGCGTTATACATAGCTGATCATCCCCAGGAACAGGTACAGTGGTGGCCCTATATGATACGGATATCTATATAGCTTACTGACATATGGGATGAACAGGGCATCTGTAGAAGGATCAGCCTGCGGGAATCTCCAACCACATCCACATCATTGGCCTGCCGCCTACTTCTCTCGACGCCTTTGTACCACGCCAACAGCGGATCAACCCACGTTAAACATGTTCAAGGAGATATTTCAGTTTGTGCTTATTGAATTGTCAGTTCTCTCCTTACTAGTTACTGCATACGGGAACTAAAGTGCCGAAGCCTGGTCCTACATAAAGCCGCGTCGGTTCACGGCATGGGTGGCGCAGGAAAATAGATCAGTGCCCATGCTGGAGGGTCAAAACTCTCCAAAGGGCGAATACCATTGTTCTACCACAGGTTTTGGAGTTCCAGGCATTGGGCTTCAAGACGAGTACGTTTTTCAGGTCAGTGTTGGCATTCATCAATACCAAAATCCTCCTTACTGACTTTATGTTGCTGAATTCGGACACCTAGCCTGAAATGGACAGCACTAGAGTTTATATTCGGCATGGAAAAACAAGCTGTTTGAATATTCCCTTTGCATCGCCAGGCAATGCAAATGTGAGCATTTCGTGGATGATATTGTTTGCCGCCTTCAACAACACACAGATGTATTGTCCTCTCGAGAAGGGGATTTCTATCTTTCATGTCGTTAATCTTCATACAGAGACTCACGGCGTAAGTGGTACTCTTTTCGTTGTACACGTTGAATAATGGCCATCGTAGATGAATGATCCGTTTTATATGCCAGCCTCGAGCAATACAACAATTCAACATGCAAATTCAGAGAGCACGATGGGAACGTTGGGATCCCACTTATGGAATTCCACGGTCTCCTGGTTGTCTGATGTGAGCAACACAATAGCTTGCAAAAGCTCCGTGATGAACTAGATTGCAGCCTTACTATGCTTCACTCATGTCGACCCATCATGACGGAAAAGCAGTCCAGCGTGAGTTGCCTCGTGCTCATTATTCAAAGGCGGTTGGTGAGTTTAATAGTGAATTCGCCCAGATATGCTCAACATACAGTTCCCTCTTTGCCTGATGTGAGTTACCCTAGACATTAACACGTCAGAGCCCAATGATTATCCGAATTATAGCTGAATATTTCACCCATGCAAACCTATGGACAAGTTAACGGCACCTATGAACAAACAGTTCGTGAGTTTGATAGCCTCCGTTCTATGCATTGCAAGCTTGCTCAACTGCGCCACCAGAACATGCTCAAAATACTCATACTGCTAAGCCAAGTTCCACCAACGCTCCTCGACGAAGGAAGAATACCAGCGGTACTACGACGCGCGCAAAAGCTTCGAAAAGTCACAACTGCAATGAATGTAGCGGGACTTTCAGGAGGCAGTCAGACCTAACGCGTCACTGCAGGTCAAAACATGAGGGCGAACGGCATACGTGCTCCGAGTGCAAGAAAGACTTTTGCCGGAAAGACGCTCTCAAAGTACACGTGCGCAAATTACATGAGAATGGGGTATCATAAAATCGAGATGATCTTTTCCCATATACTATATTAAAGAGAGGACAACCTAAATTGTTATCTTCCCCTTAAAGAAATCGCACATTGCCTTTGTTGCTTCCAAATAAGTAGCGTATTCTGCCGACGTTCGCTACCCAATGAAGACTCTGCCGTGTATTCTTTTTTTAAAAAATAAGAAATGGTGATATATTTAAAAAAATATTCTACTTATGGGGACCTGGGCGGATAAGGTGTGTGCGCACCCGAGTAAGGACTGAAAACGTGGCAATGGGAGCAAGTCTAAACTGGGAAATGCCGTTTGAGACCGTACAGCAGGACCGGATCCATGTCTTGGAAGGAGCCTGATGAGTGATTTTGAGGAAAGCTATCAGGCCTATTGTCTAAGGAATGAAAAGATGGGAGGAGCCTACCCGGTGTGTCATTAGTGACAGGAAGCGTTTGCGCCCCGAGCCCAAAACGGGGAAAGCTGCACGTCACGAGCCATGGAAGCGGAGCAGGTTGTGTCCGCGGTACTTTTACGACTTCCAGACGAAGTGCCGGCCAGCAGCGAGGCGGGTGAAGGTATAATGTTGGGCCCAGACTAATAGTAAAGTTCCCACGCACTGTTCGTCGCACGACAATACGCTTTACTATGAATGACTTGCATCAGTATTCCGTTAATGAATTAATGACCGAACCTCCATGAACCATCATAGCTCGTGTAAAGACCAATCCTCACAATCTCTGTATCCTGGAACCCAAACCACGTTGAGGTAACTGCGCAAAGCTTTGGGAGGAAGAACGGACTACATACCTTTCATTCATCAAACAGTATGCGCGATCAATTTGCGTTAGGACGGCTTGCCTAGTCAAGGATGGAAGCGCTGGAGTCCTGGACCTGTTGTCGACGCTGTTGACTCTTCCGCTGGTTCTTCCCTCAAAACGCTTGTCTCATTCTCTGTTCATTTCGTGCCCGATCCTTCCAATCCCTGAGACTTGACGGTTTCCATCATAAAGGTAAAGCTTTACTTTTCTAATACTGTCGCCCTCCGAGTCTTGAGTTACAGTTGGAAATAAACGGAATAGTTACCCTCAAAGTTGGCAGAAGATTCAACATGCTCAGCTGTTTGGTTCTGGTGGGTCGCCTTATTGTTTTTCTGACAATCGGATAGAGTGAAGAAAGTGCCCGCTGTTGTGGCCTGTACGTGTGAGCATGCCTGTGTTCAAACCTTCACAATTTAATTTTTGTGAGCACGCTCCCATTTGTCTTCCTTCCCTTCGATTATGGTCAAGGTTCTACCGTCCATCTGCGACTATTTCCCGCCTCTTATTGTGGGTAAAGCCTGTTCCATCGAATCAGCTGAAGCAACATCATCACAGATACCGACGGACGAAAACATTGGTTTGGACTACGTCCAAAGACATTTGAAGTTGGGGAAGATGAGACGCGCCAGATAGCCATTTTCCGCTGAAGAGTGAATGATATCCTGAATAACGCAATAACGACAGGAAAATCCCGTAATCTAATGGCCCTTGTCCTAACTCTCGATGCTTGAGAAGTGATGACGTGCATGATAAGCATTGGATGGTTTGTGGCATTGATCAAACCGAAGTCGCAAAGCTCAATGTGCCCTTCCGGGTCAAAAAGGAAGTTCTAAGTATCGCAGGGAACATTGAGAATAACATGTGGGGATAACGTACGCTTACTACGGTCAATGTTGTTCACTGATATTGTTCACTGGATGCATTCCAAACGACTCCCAGACTAGTCCGCCCCACTCCACCAGACAAAAACAGAGCCGGGCCCGTAGCATCTACAACGCCGAAGACTCGCCCTCAGATTACGCATAACCGAGCTTATAGAAGCGACTAGCAATGAGTAATTCTGTGCTACTTAACGCGGCCGCTCGCTGACTCTAGGGTCACGGCCTTTTGAAGATTATGTCGTCCCTAGACTCATCCATGGTCGCCCGTGAACTTGTCCAGCCTCCTTCTATTGAGCCTCCCCCAACTCCCGCACCGTCTCCAGGTCCTTTTGGCCGCCCAGAAAATCGGAGCAGAGAACACCGTTCATCCAAATTGCAGTTAAGTCCCTCCACTCGGCACCCGATACCTTCACACGACTCTCCCTTTAACCGCCAATTCCTTTCTGATCTTCTGCAATTATGCACGCCGTCTGAATTGCTTTGCATATCGACTTCCATCGCGCCACGTCCTAAGCGCGATTCTTACCAGCGGAACTTGCCATTCATGTTCTGGAATTCATTGATGACCCCCGAACGCTTTCACGACCGGCGCAAGTAAGCAAACATTGGAATAAACTCGTACACGACGAGTTTATGTGGAAACGGATATGTATGTGGTATGGGTTTGGTGACTGGCCCGTGGATGATATCGAAGAGAAAAAGATCACACAGTCAAGCTCAGCCTCGACTGGAAAAGCAAAAGCATGTAACCCTATTAGTGATTAGCCCGCGGATATTATTAAAAAAAGATCATACGGTCAAGCCCAGCCTCGATGGGGAAAGCCAACACATGGAATCTTATCGTTAGCACCATACTTTTGGCAACCGATGTGATAGGGTGCTTAATCGTGATCAGCCGCGTGAGAGGCACAATTATCCTTAAACTATCAACATTTCAAATTGTCATACACTAGAAACTTGGCGCCGCTCAGTCACCAAAAGAGATGTACGGTATCATAGCTGAATCCATGCTACAGGCACTGGATGAGTCCTTTACGTCAAGCGAACCATATTTCCCGAGGAGGCGGAGTATAGATGATTAGCCAAACCCTGGAGAACTGGTATAATTGGGTAATGCAACGGGGCATCTATACATGGTGAACGATGGAGAGTGGAGTACAGAAAGGGCCTTACATCTTTCTAGCGCTAACGCAGCACGAAGCGGGCTGAATTCGGTTGTGCTGGTACTATGCGGAATGCCGTGAGGAGACAAGATACATGGTGCAATTTCATCATTTTTGCTTAGTAGATGGCTGGTGGAGACGACGATGGTCTGAACGGGATCCCGTCCGGGTATTGGTATAAATTCAGTTTTGATGCTAGCCAAACTTGTCAGTTGTTTCTGCGTTCGAGTCGAGTTAGCACCCACTTTGCTCGCGAACCCCGTTGTTGAATAAAAGCAAGAGTGGTTCCATTTTAGTATGAGCGATGAGCAGGGGCTGCGCTGATACAACGCAAACGAGAGGAACACGGAAGCGACTGGACAAACGGGAATCCTATTACGGTAGGTGCCTAACGTCACAATGCACATGGATATGGACAAGGTGCGTAAAAAAACCGTACGAGCGGGAAAAGGGAGCCCTCATCACGGGCCACGACTAAGAGGCGAAGCGGCCGACAGGCAAGGCACTCTTGAAGGCGTCGGGTTATGCGAGCCTGTCTATTGCCTTTGATACGGGCAAGGCGTCGAGTCTCCAGCCAGCTCATAGAATTGGAAGAGTGAAGAGTTTCTCGCAGAAAGCGTACCAGGGCTGCCCAGAAAGGCGGCAGTAGGATGTGTAGGAACCACGCATTGGGTGGTTCGAGTCTAAGGTGGAGAAGCGAGTAGCCGTGACACCAAAGGGGATCGCAGTATATATTAACCGGGGGCATCCCAGTCAAGAACTCCAGAGACCCTGTCGGAGGGGTCTTGAAAGCTCCTGACACCCAAAGGAGAGCAGCGCGCTGAGCTGTCCGAAGTTTAGCGACATGACGCTGAACATCTTTGCCGCCTAAGCGATACCAATGAGGGAGGCCATAAGGTGTCTACCGAAGATTTGAACGGTAGGAATGTGATCGACTCTGTTTTTTCCGGCTCCAATGACCGAAAGGGACCGGGCGAAGGCAGAGAGCATGCAGCCTAATGCCCTGATGTTGGGTAGAAAGTGTTTCCCCGACAGAATAAGGTCGTAATCGTCAATGAAGCCGACAACCGCTGAGTGGTGCTTCGACTTCGGCTTGTAGTGGCGTTTCAGGACCGGGGGGGGGGGGGGGCATAAAGGTTAGACATGATGAGTGAATCGGGGTCTCCCTGAGGTGCACCATCACCCGCCGGGAGTTCCTCGGACCGGGCATAACCCCATACAAAGCGGGTCGTCCTATCTGTAAAAGGCGGCGAGGAGGAGCAACTTGGCGGGAAAGCCTTGCTTGCGTAGCATAGTGATGAGGACCTCCTGCTGGATAGACGGGAAATACTGGGCTACATGCACCGCCAGGACGGAGGTGAAGAGGCCTTTGTCGCGCGCTTCGTGGATCCCATTGAGAATGAAGAGGCTGACGTCGATAGTGGGCATGGGTGAAGTAGACCGTGTTGGATTGCGTCAAACTGGAGCCGCATCGAGACCATCTTCGTAAATAGTTTGCCCAAGCAATTGAGCAGAGCAATGGGACGGCAGTTTTTCATCCGCGTGTAGTCATCGCGACCCGGCTTGGGGATGATGACCGTGAGGGACTCCCTAAATTGGTGTGGCCACACGCCTTCACCGAAAATGGCGTTGAAAAGACGAACTAACTGGGCCAAAAAGACGGGGGCCAGTGACCGAAGGGCCTACTGTTGGATTGAGCGCTTCCGGGACCTCAAGCACTGTAAAAGGTGCCCATTGGCGTTCAGGGAGGTCCTGAAGTTCCCCAATGAAGCCCCAGTCGACCGGGCGTATCTGTTGCTGGCCCACAAATGAGAGAAAAGCATGACGCCGATGCCGGGGCGTATCATGCTGCCGAGGGATTGAGAACTTGGGGGTACCACTTAGGCAGGACCGCAAGAGTGTTTTTGGACTAAGCCTTTGTCGTCAAGGGATCAGAGGGGGAGCGACCATGTGAGGGGGCCGAGAGAGCAGTGGGGGACGGCCGATGGGGCAGGGCTCAGGGCTTCGAGAGATGGGAAAGTAAGGAGGAATAGCCGAAGCCTGTCCAGACTCTCTCGACCCAGCATTATGCCGCTGAAAGTATTATCATCAAATCTATAAAAACGATATCAGTGTAAATGACCTTGCGAACTGCGAACCACAAAGTTGATAAAGGCTTGAAGCATGATGCATGAAGCTTGAAACGTTGGACACCGGGGGCGGATTGACAATGGTGGGAGCCTGTGAGGAGGCTGTACCATACTCGTGGAATTGCCCAATTCTGTCTCTCTCTCTGCTTGCATGTCAACCCACACTGCCCCGCCCAGTGCGCTTTTTGTGCCCATCGATCTTGGGCACGGTTGAATCTTTTTCATTGTTGAATCTTTGGCAAAGTCCGTCTTTCATACATGAAGCAAGCAAGTGGGCGTCACAATCAAGTTGTGGTATATTTCGTACATAGCTTATCGCTCCATCTCCATCACACAATAAACAAACTCTCCGCACCATACATTCAGAGTGTTATATCGGTCATGGCATTCAAGACAAAATGGGACGCGCCACTAGATCCTCGGGAGTGGCAAAACATTGGCCTTCTTTAGTATGTAATTTCCGTCTCGCGGGCTGGACTCTGCGGTCGCTCACCGGCCGGCTTGTGCGGAGCTTTCCCAGCATTAGATTTTCAAGTGCGAGCTGAAAAACATATTAGGGTCTTGCTGTGCAATAACCATATTGGCAAGATGCGGGACTCGATCTTCCATCAAATCTCCCATCGGTACGTGCATTGTTTTCCAACTATAACCGCATTATTCCATGGCAGATGGCGCACACAAAAACAGAGAGCATGGATGGATGGCGTGGACGAAATGGCGCGTCGTACACAAAAACGGGTTTATAACCCACGCCAGACGGTCAAAATTTTGCAATGGGCGAGCACCCTCGCTCGTTTACCATGGGTCTCGGAGCCCAAGATGTTGGGCTTCGAGATAAGCTATATCCTCAATTTATTGATATCCAAGATCCCCTCAACGACTTTTTGCTACTGGACTCGAACACTCGGTCTGAGATGGATGGAACTTGGAGTGTAATTGATGTTCAGCGAAAAGGAGCAAACAGTTCGAACATCCCTATCACACTGCTGGGTGATACGGTGGGTCAAACGGATGCAAATGTGAGCATTTCGTCGATGATCTTCGCCGCCCTCAAAACATTCTATAGATGTATAATCCTGTTGAGGGCGGGGTTTCTGCCCCTCATACTGTCAGCCATCATACGGAGAACCACCTAATTCATGACGTGAGTGGCCTCCTCATTGTATACAGTAATTAATGGCCATCATAGATTAATGATAGATATATGCTGACCTTGAGCGATATGGCAACTTCTCCACATGCAAATTTAGTGTGTATAATGGGAGTATCGAGACCCTACTTACCGCATTCCCCGGACACTTGGTTGTCTGATGTGAGTAACGCAACAACTTGCGAGAGCACTGCGATTAACTAGATTGCAGCCTTACATTTCAAGCCCGTTTATGCCAACCCATCATGGTGGTGGACATGCCCTTCAGCGTAAGTCTCATCATGTTCATGCTTATCGTTCAGAGGCACTTAATTTTTATAGCAAACTTGCCCACCGAGATGGGATATGCTCAATATCACACAATTAATGTAAGCACCCTAAATGATAACTCGCCTGAGCCTCACGATTACCCGAAATATAGCCGGGCATGTCATCCATGCAAATCGATGGACGAGCGAACAGCGCCTACGAACAAGCAAATCGTGAGTCTGACGGTCTCCGCTTTATACATTGCCAACTTATTCACTGCACCACCAGAACATATTCAAGGTCCTCAAACTGCAAAGCTCAGTTCTGGAAAAGTTCCTCGACGGAGGACCAGCGATACACCCCAGAATGCGCATGCAAAAGTTTCGAAAAGTTACGCCTGCAACTACTTGAACTGTGGCGTGACATTCCAGAGGTCATCAGACCTAACACGTCACTACAGGTCAAAACATGAGGGGAACGGCACCCATGCCCTAAGTGCGAAAAAGGCTTCTGTCGAAAAGATGCTCTCGGAGTCCACATGCACAACTTTCATAGACAGTAGAGTCATCCAAAGTCAGTAGATCTAGGGGGGGTTTGTCGAGAGAAACCTGTTAATTTTATTAGGATATGCTTAATTCATTATTATTCTGCCAATGTTCGTTATTGAATATTGAATTGAATATTGAAATGTCGAACTTGAAGCCCCGACTTCGTCGGTTGCAAACCTTGCTCGATATGTACATGCTGATCACTTTTCCCCATTGCGTCAGTACTGGGTACTGAGCGCGAGCGCTGAGCATTTCGGCCCCCCGCTCCGGCGGCTCAGATCTCGTGAGTTGATAATTGAAAATCACTGGTCTTGTCTCATCCCCCGTCAAACTGGTTCCCAACCATCAAATCATTTTTTTGTCCAAATGCTGTGCACTTGTTCTCTCCGACTCGTCAGTCTCATCAAGCTTCAAGATCCAGGTCACCTTCCTTATTCAACCTGGCCTTGCTTCCGTCGCGATCAGTGCTCGAGATTTGCTCGTCCATCTTATTCACCTCATTAAATGCTCGCTCTAGTCTCGCTATTGCCTACGTTTGCTTCGCAGAGTATGGTTAGTTATTCATGTTAGTAATCGATCAACTCGACTTGGATTGAATTGAATAACTTCCTGTTTGTCTGCCAAAATGGAAGGCTTTAGAGGCAAATAGACTTTCAAATTTAATTCTCAGAGAGACCTTGCCGAGCAAGGTAATTCTCCGCTGGGCCAAAACCATTGGTGCTGCAAGCAATGTGTTCCACCGAGTCAAGTCCGCTTTTTGTGCAGAGCCCATTGATCTTGGGGACGAGTCGATGGTACAGTCCGCTCTCGTACATGAAGCGAACATGGCACAATCCGCGGCGATCATCGGATGCTTATTTGGGGACGAGTCGATGGTGCAGTCCGCTCTCGTACATGAAACGAACATGGCACAATCCGCGGCGATCATCGGATACATCTGGGCATCCTTATTCGTACCTGATTTAATGTCATCTGGCTTCATCCGAGAGGACGGCGAGTGCTGATGCATTCCTTGTCAATAAGGAATCTAAGTCTAGTCGCCGATGACGACGTCAGTGAATCCGCGTAATAATTCCTCGCTAGGCCCGAGCCGTGCCGTGAATCCAATAGCTTGCACGAAACTTTTGGTAGCATTAGATCTCACTCGACAGTGGGAGAAATGATGTACCAGCGTCTGGAGTTGTTTGATCAACAGCCGCTGCACTGAGGTCTTGCCGTGCGATAAGAATCATGCCACGGTTGTGGGCATATTGTCATGCTTCCTGATGCCACTGGCACGAAGGAATGGAGATCTGAAGATATCATGTCATGGGTTCACATGAAATGCAACTGACATTCTCATGGCAATTGCTGTTGCTCCAAATGGCACCGAGCGGTATAACTGGCCCTGACAAGGACGTCGGTGGCGTTGATCCCAGGCCTTGAAGACATCGGCGGCACAGTGAGTGACATAATCAATATGTGATATGTGATTCATACGCCGGCGGTGTCAGGGTCTGCCCGGATCTCGTTCCTAGGAATCTCAGTAGTATCTCGCATTCACAACGTTAACGATCCATGGAGAATGCTTGAGTGGCCTTTATCGCTTTATCTGTAGCACGTGCGTCACGGTGCGTGTGCACTGTGCGCCAACCAAATTCATGTGACCTTGCCGAATCTCATCATCTCTCTCTCGATGCTTTATCTACTTTGTCTCCTTTGGGCCATACCATTCCTGCGCCGATAGCGGATCAACATTCAAAATGACCCAACCCAAGCTAAGGTGTCCTAGCTGAAGCCTGGTAGAAAGCTGGATCGCTTCACGCCATAGATGGCGTGCACATAAATACATATGCTGGAAGTGCTGGAGGGTCAGAACTTTCCAATGAGTGCATATTATTCTTTGTTCACAACAGGCCTCAGAGTTCCAGTCAGAGCGCTGGATTACGAGTACTATCTTCTGGTCAGTGTCATGTATCAATACTAAAGTTTGCATTGTTGACTTTCTGGACACTCAGCCTGACCAGGACGGCACTAAAATTTATGGAGAAACAAACAGTTTCTTTGCATCGCCAGGCGGTGTGGTGGATACAATGGATGCAAATGTGAGCATTTCGTTGATGATATTCTTCACCGCCTTCAACAACACACAGACGTATTGTCCTGTCGAGAAGGGGATTTCTGCCTCTCATACCATCAACTTTGATACAGAGGGGGACCTAACTCATGGCGTAAGCGACCTCCTCGTCATTGTATATGGTACTAATGGCCATCAGATGAATGATAGTTGGTATATACCAGCTTCGAGCAAAACAGCAATACAACATACAAATTCAGAGGGCAAGATAGGAATGCCGGGACCTGACCTACTGCATTCCACGGTCCCCTGGTTATCTGATGTGAGGAACGCGACAGCTTGCCAGAGCTCTGTGATTAACTAAATCGCAGCCATATACTTCACCCATGTCGGCCTTTCATAGACAAGAAATCCAACGTGAGTTACCTCATGTTCATTAGTATTCGATGACACTTGGTAATTTCAATAGCGGATTCGCCCGAATATCCTCAACGTCACGCAATTCCTTTACCCATACAAGCCTGTGGACAAGTTAACAGGACCTATGAACAAACAGTTCGTGAGTTCAATAGTCTCCGCTCTATACATTGCAAACTTGCTCAACTGCGCCACCAGAGCACGTTCAAAAACCTCATCCTTCTAAGCCAAGTTCCACCAAGGCTCCTCGACAATGGAAGAATACCTGCGGTACGACCCAGAACGCGCGTGCAAAAGTTTTGAAAAGTCACACCTGCAACAAATGTAGCGAGACATTCCGGAGGCTGTCAGACCTAACGCGTCACTGCAGGTCAAAACATGAGGGTGAACGGCATACGTGTTCTGAGTGCAAGAAAGACTTTTGTCGGAAAGACGCTCTCAGAGTACACGTGCGCAAAGTTCACAGCAGTAAAATTGATATTTTACTATGCTATGCCACACCCGGAAACTTGCGTTGAGCAGCCCACACTTCAGCGTTCTACTAGTAGCGCTGCAAATTTAAGTGGGTGCTGTAGCTATTGCGCGAATTCCAAGGTATCATGATTAATATCACATAGATTAAAGGGGATTGCCGAAAGAACGACCACATCCTTGTCACCTTCACACCTCTAGGTCAAATGACACATTGCCTTTTTATTATTATTGCTTACCAATGAGGTCGACTGTCACTATTCCCATGCATTCTTTCTTTAAAAAATTTTTTTTATAGAATATATGGGCATTAGTGTTTAAGGTGCTGTAATGCTCGTGTGATAAGTACAATAACGACTAAAAACGAGGCATGGGAAAGAAAGAGACAAGTCTAAACTGAGAAAAGCCATTGGAGGCCGTACATAGAAGGGTGGCGAGACCGGATCGAGATTATCCTTGAGGAAAGCCAAAGAGGGGAAGAGACTGTAAACGTAGATACGAAGCGGATGAATAGAAGCCGGGCGGCGGGAATGTATGCGGTGGACGGAATAAGTCGATTTCGGACTTTCTGGCAGGTGACGGTAGGTGCGGGAGCGTAGCTATATTTAGATCAGGTACACCTGCCTAATATATACTACGTGCTAATTATAATGTCCGCTTTTCAATTGTTGACGTAAGTGCGCTCGGGTATATCCGATGCTCGCCTACGCCAACAGAGACCAATATACCGTATGCACCTACTAGGGGGGGAAAGTTGAATGAGACGATTGACGATATGTCAAAATATAAAATCACCGAGACGGATGAAAAAGGTCACAGAACATGACACGCGGCGAAGCAAGTTGTGTCTGCGGTACATTTGAGCCTGCCAGACGAGGCGTCAGTGACTCAGTAGGTCTTCGGAAGACCTGCTGAAGCTAAAGAGCGGAAGCGCCGAAAAGCAGCGAGACGGACTATTCCCACGCATTCAACGTCGCACGACAATGACATGGTTAATTCCGCTCTACTATGACTTGCGTCAGTGTTCCATTAATGAATTAATGATCAGACCTCTACGAACCATCATAGCTCGTGGAAAGACTGGTCCTCGCGATCTCTGTGTCCTGAAACCCGATCCACGTTGAGCCAGCCAGACAAAGCTTTGGGTTGAAAAACGGACTACGTTCATCAATTTGTATGATCGATTTGCATTATGACAGCATACCTAGTCAAGGATACAAGCGCTGGAATCCTGGATCTGTTGTCGAGGCTGTAGGCTCTCTTTCGCTCGTTCCTCCCTCAAAACGCCGGCCCTGCCATTATCTGTTGATTTTGTTCGATCCTTCCAATCGCTGAGACTTGACAGTTTCCATCGTAAAGGTAAAGCTTTACTTTGCTAATACTATCGCCCTCTAAGTCTTGAGTTACAGTTGGAAATAAACGGAATAGTTACCCTCAAAGTTGGCAGAAGATTCAACATGCTCCCGTCTTGAGAAAAAATGTAGCTGTTTGGTTCTGGTGGGCCGCCTTATTGTTTCTCTGATAATCGGATAGAGTGAAGAAGGCGCCCGCTGTTGTGGCCTGTGCGTGTGAGCATGCGTCTGTTCAACCCTTCACAATTTAATTTTTGTGTGAGGGCGCTCCCATTTGTCTTCCTTCCCTTCGATCATGGTCCAAGAAAGGTCCTACTGTCCAATCGGCGACTGTTTCCCGCCTCCTACTGTGGGCAAAGCCTATTGCATTAATTCAGCTGAAGCAACATCACCACAGATCCCGACGGACGAAAGTATTGGTTTGGACTACATCCAAAGACATTTGAAGTTGGAGAAATAAAGAAAAGATTTTGAAAAAAGAAGTAGAATGAGACGCACCAGATAGCCTTTATCCGCTGAAGAGCGGATGATATCCTGAATAACGCAGCCAATAGCACAACAGCAGGAAAATCAACACGATCACGTCTTCGTCCATGATTCTATCTTCTGGATCAACAGGTCGGCCAAGTTATTGCCTAGAGTCCGTTCGTCCAGAAGCACCAGCACCGCTCCGTTTAGGGGGATCCTCCGTGTTGCGCACGTCAAGCTGCTTTTGTTTGGCCACTGCACCAGTCGAGCATGGAAGTAATGTAGGCTCTTTCCAGCTTTCTATTTCGGTCATCTCGTTGACACGCTTCATACCTGGTGAAAGTAAAGCAAAGCAAGACGAGCTGCCCCAGGGATTCAAGATCCACTTGCTGTAGACTCGGAGCTCCAAACAGATCTCTATCATCCAAGTCCAGGCTTGGTCTGACTCATGAACCGATAACCCTGTCCGCTTGGGAATATGCATTACGATGAAGAATAAGGTCAGCGACCAAAATTATAATACTAAAGCTAAAATATAATGTCACACCTCAATGAACAGCTAGGTGACCTGAGTGCAATTTACCCGATATCAGCCCAGACGTTACTACACTGTAACGCAAGCCACAGTATTTCAACAGTATTTCTTTGCGCTGCGGAGCTCCGACCGCATCCACGTGGCCTCATTTTTATGCTTCACCTCTCTGAAAATATCCCTAAAAAAGACTAGCACTCTCGCGGAGTTAGGCTGAAGTTGATCGGTGACAGGCTTTTCTCCATGCAAAGCTGCGGCCTTTGGACCCACAGCGATCATCTTGAACCCTTAAAAGCAGGCGCACCCTTGTCTTCTTCTCATGCTCTTACACCATGCCCTCTAACATGACTACCGAAGAGCTTTTTCAGTTCCTACATGCCTGGGTACTTCATACGCTTTCTTGACGATTCAATTGCACTTACTCTTTACGAAGTTTAACGGTTCCTTGCAACCGGGTTTTGAATGGCAATCGCCAGCTGCTGCACCTCAAGGCAAGTACAATTTTAGCGCTGGTGTGACCATGGTTAAGAGCAAAGCACAGGTACACCTATAGGGAATGTTGGCCCCACGTCCACCCCAACTTCGCCACGTAGCACCAAAAGTCGCGCTTTTTTGGATCGCCACTTCCACAAGGCGGTTGACGGCCACGTCTGTAAAACATGCAAGGGTCTCATTAAGAGAAGCGGGGATGCCAAACGGCATTGGATGTCGAAGCACGGTGGCCAGAATCCCAGGTGTCCCAGATGCGACAAACCTTGCTCGAGAAAGGATGCCTTGGCTAAGCACATGAGAAAATGCATGCGGTTATGAATGGCAATCATGGTAAGAGTCCTCTCCTCCAATCAGCCTACCGAATTCAAATTGAAGAGATAGCACGCAAGCGTCAGTCGAGTTGTGTTAGAGATGATTTGTTGCTATGTCTATACTTTCAAATATCTTCATCATCGCGATCAAATAGTAGAAATTGCACATTTCGTCATGTCGGGATTGACACATTGCTGTGTTTCGCTTGGCACGCATATGTCAACAGCTTTTGTATCTGAGTAACACAGCCTTTCGCATACCATATTATAAAACCTGAGCAGCGGAGTTAACTGGTCTTCTCATTCCTCCCTCCTACGTTTTCGTCTGCGCCGGTGGTCACACCGCCATCTCTGTCACATTCAAGGTCCGGCATGACTCGATCTCGGCTTCCGAAGGAACTTCCATGGCGTGGTAATTCACCCCGGGTTAAAGCCCTCGCAGGACCGGTTTGCACCTCGAATCTGGTGGTGGCGGCAAGATCGGCCGCGGATACCAAGGTTGACGTCGAATCTTGGACCCCAATCTCATGGTGTCCTGGGTTGAGCCACCGAAGAAATCGTACGACATTACTAGCTTATCATCCTAGCCTTGTCGCTCTACAGCATCTCTGCCCTGTCGTAAACCTTATCTTTTTTGCACCCTTCGTGTTGCCAGCCGAGCAGCAGTCCTGGCGGCCGGTGTCACATGACTCTTGGCAATACGGAAGTAGCCTTCTCAAACGGCTTGCGTTCATGCGATAGAATACGCGAATAACAATATGTATAACTCATCCGAGCATTACTGAAATAAGTTATGGACATAACACGAGCAGGAAATCGCTCAGCGTAACTGGAACGACGTCATAAGCCAGCATGATGGTGACCGCCATCCGGCGTTGATGCATGGCTTTACTGGAAAGTTTAAAAGGAAGGCGGCTCGAACTTTGCGCGAAGGATCCCTCTCGGATGCCACATAATCATTTGTGATGGCCAGCGACGAGTACATCTTGCATGTAGGTTCCGTTGGTCAACGTCCCGAATCTCGCGCAGTACTGATTTCTTTTACCGTCCTAGGTGCTTGCCCGAATGGGAATTAGGGTGAACAAAGAGACAAATGGAACGTGGTCTGCCGTGAGTAGTTGGACGGCAGGCTCTTCCAACAATTTATTTTAACGATGGATTCAGGCTACCGGGGTGTACCCTAGTGACAATGCTCCCCTAGCCACTGATTACGACGTCAGGATGCAATATCCAACGCCTTGGCCCACTGCTGTTAGAGTTTTCCTAAATACCATCAGGAGCTTGACTGATAACCTATTAGTACACGCAGAGCATGGCAATTCCAGGAGCCCACCCTCCTACCAGTTCATGGAGCGGAATGTATGCAACCAGACCCAATAGTAGTTTCGCGGACTCTGTGCCCTCGCACGTAAGCGCCTCTCCCGGTAGCTCCTCGATTTAATTTTGATCGCCTCAAATTATAGCACGACGCACGCACGCAGCATTTTTCTATACCAAAGCCGTCCATTGAATATACGAGTGGTCCAATCACCCACGCCGCAGGAAACGGATACAACGCTGTTACTGCGGCTGCGTCAATGGCATCAAAAGCCGAAGCGTTGGATATACGATCCTGTGAAATGGTGAAAGGCGGTTATCATTGTATCCCTTGCCAAAAGACTGTCAAGCGGAAAAACGACATGCTCAGGCACTTGAGATCAACGGTTCGACATGTTGGAAAATCTTTGAAATGTCCCACTTGTGGACGGTCTTTCACCAGACAAAGCACGCTAAAAGCTCACGTCTGTTTTACCCGGAAATCATAGGTTATATATATTCTTGGTTTATAGGGTTTTTGATTTATGCATAGAAACGGAAGAGAATTTGTATCATAACGAAGCGCTGGCGCCCTAGCATACATTTGAATCGATTTCCGTTTCATTTCTTCTCTGATATCTTAAGAAGTCTGCCGATGACAAAAGAAGAGGAGGTATGTAGATGCCCAAGGCAAGCCGAAGCGAATGAATACCTAGCGGATGTCAGTAAGTATTCAGAAGAAGCACTCGGCTGATAATGTACCGACCATAATTCCTGGTGGATGCTGAGACATGCGAAATAGCGTATTTGCGAACATAATTGGACGAAAGAAAGAACAGTCCCAGATCGGGTAAAAGCTCCGATAGTTGGGTAACAGCAATTTTGCCCTGATCAGACGGCATGTCATCATACTGAGATAGCTCAAAAGACAAAGGGCCTTACCGCAGTTCCCTTCCTCCTCTGGACAGGTGTTGACGCAACCCAAGTGACGGAAGGAGAATTTGAAATTCGAGGAGCTGCAGTACAATGAAAGAGGGGTGCATAAATATGGAAATTGTCCATACACCCAGCAGAACTATTTCGGCGAGCACTTGGCAATCTGTTCCTCCTGTCGAACTATGCAAGTGTTCGACGTGATCGGAGGAGACGCGCAGCGAACGGGGCAAACTTTGAAAGGGTGAGTCGGCCACCCGTGCCGGGCGCACCAGAGATATGGCCATACCCTCGAATCTACGATGGAAAAGTACTCATCTGGAAAGAACAGTAAGAGACGTCTTCGGGTACCTGGGTTAAAGTGAAAGAGCACACCCTTCATCTGGTTAGTCATATGTTGGACCTAGATTGTGACAATCTCTTGATCGCCTAGTAGTTGGCGCCATTCTTGCATGTGCTTCTCCAGACGGCAAAATCCCCTTACGACTGGTAGATGACGGACAATGAGGTGCAGATCTTTTCGATGGGCATGCTATTGGATGTAACGCCGTGTCGTGGGCTCTCCCCGATTAACACCACAGCAAGCCTAGAACAAGGATAACCCGCTAACCGCCTTCAGTCAAACGGTTCACAAGTACAGGGCACGGCAATCTTGTGAAAATCTGGGGGCATAGAGAGGACACGCAGTCCTGGGTGGAGGAAGAGGTTTTGGAAGATCACGCGGACGCGGACTTGGGCCCCTAATATTGGCTTATAACCCACATCTGGACAAGAGATTGTCCCACAGCGCCCTAGTTTATGCATCCAACGTGGTACGCCACCTCCAGGCAAGTTCCCTGACGTAGTGTGGCGCGTCTCGTGAAGCTTGGCAGGCTGTGGAGACGGGAAGGCGATGCTCGCGTTGAAAGTTGAACGTTGAACAGCCACGCGCTGAAAATCTCACGATCATCGTCCTCTCAGACGGCCACAGCAATGCCAATACCTCGACCAGGACGCCAAATCTGACGGCTTCCAATCCAGGATTCCTGTTCTCAGTCCCGAGGACAACCATCTCGGATTCCATTAGCCGCCATCGTCAATTCCTCCCGCACTTCCTGCGCTTAGCCTTCTTCCAGCCCAGCGCTGTGATTGAAGCTGACAAAAGCTCAATATCTGGCAATCCCGATCAATACCAGGCCATGTGTTCCTCAATGTGATGCGGACGGACCCAATTCTCGAAATGTGTAGTCTCAGCGACAGATAATTTCGTGGTGTTACGGGAATGGCAGAAAAAACTGAGTCCAGCTCCAGAGTCTTGAACGGAATGGCAAGCGGTTAGTAGACGCGCAAACCCTATGGAAAGAAAACTCATCTTCCGTCTTCAGGATCGCGTCCAACCACATATCGGTCAGTTGCGCCCAGACATCGACCAGGCTACTACATCTCTTGATGACTCGCTAACCGGGAAAGAGCACATCGTTTCGGACGAATAACGACCGCTGTTAATGTTGTAAGTTGTCCGTTACACGTGTGCCAAGGTTGTCGCTTGAAATATTCATACAGGTGAGAAAGACCAAAACGGTCTAAAGATCTGGGGTACTAACCGCCCAATTTGCGCGGCTGCTGTCAATCTTTGCACTTACGAATTGTGCGTACTCTTCATGCTTATGCAGAATCAGGGGACCGAATAACATGCAGGTTCACATGGACTTGGGCTTCTGTGTCCAGGATATTCCTGTGCTCAACGTCAGTCGCTATGGCGAATTTATCACAGCATTTTGAAGCCTCTTCGGCGGAGTTGTAAAATTGTCAACAGCTTTTTTAACAGCAAAAAAGCCTTCAACAGCAAACACCTATGGTTTAAATAAGACGGTAGAGCTGATCCCTCTTTTCCAGCATTCCCTTCTGCCAACTTTTCTAGATATCGCGTTCGTCACCAATGGTTGGGAACCGCCCGCTGGTGCGTTGAATCAAGTATTATCTCTGATCGACGGGGTCTGACCCTTTTGCCATAGGTAATGGCCACTGATACCCAAAGGGTTTCCCATAGCGTGGAAAGTGCATGGACGCCATCAGCGGTTCTTACGTACCGTCACTTTATCAATATGGCGATGGCGGACATTTTGATGGCGTGCAATTTACAGTAGCCAGGTCAAAGATGAGACTGTCTTGTTACCACCGAAGGATCCCCTCTGTCCATCGTGAATTATGGATCCTGTCGTTTTAGTTACCGCGCGGATAAGAAAAAAAAGGCGGAAGCCTATGACTTGGGCATTGTCGTATGTACTCCGCCGTCCGCCCTTAAATGGCTGAATCTTATAGCCAGCCGACCGTTCGCTGGCTTCGGCTTGTTCCAGACGCCATTTAAGCCACCAGAAGGCCGGCTATAAAGCAGCCTCCATTTAATCCCACCCGAAATGCCTCTTCCTGTCTCACCACGGGACATCATGTCCGGATACGAACATAACTTACGAGTAGGTTCTATTATTCGACCTCCTGACCTCGATTTGACGCAACAGAACTTCGAGGCTGGGGGTGGAGGGGAGCATCAGATGCACTATGATCAAGGCGTCAATCCTCGCGTGAGTATCCCGACAGCCTTCTCAAGGATATCTTATTTGTGTTTCCGTGTAGACTGACACAGATGCATATGGCTTCGCGGCGCAAATGCAAGCTCAAAACGCCCATCCCTACGTGAGTAGTCTAACAGCATCCTTGTCAACGATATCTTATTTGCATTTAAGCCATACACATCCTATGAATTTCAGCAGGCACCTGCGCCCGCCTACACGGACGCGACTCAAATGCAAACCCAAAAGATCCATCCCTACGTGAGTAGTCGAACAGCTTCCCCTTCAACGATATCTTATTTGCGTTTAAGTCATATACATCCTATGAATCTCAACAGGCACTTGCGCCCGCCTACGCGGACGCGACTCGAATACAAGCTCAAAACATCCATCCCTACGTGAACAGTCGAACCTCCTCCTCAACGATACCTCATACATCCTATGAATCTCAGTATGCACCTGTGCCCATCTACACGGATGCGACTCGAATACAGGCTCAATACGTGAGCAGTCGAATGACCTCCTTCTCAACGATATCTCATACATCCTATAATTCTCAGCAGGCGTCCGCGCCCGTCTACACGGATGCGACTCGAATACAAGCTCAAAACGTCCATTCCTACGTGAGCAGTCGAACAGCTTCTTCGAACACACTTATATTTTGTCCCGCAGTCGAATGGATTCTATGGGAACACAACGCAGTCGGACATTTCCGCCTATGACAATAGCTTCTTAGCCACCAATTACCACACAAGGGAGCAATATTCTGTTAGTAGTCTCCTGATCAATCTTTTCTTTCCGTTGTATAACTGGTGATTTGTCATAGTCGCAGATGAACGGTGCATGGAATACGATGATTCCAGAAGAACGCCCCTTCTGTCCACGGGGTGGAATGTACCTCACTCAAGACCATGCGGTCTATGGGTCCGTTAACGTGAGTGCTTATCACAATGACCTCTCAGTTTGACGATAATCATCTGCATGCAGATTCTGGAGAGAAATGTAACGGTCTCGACGGTGGCATATCCGACGCCCTCTTACTACGTAAGTGCTTCCAAATGTGTGATGTTATCTAATTTATCCCCACGTCGTAGCCATTCGCTGGACCTGCAGATATCCCTGTCACACAGATATCCGGGAACGCACTTGATACTGCTGTTACGCCCGCGCCGCCCGCATTACAACCCGGGCCACTCTATGAGACAGTGGAGGATGGCTTTCGCTGCATTGACTGTGGCACTGTCACCAAACGGGAATACGACATGCATAGACACTTGACTACGACTGTCCGACACGGAGGAAAACGTTTGGGATGCTCCACCTGCGGAGTGTTCTACACCAGACGAACCACGTTGAGAGACCATGTTTGCGCGGGGCCGTAAAGAAATGACGTCCTAGTTTAAAAGGTTTAAGAAATGACCGGTCTCGTTCTTGAGCCGTGCGTCTTTTGTAACTTTTCATTGTACTTTGTCGTTCCCGCTAGACCCGCTCCACCCTTTTCGATGATTTTTCAATGCACACTATTATTTTTGGAGACGATGAATAAATATGATTACTGGATTTGATTCGGACTCTGCCCTCTCTCCAATTGCCACGTTCATTGGCCCTTCTCATCTGGCTCATCAAAAGATGACACTGATCGTTTGCAGCCAGACCACGTCAAATTTTCAGATAGACTTGTCGCCAGCTCAGGGGGGGGGGGGGTCGCAGATTTCAATTTCCGATGGCTCTGAATGTCATGTCGCCATCAGACAGGTACATTGGGCAATGGCGAAGCAAGCATCATTCGGAGGCAGGTCTTCGGCGCGAGGTCTGCGGGAATGCCTTATTATACCCGGGGAGGAAAGACTCATTCGGAAAAACAACGGTTACGCGCGGAAAGCGTGGAGAAAGTTAGTTCGCAATGTAAAGGTGGGTTTTTCTTGGATACGGCGTATCCAGCTGATTTTCTAATGGCAATCAATCACAACGCCACTAGCTACCCCATGAAGGTTTTCCGTAATCTGAAACCGTGGCACCCTTGGAAGTTAATTTACAAGTCTGGCGCAACGCTCCTTGAAACATTCTGTGCTTTGAAGTGCCAACATGCCAAAGCAGAATGCCAGGTGGTATAAAACAGGCTGAACACACACACACACCACCCCACCCGGTTCGACTTGCCCCTCAACATCAGCCTACTCTTAACGTCTTGGAGGTACTCCCTCGCGGATGTGTTCTTATGTTTCCGTCGAGATTAATGTTTGGAAATAGACAACAAGAGAAATGGAAAACGACGAAGAGTCCAATAGCGGACCCGTCGTCGTAATAGCCGTCGTGCACGGCCACCACCCTTCCTATACGATCATGGAGGATAACGGCTCCCGCATTTACCAGTGTAGCTGCCTCAAAATCGTGAACAGGTTTGCAGATTTGGGGCGTCACTGGAAGTCAGTGCAGCATTGACAACTTGGGTCCTGTTCAATGTAAGAAATTTGTCCAGCGAATTTTCTTTTGGTTGAAGTCAAACCAGACGGTTTCCCTCCTTGACTATATTGATGTACATATACGGAAAAATCATACCGAGCTATTTCCACGTGGTAGCAACGGCGATGCGCGAGCGACAGCCTCCCGTAATCTCTATATTTACTTCCTAGTAACCAACCATGCATGCTACTCGTGGTGGACGGAGATGAGGCCGATCTGATGTATACACAACTTGAACGCCTTTTGGCAACGATTAAAATTTGACGATACGTGACGGAACTGCTCCGTCCACGGTCCACCTGTCAGACAATGTGTAGAATCCAATTCGTCTATCACGATGTGTACGTTACAGGACATGGGAGATATCGATTCCTCCTCCGACGTACGTGCTCCCGGCAAGATCCCTTCTCTCTGGACTGTTTCTTGAGGAATAGCAGCCAGCGCAAGCCCAACTTTTCATCACAGTTGTTTAACTCTCGTCGTCTTCAAGTTGCGTTGAATGACGCAAAGCATCTACTATCGAGAATGTCGTTATCGATTCCATAGCCAAGCCGTCACGGTAAATGACCACCAAGCCGGTGCTTAGCGAGATGAAAACGTCATCGACATCTATCCATGGGAAGTGTTTCATCGGCATGTGGCCACCTGGATTATGTAGGTGACCTCCTTGGCTGGTTCAGATTCGAGCTTGTGGTTCGCAAATGTGTATACAGACGGCTGGCGTGATGGATACGATAGGATTACGCGGTGTGGAGGCTACAAGCCCGACACAGCCAAACAAGGATTAACACGCGGCCTTGTGTCACTGACATATGTCTTCCGAAGAATTCTAATCGTCGTATTCGCTTCCAGGAAAACTCACCGCCCCTTCAAGCATCGTATTCAAGGGTTCAACAAAATGGTACCACCGTGAAACGTGCATCACTAGCCCGGACCCAGGTCTGCGCTCATCTGCGCGCCACTCAAATGCGCTTTTCTGTTGATCCTGGAGTTCTTGATATCTGGAAATTGCTATCAAGTACTTTGATACGTCGATCTTCAAGATCACATGGATAGACCTAACAAAGACCACTCATCGACGGCTCTGAATTTTTTCGTGCAAATCCTAATCGCTAGACGATCAGAACAATCCCGGGCTTGGATCTGCCTGCAACAGCATCGGATGTCACGTAATGTTACACTGCATGTCCTTGATCTGGATGCCGGTTCATGGAGCTGAGGTTCGTAAAATGTTTGACAAAATACGATTCATTGACTCGTAAGCTTCTACGGATATGAGAAGATCGTTTACTGGAGAAGATGTCCATGCGCAGTACGCATTGCTTACGGACAATACGATGTGAAACGAGTAGATGGTCATGATCGGTTGCAACGCACACTAGTTGACATTGAATCCATCGTGTGACGATAGCCTAGGCCTTCGTTACATCGTGTCTGTCTGGAAGATCTCAAGACAGCGATCAAGTCCTTGCATCCGTTTAAAAACTTATGGTATCAACGTGACTGTTGAGAATAAGCGATGGACTTTAGTCTGTAAGCGAAAACTGCTCCACTTCAGGCGACCTTCCTCATGTTTTACCAACCAGCCTGCCAGCAGGTTGTCTGTCTACCTACCAAAAGAAACAAGGTTCCATATTTTTCTATCGTGTTTTTGCCCGCGGCTGACCGCTGGAAGGTGGCTATATATCATCAAACTCACAAATGAAGTCACCCCACCTTACTGAATTGGCAGTGCCCTTAGATGGACGGACAAGAAACACCAATCAAATACCAAATTTTGTCAGTATCACATCTTTCGCATCAAATCTTATTCACTTCTTTGTTTAGCATATCACACTATCAACACCTGTCCGCATGAAAAGGCGTTCCGTCATCTACTACTGTCCTGCTAATCGACTAGAATACAGATATATATTCAGCCCCAACCTTCCCGTCTCCCAGCTCCTCATCCCTCTGGTGCTATGAACGTTCCTCCTGCAAATCCTAATGCGCCTCTGGACGGGCTACTCGTAAGCTTGTCCTCATCATCACAAAATGCACTGGTATTGATTTCCATTCCACAGCAGGCCCCAGGAGAGGCCTTAGAAAACCAAGATGTAGCACACGGTGCTGCAATTCCGTCGGGCTCACGCTGCGACTGCGGAGTGACCATCAGGAATGAGGCCGATATGCGCCGCCACTTGACCACAGCAGATTGCCATGTTGGCCGTCGCTTCTATTGTCCCATATGTTGGGCTCGTTTTGGACAGAGGTTTTTAGTGAAAAGGCATCGTAGTGAATCCTTGCATTAGGACGGTAGTGATGTTTCAACCAATGTTGTGGAAGTTACCTATCTGTACTACTACCAGCGAGGCTGAAACTTTAAATGAAAACGAGACTGATATTTTTATGTTGCTTGAGCCTTGTTACGAAAAGTGGGATGCCATATCCGAACATCATGACACATTGGGGAAAAAATATTGCCCATTTAACTGCGCCATACTCACAACACATTTTGCCCAAATACAGACCTTGTACCACGCCTTTCCATGACTGAGGTGTACAAGGGTATAGCACTGTTGTGTGCCCCTGACCATCTCCGTGACCATCCTACATCGTGGCTCCATTCCCTCTGATCCAACAATGACACTCGCAGGATACCGTGTTTGCGGCAAATAAAACGGTAGCCTCCGGTCCCGGACACGCTTTACACAAACTTCCGATAAGGTTGCCCTTCTGAGATTAACTGAGGCACATACATAGAGGGCTGCGACTTAAGCGTGAGTAATGTAATACATTTAGATTATCAACGAGAAGAAAATTACCGTCATTCAAATACGCATACAGGTAATGTTCGGGTTCATCGCTTTTTTTTTCTCTCCTGCGGATTGAACTAGTGGTTGGCATCGCTTAGGACATTTCAGGTTCGTGTTCTCGTTAATAGTAGTAACTCCTTAGGCTTTCGTCTGGTGCCCGTAACTATAGAAATACGTCCATGTCAATGACATGTATGTTGCTAGATAAGCGGGATGATGTCGTTATTGCAGGCATCCGAAATGGTATGGCTCCCGGCTGTCAAAAGGTGGAAGGCCTGGGACGTGAACCTGTGCTTTAACCCTTGATCGTAGCAAAGGATATTGACATTTTAACTCCAAGTGTGCCTGCGCTGCTAGTAGCAATCACCGACGCGGATGACGCGGACGGACTTGCCACGATGTCCCTCCCTCGTTTTTGGAACAATGGGGTGGCTCGGAGGATATTGCAATGCCAGGATCATGATACTGGTGATACATGTGATGGACGATTCACAAAGATCATCAGATTTCAAACGTTCAACCGACGTCACGTCGCTGACTTTTAAATGATTTACGTAACAATATTCGCTGAGGAAGCGACGTCAATTAAAATCAGTTGTAGAGTTGTCCGTAAATCAGTTCGAACCAATCCAACCTCTTGTACTACACTAAGCTCCCCAATAACTGCGTGAGGCCTGAGGCATTTGTGCCTCCTATAGTTTCGTCCGATGCCTGCAATAATACTACCCAATGGCCTGATCAGCAATAAGCGCTGTTAGCGCAGCCGCCCGCTTTTTGGCAGGCTGCAGTCTATGGCATCTGATTCCATGCTCGTTGAAGTCAAACTGACCGGTATTGTCTCTTGCCTTTTGACATAATAATTTTATTAAGTAATCTGGAAGTGCATGGTAGACAAAAACCATTCCACAATGCCCATAACCAGAGGAGTTGGATGATGGTCGATATACAGAATGTTTCTTCCCATCCGAATACTTCCCCCAGTTCTTTGACAATTGATTCCAGACACGTTAGATCGGGCGTCGATACACCTTGAAGAACAAAAATCAGAGAAGGCGTTGCTCATTTGTTTATAGAGCATTGTGTACCTATATATGCTGCCCAAAAGGTCCGCGGCCTAGATCTGTACGATTGATCTCCTCGATAACATCGCGAATGGAAAAAAAGACGCCTACCTAGTAGTCCAGCTGAGAGAAACACCTGGTCCCTTTTGCAGGTCTTTTTATTTTTGTCTTTCCGTGAAACTGAACGTTAATGTCATTTTGCTAATCGGGTACGTTTATGCTGTCTGTAATTGATATAACGCGATTGCCAATTCGCCGATACTTGCTGTACCAGTATTAGATATAGGACGAGTGGACAGTGAATGGCAAGCGTTGTCAAAAGACGGGAGCATCAAGTCCACAAGTTCAAACTCCGCAATAGTATCATACTAGTACCGACGCCGAGTACACTTCAAAGTCCATGCCACGATTTGTTCATGGCATGCTGGGGCGCAACTTGAAACGCGTTTCAGTCACTGTCGGCTATCAACTCAGCTCAGCATGCCCATAGTAAGTGTGTTTCAAGGGCAAATATTTCTCTAGGGGGGGGGGGGGGGGGGGGGCCGAGAGAAAATGTGGCTTAAAGTTGGCTTGCCAATTCCAAATGTTCCGCCGCCGAGGCTATGCCCTGCTACTAGTAATTTCCCTGACCATCACCATATGATTTCACTGATCTTTCTCATGTCATACAAAACCTCCATCTCTGTTTCACGTTTATCATTCCGCTAGTGACATAGCGATTAGTACGAGTCGCTGGCTGCAGGGGCGTTCAACTTGTCAACGTCGTGAAGTATAGCTGTCGACTACAATTCAATCGCTCGGGAACATCCCTCGGTGAAAAGTCCCCTTACGGCCACTAGAGCCTGTTAGACCTCATCAATATTCAATATTCAATAGTGACTCCTGTTTCCGCCCTCCGTCGATCCTGTTCACCCTGACAAGCTGAGAGAGCCTGTTAGACATCCAGGGTTGGGTATCTCAAAACTACCGTTACCTCCCTCTGAAGTTGATCCACGCGGGCACGGTCCCACGTCAAATTGAAAAGTTCTCCAGTCGCTTGTCAAAGCACTGTCTGGGGCTACACTTTCCATTCGGCGGCTCCGAGAAACACGCTGATTGCGCGCACACATTTTCACAGGGACCCCATACGTTCTGGTCTAGGAGCGAGATGTTTTTGGTCTCCCGCCAATATGTTGGGCAAGGCCTGCCACATGAGAAAAGCGCAAAATGAAGCTGGGAAAGAACCTCGGATTCAATTACATTGCAGATAGGGCAGGCACTCTATCCCTGGGTTTCACATCACTGACGTCCGAGAAGCACTCAAGGTTTGATAGTTGACCAACTCATACGGCCGTCCTTCCTTCTTCTGGCTACACTAGATTTGTCAAGGTTGACCCGAGTTCGGCTATGGAAAATGTAAACTACTGTTAGGGTCCGTCCGGGTCAATAGAGGCGAGTACGGCTTATGTGGAGTATATGTCTGTCGTGATTTAGCTAGCGAAGGGACGCTAATAGAAATAGAGTGCCAAGGGTGAATCAAGCCTGTAACATTGCGAACGACGCAAGTATGTAGATAGGGTGGATGCAAATAGAGTGATGAGACACTAGAATAGATACGAAGAAATAATTAGTGATCAGGTAAAGGCGCGACTCGAATCGCGGGCTTGCGAGCAACGCTATGAGTGAAGCTTGTAAATAGGGAACGGATGCGAATAGAAGATAGTGGCAGACACGAGAATAGATAAGTATGTTCAAACGCCCTTCTGGCGTCTGCAGGTCTTCTGGTGACGATCAAGGGCGTCGTCTCTTGTATAACTCTTCCCGCATCCACAGAAATAACTGGGCTGTGAATGCTTGAGGCACTTATGGTGCCTAGACATGTCTGCTTTGGTCTTCGTCTGATGCCCGCAACCGCAGCGGAAATGCTTAACGCCCTTGTCGACGATGACTTCGTAGACAGGGGATTTGGGAGAGACTTTGTTCAAGTCCGTGTAGAAATTGAAAGGGAAGGAGGCCGTGGGAGCGGTTGTCCAGTGACTCGAATCTGTCGCCGCTCGAAGAGAGGACTCGGCATAGCTCGGCGTAGTTCCTAGGTTGCTGGAGGAAGCAATCGGGGGGATGTAATGCGTGGCATCCTGAGAGAGCTTGAAGCCGTATTGACTATGATGAGATGGAGTCACTGGGTTCGTAGTTCGCGAGCCTGAGAGTGATAACACGTGTATTCTACGAGTAAGTTCTTCAATCGCACTCAAATTTTCGTAAAGCACGTATTTCATGTTGTTGAGTCGGATAAGGATTTCATTGAGCTGAAAGCAAATAAATTCCATGGCGGAGGGTGTGACGCATAACTAAACCCACCTCATACATTGGTGATGGGAGAAAGGGAGTAAAATTCCCGGGTTCTATGATCGAAGAGGTTGGATGGAAAGGGCGATGGTCAGTATAGGGCACGTTGCCTCCAACCAGAGGATCGCCTTGTGACTGAGACGCGTAAACAAAACCAGGAGGGAAGGGAAGGAAGGGAAGACTGTTGTTGCCGGACATGTTGTTACTTTCGGCGTCCAGCGCGGCTTTGAAGGCAAAGTAATCGGGTGCAGCTTGACTGTCAAAGTTTTGCTGCTCGGGCATGGCGCCTGGAGAGAGTCGATTATTGGGGCATGATAGGGAGCTCAAGTTGCTCACTTGGTTTATCAAGGTCCCGGGGGCGGTCGGGGCATTTGATATGCCACTAAGACATCATTTCCGGCAGACCTTATAGAGGTACGGCAAGATCTACCGCCTTGTAGGGCACGACAAACGCATGGCCAGGGTGGAGGGGAGGGGGGCGGCATAACATATGCCTCAGTGACTTTCCTCATTTAATTCAATCCCCGGTTTAGATTCCGCTTCTCCCGCCAAGTACATTGAGCCTCACAAGGCCTCACAACTGGAATTAAAACGCGTTTCAGATGTCGCCCGCATGTTTCCAATGGTTTTCTTTCTTTCTTTTTTTGCTGTTGAGCCTTCTAAAGTCGGTCGATCTAGGATGGGCACGAAGCGCAGTTATGATTTCATATTAAAGTCAAATACTATCGCCGCTCAACGCAGGTTTCCTTTGAGAATACTTGGTGCATGACGAGTAGTCAACGTAAACCGCCGACCAAGGAAATCGTATGATGCAATCCCCGTTCTACGCGAAACTATGTTTTCTAACGCCAGGCTGAATCGAGGTAGCTCGTTGTTCGGGGCATTTGGGAAAAGATGACGGCGTGGCCGAATGCCCGAGCGCTGGAGGCAATGATGGCTCATATGGGCCCGCTGACGCTTGCTTTACTCCACTAGAACCCCAGATGGCGTTGAAAAAGCTGCCACAGGAACGCCCTTTACGTACTACAACCTTTCGGCTATCGCTGAAGCGCTGATCCCTCGAGGCAGGCGACAAGATTGTCGGCGTGAGTAGCGTGGCTGACTGGCACTTCTATTTACCCCTGGATTTTGATGCAGTCAGCCAACTTGAACTCTTTCTCTCGTCCCTCCATCGAGCCGGTCTCTCAGTATCAATGGCCTTTTGCGTCACATTCTTTCCTCGTCAGTCTCCCCAAGCAGCGATGGTCTGGAACACATCACCCTTGGTTAGAAATTCCCCTGCGAGCCACTCGGGCCAGCCACTGCGCTCGTGCCTGGATCATTCCTGTTGCCACAACGCATCATACCTTCCACATATAACTCAGAACGATGATGGCCGACGTCAGTTATTGGGTCTTGGAATCACATTACCTCCTTCTGTTTCTGTCAGCCTCCGTTCATCGAAGGACCGTCTCATCTCCAGTGACGATGATGACATCTCACTCGTGAGTTTCAATTTACCTTTTAGTGTTATCCAGATGACCAACAGAGGTGCTTTTGATCAGAGGTGTGGTCAAGCAAGCATGTCGGTGTTGACCAAATCTCCGGAAATTTTAAACGAAATGGTGTTGACGCCAGTACTTCGTCCATTGGACTTGCAGGACAATATATCACCCATACTTCCATTACCTTCCCCCGTCGATGCTGACCAATGTACGACGGAGATGGCCTCCTCATCGACGAGTCTTGCTGAATTGATCTGTGAGATCTTACCTCTTCGTAAGAACCCTGGCTCCTCAAATAGGCGATTTCCCACTTCGGGCCATATCCGCATGCAATTGTGCGCATCCGACTCAATCACAACCGATGACATCACCTCAAAATTCCGGGGAGATGAAAGTCATGTCCCAGAACACACGAAACTTCTGCCTTCTCCTTTTGAGGGGACACCTACGATCGACATCGCCGATGAAGGCCGGCTGCTCGTTCGCAATGCGCTTGAATCATCTGCTGCGCAATTCGGTCCCGGATGCGATAACTGTGAGAACGGACACGTATTCTTGTACGATGGCGATATCGTTGAGAATCCTTCACTTACCTCGTGGAATACAACATCTACGACTCACCTTTCTTCTATCCCAATCTACTACGGCGAGCCACAGTCTCATGGTTTGGGTCTATCCCCGGACGCAGCAGACTTGAGGCGCCCAAGGATAGGTGTTCGTTTCAGATCGAATGTCGTTATACGTGATTCAGCGGGGCGCACGTGCAAAAGCGGTCGGGGTAAAAGGCCCATAGAAGTATCCTCCCCCTCCATGACGCCATCGCCACCGAGCTCTCCCAAGTTCTGCATTCCTCCTATTCACCTGAAGGAGGAAGGCAAAAGCAGGGCCGAGATCTTGGCTAGACGTTCGCCATGGACGCAGAATCTTTCTAATGCCAAAACGGGCTGGTGGCGCTCTTCCATTGTGCAAACCCTGAAGGGGCGGTCGAGTCGGCTGGGTAGACACGAAGCCGCCATTATCAGTACGAGGCAAGGTGCATGGAGTTCCCCAAGGTTGAGATCTCCTATCATCTCCGGTCACTCTGTTGGTGTACCCTCACCTTGCAATATTGGCGATAGAGCAGCATCGTCCCTCTCTTCGGCTAAGGATATGTTGGAGCAGGCTTGATCCTTGTGGTAGTATCTCGTTACGAATTGGCTGTTGTAATATGCGACAGGGGAGAATCAAATAATTCCGCAATGATTCTGAAACTGTCCCCACGTTACTCATCGTGACTTGGACGTTCAGCAATGTGTGTCAGCCTTCAGACGATTAACATGTGCTCACGATTGAGTATGATAGCGCGCATGTGTGAACCGGTGGCAAAATTCATGTCGAATTTTTGCTTTTTCGTCGTCGTTCATGGCAAACACGTGTCGTTGAAAAGCGAAACGTGTTATGTTTGTTTCTATCCAGGGAGGGTATCTGATGCGTCACATATTTTGGTACTGATGATGCCAACGGCGTTTTAGAAACTCAGATGCATTTTGACTCAGACAAGGTTGCTCACTCTGAAGTGCAGATAATTGCCTTGTCATAGGCTGCAGTTTGCAAGCCAGAAAGGGAGTCTAACTATCTGCCTGATCCTAGAACTCCTCGACCCGAGTTCGGGTTAGAAAGTTTTCTAGTGCCAGTCGGAATGGGGGACAATTGACTGGAAAGTCATGTGGTGGCGAAACAGCAATGTCCGTCGACCTTATAATAAGGAGGCGTCCTGTTAAAATGTAACGGAACATGATGGCCCTTTTTCCAAATAGTGATAGAAGGATTGAAAGTGAAACACGATCAATCACCTGGCAGACCTGACAAATAAGAATGCAAGTTCAAACCTCGGCAGAGCAGTCCTAATTTTTGTTCCACGGCATCCATCTAGTAACAAGGGCTTGCACGTACTGTTCCATTGTGGCAAACTCGAAGATGAACGAACGTCGGGTGCCGCGCATAGGTGCAGTCGTTGCATCTTAGTCTTAAATGTTGTGCACCACATGCAATAGCCGAAATTTCGGCAAGTCCTTGTGACATACGCAGCAACTTTGAAACACATTGAAATTTTTTTTACATAGCCTCATTATGAATCATATTGTCGCATAGGTGCATATATCAGCCAGCTCTCCTTTCAACCTTCCTGACATGCAAGAGCAGCCATTCTCCTTCGAGGAGTTGAATATGCCATGAGCCTAAACTCACGGAGATGAGTTCCCCACGTCTCAGGAGGGCCAGCAACATATCTGCAATCAGGCACGTCGTGCAGATGGTTTGCCAATGCCTCATCGGCATAGTAAATCATCCCACATCCTGGGCATTTGTATATTATCTCAGGACTTCCGGGGTGGTAACGCTGAAAGCGAAAAGAGTCAGGAAATAATACAATATCAACAATCGCGCGACGTACTCTAGATGACTTCCCAGCGCTCTTGATGCCCCGGCGGGAACGGCGAGAGGCCGACGATGCTGGCGGAGAGATAAATTTTTCGACAGGAACCACCTTCCGACCTGAATCAGTTATATATCCATTAGTCCAAAGGTCCATTTCGCCGCTCTTGGCAGGAACTGGATGACCGGCAGGATCCATCCGTACGTCTCTCCCTGGTACTACATCCTCGTTCAATATCTGAGGTTCAACACCTTCCATTGAGTACGCCATGAATTCATGCGCCACGCGTCCATTCTGCAATCCTAGCGCGACATCAAGGAGAAATAATAACCTATTTTCGCCGTGACCTCCATTGCTGCCGGTAAAAAAATCAGGAAGAGCCTTGGAAGAGTGCACATGTCAGTGGAGGTCAATAATTTTCGTCAACAAAAACTCACCATGTCGTTACTTTGCTCCATGTCTCGGAGAGAATTCAATGTCGTTTGTCCCCAACGCGGTCGTACCAACGTTTTATAGTGAATCGTGACAAACGCTTGGATGTCTGCTTCGAACCGCATCTTGACACCGGACAAAGCGTCGTTGAAAGGAACTCATGTCGGGTGGCAAAAAGGCCATGACAGCTTTGCTGCGGCACCTGAACGCGGCAAACAAAAATAAATCACCCGCTTTCAATGTCACCCTTGGCTTTGCAAAAGCTTTGTGATCACAACGGGATTCGCTCAAGGTGAATATTATACAAGAGAGATCTGCACGTTGATTACCACTTCGCGTAAGGCAAAAACTTTCCACTGATCACGTCAGTCGTGGGAAAAGGGTCAAGAGCAATAGAGAAACGCACTCGAAGGTCAACACAACACGGTCACCCTTGGGATCCGGCTTCTTATCTACAGTGACCTTGCAGTCAATCATGGACATGATGCCATCGCCGAACTAATTTAGATCATTCTTAGTGGAGCTCTAAGCTGGTCAATCTCGAATCGAACCTTCTCGTGGATAACGGCCTTTCCAATTCACACGTGATCATGGAGTACAAGGAATGGAGGCAGGCAAAGCGTACCTTGAGAGGGTACCCGTACACCGATATGCCCTAAGCACCACATGTCGTCAAGTTTCAACGTTGCCAAGAGATAATAAAATGGCGGACCTCGAATAATCTGTATACGAGTGGGTCGCGCGGAGGAAAAGATCCCAATCCACGATTCGGCACCCAGTGGTCACCTAACTCTGCCAATGCTTCCTCCCGGGGTATGTCGAGAACTTGCGATACTTTCGTCAGTTCTTCTTCCGTAAACTTAGCCTGGGTATAAAACCAGATAATCATATATACATCCATTTTCTGGCCTCAACGTACCTGGCCATAGAAGGCTGCAGCGAGCCAAACCTCGTCTCTTCCAATCGATTTAGCAATCTGCTCAAACGATAAACCTTGTTTGAGCTGTGAGTTATGTCGCAGGTCAAACGACCACAATCACCTTTTCGAGCCTTTTGTTCGAACAGCCGTACGCTGATAGGCGGCAAACCCGTATACGGGGAATTGCTTGAAGGTGTTATTTCCTGCATCGAAAATCAATGTCAAAAGAGGTTATTTGGTAGAGAGCGAGGGACATACTGCGGTGTAAGACATTTGATAGCTTGCTCGAGCTTGGAAAAGTGCTTCGCTCTTTAAATATGGGGCATGGAACATATTTCGTCATGTCGAGGTAATTGTGACCGCATAGAAACTCATACGACCACTGCAGCCGCACTTGCATCGCAGGTGTGGACGAATGTTATCTATGAGCGTGGATAGTGCGCTGGATTTTGATGTTCACTGGGAGAATCCCCTATCTTACGGCACCTTTGTTCGCAGGACCCAAGTTTTCGGCTGTGCTTACATGACGCGCATGATGTGGTCTCTAACAATAGATAGGCCCGAAGCCGATCTCGCCGAAAGAAACTGATGGAGAATCCTAATCAAGCCACATGATAGTGTTCGACGCAGTCGCGGTACCTCATGGTCTCTTTACAGGGTTCCACAGATTTCTCGTCGCATGCATAAGTTCATATAATTGCCCCAGTTGTTCATCCGACATCTGTCAATAACCTTCAGCAAGCCGCGCTGACGAGTCTGGGAGCAGAAGCTTACCTTTTCAAATACCGTGGGATCCAGCTTTTTGCCAGAAAAACCAGCATCCGGACTTGCTGGGAGTTCGTCCAGATACAGTTTCCATTGTGATAAGAATCCCATTATGTGCACAGGGTTCGCTGCTTCTTTATGCCGTCGGAACTCTAAGTAGGTGTGATGTTAGGGTCTAGTGGGAGAAGAGAGACTGGATGAAGAAGCAACCTGCTTTGACGTAGTCGTCGCCAAGCGAGCGCATCTCGTGCGGCAGGCATTTATGAGCGCGCAGCAATCTTCGGTATAACCTGGAGGTGTTTCGGTTGGTAACTAATTTACAGGCAGATAATACGTACGGTATGGGGGGATATAGCGCCTCGCTTGCTTCTCTGAGATTAAAGCTCCCTGACTTGACTGACTCTGCAAGCCTACGAAATGTTGCTTGCATTTCTTGCCAGTCAGTACTGAGGGAAAAGCAAGTTCAACTTCGGCTGCGGTGATTCAACCTAGCCGGAGCCACGTTTTTTCCACGATCACGTTCGCGTTTGAAGAGCAACACAATTATGCATTCCAGATCCGAACGACATGAAGGTCCACATTAGTAACAATGTAAAATCAAGCAGAGCTGTGGCGTAGCATACTAGCAAGAAGATTACGCAGGAAATTAAGATAGAGACTCGTGTTTTCCCCCCGCCAAGATGACTGCTCGGCTAGTGTTATTGAGCCTCCTCTTCAGGAACTTCGTCCTCTACATCCTCAGAGCCAGTTCCCGCCTCTTGGTACTATAATCATTCATTAATGCTTGTAGGGATTAATATTCAATCATAATGTGCATACCTGTTGGTATTCGGCACTTGTCGTATTTTTCCATTTAGCCCAATCGCCCAAGCATGTAAAATGGCGGCTTACATTAGGTCGCGAACGTTACTTTCAGCCTCGGAGAACTCCATGGGATCCATACCCTCTGCGGTATACCTGTTCCAATCGTCAGTAATGGGAAGGGAATGTCATTCGTGTGAGTTCACACACCAATGGAGGAAAGCACGCCTTTTGTACATGGCAGCGAACTTTGCAAGCATTTCAGGCACAGAAAGTAAATGCCAAGCCAAAACACATACGACGTCTAGAGTCCGTTTGAAAATTTCTTGTACTGCTGTCGAGTTAAGCAGTGCCGTTGCTGCCTATTTTTTTTTTAATAAAATGGTTCGTAGACGCCATCACCAATACTGGTATAATCCTTACCTGGGACTGACCAATCGGAGGTACCGTAACAAGGGAAACGGACACATTGTCAGGGATCCACCTGCGAAACACGTGAGTAAGGCTGTGATGATGCACCAAATCAATGGGTATTCATACTCAACGAATTGCGCGGAGTTCTTGTTTTGCAAATCACGAATAGCCACTTCTGCCTAAGATAACGAGTTTTATCAATCTCGGACAGCAAAGGCGGTAAAAACGGATACCTCGCGGGATGGTATCTTGCCTCGGAAAATGGTAGCTGCGGTCAGATAACGGCTATATAAAGATCAGCTAAAGTTAGCAACTGTCAAAGCCTCTGCACTTACCCATGGCGAGGGTCGCATGCTGCTAACATGTTCTTACGATCAAAGAGTCTGTCGTGTCATGAGCATAAAGGCACCTCGATAATAAGAGTACTCACGATGCAGTCAGCTCAGAGATTGAAAAGCGCTCAAACGAGCGGGCGCCGGGGTCGTAGAATGGAGCATAACTTGGCATCAAGAAATGAAGCTTGATTGACACATCAGACGTTCTGTCATCTGTCGCAAAATGGGTACACTTACTCGGGGGAAGGGGATTAGATTCATTCCAAGCTTGCGTAAGTCACTTAGGCGAATGTAAGAACACCAAAAGGACAAGAATTGCTCATGTCAATACGGACCCATTGAGTTGACCAGGGAAACGTAGACTGGTGCTAACGCCGCACATCACCCGCGCAATTTGCTGCATGGGGCAGTTTGTCAGTATAGCAGATCGCTACCAATAAAATGCCAATACCTGGTTCAAGTTTTCAAAAGTAGGATTTTTCACTTTGAGCGTCCGCACGCATATGTCGTAGCTTTATGGAGCTTCATCAGTAAAACTTCTAGAAAGATTTGTTAATACATACAGCGCCTCATTGTCAATACACAGAGTGAGGTCGCCGTTATCCACTAGTTGATTGACCGAAAGTAATGCATTGTACGGCTAGGAAGGCCTTGTCAGGAACACGAAAGACGGGAGGCTTAATTGGTATATACTTCTACGACAGTTTCGGACACCTAATCATAGTAGTGAGAATGTGATTGCAACGGTGCCACCGGTTTTACCTTTGGAGATGGAAGTACAGAGAAAGTCGCAAGCATCCGATCGGGGAATTCCTAAGTAGTGTAACCATAAGCGATCTTCCTGAGCTCCAGAATGCCGTCAAACTTACTTCTCGCAATTTTGACAAGAGCAGGCTTCCTAGCCCGGCTCCGCTACCTCCACCAAGGGAATGGATTAGCTGGAAACCTTGCAACGCGTCACAGGCATCTGCTTGTTTTCTTATAATATCCAAAATTGGGTCAATCAATTCTGCGCCTGAATGACACAAAAGGCATTATTAGACTTTGCCAAGGGAGAGCTGTCAGCGGCCGTACCTTCTGTGTAGACTAAAGCAATGACGCCATCAGTCACAGTCAACCACGATCGGGGATCGGCTACTCACATCCTTTGGCCCAGTTGTTACCAGCTCCGCCCTCTGCTGTCAGGAACGTGTCGGGTCGGAACAGCCGTCCCAGCGGTCCGCCCCGGAGCTGAATGATGGTATTTCAATATAAACCCAAGTGGAGTGACAGTCCACGCACTTTATTGCAAACCCCCGTCTCTAAATCGAGTTGAATGCTGCGGGGAACATGTTTGGTCCCTGATCCGGTTTCCACTTCAGTGAAGTATACCCCAACCTGGGAACAAGATCAACCAGCTGTCAGCATGAGTACACATTAGGTTACGGCGTTCAACACACCCTTTGTAACTGGAGAGGGTCGGATCCGGTATACAGCTACGTGTCGTTGTCAAAAAAAAAAACAATAAAAAAACATTCTGTCAGCAGGCGACGCGACACGTCAGACTGTCGAACGAAACACACCCCTGCTTGATCCAGACCATGCTCTGGAAGAAGCATGGTCCAAAAGCTTTCTCCGACCTATTGGCAGTGCGTGTGAAGACCACTTTGCTCATCGGTATGGAAACATGTTAATACCTGGTTTCCTGCTTGACCAGCCTGGCAATAGCCGCCGATCAGAATCCGGTGAAAACTGTTCATGTCATGTCGCGTACCTGGATGTTAATGATCTCTCGCGACAGAGGCATCTTTGAAGACGAGGAAAGAGAAAAGGCAAGAATGGGCGCAAATCCAACCCGCTAAGAAATCGCGTGTCACCAAATATACACTCGGCATTTGCCGCACACGGTCTTTCTCTCTCTCTGACTCAACACTCACCAGTCACCAGTGGTCCTTCCTCAACTCCACTGGCCCAAGACACGGGTCTGACGCGCTGTGGGAGGCATTGGGGAGGATAAAACATGTTAAGCATACTCATCGGACTACATCGCAATGAATAGCAATTTTTATTTTTATTTTTTTCAAATTTTCATAGTTCCAAAATGTGGCACAAGCATACTTTCAACGTTACTAATCCATCTCAACGAGGCGTAACTTCTCTACAATTTCCTCAATTCTAGGCCTTCCAGCAGCTTCATAGTTCCAACACGACTCCAAATTCTCCATTAATGCCATCCACAACCTGCTTGCTTCTTCCTTATCCTTAACGGGCCTTTGTCCCTTGTATATCGCCCGCAAGATGGCAAAATCGTAATTCAACCAGCGATAAGGCAACTCGTCGTCCAATAACTGCAATATCCCCATAAGTAATGGAAATCTCGAGGAAAAAGGACAAACTTCAAATGCGGTACACGCAAAAGCCCACATGTCTGAAGCGAGGGTCTTGGCACTGTTCACTTCGTCGTCTATCGATAACAATTCCGGAGCTTGCCAACGCAGCGATCCCGCCAACGTTGTCGTGTTATTCTCTACTCCTGCACAGTCGACGACTCCCGCCAGTCCAAAGTCGCTCAATAGGGCATATCCGTCATCCGAAACGAGTATATTGTTCTTTTCGAAAAAGCCTAATTCAGTAACAGACGGACTTAGGGACTTGTTACACGGCTTACCCCTTTGATATCTCCATGGATTATCTGCCCCGCTTCGGTGTGCAAGTACTTGAGGCCCTGCGCAACTTGTATGATCTATTTTTCAACCTCGGTCAAATCCCCCTTCCGCCAGTTAAACACGTGCCATTACCATTTGGAATCGCTTCATTTTCGGCTTATCTTCCAGATACTGCGGAGCCGTGCCATTGTTGTACCACTGCATTACAACGGCGGGGCGCCCATCAAACTGAAACGACACCCCGTAGAACCTTGCGATATTTTCGTGCTGCAGCCTCTTCCATAACTTGGCTTCCTTTCGGAGATGCTGGAATAAAGAATAATATTTTTTCTTCTTTAAACGATTCATTCATTACTCATGGATTCCTCACTTTTTTCGCACGATTTAGATCGGCCTTGTGTCGGGTGAACGCGCGGAGAAGCTTCAAGGCGACCTGCACACGACACCTTCAATACCGACTTTTTGAAAAACCCAATTGACCCACACACCACTATGGTCCCATCATGGAATTCGTCATCAACGGACACACGATGATACCAGACGCCTTTATAGATATCGGAAAACCCCCCTAGCGCTACAGGTTGCATCGAGGGTATTCTGATCTGGTTCGTTAGATCTCCCGTTTGAGTTTCTTCGTCGATTGAATCGATGGATAGTCGATACGATGGTCGTTCATCCTTCTCTATCCCGGAGTTGTACATCCCCTCTGGCTCAGTCACGATCCGGCATTGATGCATCGCACCAGGAACACTTATGGGTTGAGGTATCTCCAAACTTGCCTCCACTTCTGTCCTGGATTCGGACTGGGACGCAGATGGTCTGGGCACAAGAACCTGATGTAACACTTCCTCCTGCCGATGAGAGGGTGTACGATGTAACCCATCTAGTGGGTCCTCGTCCTTTGGATGGTTTCCCCTGTCCCTGCAAGTTATCGTTGTGAATCTCTGCAATTGATAAGGCTATACCTTAGATTATGATCTCTTGAATAGTCGTCGTCAGCAAGGCCGCCATTTCTCGATAGCTGTCCTATCCACGTGCTCAAGAGGCCGTGGATCGTGCATAGCTCTGGGTGACGAATATCCATGGTGGAATGGCATCCACCTACCTCGCTTTACATCCAACTTCCCTATAAACAGGTGTTGATCCATGATCCTTGGAGCCACGTGTCACACTTGTAACAAAATCATATTTTATATTGGCTAAGGATTATTTAACAGCAAAATTAGTTGTTATGGCAGTTATATCGTCAGCGCTTAACGATATATTCAGGTCCAGTCATAGAAAAAAAAAAGTACAACAACTCACTGGCAGCGGCGTAGTGCTCCCGCCTTGCCTGGAAACTTGCCCCACGCTTCCCCCGGCAGAAGAACTTCCAGGCGCCGATTGTGCATGATAATAGGCATACTGTGAATAAGTGAAGTTCGCAAAGGCGGGAGAACCACGAGTCGGCTGGGGCCGCCGAGAAAACTCATTAGTGTGAGAACTAGTGATGGGCACTGTGGCGCCGTTGCTGGCACTGGCGGACATTAAATCAGAACTGGGCCCTGAAGCACTAGTGCCAAACGTGGGAGACGAGTGAGAACCAGAGTCCGCGCGAATACTCTCTTCAGCGGACCAGCTGCTCTGAACGGCTATGCTGTGGGATCTATCTCCGCACTCGTCGGCTGCGTTCTGCGTTTCAAATTAGCCTCCGCATGGGGGGAAAAAATAGAAGCAGAACAGGACGGACTTCGTTTTCCGCATCATCACCCTCGCCTGGACAGTGCTCTTCTAGACCTTCCTCAGTCGATGCACGGGCATTAGCCGGCACAGACGGATTTCGCTCTTCACCTTTGAGCTCAAATTTCATTTCGGGGGCCCCAAAGTGAATTGCGTGAACGAGTTGTAAAATGGTGTGCTGTCTCAAGCCAAGGTTCAAGCCGCCAATCACGAGATTCCACAATGCTGTAGAGACGCCCATGGCGCTCCAATTCCATATGCTGGGACCAGAGCCGGCGTCTGTGTCTTCGTACAGCAAGCGTGCCGGGAACTCATCTTTTAATCCTTTAGGAAGGGAGTTCATGATGGATGCATCAGTGCTGGAAAATTTCCTGCCTTCTGGAGAGGTGGCGGTCACGCATTGTCCACTGTTGCACACGTATTCACATCCGATGACAAAGAATGGCTTGTCCAGGTCGTATATTTTGATCGGGCCTGATCGAATCCTCCCGTTGTTGCTGAGATAGTTGGGGCAGTAAGGACATTGAATCCCATTGAAGACGAGCGGCTGAGGATCCCAATAGAGGAACCTGTACTCCATAGGCATGCGTGTTGTTGAAGTGGAAGCTGCCATTGTGAAGTATGCGGGTGACGAAGGAAGCCAAAACGTTTTTAGGATAGAATAGAGTGATGGGATATTGTGCGCGTGCTGGGCGTTTGTATTTGTGGTCAAAGACTGCAAATGTATTTTGAATGCCTCTTCGATGGTTGGACCCATAGTAGACGTTGGATTTGGAGCAGCCAGAGCGTTGAGGAGCGTGGAGAGGAGCTCATGAGGATTTTCATGAGCCAGTTGAGCCCATTCGTCAAGGGCAAACTTTGATTCTATGGGGCCATAGACGACCTGAGCCATGGCACCGGGTGGTGGTGCGATGGGATATCCCACACCTCTAAGGACAGTGCCTGAGCCCCAAGGAGGAAATGCCTAATGGCGTATGAAGAACGTGCATGACAGGAAAAGCGAAACCCTCTCACCTCTCCCGATTCGAGTTTCGGTCGCTTGGCGGGCTTGGGGACAGAACCTGCTGGAAGGCCATCTTTCCTTGGCCGTCCTACGGGCCGTTTGAACTTGGGACCATCGGCAGCGTCGCTGGTCTTCTTTGTCTTGGGCCGACCGCGCTTGCGCTTGGGAGGGTCGTCGGGGGAGACGGTGGGTACTGACGGGCCCGCAGTCGGCGACGTCCCCTGGCTTGGATCGCTATCGCTAGAGAATACGCGGTTAGTTATATGCGACAATGAATTGGCCATCTTCGGATCCTGTAATCTATGACATAAATGATTATTTTCAGTAAAATATCACATCAAAGAGGGAGGCTAGAAATTTAAAACAAAAAAGGACGACATTCACAGAAAACAAAAAAAAAAAGGAGGCTCTGCGACTTACATGTGAGACTTTGGCTCTGGGAGAGGACGAAAAGCCAACGTTCCGATTTTTCGAGGATTTATCGATTTACTTTGTGAAAATTTTCAACCGTGTTTGTTGCTGTTGGCGCTGCGATGCCTTTTTCAATCGGAGCTCGATGACTTGTATCCCACTTGCAACCACCCTTCTGGTGAGTGTCTTTACAGCCTGTATGCATGCCCTCGAGCTCCATTTCGCGATGATATTCAACCGAACAATCAGGAAGTGCCGTCCGAAGAGTAATCTTCACTGTCGATACCCGGGTCTCTGACCTTTTTTTGACTCTGTACTTCAACGCGTCATGCCAAAGCTAACTATGACTTTTTGCAGACGTCGGGACCAGCGTGTGCAGGTGTTGAAGGCATCTTGAACATGTCAGGGTCCCCGGATAACGTAGAGCATAGATAGCTAGTACACATTGGGCGCGGTGGGAACGGGTCGGGCCGCGGAATTTCATGAGAGGATTGAATAGCCGACGAGTGCCCTCAAAACTTGGCTGATCTGTCGTTCTTTCCTCTGCTCTCTCATCTGCGCCGCACGTCTCGATATGGCCTCAAGTTTCCCCAGTGCAATCGATCTCAAAAGTTACAAAAAGTAGGACGATTTGTTCTCGTCATTCGGATCACCTATCTGACAGTGCGATGTAAAGATTATCACTAGATCCCTCCAAGCCACGTCTCACAGCGGAGGAAAAGGATACGCTGTCGGCCAACATCCAGTTGCTTCGTGATGCCATCGTCCTCTTCACCGCAACTGGGGCGGCCCGCGGCGTGAGCGGCCACACTGGTAATGCATTGCGCGCATGACGAGATGCCTGATTAGTTGATTCTCGTCATCTCCATCACCAGGTGGAGCATATGATACCGTCCCTGAAGTCTGCATTCTCTTATCACTCTTTGAGCACTCGGAGAGATTCCATCCCGTGGTTTTCGATGAGGCTGGTGAGCGATCGTCCCTCCTACTCCATATATGCGCGTCGCTGATCTCAATACCTGGATAGGCCATCGTGTCGCGACGCAATACATTCTTGCAGCACTAGAGGGCGCAATTTCAACGGATCAGTTGCTGCACTACCGTGAAGCCAACTCCAAGCTTCCTGGTCACCCTGAGCTCGGACTGACTCCTGGAGTCAAATTCTCTTCCGGTCGTCTCGGCCACATGTGGTACGCCATTACTCTCTTTACAAAGCACTATACTACAAATCGCAATTGTCAGGCCTATGGTCAACGGTGTTGCCCTCGCCAACAGAGACAAGACCATTTTCTGTCTCGGCTCCGACGGTTCTCAACAAGAGGGGAATGACGCCGAGGCTGCCAGGCTCGCCGTGGCTCAAAACCTCAACGTTAAGCTCCTCCTCGACGACAACGATGTCACTATCGCTGGTCATCCCTCTCAATATCTCAAAGGCTATGACTTGACCAAGACGCTTGAGGGACACGGATTGAAGGTCATCACCGTCCAGGGTGAAGATCTCGATGCCCTATGGGGTGCTATCAGTGCCGTTGTATTGCACGATGGTCCGGCGGCAGGTAGGCATCTATCCTTTTTTCTGAGGATATGAAAAGGTTAATCAGCATCAGTCGTATCCAAGCGTGTCATGGCCCCGGGTATTCCCGATATCGAGGGAAGTCCTCATGGACACGATGTCATTCCGATTAAATCCGCTATCAAATACTTGAAGCAAAGAGGATATGGTGACAAGTTTGACGTTGATGGATTCTATACTACTATGAAGGCAGCTGCGCAGCCATACTCTTACACTGGGTCTACCAAGGAAGTTGGCGCGAACCGTGTCGTGTTTGGCGAGGCGGTCAACTTGGTTCTAGACAAGATTAGCAAGGAAGAGGCCGCGAAGAAGGTTATGGTCATCGACAGTGAGTGATTCGTGAAGGAGATTGACGACGGTTAAGCTGAAGAATTGGCAAGGTGATCTTGAGGGATCTACTGGTTTGAAGGTGATCCACCAGAAGCATCCTGAAGTGTTCATTCCTTCTGGTATAATGGAGCGCGGCAACTATTCTGCCGCTGCTGGCTTTGGTTTCGATGCCGACAAATTTGGCGTCTTCTCGACGTTTTCTGCATTCTTGGAGATGGTTTTATCCGAGGTCACCATGGCACGACTCAACCATTGCAATGTTCTTTGCCATTTCTCTCACTCTGGTGGTGAGTACGTCGCTCAAGAAAGTAGATTTGATTCTGATGATAATATCACCAGTTGATGAGGTGCGCTTGATATTTTAGCCTTATGACACAGCATTGATCGATGTATATCGATGTATTTATATCCAACAATCTAGATGGCAAGTACTTTCTCCATCGTATCTCGACGCGGTACTGATAAAGATCGTTCTAGGCTGACAACACGTGCCACTTTGGTGAGAATATCAAGAGGCATCGGGTGGTGGGGATCTAACGTTCGTTTTTAGGTGTCAACACCTTCTTCGCTGATAATGGCCTTGAGGATACCCATACTCATCTCTACTTTCCCGCTGATCCAGCTCAGATGATTGCCGTTATCAGACGCGTCTTCTTTGACCACGGTCTTCGATTTGTCTTTTCCACTCGTTCCAAGGTTCCCTGGATCCTCAAGGAGGACGGCAAGACGCGGCTTTATGACGAGAACTATGAGTTTGTTCCTGGCAAGGACGAGATCATTGCCGAGGGTAGTGCTGGATATGTTGTCTCGTTTGGCGAGATGTTGTACCGCTCTTGGGATGCTGTCCTGCAGTGCCGTCGAGCGGGGCTCGATGTTGGATTGATCAACAAATCGACGTTGAACATTGTAGATGAACAGACGATACGCAAAATTGGCCAAACCAAGTTTGTGCTCGTCGTTGAGTCACTAAACCGGAAGACAGGGGTACGTGTCAATATTATTGTGTGGATGATATTGGTGGTGACGTGTTTTTTAAAGTTGGGCTCCAAGTTTGGAACGTGGTTATTGGAGCGTCGGCTGACTCCGAGGTATGGATATATGGGTACGACAAAGGAAGGGTGCGGTGGCTTGTGGGAGCAGATTCCATTCCAGGGCTTGGACCCTCAATGTGGGTAGTTTTGTGATTTCGAAAGTATGGGAGACTAACACAGTGAGACAGCTATCATTGCCCATATTAAGCAATTGGCAGAGTAGATTCGGTATCGATAAAGTAGAACTGATGTACAATAGGAGAAATGTGACTGAAAGTTAGAAACCGAAAAGAAATGTAATTATTAATGCTACAACCCCAAATCCAATATCGAAATGTAATATACATCTGTTATACATGAATTATGCCCACAGTTGGGAACGCCATTGTTCGTAGTTGGCCTCGGGGACGTGCTCTATGAACCTGCCCTTTTCGCCCGCGGGAGGTGCTCTTTCCATTTCGTCCAGCAGGGAGCTGACGCCAAAGGTGCTGTTGCTGCTGCCTTGACCGCTTGTGCTCGTCGGTGCGGGCAGGGAGTGAGGGTCCGTGGCGGTACGGTCAGTGTCGGCGTCGATGTCGATGTCGATGTCGATGTCGGGGGTAGGGATATGGGAAGAGGGAGGTGCGGGAGGATGTGAAGGTGCTGGTGCCGGTGCTGGTGCTGGTGCTGGTGCTGGTGCGGGACAAGGAGTGGGAGCGGGAGCCTGAATAGTTTCTCTGGGATTGGGACGGCGACGCCATCGAGCGAGGCTGAAAAGCCCAATGGCTTTCTTGAACCGCGGCGGCGGCGGCGGCGGCAGTGGTGGTAGATCCGGTTTTTTTGTCGCTTCTAACCAATGCTGCTGACGCGTGAGAGGTGTAGACGTTATCGCTGAGGGGGAGGAGGAGGAGGGGGGGACAAAGAAGAGGACATTACCTTGATGCGCTTCGGTTTGCGGAGGAAGAGCTCGACGATGAGGTGGTTGGAGGACCGTATGCTGGTGCTAGTCGGAGGCATCGCTCTATCCCTCTCTCTCTCTCTGTCCCTCTGTCTCTCTGTCTCTGTCCCTCTGTCTCTGTCTCTCTCAAAGATGGTGGTTGGGTGGTTGCCCCGCTTGGGCGGCACCGGCTCGGCAGTTGTGGCTCAACCCAAGGCCCTCAAGCCCTTGTTTTGTTTACATGACCAGCGGAAGATCGAAGGAAGAAATTCTTGTGCGTGCCTGGCCCAGTGCCGGATCGTTTCTCCCGAAGAGCCGATCGCGTGTGACGCGATTTTCATCAAAACTTTTTTTCTCCCATAATTTCCCATCATCCCTAATGTAAGGGAAACTGAGAAGCCGACCTTAGCTCAGTTGGAAGAGCGCGAGACTGTAATTGGCTAACCCGTTTATGTGAAATCTTGAGGTCGCCTGTTCGAGCCAGGCAGGTCGGATTTTTATTTTTATTTTTTTCCCACTTCAATACACGTGGTGGGGAATGATCTCGTCTCTCCTTCTGCCTTTTGAGGATCCCTGCGCCGATGGACTCGGTTGTCACGCACACGCTCCTTCGATCTTCTGATGGCAACACCAAAGTCGTAAGCGAGAGCCTCGTATGGTCCGTGATGATTTCAGGCATATGGGCACGTCAACAGAGACGAACGCTATCTGCTTCCTCATACTATTTGCTTAGCAAGGTCGCCATCATGTCTCCTCCCCCCTCTCCACCCTCCTCCTGTCCGCGCTAGCACTTATCCCCATTCTTATTCCTTCGGCGCATAAAAGGCAGAAGAAGGACATGCGCGAGCCGGTGGCCCCGGGCTGAACATTATGGCAATCATCGAAGACAAAAACCAATACGACGACGAGAAGCAGATCGGCCCCTCCGCCGAGAACTATAGTGACGAGTTCAACCTTGACAAGGGGGTCGATAGGACGTACGAACTCAAGTGCAATCTGGGTATCTCCCTCGTGTTCCTTCCGCAGCTCCGTCTGATTGCTTGGCCATTACTAGTGAACCAATGCTTGCAAGAAGAGTACGGAACTCCCACTAGTATACGAGTGTACCCAACCCACTCATGACGAACCACCATATCGCAGTATCGGGTTCGGCCGCTACCAGCTCCAACTGTTCATGTTGACAGGCATCGGATGGATGGCAGACAGTATGTTGTCTCTCCTTCCTCTCTCTCTCACACCCTCTCCGAGTCTCTCTTCCTTCCTTCTGCTCTCTGATCACTTCCCTTCCATCTTTCACTTTGAAGACATCTGGCTCCAAGCCACCGCCATCATCCTTCCCCAAGTGTTCCAAGAGTTCAACCCCGTCCGCGTCGAGTTCAGCCAGCTCGCACTCTACGCAGGCTTGATCGTCGGAGCGCTCACTTGGGGTGTATTGGCGGACCTTATCGGTCGCAGGCTCTCATTCAACGTGCGTTTTTTTCTTTTTTTTCTTTTTCTTTCTTCTTTCTTTGATTCCGAGGCTTGACGACGTGGTTGAAAAGATCACGCTCTTCCTGGCCGGCATCTTTGGAATAGCTGCGGGAGGTGCTCCCAATTTCGTAGCCTACGCTTCGCTCGTGGCTTGTCTTGGGTTTGGCACAGGCGGAAAGTGAGTCTGACCTCTACTAGAACAGGAACACATGTTGACCGTCTTTGACTAGCCTCCCCGTTGATGGTACGTTTTGTCCATCTCTCTCTCTCTCTCTCTCTCTCTCTCTCTCTCTCTCTCTCTCTCTCTCTCTGTCCTGACCGGTGGTTGGGTTATGTTTAGGTGCAGTGTACCTGGAGAACATTCCACAGTCACACCAGGTACGTCCTAGTCTCTCTGTGGTGAGTCATTGACATGTGCTCATGTTATTGCAGTGGACTTTGACTCTCCTGTCTGCGTGGTGGGCTGTTGGACAGGTGGTTGCCTCACTCATCTCGTGGGCATTCATTGCCAACTATTCATGCGCATCCTCTGTGCCGGCTGGTCAGTGCCCAAAGGCACAGAATATGGGTTGGAGATACAGCTTGTGAGTTGCTCGCTTAGTTGGGATATGATGTGACCCTGATGTAAGACGAATGTTGTAGTTTCACACTGTAAGTCCCTCGACCCGTTAGACGAAAGACGTTGTCCGCTGAGTCCCACAAGTGGTACCCTGACGTTTGTCATGTTTATCCTGCGATTCGTCTTGTTCGATCTCCAGGAATCGCCCAAGTATCTGATTGCGAAAGGGAGAGATGAAGAGGCGTACGAGGTATTTCGTCTTGGCCGTGGCGTGTTGCGGTGGGTCTGATAAGAGCCGTTCCAAGGTCCTCCAACACATTGCAAAGTACAACCGCAAGACAATTCGACTGACCTTGGAAGATTTTCGAGCTATCGGTCACTCAGACATACAGCGTCCCACTTACTGGCAGCTGATCAAAGGATCGTTTGCACATTTGTCCATGTAAGCTCGGACTTACCACCTGTATCTCGATTGAATTCAATCTTGCACCAGGTCGCAGGTAAGGCCTCTCTTCAAGGGAAGAAAGCTTGCCATCAACACGTCATTGATCATACTCATATGGGGCGAGTCGAGTCCCTCCCCCCCTCTCTACATCGTTCACTCAACATCTGACAGGTTTCCTCGGACTGGCATACCCGCTATTCAACGGCTTCCTCACCTTGTACCTCGAAGCACGCGTACCAGCGGGGGACAGCAGCGTACACACGACGTACCGCAACTACACCATCGTCTCTGTCCTCGGCGTGCCTGGTTCGCTGATCGCGTGTGCGATCGTTGACTATACGCGCCGCACGGGCAAGTTTTCCGTCGGCGGACGCAAGTTTGCAATGGCAGCCTCGACGGCGTTGTCTGGCATATTCCTGTTCTTGTTCACTACTAGCAAGACGAACCCGGCCGTGCTGGGTTATTCGTGCGTGACGGCGCTCACCGAGTACGTTACCTTACTTTCATTTCCTTTTTTGGGAGCGAAGTTATATTGAAAAAAAAATTCATTGTTCTTACCGACTCGGTAGGAATGCGGTGCGTTTTCTCTCCGGATGTAACTGGTCGATGGCTGACGATGGCTGTGTGGGGTAGATGTATGGCGTGCTGTATGCTTATACGCCCGAGGTCTTCCCTGCGCCGCAGCGCGGTACGGGCGATGCGCTCGCGAGCAGCTTCAATCGAATAACTGGGATCTTGTCACCGATTATCAAGATTGCGACGACGTCGAGGAGCGGTGCGGCCCACGGCAACGTGGCGAACGGGTGCGTTATACTTGATGATCGTGATGGAAGCTCACATAGTGTACTGGCTGCGGCCTGTAATTATATTATTAGGCCCATTTTTGTGTCTGCGTCGTTGTTTATCGTCGCGTCCATCCTCATGTTACTTCTTCCCATTGAAGTAGGGCAATTCCTCCTCCTCTGCTCTCTCTCTCTCTCTCCCTCTTTCAGTGGCAGTGTGTTGATGACTTGTTTGTTAGACTGCGGGGAAGGCTGCGATGTGATTATAGCCAGAAGCCACGGTATAGTCTGGTATGGTGGGGTGGTGGTGGTGGTGGAGACAGTGACGTGAGTGGAGTGGCTGTCTTTTATACCAGGAAAGGGGGTTGGATGTGTTTGGAAAAAGTTACTGCATGCAAGCAGAAGGCTCGTTCCTGCAGGCTGGCGTGCGGCAGCGCTCAGGTGATATCAAATATATATATAAGAATGAAATGCGGACGTATTTGATAATTTCAATATGAGGGCTGTGAATGCCAAATCGCCTTTTGGGGTGCAAAGTTCTGCGATGGCTGCGGATTATTCAAGGTGACTCCTAAATTCGAACAGCCGCCAACTTCAGTTGTTTGAAAAAACGGCAGAAGCGACTGAAGTACTGAAGCTGAAGCTGACCGCTGACCGCTGAAGTTGAGTTTAAATTTCTAATCCTTAGTTTGGAAAAAATACTTATCAAGCCATGGTGCCAATGATGATGGTACCACTAAACCTTATACCTTATATCAGGATGCTGTATGTAAAACAATAGGCTGAATGAGGAATTCTGCGCCATGATATATAATGGGCTTGAGGTCAGTCTGAGACAGGGCTGAACACCGTCCGACCAAGACTGCTATTACGCAAAACTGCGTTGCTTTTCGGAGTCATTGGCGCCGATCAAAATGCGCCACCCGCATCAACGGCGACCCACTTTCCAACAAGCCAACCCCAACAGTTGCTGGTGCAAGATGACGCAAGTTGCTGCGATAGAACGGTACTAATCGATAATCATCGATATCCGACAGGAAACCCATTTCCCCTACTAAGTAATGGCTGGACGCAATTACTGCCAAATTAACAGGATGTACGTATTCATCCAGTTTGATGGATCCGAACAATCCGACGGAAGCACCCAACGAGCGGATATTACGACCAAAACTGGAGGTGGCGCGTATAAGAACGGACTCAGCTTTCACGAGGCTTCGAAACGAACGATTCTTTATTCTCCCTCTCTAGCAACAGCCCCTTGCCACTGCCCAGCCTAATATGAGTGGCGAGAAAAGCAATAAAGACGCGGAGGATTCGAATATTTATGACAAACGCGCTTCTTCTGGGAATAGCTCGGTCGACGATTTCAACCTTGAAAATGGGGTTACTCGACCCTACGAGCTAAAATGCAATTTGAGTGAGTGCGCGGTGGCTCTGAACTGTTTCAGGTATAGCTGAAACAAGTTGACAAGTAAATCAATGTCTGCAAGAAGAGTACGTTATACTAGTAGTAATCGCCGTCGCTTCCCTGTTGTCATGACCCACTTTGTGTCACCTACAGAATAGGTTTCGGTCGTTACCAGCAACAGCTCTTCGTTCTTAGCGGACTGGGATGGCTCGCAGACAGTTAGTTTTCATCGCCACCTTCCATCCACCGGTCACATTAGTATACATACCGATAGTCTCATCACTGGGACGGTCTACGTCGGGGATTAGATGGACCGACACCCAATTTCAGAGTGCTTAGTATGCTAACACATATCCCTAGATCTCTGGTTTCAAGGAGTCGCCATCGCACTTCCTCAGGTCCAACGAGAGTTAAACCCATCTCGAATCGAATTCGCGACCCTGGGTCTATATGCGGGATTGATAACGGGGGCGATGACATGGGGTGTCCTAGCCGACCTTATCGGTCGCAGACTATCATTCAATGTCCGTGGAGCCTTCGCTTTTCGTTTCAGCCCTATATCTGATAGCGATCGGATGACCGGCGGCACTCCTGTAATCTAGGTTACATTGTGTCTCGCAGGTATATTTGGGATCGCCGCTGGCGGCGCTAACGACTTTGTGGCGTTCGTTGCACTTGTGGCATGTACCGGCTTTGGCGTCGGGGGCAAGTGAGTAGGCTTCAGCAGACGAATTAGGCAAAATTTGATGTCGATCACTCCTTGTCGCAAGCCTGCCGGTTGACGGTACGTACGGGCTAAAATATTCGTTTCATTGATGGATGATTGACGGGAGGGAACAGGCGCGATGTTCTTAGAACATATCCCTCAGTCACATCAGGTTCTTATTTTGGGGATCTCAGGGGCCCTTGAGAATGCTGACAGTAATTTATCTAATAGTGGTTATTGACACTCCTATCGGCCTGGTGGGCCCTAGGTCAACTAGTAGCATCTCTCATCGCGTGGGTCTTCATCGGCAACTTCTCCTGCGATCAGAATGCTGCCGTTTGTTTGAAAAGCCAAAACATGGGATGGCGTTATACTCTGTTAGTAAGAGAACGTACCCATCGTTTGCCAAGCTAATGCGCGATTTTTAGTTTTACACTGTATGGTACTTATCAGTATGTTGGCGTATAGCTGATCTGGATACAGTGGGTGTATGACCTTCCTCATCTTCGTGCTACGCTTTATCGTTTTTGACATGCAAGAATCTTCGAAGTACTTGATTGCTAAAGGAAGAGATGAGGAAGCCATCGAAGTGCGCCTCCTCGCTCTTAATTCTACTTATCGCTATTTTGATATTTCATAGGTTTTACAACACTTGGCTCGTCGGAATGGCAAGACCATCACTCTTACACTGGAGAAACTGCGATCTATAGAAGACTCCTCAACCGTCACGCGCAGAACGTACTGGCAGTTGATCAAGGGTTCCTTTTCCAACTTATCGCTGTAGTGTATATCATCTTGCAATGGGTTTCTAAAACTAACCCAATTTCGTTGAAGATCGCATATCACGCCACTCTTTCGAGGCCGAAGACTTGCAATAAACACCACCATGGTGTTTTCCCTCTGGGGTGTGTGTAGTACAACTGCTTCACTGAAACTCGTCGTTGAGTGACTGATTCACAGCGTTGATCGGGCTTGCATATCCCCTGTTTAATGCATTCCTTGCGCTGTATCTTAGCAAACATGTCTCAAGCACTGACTCCAGTTTCAGAGTGACATACCGTAACTACACAGTTCTCTCTATTCTAGGAATACCTGGATCGCTTATTGCTTGTGTCGTCGTTGACTGGACACGCAAAAACGGCAAGTGGTCTATTGGCGGCAGGAAGCTAGTGTTAGCTATCTCCACCGCACTGACCGGAGTTTTCCTCTTCTTGTTCACGACTAGTAAGACGGAGGCTGCTGTGCTGGGATATTCGTGTGCATCAAGTGTCACGCAGTAAGTTTTCTCAAGACAAATAATGTATAATGGCGCTAACGGCCAAAAAAAAAAACAGAAATGCGGTGCGTTTCCATGGCTTTTTCTAATAATATTCAGAGGTTGATGATATGACAAGATGTATGGCGTTCTATATGCCTACACACCTGAGGTACCTCTAATATCATTCGTGCATAGGTTGGTCTTGATGTCTTATAATAGGTTTTTCCAGCTCCTCACCGTGGCACGGGTGACGCTCTCGCGGCTAGCATAAACAGGGTTGCAGGTATTCTCGCGCCCGTCATCAAGATCACCACGACATCGAAAAGCGGTGTGGGACCCTCTGCCAACGCGTAAGCTGATTTATGCCGTTGTGAATATGACGTTAAATTGTTGTAGACCTGTGTTTGTATCGGCTTCCCTATTTCTTGTTGCAGCGTTAGTAGCATTGTTCTTGCCTATTGAAGTGAGCGCTCCAATCGTGACAGTGCTAATAGGAAGGTTGATCTAATCCAATCCAGACGGCGGGAAAGGCTGCGATGTGAAAATAACTGCGTCAGAACATCTATCACATAGGCGCTTGTACTAGTTAGTGTGACATGTGACATGCTGTAGTAATCACACAGCCATACGTTCTCAAGCCTCCGAATGGGATTTTTTTGGAGCGCCGAATCCGCAGCGCCGTCCAGACAAGACAGGAAACAGTGTTGGGAAAGCAGGGATACGTACTTTGCATGCCTGGACAAGGTGGAGGTCGTCAAAGCAGGGGATGAAGGGGACGCCTGCGCTGTAGAGAAAAGGAAATATGAAAAAGACTGTGCAAGAAGTTGGGTACGCTGGTTATGTCAAGAAACATGCATCACGTTCTGTCACCTTACGTTCAACTTGACAGATTGATTATTTCAACCAACGCCGGGTGATAGCGGAAGCGCAGAAGGACAGGCTGGCGCGCGGAAATTAGGAAACAACTTGGGTTCATACCGATCGTATGCAGCAGTCAAATGATACAGAGGAAATTTTCCTTGCCGAACCTGACCATCCACCACCTATCCTTTGCTCAAATAGGATTAGTTCCCAACGCTATACCTTAAGCTTCAGGTCAGGTGTCTCTTGAATTGTCACTCAGGTACCAGGACCTTTCTTGAATCCGCCCTCTCCCAGGAATGTGTGTTTTTGACCCTCCTATTTGCGCATGTCATATGTCATACCCGTTGGTTGTCGCCCTCAAATACCGATCGATCATCTAGTGATTGACATGGAGCCTGTCATGAACATCAGGTGCTCACAATAAAGGTTCCGCAGACCTCGGCAATTTGATGCCCGGATGGATATCGTAATATCTCTTCTTTGCAACGCATCAATCTGCCAAATCCTAACTTAAGTGCCGTTGGGAGGGCTCAAGTCGACCTGGTCAGGGCAGGGCTCAGCCAACGTTTTTGATGTCTGGGCAATTAACAAAATGCCGTGCCTCATATCTGCGATGCCCCTTCCAAGCCACTGGCGCTCCTGCGGGCTGTAACATTCAATATTCATAGGTAAGCGGCCCGGTATTAAATGGGCAATCGGAGTCGCAATGTGGCGAGGCCCTGCCAACGTTCTTCACAATGGCACCGAAACTAGATCGATAAGGGATGGGCCGCACAACCCCCTTTCACCAAGATCTTGGAATGCAGCTTTTACAATAATAGACTCCTGATCCCCATGCTTATGGTTTCAAGGATATATTACAAGTCTTATTCTGAATGGCGTTCACATACTAAACCCTCCCCCTTCCTCCCTCAGTCTTGTCCTTCTCTGCACCTTCGACATGCATTCAGAACGCAGGTTATACTCAGACTTTTTCACTTCTGGCCTTTTGAACATAGCCGATTCGTCGAGTTCCAGGCGATTCAGTGATCCGTCACTCCATTCCATGTCGCTTGTGGCTCAGACACGAACGGAAACGCGAACATGGCATAGTGAATTCCTCCCGACCATTTCTACACCACCCTCATTACCATCTCGCGGGACGAAGGAGAATACCCATCTATACGCCAAGGCACATAGGCGGGTCTCTTCGTTCTTGCCAAGCTCTTCCAAGAACTGGTTCAGCCGAATGTATCGCTCGAGAGGCTCGCTGCGCGACAAGGATGCGGTACCGAGTAGGTGTCCGAGGGTCAACATTACAGATGAAAAGGTTGACGTCTGGATAACCTCCGGTGGACCTTATCTGCTGGATCATGAAATTTGGTGAGCGGCCTAAATGAATATGCTATTCATTATAACTAAATGGGCTTGTTTTTCAAGCGATTCGGATGATGTGTGGCTTCCCAGTCCTTGCCCTGACGATTTTGATGGAAAACCGGACGGAGAGAATTCAGGGTTGCCGGCAGCACTGGGATCACTATCAGCTCCACCACCGTCATTGGATAAACGTCAGACGTTGAGTCTGAAACGTCGGGAGAGGCCCACGTCAATCCAAACGTTACCATTGCCAGTACCCATATCATCCCGTCGCTCCTCGTTGCAGCAGTGGCCTTTCTCCGATAAACCAGAGAAGCGAAACAGTTTTAATCTCTGTGTCTGGAGAGATGAGCACCGCCTGCAAGATGACGACGCGGACATGGATTGGCGAGAGTTCCATGCCACTTTACTGTACAATACGGACACAGAGGACGATATTTAGATGATTAAGTTATTCGCTATCCTAGTTGTACGATAGCTGTGTTGATTACGTTACTTTTAGATCGTCGTTTAGAATACCCTCGAAATACCCGACACACAACACTTGGTTTGATGGAATCATTGATTAATTGTGAGTAGTTACAATGAATCACTTGATTGAATACATCATGGAGGAGATCGAGACGAGTGCAATACATAAAAAGAGAGAGAGAGAGAGAGAGAGAGAACCAGAAACAGAGACAGAGACAGAGACAGACAGAGAGATAGAAATCGAATAATCATACACAAGCTTGTTGATCAAAATGAAATGCAAATAGAATGAATATAAATGTAGGAAGGTCCTTTTAAGATCCTTGTTCTTGATATTTCCTGATCAGATCGCGTAGTCTAGCTTTGCCAAAGCCCAGATCTGGGGTAGATTGGGCTTTCATAGGTCCTGGAGACTTGGCAGAGTCCACAGGAATCATCAAATTGTTTATTGTCATTGAGCGTCTAGGAGGCCGTGCCAACGACGCAGTCGATGACAGCATTGGCGTCGCGAGAGACGACGAAACGACTGCGGGGACAGACGAAGCCTTGGCGGCGGGTCTGCTTTTTCCGGCAAGGCCAAGAAGCTTTGGCGACGAGTCGATTTGGCTAGATGCCTTATTCGTATCCGCCGATTTTGCCGATACATGTGTCCTCTGCGGCTGACTCGCTCGGCGCTCACTGATAGCAACGGATCTCTCGACACGTTGCGCCATCATCGGTTTTGGAGTGGCGATGGGGGCAGACTGCCTACGTGACAGCACATCTGCTGATGGACCCTTCGGCGACTTTGATGCTCCGGCGTTGGACGCTTCTTGTGCGGCCGCAGCCCAGAACGCCGCAATAGCAGTGACTCTGCCTCCCTTACTGCCACGGACTGATCTGACGTCGTGCTTGGCTTCAGGATCCTGGCACTGCTGTTTCGTAGCCGATGGCACCCGATTCAGAGGCTGTACGTCGGGTCCATTGGTCCAAACAAGAGCACTGCGCGACTCGGCCACCGTTAAGGCAACTTTCGATAGATCATTCAAACCTGCGTCAACAGGACCAAGCTTGCTTTTGCTTTCCCAACCATTTAATCCGCGTGCCCCTGGGTTCGATGCCGACCGACGCTGAATTAGTGAAAGTGCACTGGACCCCGCGGCCTTCCCGGCTTTCAGGTGTGCATGTGAATTAGGCATGCTAGTATCCCCTTTAACATTGGGCGTGGGCGCACAAGATAATATAGGAGTAAATGGGTGCTTCGAATCCTGATTGATGTTTGATGGACGTTTGGTGCTGGCAACCGACATATGGTAACGTGTACGGTTCGTCTCCCGCTTCTCCGGACTAATTGGCATGAAACCTGACGAACGAGGGTTTGGCGCGGAGGCTGGAACGTCCAATTGTGCTTCAACTGGATTCAATAGGGGCGCGTGCACCGTCCCATTGTCGGCTGCAGCGACTTCGGGTTGTATTTCCTTTGCTCGGGTAGAGGTGCTTGCCCCGCCCGCAGACGCGGTTACGTCGTAACGTTGTGCGGCTGGTGCCAGCTCCGACTTAGGGTCCTCGGGTGGCAGTGCGTCCGGTTCAATGGACCCGAGCCAGGCAGTGACACGTCCTTTCACAGATTTGCGCAGCCTATGCCCCTCCTTTTTCTTACTGCTCTTCTTGCTCCTCATAGAGCCTTCCCTACTCCTTCCGCGCGATCCTGCTTCATCCTCCAGCTCACTGTCGACCACAGGATCACCGGTTTGATGCTTATGCTTTTTCCTTGGTTTCCCTTCTTCCCGGCCATCATCCCCAGAAAAACTGGATTTGGATTTAGACTTGCTTCCCACAGTCCCCGCGCGGTGCGTTCTTTCATCGGAATCACGGTCTTCGTGAGCTTCGTGTGCAACTTCCTCGTGTGCGGCGGGCTCGTGCCGCTGTTCGACCTCCCTCGCTCTCCTATCAGCTTCCATAGCCCATCCACCATCGGCTAAAGTTAGACTGGAGATGGCCGAATCTACATTCAAGCCATCATCTTCAGCGTCACCGCATATCCGGCCAGCCGTAATCTTGATCGGCGACAATCGACCCTTGGTCGGTCGAGCAGAGCCTTCAGCCTCACCAGCACCAACCGGCAACGCGACAGCGCCGTCGGAAAAGAGATCGCGAGCGTTGGGAGAACTCGAAAATGTACGTTCAATCTTCTGCGTCCCGACCTCCGCAAGCAGCCGTCGCTCAAGAGCGTCCAGTCCACTTTCCACGTTTTCCGGTCCGATCGTATCCGAGAGGCTGCTCCTCACGTAACGTACAGGGGTGATGGCCGTCAGAGTCGGTGTAGGTGGGGCTTTGTCCGCAGGAGCAGGAATCGGCGTCGGAGGGATTTCGTCTGGCTCAGATATCTGCTCCTCCGATTTGACGCGCTCTATGCCGAAATAGTCCGACAACCTGGCTTCCGAAGGTGATAGGTGCATCGGTGGCAGAGTCTTGTTGATGTCGGTCACCATCTCGAGGGTCTGCTTCTGTTTCCCCTTGTTTTTGCTCCGTCCCTTTCTCTTCTTTTTTGATGTTATATACAGATTCGGCTCATCTGCTGCCTCCGCAGCCATTCGTTCCAGCTCCTCAACCATTTCAGTGCGAGACATCGATGCCAGCGACGCTTTGGATATTTTGGAAATGGGTCGGGGAGAGCGTAACAGAGAAGCGGCAACATGCGCTACAAGTTGAGTTGGCACCGGGACACGCAAAGGATCACTGAATTCGGCTTGAGGAGGTAGAGCTCTGGCTTGGAGTGTTGTCTCCACAGTGGACTGAGCATCGGGTGGCGACTGAGGCAAGGGGAAACGATGACTCTGAGGCGATACCGATCTATGTCGGGACGACATATGCAGATGATGTGCTACGCGCGACGCGCGCTCTCCTTTGCCCTCTTCTGGTGCCAGATCTGGTTGTTGTCCCAGCCATGATTCGTAATGATGGAGTGGCAGTAGTGTGTGAGCGCCAGTAGTCGGCAGCCCAGATATACTAGGCTCAGCATTAGAGTAGGATTGACTTGTGGCGAGCGCACTGGCAGGACGCGCGGGAGGTAAGTTTTGATGCGCTGGTGGAGGCAGAAGCGTCATCAATGGGTACGATGGATTAACTGATGATATATATTGATGAGGGAGCGGTGATGGCGATGATGGCAGTGGCGGCGACAGCCAGACGCGGTTTTGGTTGGTATATGCAACAAACATAGGTAATGGGGATGATAATGCAGTGGGTGGTGGTGAGCTAACTGGCGCGGGATATAGTGCATATGAAGCAGAACTGGGATATGGAACAGGGATTGGGTAAGAGAAGGGATCAACGGGCGAAGTGTGGGGGGCCTGCTCTTGAGGCAAAACCATAGGCAGATCGGGTAGTGCCAGAGGACTGACAATCGTCACGGGTATGTCCAAGACGAGATCTTTGCTAAAGTTGACATCGTCAGAGACCAGCGATCAAAGACCCCTTGGTCTAGAAGCCCACCTTCCGATGCCCATGTTCATTTTGACGCTCGCAACGCACTGTACGTTGAATATGCTTTGCGTTTCTCGGGGCCTGTCGTCGCCTTCATCGTGGTAAACGTTACCTCTGACCCCCCGCGCAGTCTTGGGTATGTCAAATACCAGGTTGGCGATTCCCTCGCCTCCGGGATGGATGATGTACTCCGGACCATGAAAAGCTACATTAGTCAGGGTATCTGAGATCTGGAGTGGCGGCTTCTCGACTGAGGAGACGCTCGGCAGAACTAAGCGCCGGTAAAGGGTTAGCGTTAGGCCAGTGTTCTGCAGGGCGCCACGACTCCTGTTAGGTAGCCACGCCTGTTAAACGGGATTGGAATGCTTACTGTCTTGGCAGAGCGGTTCTTGACTTGGAGCTCTAAACACGCACTCTCCCCAGCCGTGATGACATCTCCTCCGATGATACTTCCTTGCATCCATAATTTCCCGTTTTCGCCAACTGTAGTCGACGCGGTGTGTGCGCCGTTGACATAGTCGGCGAGCACCACGTCATCCAAGCTGTCGACAACATCGATGACTTTTCTCTCGGTGACGAGCCTCTTCTCGCCCCTCCAGCATACGCTTGCGCTAGCACGCAGCTCGTACTTGACTGTCGCCAGCCCTCCACCAAAATTGGCGGTGGGTGGGCACGTGATGGGAATTGGCAGCCGAAAGAGGAAAGTTGACAGACCGCGGCGTGCGTGGTAGTGGTGCGAAGGCAGGGGCGGGTCTCCAGGTTCCGCATGCGCCTGTACCGCATTAGAGGGTGGTAATCCAGGGCCCTGGAACAGCCGCTGAGTATGTAAAAAAGTGCTAGTTGCAGAATGGTCCCTGGACGACAACTCTGAAAAACATCAGAAAACGCAGAAAAACAGGGAAAACGGCAGCGAAAAAACGCACCCTGGATGCCGAATAACTCTACCATTATCATACCAATACCGAGTCCCTTGTCCGCTCTACATTCCATTTCCATCTTCCCACTGACGTGTTTTCCTGCGACAAACGTTGGGTCTGCAACAGTGATGAAGACCTTGACCTTGGGGTGATGCGCAATGGCATTCATAGGCTCTGGTCGTTCAGGTAACGCCATTATTATGATTGACCGTCTTTCTAGCGATATTGTCCGAGTTTTTTCTGCGAATGTTTAGTGGAAAACGACAGCCCGTGGATGCTGCAATAGTGCGCTCCGAGGAGAGGTAAAATCCAGTAAAAACATTGTAAAATGAGTAGGAGTCGTCGTTGCAGAGCCGAAATCCTTGATTTACAGCAAGTGCATCCTCGTCGTCGTCGATAGCGTTGGGAGAACAAGCGGTGTTTGCACGGACCCAGCCAAACTAGGAAGGTGCCTTCGTTGGCTGCGGCGAGCTATTATAGACCACAGTAGGGTAGAGCTAGGTAGTATATCTAGAGTTTCTAGAGCATCTGCGATAACGGAAGAATAGTAAAAGGTTCAGTCTTTGCTACAGCAAACCGAGGCCACCATACTAGACCATTTTCACTGCAAAGCGACACTAGCCGTCCCTGAAGAACGCTTGTAATCGGGTATAGCTTTCTATCCGCATCACAAATCAGGATCCATTTCCCTGCCTAACCCAGGTCACTTGGAACGAAGGGCTACGTGATGAAATAAACCTACCGAGGCTAGCTCATGAAATTTGCACACCAAAGCGCAAGCCAGCGTGAAATACGTGAGGTGACCGCGCCGGCACTTGGTTCTTACCTTGAGAGTAAGGGTCTCATTATGAGTCTGCAAAGAGCGAGCTTCAGAAGGTGGGCATGCAGTACGAAAACAATGTACTGGGATCGTGAGAATGAAATAGTCTCCTGTGAACTCGATTGGCACCTGGTGCGCGTTATGAAGCGTTCGACTGCTATACAAGATGTCCAGGAAGGGTATGCCATACGAATGGGGCGCGGCCGTGGATGAGCGGAACTGAATCTGCATGCGACGACGCAAAGTAGGGGTGACGTCCAAGACTTGCTGAATGTTCGCATGAATGTCGTGGCCTAATAGGCTGTGCGCAAGGCTGAGCCTGAACGGACCCCCCACGGGAGCCATTGCTAATTGATCCTGAGAGAGAGAGAGTCAATCCATGAATCCGTGAAAATTCAAATTCAAAATTCAACGAACACAGAGGTATCGGAAATGCGACTGGTAGTTCATCGCGGTACATTCGGTACCACAAGATATGTATGGCGTTCTTGCTACACGCATCAATATGCAACGCTGATGTCGAGAGAATGAGTAATCGGTCATATGAACCGGAAATCCAACTCACTAGGTAGAACCAGCATATTCTCCCAGCTTCAGGTTCCGTCACACAACGCAAATTCCTCACAGTTGGAGGAACAGTCTGAAAGCCATTGTCGCCGCTCATGCGCTGCGGTATAACCATCACGCTAGTGGTTGCTCTGCTCGCTACTTGACCGAGGCCAACGCCCAGCGAATCCGTTTCCATCACCTTTGTAAAGAGTTAGCAATGGTATACATGGGAAGCATCTCGATAAACTTACACCAGGCGTGTGCGCCGAGATTAATGCGTTTTCGGAACTGGCACCCATGCCTCCCTCTCCAACCTCTTCGCTTTGATGATGGGCAAGCGGTCCATTTACATTAATGTCGGCAACTGCCGACAGGTTAAACTCGTCTGTCTGGTTTAACTGAGCCGCGACCGACAGCGTCGTTGAATATTCCGAAAGTATGACATCCTGTGTTATAGGTTGGGATGGCGGTTGCTGCGGTTTTGGTGGTTGGCTAGTAAGAGTGGATTAGGCGCCTGCTCACCCTAGCCGAATCACGCTCGGACTGACCTCTTCGTTTGTAGCATATACGCACGCAGTGCTTCAGCACGTTTCCTGCAGGACTTGTCAAGTTTATCAATTAACGTCTATTAACAAATCAGTAAGAGATAGTAAGATCAAGAATAAGGTGAATTACGTTGATGCTTGCTTCGTCAATAGGTAAACCCTGGATTTGGCGCTCCTGAATAAGGTGTTGACGTTCCATTTCATCGACTGTGTCTATCAGAGATTTGGCTGGTGGAAGTAGACGCTGACATTGAGGAATCGATATAGATGGGATGTTTCCTGGACTGTTAAGTACAATGGACGACATTTGGAAGGGTAATGAGCAAGATCGAACATGAAGCAGCTTTATACCCAATAAGAGGCCACGCTTGACCAGCGACATTTAAAGCTGTCCATCAAAGCCGGCCGCCATTCCGCAAACAAAGAGGAGATGAACGTTGGGTGGTCCGTTAAGCTGTTTGACAATGTAATCATGGTGGCAATAACAATTGTAGCGACGGACCCTTCAGCTTCAGATATGCATAAACGTCGTCCGCTTCTCGCCAACGACCGTGTACCCTCTGTCTGCCTTTCTTTCCTGTCGCTGCTGTTGCTTTGTCCGCACCAGTTCCTCGGGGACGTTCTCCACCTCTACCAACTCCTTCACCTGCAGAATTTTTCCCGCGGCCTCGGGCGAATGTCGGTGGTAGACTGTTTGCATCCGCCGGTGCAGTCCGAGAGATTTGAGCGTGCCTTGCTTCCTCTCGCCTAACGAAATGGCAGAGCGGCGAAGCGTTATTTTGAAGTGCGTTGCTGGGGCTGCTTCACTGGTTGTGGTAAGCGTCCGACATGTCGATGCGCGCGAAAACGTCTGCGCAACAGAACCGACACTTCTGCGACACGCTAAAACTGCTGCCATTTTCGCCTGCTAAACTCAACTTCAACGTGTTCGTTCGCAGCAGGAAGCACTTTCACCTGCTTCTCAGACGGTTTTGACGTGGGCTGTATTTGTACATGTTTGTAACGGCCGATGACAACCTGACTAATGATACGATACAGCATTGCCCCATTCCCATGTCGGCCGACGCCCCCACTGTCCACAGTTCTATAGCAGAGGTCTGGTACCTTAAGGACATTAGATTGGGATCAGGAGAGAGCATAAGGCAGTTTAAAATCATCACACAGAACTTCAATGGGTCTGTTTGCCTCCGTCATCGAATGCTCGCTGACATTGAAATTTGAATATTAGGCCGTGCTCCCTAATTGCCATATGTGAGCACTCAACAGATGCTCTGTTAACGTTTTGCTCATCCCGGGCGAATAAGGCAATATTCTGATCCTGCGCGGAGATATCACCATTTTACCTCCAGATCGCCAAACAGTATCGTACGAGTTCCTGTCACAGCTGGTTGCTGAATATCTGCTTGCAAATGCCCCGGGAGTAGACGTATCCGCTGCCCTTTCAATTCTGCCATATACCCAAAGTAAGAAGTCATGCCTCGTTGACGATTTCAACTCAATGATGAAATAGGAGGGATGGACTTGAACCCCGTCTTCACGTCTCCATTTAAATTTAACCCGTCAGGGGATGGTCAAGAGCTTAAGCTGTTTGACCAGACTAATATGAAGCTGGTCCACGGTTGGTTGGTTGATCCCGACAGCGCAGAGGCTGTGGCCGTTACCTCGGCCCAAGACTACGACAATGCTACCATTCTAATTGCGGAGGCGGATCATCTCGCAAATGGGCAACTAGTCATTGATGAGACCGATTTATCGCAAGCGGGCTCGTCTTCTGATCCCAATCATACCAACGGTCACGCGAAATGGAGTGAGGAACAACAGAAAAGGGTCGAGCAAGGTTAGAGGTCGCGGTTGTCGGATTACTCGGAAACTTACTCAGCGTTCCTCGTCCAGCCGTTCAAATCAGGCAGTTCCTTGACACTACATGGTCGCAATTCACGTACCACGGGTTGTTCACTCTCTCCTCTGTCCTTGAACCCGGCTCTCTCGTGGCTTTGTTTCGCAGCTCGCACCTATCCGTTTTATACAAGTCGACAGCGGAAGTCGACACGAATGGTCCCGCGCTGTACAACCTCGTAACTGACCAAGCGTTCCTCCACGAGCCGTCTGTCATCTGGGAAAGAATCGATGATGTTGACTTTAGTTCTTCGATCTTCGTTGATTCGGATTTCATAAAATCTAGTCCCGCAGGGGGGGATTTTGTAGGACAAACTGCCGAGGACGCGTTACGAGCCGCGGTGGCTGCAGAAAATGCCAATGAGTAGGTTGTTGCTCAAACCCCGCGTTTTTGTGCTAAGCCCTTTCACAAAGTCTGGCGCTTGCACGGCAACTTCAAGCAGAAGAAGACGACATTGTGCATAGGCAACATGAAAAATACTTGCGACAGGAGCGTGCGCGGAAAGAACAGGCGATGATTGCTGAACGAGAGCGCCTAATACAGGAGAGGGAATCGAAGATCAAAACTAGAAAGATCAAGAAGCCGGACTGTGTGATTATGTAGGCGTCTGTACTGTGGGTGTATGTATGTATTTCATTTTGGGTAATACCTGATTCCGGAAATTTATTTGTAGTCACGATTTCATCATCGTCTCTTCCGCCCACCCAACAGATGTCGCTACAAGACCCCTGCATAGACATACAAAATAACCCTTTTTATTGCCCAGCAATCCCAGCCAACTACTTTATCGCCTCTCTCAGGCGCAAACGCGACAAACTCCGCGCAAGAGTGCATACATACCGAAACAAGCGGATCGTTCTGGACTCATTTTCTTCTGCGCTTGAAAGATGTCTGTTTAGAGGCGGAGGCGACGGTGATGATGAATACGACACCAAAAGCAGAGGAGACGACCCACTAAATGCCCATATTAGTGCGCATATATCCACTAGGAATGGCTTGACCAAGGGACGCAAAGACTCGGCTAGCGCTAGAAGTTCTCTACTGTACGCTGGCCCATATCCGACCTCTGGTGACTCCCTGGATTTTGATAGCTTTGTGACGGTACCTCTCGCTCCCACCGCTTCGTGCGGAATGAATGAAAAGGCTATTGTCCCCTCTGGCTTTACGACTCTAAATGACAGTTTTGGAAGACCCTTGGTTACAACCAGTCGTGCTTATAGTCTTGCACCGCGCACTCTGTCTCTTTGGGATGAGCTTTCAACGAATGAGCTCTCAATGGACGACCCAACAAAACCATTTTCCAACCCCAAACGCAAGTCGAGCGAGAGCGACTCTTTTAATGATTTTGACACTGGTAAGCAGACGAAGCGCGCCAAATCCAATCTCAGCGTCAGCGATACCTCTTTTTACGTCACCGTCCGCCGAGAAAAGTTACAGTTCTTGCGAACCTCCTCGACCTCGCACTCAACGTTGACCTCCCAATGCGAAGCCTTTCCATTTGAACATTCTGGAATAGATGACCCTGCCGATTCATTGCGAGCCGGCACGCATATAACTATTCCCCGATCCAAGAAATGGACAGGTCCCTTGGAAAACCTGCAAGATGTTAGCAATGATGACTTGCGAGAGCTCTTCGGAGTGTTGCAAGGTGCTTTTGGTTTGCGCATATATGGTGTCTTTCTTACCCATTTTTAAGACGAGCTGTTCGGCCCACGCCTTGAGGCGGAAAATGACATGGAAAAACTGGTGGAAAAACTCGATGCGATGTTTCCCGGGATAAGGATTAGAGCCCGACTCGATGAAAGACTGAAGCAGGGCGCTAGCCATCAAACCATCGTAGACTTTCTTGCGGAGAATGGTAAGCCCTGGTTATCGTTTAGATGGGCAAAGAATGACAAGAGTGTCGTAGGGCATTTGAATGCCAGTGCTTTGGAGTTGTTTAGGGCATCTCAGATAACCCGCATATCGCTTAGCGAGTCTTTCAAAGACTATAACGGACTAAATCTCGTGAGCGACGAGTCATTCTTTGGTATGGAATCCGATTCGCACTTGTGATGGCTGACTCGTATTTAGCATTTAGCAAACCCAATAGTTATCGGTTTCTGACTACTCTATCTCTTGATGGGTTATGTCTTAATATTCCGACGTTATCGCATTTGCAACACCTTCCAAAGCTGTCCAAATTGTCACTATTTGACACCGGAATAATCAGTGAAGCGTAAGTCGTCTTTGCTAGTGCTATGCGCATTACCATGGAGCACCTGTAAAGATTGTTTCACCTCGTACCCCTCAAGTACACACTTACACATCTCAATGTCGCCAGAAATCCTTCGATCGATGACGATGCAGTCCCTGCATTGCTCAAAATGACGAAATTATCGTACCTGTCGATTGCAGAAACGTCGATACAAATGCCTGGGGCGCGCAAGCTCGTCACTGATCACATCTCGACTGGTCAACATATCTCGATCGACTTTCCCCACTGGTGCCACGACTATATGGCCGGTAGGTCTTCCTCCAGTGGCTCTCGTGGATAAGGCTGATGCTACTGATGCTGTTAAGTCATGGAAAGCAAGTATCTGGTTGAGATACCTCCACCGTTGGTATCTAATCCGTTGTTGTGCAGCCGCCTGTCTGCGGCGGCGCTCAAGAGGAACCTTGTTGCTCATGCTGCAGTTAACCGTGATGTGAGTACGGGTGGAGCGAAGAAGGATATGGCGGATCGCTTGAGAAGTCTGTTGGAGATGAGGTTGGCGGACTTGGAGGTGCGCCGGTTGATCCGGGGTACAAAATAGGACGAATAATGGAATGTAATTTGTATGACGTAAACGTTTTCTCGCTTCTTGGGGGGATGCAACGTTTAGATTTCGGGACCACCCCTGGCAGCACTTTAAGAATTATCCCACCCCTCACTAGGGCCAGTCCTTTGTTCATGTGAAACTGACCTAAGAGGCCTACCCTTCCTTGCGCTATATTTGGCAACGGCTCTCTTCCCTTTTTTTTTTTTCCTTTCCTCGTTTAGACCTCAAATTCCCAATCTCGTTTCTCATCATCTCGCGTGCACCGCAAACAGTTTTCCATGATTCCAGTCATCCCTCCTGACAACGTTCATGTTCTGTAGAAGTTTCCGCTGCAACTGGTAGGACACAACGCACAAGTGTGCGTGCTCCCAAGGGACACTATTCCTTCGGATCGCCAAGACAACATATTGGTGTTTGGCGGGTCGCTGGGCGTCGTGCGCGTGCCTTGATTAGGTGGATGATGTATCTATTGCACAGCTACGACTCGGTCTTCGATCTTACAGCAGGGCGACGAAGGTTTCCTCACCTATTAAAGTTAGGCGACAAATGAACCGCATAAGCGGGAGCACGAAGAAAGGTGGAGTAGCCTCTTCACCTCCCCGGGAGACGCACCTTGTTTTGAGGCGAACGATGCGGCCGACTGGGTAGAGTGGCACTGCAACGTAGAAAAGAATACATCAGCTTGTGGAGCGCGACGAGGCAGGCCACCTGATGGGCATCTTTCCGTCAAATCTTGACTACCTTTTGAGCGCGCCTCCGCGGCGACGCAAGGCTTTCCGAAATTATATTCATCAACCAGGTTACGGTCCCGCTCGGTACTGGGACTAGGCAATTAATCTGGAGTGGTAGATGGGCGTGATGACCAGCGTCAATGGCAAGTTCTAACAGCGTGCATGATGTGGATGATAATGAAAAGGAGCGAAACTGAGTAGAACGGATTATGTAGGCCATCCCATCGTCAACCGCACGATCAGTCAGCCACTGTTAATACATGTATAAAAATATCAGATTATTGGACAAACCACGACGGGACTTCCACTGAAAGGAAACTCTTTGTCGCTTTAAATGTGCTGGGACATGCTTGCATTTTTATTCCCCACTCTTATGGTATGTTAGGATCTCTGGCAAGAGCTCTTCGGAGCGCTGCAAGGTGCTTGTTTTCGCATACCTGTAGTCTTTCTCTCCTATTTTTAAGACGAGCTGTTCGGCCCGCGCCTTGAGCGGAAATTGACATGGAAAAAAACTCGATACGATGTTTCCTGAGATAAGGATTCAAATATTCAAGCCCGACTTGATGAAAGACTGAAGCAGGGCGCTAGCTATCAAACCATTGTAGACTTTCTTGCGGACAAGTACACACTTACACATCTCACGACTATGACTACTACAACTACTACTTAATAGCGACATCGTTTCTCCCAACTAATTTGACTGTCAAAATGTCAGGAATGATATCAGCATACAATATTAAGATCACTTGCTCTTGCATTGATGATTGTTGAGTAAATATTTCCTTGATAACCACTTGCCGCATTGGAGGCACAGAAAATGAGGACCTCCATGTCGTTTTGTCGTCATCCAGTGTCGTTTTAAACTAGCCATCCCAGAAATGACTGCGCCGCATCCTTCACAACGAAATTTGGATACTCCAACGACAGCTGTGCGGTAAAAGAACTGTTGCGACGCCAAGGTATAGACTTTCAAAGCCGACCACTGGCCATCCGGGACGTTGGGTATGCTGAGAGCATCGTTGTTGACAGTCGAGGGTGCACCATGATTCATCATAGGCAGCGCGACGGTCTGCATCTAACGTTATAGAAGCGTAACGCTAGACGGAAAAGGATGATCACCTGGGGGTGATATAGTAGATCCTGGGAGGCATAATGATTAATGCCTCCAGAGTAGAGTGAGTTAGAGAAGAGGATGTCGTGTGTTACTGAGCAAAGGGGTACTATTTATACCTTAGGAAACCAACCTGGGCCATGTCTCGAGTTGTTTGCCTGGCTTCAAGTTCATGTATGAGTCCGAGGAGGGAATTAACGTTTGCGCGCACTGCACATACGGAGGCGGCTCTATATTTAACTCAGGGACCAATATATATTATAATTCGAAGTCTGCCGCGCTGGCCAAAACCTAAACCTTCTTTCCAATCTCTACACACAACTCGTCCAAAAGACTGGAGACATGGGTGTCTCTCTTTCCCCCCGTGTTCTGAGAGCGCTTATATGCTGTTGTCTGCTCCTACTAGCATCTTGCCGTCAATCTCCTTAACCCTTCCCCTGGCAGGCTGAAGATACTGCATATGTTGGGCGCGCCTCAAGCCAGCAATGGTGAAAGTAGTAGCGCAAAATAGCGCTTAATATACATAACGAGCCCGGTGATAGCGTAGGACGACGCCAACCATGTGCACGTGTACGAAGGGGCCTAAACAAGGGGGAAAAAACAGCCAGCAATGCATCTCCCGCTCTTCAACAACCCTCACTAGGCGCACCTAGGTAATGCCATTCCATGACGCAACCAGTGGAGGACCAAGGATGAGTTGCCAGTGAGTACTATCGGTCGCTTCATTATCTTACCAATCATACATCGAAAGCAAAACTCGAAGGGAAATCCAGGGAGCGAGCAGGGGGAGAAAGCAAGGGGCGCTGAGACAGACAGAATTGAGTACAGGCGGGCATCGTTCAAACAGCACAAGCCTCACTACTGTCTGGTTATTTGGAAGCGGATTTCAACATGAGGTGTGTGGGCATACTCTATTTGTGTACCTATATCGCAACTAACATTAGCGCGGCTGGGCGTCAAGAAAACGCGCGGGACGAATTAATACAATAGCTTGGCGTCCAACCAGAATGATAATAAGATGTGTAGGACGACAAAGATTGCACGAGTGCAATATATTAAAAGGCGACTGGTTAACTCGCATTTGTTGCCCTCTACACTGCTCATTCCTTCCTCGCATTTTTGAAGATGTGATGGACGCCACATGGAACCAACAATTCAAAAAGAGTGTCTACACTCGCGGGGAGTAAAAACCCTTAGCTGTTGATAGCAAATTCAACTGAGATTACCAAAGACACGAAACTTATCCTCATGATGGGCGCGCAAGCTCGTCACTGATCACATCATGACTGGTCAACTCACTGGTGACACGACTATATAGCTGGTAAGTCTTCAAGTGATGTTTGTGGATGACACTGATCGAGATGGACCGTGTTCCTGAAGGCAATCGTTTTGACGAGTTTGAAATTTGGTGGAGACTCCACCGTTGGCGTTGAATCTGTTGCTGTGTAACTGCCTTTCGGTGGCGGCGCTCAAGAGGGACCTCGCTGTTCATGCTGGAGGTGGGGCGAAGAAGGGTATGATGAGTAGTAAACATTCTCTCGCTCCTTGCTCAATGGGTCCAGGATTCGCACGATCATTACCCCTCCGTCCCGATCGCCGTCACAAGGGGCCCATTCATCCTCAACAGCTTTTTTACCAACACAAGGCGTACTTGGTTTCCAGGGAATGGTAGCTCTGTATTTATGCTGCCGTTTGATACTACATCATGACAAATTCCTGGCGACATCACAACTACCGTTTCTCAAGTTCAACCTATTCAATTATCAATATGTCAAACATTCAATATTCAATCCCGGATCACTTACTCTTGCATCGATGACGATCCAGTAGATATTTCCTGGATAACGACTTTCCGCATCGGGAGCACGGAAAACGAGGACCTCCATGCTGTTTGGTCGTCGTCCAGTGTCGCTTTAAATCAGCCATCCTATGAATGACCTCGCCACACCCTTCACAACGATGATATTTGGACGCCCCAATGACAGTCGTGCGATAAGAGAACTGTTGCGACGCCACGGTACAGACTTTCAAAGCCGACCACTGGCCGTCTGAAATGCTAGGGAGGCTGAGAGCGCCGTTGCTGACGGGCGCTTCATGATTTATCGTAGACGGCACGACGGTCTGCATCTAGATGAATTCAACGTTATACATGCATAACCCTAGTAGACGGAAGAGGATAATGACCTCGGGGAGATATAATAGATCCTGGGAGACATAATGATTAATGCCTTCGGAGTAGAATGGGTTGGAGAAGATTTGTGAGTTCATGAAGGATATCGAGCGCCATGGAGCAGGAGGGTATTTAAGTCATTTGGAACCCTGCCTATGCCATGTCTCGAGCTGTTTGCGGGCATGGCTTAGTGTAAGACGCGGCGAATAAAGTTGCGCGAAAGACAAAGTTTGCCGCAACAACGCCCGAATTTCCTGCTGTGCTGTGCACTATCACGCGTGTCATTATCACGTGACGTTCCAAAATCGGAAATACTAAAAATAGCCAATCGACCAACTGAGCCGTCATTGTGTCTCCAATGTGGCAAGCCGCTGTCCAGGAAATACCTACTTGATCGCCATCAATGCAAGAGTAAGTGATAGGGCGACTTGATACCATATGTCATTTGTTATATGGACAAAGTGTTATTGTACTTTCACGGTTGTATGGGTCTAATCGTGTTCTTGATTGGTGAATACAGTTCTCGAGCTGTTTGCGGGCATGGCTTAGTGTAAGACGCGGCGAATAAAGTTGCGCGAAAAGACAAAGTTTGCCGCAACAACGCCCGAATTTCCTGCTGTGCTGTGCACTATCACGCGTGTCATTATCACGTGACGTTCCAAAATCGGAAATACTAAAAATAGCCAAGCGACCAACTGAGCCGTCATATTTCTTGCGGGACGTCCGTGGCGGAGATGGTTTATATATTCGGTGCCTGTGTCATGTTCGACATAGCCACATAGTCCGTGGCTGTGCACGCTTGTATTCCCGCTTTCTGCCCTCAAGTTTCGAGTCACAAGATGCATTGACAAATGGCCAGAAAATATCGTCGCCTTAAACCCAATCTCTTTTCTCATCCTACCCCACCGATACTGCCTATTCATCATCTCACGTGCCGTCACCGACTCACCGCAAACCACCCTAACAAATTTCCATGATTCCAGCCATTCCTCCCGACAACGTTCATGTTTCATAGAAGTTTCCGCTGCAAATTTTGTGAGTAAATAGAAATTAACTAAACGGAAATCATTATTGATATATGCCACCCGTTTTAGGTTTTCCGCAACCAGTCTCAATGTTCAGATCGAATGGCCAGAGAAGAGAAAAGAGCATGTCGACATGTGACACAGGAAGAAAGAAGAAGATTTATGGAAGAAAGAAAGCCGCTCATTGGCGACAACCGGTAGGACACAACGCACGAAACGCAAGAGGGGTGTATTTGAAAGATGTCACGCGCGAGTGTGCGTGCTCCCAAGGGACACTATTCCTCTCGCTGCCACCCCAGCATTAAGGAAGGGGGATGGTAGGAAATCGGAGACCACATGTCCTCCCGCCGAACACATTCGCTCAAGGCGGTTACGTCACATGCACCGGAGGGGTGTATTTGAAAGATGTCAACTCTTACGAGCTGCTCCCAAGGGACACTATTCCTCCAGATCGCCAAGACAACACATTGGTGTTTGGCGGGTCGCTGGGGGGCGTCGTGCGCGTGCCTTGATTAGGTGGATGATGGACCCGGTTATCCGAAAGAAAAAAGACAGGATGGGGTGGGATGAGTGTCAACGTCGGCGAGTCGAAGTCCAGGTCGAAAAGCGTTGTCGAGTGTTGGAACGAGGTCGGTGTCGGCCGAAGAAGGAAGAGGACCAAAGGTGGGTGGTTGGGAAGAAAGTGGCGGATACTGACGCACTTTTATAGCTGTTTGCACGATACGCTAGGATGCACATGTTTTGACAGAACGCGATCGAGCAGGACGCGATTGTCTCAGACATTTCTATTACCCACGATCAAACGTGGCCTTCGATCTCCAAGGGACGGCCGATCGACTGGCGCTAGAAACTCTCTCTATATGCTAGCCTGTATGTGACCTCTGGTGACTCCCTCGGTAGCTTTGTGTCAGTACCTGATACCTCTCATCCCCCCTGTTTCGTGAATGAAAAGGTTCTTTTCCTCTCTATTTTACAATCTATCTCTTGATGGGCTGTGTCTTAAGATTCCGACATTATCGCATTTGCAACAACTTACAATATGCTCTGACCGAATTCGCTGGCGCACCTATCCACCGCTCCAGTGGACATTTCCGACAGAGGTTGGGAACGGTGCGTGTAGGAAGGATGAAGTAGCCTTGCAAAGGATTTGCCTTTGCTGAGCGCACATACGACTTGCTTGAAATTGCATATGGCCAGCTAAATATAGACATTCCCCGTCAGATTTTCCGTCTCCAATCGAGAGGCATGGTAGGAATATCGAGCCGCGTAGATTCGGACGAACCTTCTCGAGCAAAGGTTGGGCCGCCATATGTCCATCCCATCTGTGATTTGCGTCGGCACATTGACTTTTACTTGCAAGAATATTTTACTGAGAGATGTCGGATATTTCATGGGTTCATCTTTGACCAAGACCTCGAGATCATCGCGCGTCCGGTAAATACCGAGTTGCTGAGATAAAAGGTTGCCGTAACGCACCACAGGTACACTCGTAATCATGATGACCCATTATCATCCACGCTGGCAGGTGGCAATCATACATCCTGCATCAAAGTGTGGTGGTGGTTGGGCGTCTTCTTCCTACCCAATTGGAATAGTCAACTAATATTGAGCTATTCCTCATTTAGCTTGCCGGCTAAGGCGGGCGTTGGTGATGTTGTGTGCGAAAAAAGTGTGGGACGTCCAATCACTAGTCAAGCTTGCCGTGATCTGGTAATTGCAGGCACAATCAACCGAAGCATAGTCACCGGGGATGGTGTCCCGCCTTCCGACAACCGGTGTGCATGAGAAAGTTGGTCGGTCGCTCAATCGGCCTTAGTGCGAGGAAGGTGGGAATAAACGTTCAAACATTTGGCACCCTCGCCACCTCGTGTTTCTCCTCCTTCGCTGTCGTCTATCTCTTGCTCTCTTTGACTCTTTCCCCTTTGCCACTGTTCCCTCGCTGCTGTTCCTTTGCCGCAGTCATCTCTCAAGGCCTCACTCCTCGCCGTTGTCTACCTGTTGCTCGTTATTGTCTCCTCCTTACCACTGTCATGTCCCTCCCCTTCGCCACTGTTATCTTCCTCCCTCGCCACTGTCATCTTGCCACTGTTGCTTTCCCCATGTCCCTCCTCACCCGCTCCCTCACCACTGTCATCTCCCTCGCTGCTGTCTATATCTCCTTCGTCACTGTTACCTCTTGCTTTCTGTCCTCGATGTCGTCTCCCTCGCCATTGTTGTCTCCTCTTGCTTTCTCCCCCTCACTATCATCACTGTTACCCCTCTCGTTGCTGTTACTCCTCATCGACATCGATGCTATCTCCCTCCCTCGCCACTGTTAGCTTACTCCCCCTCGCCCCGTCGTTTATTCTTGCTTTCTTCCCTTTACCACTGTTGTATCCACTTGCTTTCTCCCCTCACCACTGTCATATTCCTACCTCGCCGCTGTCATCTATATGACATCCCCCCTCTATTGCTGCTGTCGTCTACCTCCCCTCACCGCTGTCTATGTCTCCTTGTCACTGCTCTCTACCTCTTGTTTTCTGCCCTCGCTGTCGTCCACCTTCCCTTGCTGCTGCTGTCGTCTGTCTCTCCCTCCTCGCCGTTCTCTACCTCTTGCTTCGCCACTGTCGTTTCCCCTCTCACCTCTGGCATCTACCTCTTGCTTTCTCCCCTTTTGCTGTCGCCTTCTCATTGTGTCACCACCTTCTCCCTCTCATTGCCAAATGGATGCTGTCATGTCCTCCGTGAGCATTTGAAAATGGGCGACACAGCTGATTTGGAGCTCATGTTGATATCACCGATGGCTTGCCCTCACTTGCCCACATGTCCGCCTACCCACTCTATCGCTCACTCACCCATATCTGCCCTTCTCATACACTTGCTCTTGTTTTAGCCACGAAATATCCAATTTTTATTCTATTTTTTCAAACCATTTGTTTTTTTTATAAACATGACTCGGCAATGGCTAAATGCGAGGTAGGCATTGTCTGAGTCAACATGATGACTATTGAAAAGTGGATAATGTGTATTATCCTGTGACTGAAAAACAGTTCCCACCGTTCAGGGAAATATGCCATCCTGCCGTGTCGTGTGGTACTTGATCATTGCATGCTTTGGAATTGCTCAGGTATCACAAATAACCCAAGCGAGTCTTGCAGAGATTATAACAGACTCGTTCTCATGATGAAAGAGCCGAAGATGGAGACAACGGTGGCGAGGAGGCGGCAGAATGTATACTGGTAAGGCTCTTTGCCAATGTATCAGTGAGCGCTTGAGCTGACACGATTGAGTAAATATTTGGCGCCAAAAATGGGGTCAGCCGTGCTGTTTGGTCGTCATCCAACTTTAAATCGGCTAGCCCATGTCGGATGGCCTCGCCGCATTGCCATTAGGCAGGTGCGCGATGGTGGTATCAGGGCAGTGTTATGTAAGGCTGATTGCATGCCCCCAAATCACTCGAGATCGCTGCCACAAGGGGCCTAGTCATACATCTCATCCTCAACAGCTTTTTTACGTTCCAACACAAGGCGTACTTGATATCCAGGGAATGGTAGCTCGGTCTATCTATACTGCTGTTTGATACTACGTCATAACAAATCCCTGGCGACATCACAACTACCGTTTCTCAAGTTCAACCTATTCAATTATCAATATGTCAAACATTCAATATTCAATCCCGGATCACTTACTCTTGCATCGATGATGATCGAGCAAATATTTTCTGGATAACGGCTTGCCGCATCGGAGGCACGGAAAACGAGGACCCCCATGCTGTTTGGTCGTCGTCCAGTGTCGCTTTAAATCAGCCATCCTATGAATGACCTCGCCGCACCCTTCACAACGATGATATTTGGACGCTCCAACGACAGTTGTGCGATAAGAGAACTGTTGCGACGCCACGGTACAGACTTTCAAAGCTGACCACTGGCCATCCGAAATGCTAGGGATGCTGAGAGCGCCGTTGCTGATGGGCACTTCATGATTTATCATAGATGGCACGACGGTATGCATCTAGATGAATTCAACGTTATACATGCATAACCCTAGTAGACGGAAGAGGATAATGACCTGGGGGGAATATAGTGGATCCTGGGAGGCATAATGATCAACGCCTCCAGAGTAGAATGGGCCAGAGAATATTTGTGAGTTCATGAAGGATATTGAATGCCACGGAGCAGGAGTATTTAAGTCATTGAAACCTATGCCATGTCTCGAGCTGTTTGCAGGCCACGATGAATTGTAACTACTAAAAAAAGTTAGTCCAGAGGACCAAAGACACCGATTGCATAAGGAACTTCTCCTTCTCCGGGTCTGTTTCTTTTTTTTTTTGTAGAGTAGCTGATGGCCCATCAGCAAATCAACTCCGCCATCGGAGTTACAATGTTGAGGCCTGTATGATGCCTCCAAGTGCGTATTCGGCTTAGCTTTATCCTCTCCACACCAAACCGACCGAAAATACAGTTACTTTTAAGCGATTGAATACACTTTGCATCCAAGGCGGCCGGGCAACTTCATTGAAACCATACCCGCGACCCAATGAAGATAAATGCTGTAGTGATTGTTCGAGGACAGAGGATTTGTGGGAACTGTACGTATAAGAACGATGATGTGCGGCGAGCGACGTTCAAATTGCGCCCAGCTACTAATAGTCCCCTGCCCGATATCTATGATTACCATTCAGCGCTTCAGCTATTGATGCATTGCATAGCAGCAACTTTGGATCATCTTACACCCAACAGTTGGGGTTAGCTTTGAGAGTTGGCCGCCATTGGACCAGGCATTGGTTGTTTCTCGCACCCTCTTTTGCTTTGCCATTTGTTCTTTATATAGCAAACTTTTCTCGCGACTTAAAACCTCTGCATTTAATTCGTTGTCATCCGGATCATCGCCGGACGACTCTGCATCGTCATGTTGGAGCGTCGCTTAGACGTATTCAGATTCGCATGTTTTGAGTTAAGAATCAGACTCTCGCTCACTTTCTTGATCAACTACTTCATCTGCAGGGACACTCCAATCAGCTTCTGTGAATACTTCGATCATGAGAATGTCACCATGGACTGCTCTGTTCATGTTCTCTCTGCCCTGTCATAGTAATACAGGCCTACTGAACGTACTGAACGCTGGTGTTGACCCTGAAATTGAAATGCACGGTAACGATTCACACGAAGGATGAATAATAATGAGATCACCTCAAGGTTACTTTGACCCGGCGGGCGGATGCTCGAAGAGCGGACGTCGTACCAGCAAGAAGAGCGGAGGTGGGTAAGCCCTACAATGGAAAGGTTAATAGGAATACGTCGCACAGAAATTCGGAGGCGCACGTCAAGGTACAAAGCGGTTTTCACCCCTGCAGCAGCTATCGTTGTTTCGATTTCTTCAGACACGGTAGACAGTAGATCAAGGAGTTGAGGTAACCAGTCCACCTTCATTTGTTCGACATATCGCCTAACTACTCGCTCCACATTCACCATAAGTATCAGGAGGATCATAATGTATCATACCACTTATTGAGATAATGCCTTGTGCTTGTGCCTTTTGTCTAGTAGCCGCGTCTTCGGTCAACAGGACAATGCTAGGTGGCTTCCCCAGATGAGAGATGTGATGTACACCGCGACGTAGTGGTCCTGCAGACCTGTATTCGACATGAGCATTTTTAAGTTTGAGTCGTTCGGCGTTTCATGATTGTAACGTCCTACGGCAGTTTCCCTGTTCCGGGATTGGGTTTCCAAGATATTACGAGGCTTACGATCTGTACTTAGTGTAAAACACGCAAGTGCCTTGGGACGATCGTAAAGTGGTAATGAGCGATACACAAATACCTGAGACAGGACATTAATAACATTTCCTCTTGCAGTTTTCCAACGATTTCGGCAACACCCGCAACTGTCATTGCTTATGATGGTTCCGCCCGTGCGCAACTTTATTTGTATGCCTGCAAACAGCTCGAGACATGGCATAGGTAGGGTTCCAAATGACTCAAATACCCCCCTGCTCCGTGGCCATCCTTCATGAACTCACAAATATTCTCTGACCCATTCTACTCTGGAGGCATTAATCACTATGCCTCACAGGATCCATTATATCTCCCCCAGGTCATCCTCTTCCGTCCAGGGTGACGCATGTATAACGTTGAACTCATATAGATCCAGATGTCTATGATGAATCATGGCGCACCCTTGACTGTCAACAATGACGCTCTCAGATACATACCTAGCAACATGGAGGTCCTCGTTTCCTGTGCTTCCAGTGCGGCAAGTGGTTATCCAGGAAATATTTACTCAATCGTCATCGATGCAAGAGTAAGTGATCACCGAATTTTGAATATTGACATACCGACGTACTGACATATCGACAGTCAAATTGATTGACATGGAGAAACGTTAGTTATGATATCGCTAAGGGTTTATGAGAACGTCAAACGGCGGTATAAAATAGATCGTACACACTTGATGAGTCCATGTACCGGAAATCACGTACGTCTTGTGTAGGAACGTAAAGAAGCTGTCAAAAGGCTGTGAAAGCCGAGATAAGATGTATGAATGCCCCTGTGAGGACGGAGGATAATCTTGGACATAACCGCGCACCAAGAAACGAGAAAACATTAGTCATGCAAATTACATTCCATTATTCGTCTATTTTGTACCCCGGATCAACCGGCGCACCTCCAACTGGTTACCAGTGTTCAAATCATCAGGAGGGTCTCTCGCTCAACTTGTGTTCGAGGTTGGCAAACGGTTTTGTTGGGTCATGAATATAGTCCATTGAGAACCCATCATAAAGAGATAGAGTGCGTGGAGGAAAATAACATTTTCATTCGTTCCGCATAAAGCAGGGGGAGCGAGAGCCATTAGGTACTGTCACAAAGCTACCGAAATCCAGGGAGTCACCAGTGGTCGGATACGGGCCAGCATATGCGTTGGAGATGACCACGGTCGTAGCTGTGCAATAGAAATGTCTGAGACAATCATGTCCCTCAATCGCGTTCTGTCAAAACATGTACATCCTGACGCGTCGTGCAAACAGCTATAAAAGAGCGTCAGTATCCGCCACTTTCTTCCTAATCGCCCACCTTTGGTCCTCTTCCTTCTTCGGCTGACACCGACCCCGTTCCAACACTCGACAACGCTTTTCAACCTCGACCTCGTCTCGCCAACATTTCATATCCCGTACCATCCTTTTTTTTCTTTTGGATAACCGGGTCCATCATCCACCTAATCAAGGCACATGCACAACGCCCCCCAGCGACCCGCCAAACGCCGATGTGTTGTCTTGGCGATCCAGAGGAATAGTGTCCCTTGGGAACATGCACAATCGCGCGTGACATCTTTCAAATACACCCCTCTTGCCTTTCGTACGTTGTGTCCTACCGGTTGTCGCCAATGAGCGGCATTTATTCTTCCATAAATCTTCTTCTTTCTCCCTGTGTCACATGACGGCATGCTCTTTTCTCCTCTCTGGCCATTCGATCTGAACATTAAGACTGGTTGCGGAAGACCCAGGATGCATGGCATATATCAATGGTGATTTCCGTTTTATTTCTATTTACTCACAAATTTTGCAGTGGAAACTTCTATGAAACATGAACGTTGTCGGGAGGAATGGATGGAATCATGGAAAATTGTTAGGGTGGTTTGCGGTGACAGCACGCAAGATGATGAGTAGGCAGTATCGGTGGGATAGGATGAGAAAAGAGATTGGGTTTAAGGCGATGATATTTTCTGTGAGAAAGTGGTAATACAAGCGTGCACAGCCACGTAGTTTCCCGCGGGAAACTATGTGGCTGTGCCGAACAAATCATCAAGAAACTTTATCTTCTCTCTCTTAGGGTCATCACCTCCACGATACTCCATGGATTCCATCCCCTCTTACACTAAGCCATGCCCACAAACAGTCCGAGACATGGCATAGGTAGGGTTCCAAATGACTTAAATACCCTCCTGCTCCGTGGCACTCGATATCCTTCATGAACTCACAAATATTCTCTGACCCATTCTACTCTGGAGGCATTAATCACTATGCGTCACAGGATCCACTATATATCCCCCAGGTCATCCTCTTCTGTCCAGGGTTACACGTGTATAACGTTGAACTCATCTAGATGCAGATGTTTATGATGGATCATAGTGCACCCTTGACTATCCACAATGACGCTCTCAGCATCCCAGATGGCCAGTGGTCGGCTTCGAAAGTCTATACCGTGGCGTCGCAACAGTTCTCTTATCGCATGGCTGTCATCGGAGAGTCTGAATTTCATCGTTGTGAAGGATGCGGCGCAGTCATTCGTAGGATGGCTGGTTTAAAACGGCGTTGGATGACGACCAAACAACATGGAGGTCCTCGTTTTCTGTGCTTCCAGTGTGGCAAGTGGTTATCTAGGAAATATTTACTCAATCGTCATCGATGCAAGTGGTAAGTAATCATTGAATAATGAATATTGGCATACCGACACACTGACATACTGACAGTCAAATGGGTTGATTAGAGAAACAATGTCGCTATGACGTAGTAGTAGTAACAGTATCGAACGGTGGTATAAAATAGACTTTCTGCAGCTAGAAATCACTGGATGAGAGGATGGCCGTGCGAATCTTAGATGCCATGCATCATGTGATGCGACCACGTTTACGCCATACAAATTACATTCTATTATTCTTTCTCACTTTCTATTTGGACCCTGGATCAGCCGGCGCACCTCGTCTCCCACAGACTCCTCAAACGATCCGCCATATCCTTCTTCGCCCTGCCCGTGCTCACATCACAGTTCACTGCAGCATGAGCAGCAAGGTTCCTCTTGAGCGCCGCCGCAGACAGGCGGCTGCACAGCAACGGATTTGACACCAACAGTGGAGGTATCTCAACGAGCTTGCGCACCCCAGGCTTTTGTATGGACATTGCTGCGATCGACAGGTACGATAATTTCGTCATTTTGAGCAAGGGAGGGACTGGATCGTCATCGATCGAAGGATTTTGGCGACGTTGAGATGTGTAACTGTGTACTTGAGGGGTACGAGGTGAAACAATCTTTACAGGTGTTCCATGATAATGCGCATAGCACTAGAAAAGACGACTTACGCTTCACCGATTATTCCGGTGTCAAATAATGACAATTTAGACAGCTTTACAGGTATTGCAAATGCGATAACGTCGGAATCTTAAGACAGAGCCCATCAAGAGATGGAGTAGTCAGAAGCCGATAACTATTGGGTTTTCTAAACGCTAGACACGAGTCAAAAGTATCGCAGGTACGAATCGGGTTCCTACCAAAGAATGGCTCGTCGCTCAAGCGCTCACGAGTCATAGTCTTTGAAAGACTCTATGCGGGTTATCTGAGATGCCCTAAACAACTCCAAAGCTATGACACTGTTGTCATTCTTCGCCCGTCTAAACGATAACTCGGGCTTACTATTCTCCGCAACAAAATCAACAATGGTTTGATGGCTAGCGCCCTGCTTCAATCTTTCATCAAGTCGGGCTTGAATCCTTATCCCGGGAAACATCCCATCGAGTTTTTCCACCAGCTTTTCCATGTCATTCTCCGGGTCGAACAGCTCATCTTAAAGAAAGACTTCATATATGCGGAAATCCAAATCACCTGCGGGTCGTCATTGCTAACGTCTTGCACGTTTTCCAAGGGATCCGTTCATTTGTGAGACGGGCAGCGACGTAAAAAGAGGTATCTCCAACACTGAGATTGTCTGCTTACCAGTGTCAAAATCATCAGAAGAGTCGCCCCCGCTCGACTTGCATTTGAGGTTGGCAAACGGTTTTGCTGGGTCGAGAATATAGTCCATCTTAAAGAGAGTGCATGGTGCAAAACTATGAGCACGACTCGTGGTTTTCCAGAACTGTCACTTAGAGTCGAAAACCAGAGGGTTACAATACCCTTTTCATTCGTTCCGCACGAACAGGGAGTCATCAGAGGTAAGATACGGGCCACCATACAGTAAAGAGTTTCTGGCGCCAGTCAAGTCTTTTGCGTCCCTTGGGCAAGCCGTTCCTAGTGGATATAAGGCATTTAGTGCTGAAACATGGCCTGCTTTCGGTATGACATTCATCATCACCGTCAACTCCGCCTCTAAAAAGGCACCTAAAGCGCAGAAGAAACGAAGCAAGAACGATGTCTGTGTGTAGACACTGCCACGTTGACGAGCACTTGACAGCTACAGCTATTGCGCGTTACGCGCTACGTGTCACTTGGCGCCGATCAAAATGCGCCAGGTAAAGTCATTGGTATAATCAAAAGGAATTGGCGTGCGTAAGTGATTATTGCTTCTTATAAGCATGATCTTGTGCTGATTATACCTGATACGTTTGCCACATTGACTCAACCTCACTTAAGCTTACGTCTTCGGGCTCCTGTCTCTCGGCTATTACCGCGGATACGAACTTGGTCAGAAGATTCTGGTCACGGCTGATCGTTGGGATACTACAGGCAGGTCTGTTCCATGATAATTCCGACGCAAAATCCTCGGGTTCCATTTCAAATTTAGATCTCCAGAGGGCCACTTTGTTCGTGCGCTTGGAAAAGCGGAAAGCAAGGAGGCGGAACAGGAGAGTTCGTTGCTGGAGTTTGAAGTAACATATAGGCCATTCGGATGTGCGGTACTATTGTCTGCAGAAATGCAGAAAGGAGACTCATGGGTTATGCCACCTGATTTTTTGCAGCATAGATCCTCCGAGTAAGATCACCCGTCTTATTCATACAAGGAAGATGGCGACACCAGAATGCAGACTGTCAGGACATCGATGATGCATTGCACGCCCGACGGTTACCAAACGGGAACATTGAGGCAGGTGTCCGCGAAGTGATCCAAAAATTAGTGAACCAGCGTCTTGGTTAGGCATGTCAATTGATGACGAAGCAGCAGCGATAGCCAATTCAAGGATAGTTGGTGAATGAACGTATGAACGCCTGACATTCTTTGATTGATATCGCCGCATCCCTCGCATTGGCAAAACGTCAATGATCCAACAGCAGTCGCGACAACACTATGTACTGAAACTCGTAAAGCCAAGCGGCTTTGCGAGGGTGATTGAACGATGTGAAAGGACCTGGGAATGTTAGGAAATCTGCGCCACCAAAGAACTCTATATGGCTGAACGCAATGATACCATTGCGTCATCGCAGAACCCCTTCCCAGCTGTTAGACGTTGGAACTTACAGCATTCATCTCCATTTGGTTGTGCACGTGGTTGTCCCATGGTCATCCAACAAGAGGATTCAAAATAGATGGGGCACTAACCGCAGATAAAGTTGGTAAGCGGGCTTTTCCGGTATTAGTTGAATGTGTGAAGTAAATTGACTGATGTCAATTTCTCTTTGCATTGAATAGGTGCACGCGATGATTGTATCTCCTTTCCGAAGTTCATTTTTGGGCGGACTCGATTTGGAAAGCGCCAAGCGAGTCGGCTCAGAAGCACGTGTGGCACCCAATGACGCAGTCTGCGACAGATGTACGGTCTATACGACTTGCTTGAAACTGCATGTAGCCAGCTAGATTCTCCATCTCCAACAGAGAGACATAGTAGGAATAGCGAGCCACGTAGTAGATTCGGGCGAGTCGAGGGACTGCGGGAATGTCATTACTAAATGAACCTTCCCGAGCAAAGGCTGGGCCGCCATGTGTCTATCCTTAAACGGGAGTGAAAAAGCACATAAGCCTTGGCCTAAACTCATTTTCATCAACGTTCGTGGCGGAGATGATTTAGATCAACCACCATATAGTTTCCCGCTAGCGTGAAACTTCGTGGCTGTGCACGCTTGTATTCCACCGCTCCAGTGGGCATATCCGCAGCTCGTATTATATAACGGAACCGAGAATAGGATGTGCTTGCATTTGTCTGACAATGACGGAGGTTGGGAACGATTGCGTGTAGGAAGAATGAAGTGGCCTTGCAATGGATTTGCCTTTGCTGAACGCGCATACGACTCGAAATTGCATATGGCCAGCTAAATACAGACATTCCCCGTCAGATTTTCCACCTCCAACCGAGAGGCATGATAGGAATATCGAGCCGCGTAGATTCGGACGAACCTTCTCGAACAAAGGTTGGGCCGCCGTATGTCCATCCTTGAAGCTTCAGTATTGAATGCTAAACGGGGGTGATCTCGCCAGTCTTCCCTCAACTGAATATGATAGAGCCGGGAAGGGATCATCTGTGATTTGCGTCAGCACGTTGACTTTTACTTGCAAGAATATTTTACAGCCTTCGTCTGTATTTGGTCGTGTACCCGATTCAAAGCCGCCATTGAAACGTACAATCACTACAGCATTCATCTCCATTGGGTTATGGGTGTGGTATCAGGTACTCGGATCTATGTTTGCGTTTGTTGATGCATGATTTAGAACTCGCGTACATATGGCACCACGAGGTTCAATCGCAACAAGGGCATTGACTATTCTCTTGGCCAATTCGCCGTTGTAACACGTGTTCGCAAAACTTACGGGTGAGACAGCCACATTCATTCATAATTAATTCAAGTGCCTGTTTTGTTCGTTGTCACCCAGGCCGTCTTCTCCATCCGCATTCCCGAGGGCTTTATGTGGATATCCTCCGTCTTGACCACACCGGCGTGTATTTGAAGGGAGAAGACATCAAGGAGAAGTTCCCACATATCAGCGACTTCAACGTTTCGATAGGGACAGTCATCGGCCTTTCACGAAAGCCTTTGTTATCACCGCCGCCCAGTTCGTACCATTCCGACTCCAGCGCAGCTTCCTCATCGCAGCTTAATGGTAATCTGCATAGCTTACCAGAGTCAAACTCATCAGAAGAGTCTCGACTTGCATTTGAGGTTGTCAAAAAAAACGGTTTGTTGGGTCGGGAATTCAGTCCAATGGGAGCTTATCCCACACGTACAATGTAAGACTATGAGTGTGATCAAGGGTCTTCAACCCTGAGCTGTCATTTAGAATCGTAAAACTAGAGTGGACGAAACAGCCCAGCCGTTCCTAGCTTCATACTCATGTCTCGAGGCGTCATCACACCTTCGTGCCTGTATATCCCCTATCTCTAGAAAGGCGACACATTCCGCACTCTGAAACAAACCAATCGTTCTCAAGGCTACTACAGCAATGATGACAAAGCAGCCAGATTCAAGGCGACTTTATACTTCTTGCTTAATGGTCGTGTCCAAGATTCGCACGATCATTACCCTCCGTCGAGATCGCTGTCACAAGGGGCCTAGTCATACATCTCATCTTCAACAGCTTTTTTACGTTCCTAAACAAGGCATACGTGGTTTCCAGGAAATGCTAGCTCGGTCTATCTATACAGCCGTTTGATGCTACGTCATGATAAACCCCCAGCGACATCAAGTTCAATCTATTCGACTGTCAATATGTCAAACATTCAATATTCAATCCCGGATCACTTACTCTTGCATCGATGACGATCCAGTAGATATTTCCTGGATAACGGCTTGCCGCATCGGAGGCACGGAAAACGAGGGCCTCCATGCTGTTTGGTCGTCGTCCAGTGCCGCTTTAAATCAGCCATCCTATGAATGACCTCGCCGCACCCTTCACAACGATGATATTTGGACGCTCCAACGACAGTCGTGCGATAAGAGAACTGTTGCGACGCCACGGTACAGACTTTCAAAGCCGACCACTGGCCGTCAGGGATGCTAGGTACGCCAAGAGCGCCGTTGTTGACAGGTGCTCCATGATCAATCATAGACGGTGCGACGGTCTGCATCTAGATGAATCCAATGTTATGCACGCATAACCTAGACGGAAGAGGATGATGACCTCGGGGAGATATAGTGGGTCCTGGGAGGCATAATGGTCGATGCCTTCAGAGTAGAATGGGTCAGAGAAGATTTGTGAGTTCATGAAGGATATTGAGCGCTATGGAGCAGGGGGGTATTTAAGCCATTGGAATTCTATGCCATGTCTCGAGCTGTTTGCAGGTCATGGTCGATTATTCGGCTCTAAAAGGCTGACCAAGGAGATGGAGATCCCTCCATTACTCGTTTTAAAAGCCCTGCAGGGCATTCCGTATGTGGATATCGATTGATAGTGTGGCAACAGGACCCTTAGTGTGTGAGGGAATGAACGCACAAACGCACGAACTGAAAACGTCAATATTGATGTACCGGAAAGGAAGTTTACAAGTCCTCGTCTGTATTTGGTCATCAAAGCCGCCTCGACTCCATTGGGGTTGTGGGTGTGGTTTCGGCCGCCTTGGATGTAGAGTGTATCCAACTGCTTAAAAGCAGCTTATATTTTCGGTCTCGAGTCGGTTCGCAGGGACTGGCATAGACCTAGATCTTGATTTTGCATACATGTACGCTGGAATTATCATGGTTTGTTGACGTGGCTGTCAAGGATACAATTACCTAATTATTTAACATATGTACGTTTGCGAAAATAGAAGTGTTTTGGACCGTTAGCGGGTATACGTCGTCGATTCCGACGCATGTGATAGGGACCTGGGCCGCCTATCATGGATAGTGCGATGACTATCATGGATAGTGGTTTGCGACGGGGCCTTGTGACACGTGACAATTTTGATGCAGCCGCATCACGACTTCCGCAGTCAAGCCGCCTGTCAGCGGCCGCGTTCAAAAGGAACCTTGCTGCTCTTGTTGCAGCAGACTGTGATGTGAGCACAGGTGGACGGATATGGTAGATCACTTGGGGAGGTTAGCGGACTTGAAGGTGCGCTACAGATTAGGACTTTGATTCATCATGAACGCTGACCCGCCGGCGTTCTTGGCAAACCAAGCACTCTCGACAGCCAATGGTCGGCTTTGAAAGTATCCATCGTGACGTTGCAGTGGTTCCTTTATTGCACGACAGTCGTTGGAGAGGATGTGGCAAAGTCGTTCGCAAGATGCCCGGTTTAAAGGTGGCATTGGATGACGACAAAATAGCATGGAGGGCCCCGTGTTGGTGCCTCCAATGTGGCAAGTCACTTTCTAGGATGTATTTACTCAATCGCCACTGGTGCGAGAGCAATTCTGAGCCTGTTCATGAGCCATGCACCATGCTTAATATTATTAAGGTTCATTTCGCGATTGTAGCGTGGATGGCTTCAGGACTAGCCTCATTCCAGTGTCCTATAATAAGACAAGCCCACGAGAAGGTTCTACCACATCTGGACCTTGATAATGTGGCAATTCTCGCATTAGAACGTCAATGATCCAATGGCAGCAGTCCGATGGAAGAATTGTTGCAACCTATGCTGCGGTTGTTGTTATTTGTGACGCCGTGACCGTCACCTCCCTAAGGCCTTATCTTGGGCGCTTGAGCAACGACTTCTTCGATATCGCATTTCAACAAGTATATTCGAATTCCAAGAACATGATTGGGCAATAGCGGCCACGGTCGTGAAGTACATATGGTATCTGGTCGTCCTATCATTTACTCCTGCATAGATGGCGGTCAAGTAGATATTTCCTGGATACCGACTTGCCGCATCCAGGGCACGAAAACCGAGGACCTCCATGCTGTTTGGTCGTCGTCCAGTGCCGTCTTAAATCGGTCATCCTGCGAATGACCTCGTTGCATCCTTCACAACGATAAAATGTGGATCTCCCAACGACAGCCGTGCGATAAAGGAACTTTTGGGACGCCATGTCGCAGACCTCCACATCCGACCATTGGTCGTTGGGGATGTTAGGTATGCCACGAGCGCCGATGTTTATGGGTGAAATAGGATCCATTGTAGGTTTGCCATGATTAATCGAACATGGCGCGACGGTTTGGATCTAGAATTCAACGTTGTAGACGCATAACCCTAGACGAAAAAAAAGATGCTGACCTGGGGGAGGTATAGGGAATCCTGGTAGGCATAATAGGTCATGTCTGGAGGGTAGAATAAGTTAGCACATTCGAGAACAAAGATTTGCGGGTCCATGAGAGAGAGATATCGAGTATCGAGTTTCTTGGAGCGTATTTAAATGCTTCAAGGGCACGCCAGCCAGGTGTCCCTTCTTCGATCGAGGACCTCGAAATCATCGGTGAATACCGAGTTGAAAGGTTGCCGTAAGACCTGGCGAACTTGGTGGAAGGCGTGCCTCCACAGGCACAGTCGTAATCACGATGACCAATAGTCATCCACGCCAGGTGGCGATCATACATCCTACATCAAAGTGTGGTGGCGGTCGAGCGTCTTCTTCCTACCCAATGGAGATGAATGCTGTGCGGTTATGTCCGCGAGCTGGCGGTTTCCTCCATCATATACGGAGGCTGTAATTGAGTTTGGAAGGCTGGGCTCCACGAGTTTCAGCACGTGTGTTGAAAGTCGGCGCCAAGGTCCGTTAAAGTTACTTCTTGACAAGTAGGTTCGACATTCGCGGGGGTGTGGGCGGCTTGTGGACCTGGTGAAATACATTGTATGGAAGGGGGTGTGCTGCGGTGGTCACCCGTCAGCGGTCACCACGCAGGGTACACGCGAGATTCCACTCTTTAGCCTTTTCACACTTGAGGTCATAGATTAGTACGTTGTGCGTTCCGCTCCAAATCAGATTGTGCACAAACCGGGGCTAGCTAACAAGATTCTGTCGAATGGGAGACAAAGTTTCGGCTTGTTCATAGACACCGAGATTGTTGTCAGAACGGCTGTCAGAACGTAGGAGTTGGGGGTGTCACACGCGTCACAGTTCACGTTCCTCCGACGTCGACGGGTATGCCTCTGTACAACAATCATTCTATTGTCATTTAATCCTGTCTTGGAACAACCGCTAACAATGCTTTATGTTTAGACATTGCCCGGGTTACAGCAGTAGGTTTTTTCGAATTGTATGGCATTGACCCGAGGTACTCTGGCCATCATTGCGGCTGCCACCCAAATACGCAAGTTGGCTACACATCGCATTCCGCTTAGACAAACAGGTCCGCCACCACCTCTTCGTGTCCCACCCTGCCCTTACCCTTATCTGCATACACTGGTGCAACTGACAACGTCTACAATGACTCTGTACACCCCGCAAACTGTCCCAACCATGTCCTTGACCACGACTGGCGTGCACGTCGCACAGCCTCGTCGAACAAGTCCCAAGGAGTCGCCAACGTGTTTCCTGAGGCTTGAAAACTTTGTATTCAAAAGAGAGGGTGATCATTGGATGAGGGATTTTCATTTGATGGGGAAAAGGAGGAAATTAATATCAACGTAATGACCGCCAGTCGTAGGCGCCGCCGCGTGTCGATCCATTGGCAGCCGTGATGCCCGTCCGTAGCAGTATGCTCAAGCAGATCCACCTCATACAAAACTCCTGACCCTACCTCGCGAAGCTGCCTCGCAATGAGCACGGGCGAGCGAGGATCTGGGAAAGACAAGGCCCACTCATAAAACACTATCAATACGTGACTGAGGCAAGGCATAATAAGGCTGTGCGCTATTGCGTCTCTGCCCAGACATGCAGACGACTACCCCTTTCCAACCTAGCGTCTTTCTCCGTTAACGTCGGTCGGCGGCCGTCATTAGTATGCGATATGGACGTCCCGCCGCTATCGGCCACTCTCTCAAACACGGCAAGGCATCTGCCGAGCCCGCGGTAACTAAGAGCCACCTCTGTTCGCATGCTGTGTCAAAGTATACGCCGTATGTCCACTACAGATTTCCCCAGCAGTCTCTTCCTTCCGACTGCAGATGTGGCCACCTACCCTATGCACCCCCTATGTCGCGCTACCACATCATGTTTGAGTACTTTATGGCATTGGGTGAGTGACATTTAACCACTGCGCTGGAGTATGACGAAATTGCCCGCGAACGGCGTCCTGGGCTTGCTTTGGCTTCGGAGCTTGTGCATTAGTCCCGTTTGCGTATAATCTTTCTATGCCAAGGTTTCAAGCTGGAACAAACGCACAAACCACTTGATCATCAAGATAGGACAAAACATGTCGTAAGGTAATATTATCTCAGGCACGATGCTAAGAAATGGAGATTTACTTGAGATTGGGCGCAGATGCAAGAAGCGGCTTAACACAAAGGCAACGTGAAACCTGCTTCGAACAAGACTAGACAAAATAAATGTAATCCACGGTACGCAATGCCACGAAGCTCTTGTTACCTGTTGCACGATATCCTTGTGAACCGCATGTGATCTGGTCTACAATTGCTGAGTGACTCGGAAATTCGTTGCATGTGAGTGATACTGCTGTACACCCCGGATATAGTGGGCTCAGACACAATCTAGGTTGACACGCCCCGAGTTCAAGCATGGCGTACGTCGATGGGTACCACTGGTGGAAGTAGGAAGGACTGCAGAGCGGCCCGCCTTGATGACCACGAACGGTAGCGTGACCACGATTGGCGTGCATGTCACACAGCCTCGTCGAACAGCCCGTCCCGAAGAGTTGCAACGTGTTCCTTGAGGCTGCGTTATCTTGAAAACTTTGTATTCAAGAGAGAGGGTGATCATGAGTGCGTATTGGAAGAGGAATTTTTTATTTAATGAGGAAAAGGTGGAAGTTAATAACGATGTAACGACCGCCACTGATTCCAATCGTAGAGCTGCCGTTGACTCATTGGGAGCTGCCATGACTGTGTTCGTAGCAATATCCTCCTCAAACAGATCCACCTCATCCAAATCTACTGAACCCTACCGCCTAGTAACGTCTGCCGTCACATTTCAACCAAGCTGCCCATCGCAATAAGCGAGCGGGGACTTGGGAGAGACGAAGCCCACTCATACGCGGCTCAAACAGCATCAATACATAAGGCACAAGGCAGTATCAGCGCACTTTACTTCAGGAACATCTGGAGATCAATCACCTACCCCAGCCATGTTGGCATCCTGACATGCGGACGACTGCCCTGTCTCACCCCAGAAAGGAAATATCGGCTTCGTTCTGCCGTCACTGGTACATGATACGGATGTCCCGCCGCTACCGGGCCACTCTCTCAAACACGACGGCATCTTCCGCCCCATACATTGGAGTCCGCGGTGACCACATGCTTGCCAAGTACGCTGCGCCGTCACTGACCACATGTTCACTGCAGATTTCCAGACATCCAACTGCAAGATGCCCCCTTCTGCCCTATGGACCCCCTATGTCGCGCGACTGCATCATGTTTGACTCAGTTTGAGTGCTTTATGGCATTGGGTGAGTGACAGCAACATTTAAACATAGCCCGTGAACCGCTACGATGCCTCAGTTCGCCTACGTCGTCGGCATTGAAACGCCGTGCTGGAGTATGACAAATTTGCCGGTAAACGGCATCCTGAGCTTGCTTTGACTTCTGAGCTTGTGCTTAGTTCCATTTACATATGAGTAGCAACGAACAAATTTTAACTTTCCATGCACAAAGTTTCTAGCTGGAACAAACGCACAAGCCACCTGATCAGGCATAAGGTATGTGAACTCGTCATACAGCCTTAATCTATATTTAACCATAGGACAAAGCACGTCCTAAAGGAATATTATCTCAGGTACAGAATCACGGCCCCGCAGACTCGCATTTGTCGTTTGTGTTAAGTTGCGTCTGCGCCCAATCTCGGTAAATTCTAACCTGAAGGCCCCGAACAAGGCTAGACGGGACAAATGTTATCCACGGTACGATCGCAATGCCACGAAGCTCTCGTTACCTGTTGTTCGATATAAATTCCATTTACTCGATCCCCTCTTTTCCTCCTTGTCAACTACATGTGATCTGGTCTACAAATCGCCGAGTGACTCGGAATGTGAGTGACATTAAATTGATAACAAGTTCGGAGTCTTGAAACGCGGAGAAATGTTCTTTATCTTCAGACTTACACTTATGACGACCCTTCTATTCAAAGTGTTTTGCCCGTCTCCGATGCTGATAGTGCGGTGGGTCGGACTGATGTCCGGTCCATCATTATCACATTATGCTCCGATCACGACCATCCTCGGTAACTGGCTCCCGAACTATCCCCTTAGGCACCGGTGCCTGCGCTGGGCGTGTGCCAACAACCACCTCGGGACTGACGTGGAATTGCATAGCGTTATCTACACTATCTTCACCAACTTCTCTAGTCCCGATCTCACGGATGTGCGTAACAAAATATAAGGGAAGGGGCAGGATCAAACGCCTATTAAACAAAGAACCGGCTAACGTTAACGGTCTTACCTCAAGAATAGCGCAAGTGATGAATATTTGACCATAAATACCTGACTCACGTTCCAAGTTCGATATCCTTGAATCCGACCCTCTAACCATTACTTGGGACCATATGAATGCCCACCAGAGCGTGCCATTCCTCCCACATGTCAGTATCCTATTCTGTCAGAGTTACTGTGCGTATCATAATGGATTTTAGCACCTGGCCACGGTCGTGCCATCTGGCATGACAAACTACGGCGGGTACTACTACTATGCAATACCTATCAGTCAATCTGGGGGCAACAACAGTCACGCCACAGTGCCTGGCCCCCTATGGTCGGCTTCAAAAGTCTGCTTCATTACATCGCGACCGTTTTTTTATCGAACCGCTGGCATTGGAAATTCGACGACTTACCTTTGTGACGAGTGCGGCCAAGTCATTCAGAGAATGGCAGATTTAAGGCGGCACTGGAGGACGACTAGGCAACATGAGGGGCGTCGTTATCCGTGCATCCAGTGTGGTAAATCTTTTTCCAGGCATTATTTACTGAATAACCATCGATGCCGGGGTGTATGATGTTGTGGCCATATGTATAAACTTTTGCATTTGTATTTGTGTGAATGTTATGGTGTACTACATTACAATTTAAATTTTGGCCTTTGAGAAAGTGATTTTAGGCAGATGACGAAAATTGTGCTGATAATGTCGAGAGTATGGGTTAGGGAAAAGAAGATGGATTGCTTGAGAGCGTGGGTTAATCAATACTAAAAGATGGAGTGTTATATCTATAATATTAGTGGACATGTTTCATTGTGCGTCTACTGAGCACTGTGACAATCTGCCAGATCGACGACGACCTCGTTGCTATATCTTGACGAGAAAGGACAGCCCCGGTGACTAGCTATTTCGCCGGAAGAGAACGTCAAGCCGACTCATTTACTGTGTATTTCACATCACGTGACGGTTCATCGTTTTCTTCTGAAAAAGAAATGTCAAAAAACAAAAAATCATAGCTCTCTGAAAACAGTGTGAATCACGATAAAAACCAGCGCGTTTGGATGGGAAAAATAGTCGGTAAATACCTGTAGCGAAGCGAAATTGAAAAGGTGACTGTTCGGGAACAACCTCTTCGGGGCTGTGGGAACTTGTTATGGTGCACGTCACAGCACCTGCTTGCACTTCGTCATTGATGCCCAGAGGCAAGGAAATCTCTCCTGAGATGCAGGAGACTGTTGTACGACTCTCGTCAATCCTATCAAATCCATGCATTGCTTTCTACACTGACATATCACTTAGCTCTGTTGAGCGCATATTGCGACATTTTGCTCAAAGTGGCACTGTTCAAGATAGAAAGGACCTGCAAATGACAGCCAGGCCTCAACGCCTCAACAGCGCAGATGAGGAGGTATGTGTATATCGGTAGTCTCACAGATCAACATCTTTATGGTAGTCAACAGTTTCTGGTCGGAAAAATCAGGGAAATACCTGATGCATATATTGACGAGCTACAGGAGATGTTGATGGTGTCATGTGGAATATATATCTCAAGGTCAACTGTCTGGCGCACATTGAGAAAGAAGGGTTTTACATTGAAAAAGGCATGGACTCTGTTGTTTCTTGGTCCCTACTGCTGATCTTGGAGCTGATTTGCATTTGGCAGCTTACACGGGTTGCAAATGAGCGTTCGGCTGAAAAACGGCTGGAGTACCTTGCTAGAATTGGTCAATATGAGGCAGAACAGCTCGTCTTTGTTGACGAAAGTTCAGTTGATCGTAGAACGACATATCGTGGGCAAGCATGGTCAATCTGTGGCACCAAAGCACAACGAAAGGCTTTCTTTGTTAGAGGACAACGGTATGTAGTGATAGCTATGTCTGATCAGCCATGTAACGCCCATTGGCTTTATTAAGCTTCTCCGTACTGCCAGCTATCTCCATGAATGATGGCATACTTCATTGCGAAATTATAGAAGGGTCCTTTTGCACAGAAACATTCCAACAATTTATCAACGGTCTCCTTGATCAAATGAAGCCATATCCACAGCCGAACTCTGTTATCATCATGGACAATTGCCGCATTCACAAACACCCTGATATCCTGGAACTGATTGAATCGAGGTTAGTACATGATCAATATAAATAACTCTCATGATATTCATGTCGATTAGGGGTATGTGTTGCGAGTTTCTTCCCCCATACTCACCCGATTTCAATCCCATTGAACTGGCGTTTTCAGCTATGAAGTACCATCTGTGTAGGAATGGCGATTACGTGAGGATGGCAATGACGGAGCTAAGTGATGTCGAAATTCATGTAGCTTTACTCCAGGCTCTCTATACTAGTACAGTCGAGGACTGCCAAGGTTGGTACAAGCACTGTGGGTATTTTTAGACTAATGTATGTATGCATCCTTTCCTTTCATACATCGTTTTGCAATGAGAGGGACTTCTTTAGCTCTTCCCTGCTCCAATTATGCCAACGTATTTTTATGCTCATACGTAATTTGGCACTAGTACATTGAACTGCATACGTGGCTCGATGTCAGCCTTGTCCATTGCTACATGGCACCACGCCCAAGGCCTACAAAGAAGACGAAGACTGCAGTGACCGAAATCAACTCAGCTGAGCAACTGCCAATTATTGAAGGTAGTAAGCAAGGCATACCATCGGATATGTTGGGTTCAACTAAATTTCAGGATATATAGCTGCTGCTAAACGGACATCATGCTCGCACTGCAGAGCTCGCAAGGTCAAGTGTACTTGGGCTGGCAATGACTCAATCATTTGCCAAGGCTGCTTGGCCCGGGGTGAAACCTGTACACCAGCAGAATCTAAACGCCAAATCAAGACTCGGGGGGCAAGCCTTCCACCGAATACTGCTCCATTGGGCTCCCAACTGTCCGTTGGGGCTGGTGCCATGAACGTAGCACAATGTGAACATCCTTCAGAAATACCAAGAAAGCGCAGCTATTTGGAGAGCAACAGCACAGCAGGATCTGGCAGTCATGAATCAGCAAAGAGAAAATTGTCACTTACAACTGGTAGTTCTGCACCACTTGAAGATATCGTTGAACTGGATGAAGACGAAGACATGGATTCAGATTCTCATGACCCAGATGAGTGCATCCTGAGTGCATTTGTCCATGACGAAAATGATGAGTCTGACAATGGCCCCTATGGTAGCGATCTCCCAAACTTGACCAGCATCAGGAGATCATTGCAAAGGACTCGGGGAAGGCCACCACGGTCACTCCCAAAGGAGCATGCCAAACAGAAGCCAGCAAGTGGAAGCCGAGCTACCAGTCAAGTTTGTGACGATGATGAATTGTTGGATCCTGAAACATGCCGTGGGTCTTGTTTTATATATCAATATGACACATAGTAATTTGCGCTGCACAGGTTTTGAGATCCCATCAGCTGTCATGAAAGCAGGTAGCAAGGCACCATTCACGATCATGTCTGATGTCACACTCTATGATCTTTCATACATGGTTGCAGAAAAGCTGGGACAGTTCCCAGATTCTGTAAAGCTATGCTACAAGCTTGAGAGTGACAATGCAAAAAGTGCTGCTACGTCGATTGCATCAGAAGAGGAGCTGAAGATTTTCAACACCAGAATGTGCCGGCTCATTGTTCCACAGCGCTTAGCCAGTGGCAAGATTTCTTCCCGTCCACTCAAGCCAGTCACAGTGGTATTTGAAGACAGTGCCAATGATGTTGCAGAAAAAGACAATGCGATGAATAGCAAGGGAAAAAAGAAGGTGGGATATGTTCCTTTGAGTAGTATTATATCATGACCGTTGAGTCTTCCAGACCACTGCGTCATCCACTCAGGCCAATTCTACACCTCCAAACCTTACGGTCTCGAATCGTCTGATGGAGGTTACTGCTGAGCTACAACAGAGATGGCGTTGCACTTTCCACTCAAAGGAGGACAATGATTTGTACTGTTATACCATCACGGATTCTCAATCAAAAGGCGACATTTGTTATGCGCTATCCAGTAGCAATATTGGGTTCTGGGCATCGGAGATTGTGAGCTGATTTCATGCTACGTGTTACTATCCTACATCCCCTTATGGCTTGGTAGATTGTGAACCGAACAAGCGTAGAAGAGAAGCCAGCAAGATTGTTTCTCAAAGTAACAAGACCTCGTGGTCGCACTGCGCACCAACTAGGCCCCTCAGAGATGAGCGGGCACACAGCCTACGGCCCAGCAGGGATGTCAAACGGGCTAGGCACAGCAGGCTATCCACACATTTCTTTCGTCCTACCTTCACATCCATGGGGATATCAACCGCAACCACCAGCCAGCTGTCAACATACTGAAGCTCCTGCAGCAGCAGCAGGACTACTGACAACATACCTTCCGACAGCAAACATCAACCCTCAGCCAGCGGATCTGGAACTTGGTCACTCAACTACTAGTACTGGCGCTCAATGGCCAGTTGGTGGGAAAATGCCTAATATTGTTGAGTGGTTCAAATTGTTGGATGACGATGAAGCGCGCCAGTTGGATTCGGGCATGAAATATGCGAAATTTGGTCCAGTACTCTGGGAGCAGGGATTTAGGAGCATAATTCAAATTTCTCCAGCATACATTACATTAGAGCACTTACAGGAGTGGCTTGGCATAAATCCAGGTACAGCTGCGTTCATATTTCACTATGCAAAGGAAGATATTGCGAAGTTCAAGGCCCTGGGATTGCAGTAGTAGGAGGGACCGATGGTTCGGAAACTCGCTTACCAGAACAACCTTTTTTCAATCTCGCTTCACTACAAGTATTTACCGACTAATTTTGCCATTCAAACGCGCTAGTTTTTATCATGATTCGCACTGTTTTCGGGGAGCTATGATTTTTTGTTTTTTGACATTTCTTTTTCGCAAGAAAACGATGAACCGTCACGTGATGTGAAATACACAGTAAAGTCCGCATTAGTACGGATGCTCAAGTCATCGGCTCAACCATGTTGTCAACATATCAACCCGCTTCCTCGGTGGTGGCTTAAATTTTCCGAGGCTTACATAAGATCGTCCGAGGAAAATCATGTTCTGGAACCCTCGTCAAGTATCTATATTCGTTCATGGAACATATATGGGCCGTATCATATGGTATAGTTGCCATATCACTTCCTGCATTTATGACGATCGAGTAAATGTTTCCTAGTTAGCGACTTGCCGCATTCGAGGCACAGAAAACGAGGCCCCCCATGTTGTCTCGTCGTCATCCAGTGCCGTCTTAAGTCGGGCATCCTGCGAATGACCTCGCCGCATCCTTCACAGCGATGAAATATGGATGTTCCGACCATGGCCGTGCGATAAAGGAACTGCTGCGACGCGATGATACGGACTTTCAAAGCCGACCACTGGCCGTCAGGGATGCTGGGTATGCCAGGACTGCTGTTGTTGGTGTGTGGGGCAGTATTCATTGCATTCCCGCCATGATTAATCGACGATGACACGACAGTCTGGATCTAGAATCCAACGTTATGCATGACCCTGGACAGAGAAAATGATAATGACCTGGGGCAGATATGGTAGCGAATCCTGGTGTGCATAATGAGGGCTAATACCTCCAGGGTAGAATGGGTCAGAGAAGATTTGTGGATCCATGGAGGATATCAAGTGCTGGGGGACAGAAATATAAAGCATTCAGAAACTAACCTACGCCATGTCCCAAGTTGTTTGCTCTAAGGTGTCTACCAATAAGGATTTCGTAATGCAAAGTAAGGGAGGTTCTTGGTGTGGTGATCTTGTGATCCCAGGCACGATCAGACAGAAATATGATAACTAGTCACCGGGGACAGTACAGTCGACTCCCTCACAACCCATACCTATTCCTGAGCCCATCGGGCAACGTTGGCAGGCATAAATTTTTATTTTAAATACAATCGCAATTAGATGAAAAATGGTGCTAATTGAGATCCCAATCCATGAAAGAAAAGAAGGATGGGAAGTTGCCCCGATGGGCTCAGGAATAGGTATGGGTTATGAGGGAGTCTACCAATAAGGATTTCGTAATGCAAAGTAAGGGAGGTTCTTGGTGTGGTGATCTGGTGATCCCAGGCACGATCAGACAGAAATATGATACAGTCGAGGGAGTCGAGAGGAAGTTGGTCGCTCAATCAGCCTTAGTGCAAGGGTCTCGCCGCCTCGCAGTATTTCTCGACTCATCTTCCCTCATTGTCTGCCTCCTACCCTCTTTCCTTTGCCACTGTCCCCCTCACTGCTGTTCCTTGGCCGCATTCATCTCTCACTCCCCTCGCCACTATCATGTCCCTCCCCTCGCCACTGTTGTCTTCCTTGCTTTCTCCCCATCATTATCATTGCTGTTACCTCCCTCTCGTCGCCGTTATCTACCTCTCGTCGCCGTTCTATCCCTCCCTCGCCCCTCGCCACTGTCGTCTCCATCTTGCTTTCTCTCCTCACCACTGTCGTATCCCTTCCTTGCCACTGTTGTCTAGATTCTACCTCTTGGTTCCACTCTCTGGCCGCCGTCGTCGTCTACCTCCCCTCACAGCCATCGTCTCTCCCTCACCGCTGCCATCTTCCTCGCCGCTGCCTATGTCACCTTCGTCGCTGCTGTCTACCTCCTTGTCGCTGTCGTCTCTCCCATTGCTCTATCGCCTTTGTCTACCTCCCGCTTCGCCACTGTCGTTTCCCCTCTCGCCACAGTCATATGCCTCTTGCTTTCTTCCCTCCTCACTGGTGTCTATCTTGCTTTCTCTCCCTCTTGGGATAGTAGCCGGACACGAATATCCTCGATGGCTTGCCCTCACTTGCCCCCTTGGTCACCTATCTGTTCTCTCTCACTCACCACTTAGCCACCCATCTGCTCACTCGCTCATGAGTCGCCCTCTTGCCATTCCGTCCTCGTACCCGTTCTCCTACCCTCTCTCGCCCGCCTGCCCATTCTATCGCTCACTCGCCCGTCAACCACTTGCTCGTGCTTGCTCATTCTCACTCGACCAACTCTATCTCTCACTCGTCCATATACCTGCTCTTCCACGCATCCATACTCGCTCTTGTTTTAGCTACGAAATAAACACATTTGTTTTTTTAACATGACTTGGTGATGGCTAGATGCAAGGTAGGTGTATTGTTGGTGTCAACAACATGATGCGTGGATAATGTGTACTATCTCGTGGCACTCGCTCTGAGACATGAATTCAAACTCCGACCTCATAACGAGCGAGCTTCAACCCGCAACTTACCAAAATTTGCTTTATCCCCCCAGCGACATCGTACTTCCACCATACTTGATGTACGGCATGGGGACTCGTATATTTTGGTGCGCTATGCGTGACAGTCCGGAACCGTTTAAGATATCAGTACACCCCGAGGCCGATGTCTATGATTTGAAAAGAACAATCCGAGAGAAGAAGGCTCTTCGTGATTACGATGCCTCGGAATTAGTGCTTTGGAAGGTGTTTTTTATTATTTCCTTGCATTTCCGTTATGATAGCTGACTATCTTGCCAGCTAAACAACCCGGAACCTGTGGAACCAGCACGTACCATCAGGCAGGTTGCGAGGCGATGTGACGACATTCGCAGAAGAGTTGGACAGCCCAACACAGAAAATGTCGTTGGTCCTTCCGCAATTGCAACTCCTCGAAAATCATATGTATATTCTGGTCGACCTTCCTCCTCAGGCTAGTTGTTGTTCTGACCATCGCTAATTGCTCTCACCTCCTCATGCCTTTTGAAATTGTTTTCCGCTATCATTGACTCGTTCGCCACTCCACTGCTAGATCCAATAGACGCCTCTATTGCTCTTGATCAATGTGAGCCCCCGCCCTCTCATCGCTAATAGAAGCCTCAGCACTTTCTCAGCGAACAGATACAGTCACAGCGCTGTACGAAAAGCTCAAGGCATATCATTTCATTCTGGTACAGTTATGACATTGAATATTCCGAAATCCCTACTTACTCCTTGAAGGTCCGTGGGACTTCCGGGAGTGGCAAAATGGTGCTCGCTCAACTACTTCATGCTCATATCAGACAGCAAGACCCCACTGTGAAGAAAGTTCTTCGTATTTTCTCATGGCCACCGATAGCAGGCAGGAGCAACTATTCTTCCATTCTTAAAGAGAAAGGCTGGGTAGAGTGGTATCAAAAAACAGTGCTCATCTTTGATGAAGGGCAGTTGACGTATGGCGATTGGGGACTCTGGAATAATTTTTTCAAGTCCATTCATGAAAGTGGAGGTCTTCTTCGTGCGATCGTCTTTGCTAGCTATGGCAGCCCGGCATCGCGTATTATCATAAGGGAGAGCCTCCGAATGGAAGTTCCTGATCGACTTTACATCCTGTGGTCCATGAAGATGGTCTTGCCCCAGCTAGGCTCCTTTTCACCAAAAGCGAATATGACGATCTGATTTATCGCCATTATCGTTCCCAAGCCGGGGTTTATCTTTTTACGATGCCGTTTTCAAAATTACCAATGGGCACGTGGGCGCGATCATGGATTTCATTAACTTAATTATTGCCGATGAGGTTAGTCTCTTTCTTATAAAAGGGTGATGATCTGACATGATCGTTCAGTCATATTGTAACCTCAAGAACTTGGACGCCAGCCCTGCTTACACTTGGGATTTATTTATGGCCAAAGTCAGTCCACAACGACTGCTTAAACTGCTCGATTCCACGGATATATTCAGTAGGGGGCTACCATTGAATACGGAACTCCAGGACTCAGCCACCGCCCGCATTTTCTCTGCCGTCCTTTGTCGGGGTTTTGTAAAAGATACCGACTATCCAGTTTTTTAGTCCGATGAGAAGAATACACTTCAGCGGTGTTATCGAAACGGTTGGCTCCAAGCAGACTTGGTAGAAGGCACCACCGGGTACTTCTTCCCATCGTCGCTTCACGGCTGGCACGTGGAGTGGAAACTATGGGGCAGCGTGGTTCGAACCCAAACCGAATTCCAACCAAATAGTCTTCTGGAGCTTATTACCAACGTCATTCGCCAGTTCTCCCCAAGGCGTCTCTCGGCTGAACGAAGACTAGGTCCTGGTTGTGTTCAGCGACCACCCAAGGCACGGTATCAGGATGAACTGTATCGCTGCTGTCACGCTTTTTCGGAAGGGTCACTGCTTACCTTGCCTGAGTTTGGAATGGCAAAAGGACGTGTGGACTTTTACATTCCTGCCAAACGCTGGGGGATAGAGCTTTTACGTGATGGCAATCGGGGCCGGTTTTCTGACGCAGGGTCGCATTTGGAGTCACTCCCTCTGATTGACTACATCATTGTTGATTGCCGTACTACGCATCCGAGGCAGGGACATCCATGTAAGCAGAGTCGCTCTTTGGTCATTGCCACTCTCCTAATGACATTACCATTGAAGATATGTCGAAATTGTATCATGCTGTGTTCGAGGACAACTTCTGCCACGTACGTATTCTGGATAACATGCTCTGCGAAATTGCAGGTTTCGATCTGTTGGAACGGTCAGCGTAACAGATTTGGATCTATTCAGAGGGCAATGTTTCTCCATAGGTTGGTATATGTATGTATATTTTGTATCTCTAGTGTTTTATGGAGAAGACTACCTCGTAACGAACCTTTCCTTCTTCTTTCATCTTGTACTTGGTTTAGATTCTTCCTCGTCGCCATCGCCTCATTCGCCAAATAAAAAGGCACGCAGGGATGGTGAAGAGACTGTTGTCTCTTTTCCCCGTGCTTCCCTTGTCGTGGGCCCGTAAGATCCTTCGAGATCGAACCAAAAGCGCGGAAATCTTGCAACTGAAACTTGAAGAGAGGCGTCCTATCACGAAAGTATTGGGGTTCTTCAGGATCTCTGATGGGTACTAATCTCAACGTCTATAGGTTGTACCTTAATAATGTCAGAAACTGTGGAAACAGCTACCAGCATGTTTTGGGGAGAGCACCACTGACATGTGAAAAGAACGAAAGATGGGATGCGTTTATATGGAGCGCAAGTTTGTGTTACAAACTAAATTACAATGGGTAGGTAACAGTAATATGTACTAATGCGACGGCTACTACTCGCGATATTTGACTATTCAATCCCGGTCAGTGGTCAATACAACACTGGCATTATTACTTAGTCTTGCATTGATGGCGATCGAGTAAATATTTCCTGGATAACAGCTTGCCGCACTGGCGGCACAAAAAACGTGGTCCCCCATGTTGTTTCGTCGTCATCCAATGCCTTTTTAAATCGGTCAACCTGCGAATGACCTCACCGCATCCTTCACAACGGTGAAACTTGGACTCTCCGACGACAGCCGTGCGATAAAGGAACTGTTGCGATGCCATGGTGCAGACTTTCAAAGCGGACCACTGGCCGTCCGGGGTGCCAAGAACTTCGCCGTTGATAGGCTGGACATCCGTTGTTGACAGCGCAGCGGTCCGGATCTAGAACTCAACGTTATCCACATATAACCCTAGACTGAAAAGGATAATGACCTGGGGAAGGTATAGTGCACTGTCGTGATCAAGAGTAGTGTCTGCAGATAATGCGAGAGCAGGGAATATCTGTGCCAAATCCATGCAGGATGGCGTGTACTGGGAGGGTATTTAACCCATCGTATGCCATGTCTCGAGCTATTTGCTTCGTTACTCGTGTTCGCCGTTGGTGGTCATAGTGTCCCAAAAGTCCCAAATAGAAATTCTGGCTAATTCAATTAAAAATTAGGTTAACCATAATTGGCTGTGGCTTCTATGTGTAAATGCTCCGCAGTTCAGCGCTCAGTCTGAGCGCTGACGGGGTTCGGGTGGAATCGGATGAGACCGGTGGAAGCAGGAAGCGGGAGGCAACTTCAATCCCTTTACCTAGGAGATCTCCATTGAAGGCATTGGTGCCGAATCTGTGCAGACACCTGTCTGCGCTCTGCGGTGGGGCTTGACTGGGGTCTTACCGCAGGAAGGGCGAAAGGAATCGCTTGAGGGATTTGTTGGAGACGAGGTTACCATTGGTTGGGAACCGTCTGATTCCCCTAGGATCATGATTTTCATGCTGTAACTTGTGTGATTCGATAATCACGCACCGACGTGCCGGTTGACGCGCTCAAGACTTAAAATTGAAAAGCCGGGCTGCGGCAGCTGGAGAAAAGGCTAAACTAGATGTAGTTGAATGCGGCGTTGGGAATAAATTGATAAAGGCTGTTATGCGCGAGGCGGCTGCTGACGCGGGTCCACCACCAAACATAGGGCCGAATGACCTTAATCCAAAAAGAGTCTCCATTGTGGAGTTGCGGAAGTTGTTTGTTTACCGATAATCCACAGGGACAGTCGCCGACGCCTGAGGAACCATCAACAGCTCGGGTTTAGACGTCGAGTTGTAAGGACTTGAACATTACTAGTAACGATATGAACAATTTGTGCATGTCTACCCTAGCAGCAGGAGTAACAGCCATACTCCGCAGCTGACACTCGTACCACACAGCACAAAAGACTCGAGAACTCGCTGTTTGACCGGACACGTTTCGTGGAGTTTGGTACATCAGCAAAACGTGCACCCCGGCTTTTCTGGCTCACGCTCAGCCAAACACCGCTTATCCCGCTTACGCTCAGCGCTTTGCTGCTCAGCAGCGCTCACACTCATCACACATCAGCTTAGGCGGCTCATGAGCATGTGCCCGCCATGACAAGTCCACACTCACCCTCCAACGGCTCCCACCATTGACATTCGCCCTCACTCACCCTTGCCCTTGCCAACGATGCAAACTTTATATGTAACTACAGTACACAATGGTGCCGGAATAGGTGACTAAGGCCTCAACGCCATACAAAGGCTCAACAACGAAGGACAACAATGGTCGGAAACACGTCGATTTAGTTCATGCAGCTGACTTCAAACTCCAGGAACTTTGACTTACGATGCACGACGAACAGACCATGCTGCCACATGTTAATGCCACAAATCATTATCTTCCGTCACAGGGAGTACTACATCCTTGCTGCGAAGACGACTGCGGAGGCATGTAAGTGGGAGGATCCTAGGGAAAAGAATAATCTACAAAGCTGGGCAACGTGTTGTCGCACTCACGACAGTCTTTTTTCATATGCATACATGATGAAATATACCATTTATTGTCTAGCATATTTTGACCGATTTCATACATGTAGTGGAAACTGCAATGAATTGTCGAGATCAGTCCACCCAGCCCACATTTCAGCTCGCAGGTGAAAGCAAACCTATAAGAAAAAATTCCCACCCTCTTGAATACAACAACACAAACCTAGTGAACAAGACCATCGGCCAGACGAGATGGTGAGTCCAGTTTAGTGCTTTGTGGATGTGTTTGGGTGAGCCAGAAAGGGTTTGGGAGGGCGAGAGTGGCCGAGAGGGGTGGATGCTCGTTCTCTGGGCTGGATGTATGCGGGTTCTGGGCAGTCTCTTTCTTGCCTTGAAAGCCAAGCCATGAGCTGACGATTTGATGACTAGATATCCCAGCACTAAATCGAGATCTTAGGCAGCTGTTGGATGATGGGGCCTATGAGGGGTGGCTGCGCATGGCTCAGATCCAGTGCACGCTTAACGTTCCAACATTTTCCCACTCGATCAGTATCCTATAAGGTTTGCTAAGGAACCAACTATTCACTGGGTAATGCAACGCCAAATGCTTCAAGGTAACAATGGGAGTTCTGCATGCAATCGGTGGCTGGGGTGAAGCAGGGAACTTAGACCTTGACGAGGGCGCTGCTGAGGTCGATGAGAACGACGAGAATGACAGTGAGCTCAATGATCTGCGGGTACTGCTTCTTTCTGACTGGTCTTGTTGGTGATCTTGTAGATGAGCTAGATGACAAGCTAGATGACGGGGCACAAATGCGATGAGTAGGGCAAGTACTAATGGCAGAAACGGGCGTATTATGTACCAAATAATAAAAACTTTTGTGCATATTTGACGGCTCAGATGACGGCTCAGATGACCACTTAAATAAGTGGAACGTGCTCAGACGCCACTCAGAGCCGCTCATGGCAGCTTTGATGAGCGTGTACCTCGCACTTTTAAGCAGACGAGCTTTGACCACCTTTTGCAGCTCAGACAGCTTATTTAAGCTGAATAAGCGGCCAAAGCAGTGCCGCACATTTTGCTGATGTAGGTGCACATATATATATTTGTTACTCCATATATTCTGCTGACAGGTCGTCATCGGTTGCTAGGCTTCAGGACACCAATTTTGGATAGATCTTCGGGTAAATCGGATATTTATTGCATGAGCCGAGTCACTACTAGTATTGTCAAACACGGCCACAAAAGTGAGTCAATATGTATATGTCATGTTATAACGCCCGGAAAGGGTGAATGATTTCACCATGCCGATTGAGTATGGCCGTGGTATGGGACCAAAAAAAGCAACCAACTTGATTTTGGTCTTCTTCCTCCTTTACAGCATCCTCCTCCGCCATACGCTTTGCCTCCAATGCCTCCGATCGCGCTAATATCAATTGCGATTTAGCCCAGTCTTCTTCATTCTCGTGTTTCAAGGCGTCAAACGGTCCCATCGTGCCGCCCGAAGCAACCACCTGGAAGACGATCGTTAGAATACACAATCGTTAGCTGCTCTTCTTATCCCTTCCCTTTTCGTTCTCTGGCAAGTTGGTCCCAGAACGTCGTCGAAATCACTTTCATGGTGCAAAGGTTTCGAAACCTCTCCGGATCGTAGTAACTGGATATCGAAAAGCGACCATTCGGTTTTCGGTCCTTGCCATAACTAGTAAAGTTTCGAGTTCTGCGGCGGTGCTCGAGAGGAACCTTGCTGCTCATGCTGCAGTGAACCGTGATGTGAGCATAAGTGGGGCGAAGAAGGATACGGCGGATCGTTCGAGAAGTCTGTTGGAGACGAGGTTGGCAGACTTGGAGGTGCGCCGGCTCATCTGGGGTACAAAATAAGACGCGAGAATGGAAAGGAATTTGTATGACGTAAAGGTTTTCTTGCTCTTCCCCAAGATTATCCTTCTTATCTTGGCTTTGACAGTTTTACAGTTTTTTACGTGCTGACACAAGACGTCCGTGATTTCCGGTACATGCTAGTTGGATGATTTATTTTACACCGCCGTTTGAATACTACGTCTTCATAAACCCATAGCGAACATCGTAACTACCATCTCTCAAGTCAATCAATTTGACTAATATTCAGTGATCGCTTACTCTTGTATCGATGACGGTTGGTAAATAATTCCTTGATAACCACTTGCCGCATTGGAGGCACAGAAAACGAGGACCTCCATGTTGTTTGGTCGTCATCCAGTGTCGTTTTAAACCAGGCATCCGTCAACATCGTTGAAAAATTCGAGCAGATAGCCGCCAAACTTCAACTTCCAGCTCCGGAATCAGTATTTGCAAGGCAGATCAGAATTCTTCATCATATTCCTTGTAAGCCCTTTCATCTGCGGATATTGAGTGGTCGTCTTTCGTTCCTACCGTCAATTGTTTATTTGAGTAGGAGACCCTCGGCTCCAGTCTTGTGCAACTTGATGTTCGAAGAGCCTGTCTACAAACTCCAGCTCCAGCCGCTCTTTGCCCTCGGCACTCCCCCAGATCTCTTGGTTTGACAGATCAAAAGCACTGTCACCAAACGCATCCTCGTAGTCCCAAGTCGGCTCCCCTGCACCTTTCATATGTTTTAGGACGCCTTGCAGGAAGTGGTCGCGGAAAAGTTCATCAAGCGAACGGATTGCCGGATCCTCGATATGATCGAGCTGGAGCGCTAGACCATGCACATGACTTAAACCATTGATAAACGCGGTGATACGATAATTGTCCTAAAGATTTGGGAATTAAAATGGGGCTATGGACGGGGCAGCGAAGAATTGGACTCACGTCGGGGTTGACGCCGAATTCATAATTATCCCATATCTCATGCAGGTCACTTTGCAACATAATTACGTTTTGCACAGAATCGATTTTCGAATAACCACCAATAGCTGATTCAGGCGCAGAATCAGTGATGAGAGAGTGGTATGCTTTTCTGAGCCACTGGAGAGGCAAAGAATATTTAGTCAAGGACCACGCAACTGTTTAGCAAACTCACTTCATCAACGTGAGCGCGAGGGAATATGTGAGCTGCCTTCAGTGGAGCCCATGTGGCAAATGTGCGACCTGTGATCAAACATTTCCCGTCCCTCTCTCTTACGCGATTGCGGTAGTGATTTTGCTGAAATTTGTTTCTCAGAAAATATTCTACATGTCGGTAGCAGAGGACTTACCCGAGTCGGTGTGGCCGAATGAGTGGGCTGGCGTGGACGAGCTCTTTCTCCAGTCAGAACAACAGGCAAGGGGCTCCCGTCTGTAGGCAAAGTGAACATGGGGATGGATGGAATCACTAGAGCGTGGCTTACCTTGCCGAAGTAGAACGTACACCCCTGGAGGCACCACCTCAAGACCGAGCTGTTGCTGCGCTCCATGACGGTCTGCATTTGTTTCGTCGAAAGCGAAAATCGCCCACTGATGCTCTGTTTGGATAAGGGTATTCAACAACGTCAAGAAGGTGCTCCAAGCGATTGAGCCATATTGCCAGAACCCTGGAGTACTGCGTGAGCAGAATTCGACGTCTGGAAAGGCGGTCAAAGCCTAACCTGCGAGCACATTCCCATCGTAATCGCGCAGGAAAACGTTGCGTGCCTGTAAGAGGGGCATCGTTGCTGACCTAACACCTATCTATCACTTACTTTCCCATATATCTGATGTCTCACCCTCACGATTTTTAAGTCTATACATAGCCTACTTGCCCTTCAACATGTTTTGGCTACGATACAAACAATAAACATAGCTTGGTAATGGCCAAATCACAGATGTCTCCCGATCACCACGCTCCTCCAATCGCCTCCATGGCCGGCTTGGCTTTGGCTTTTCAGGTGCATTTAGCAATTGCGACTGGTGGTCACATGATCTACAACGCGTCGGTGGCTGACACGCGCTACGTCATGCCGGCGCACGTTTCTGATAGTCCAAACGTTCAATAACTGTATTCACCAATCAAGAACACGATTAGACCCATACAACCGTGAAAGTACAATAACACTTTGTCCATATAACATATGACATATGGTATCAAGTCGCCCTATCACTTACTCTTGCATTGATGGCGATCAAGTAGGTATTTCCTGGACAGCGGCTTGCCACATTGGAGGCACAAAAAACGAGGACCTCCATGCTGTTTGGTCGTCATCCAGTGTCGTTTTAAATCAGGCATCCTGCGAATGACTTCGTTGCATCCTTCACAACGATGAAATATGGACGCTCCAACAACAGCTGTGCGATATGGGAACTGTTGCGACGCGACGGTACAGACTTTCAGAGCCGACCACTGGCCGTCGGGGATTCTCAGTGTGTCGAGAACGCCATTATTGATGTTCGGGATGGCATTGATTGTAGCATGCCCTCCATTATTGATTATAGATGACGTGACAGTGGTCTGCAACTAGAATCCAATATTACCCAAGTGTCCTAGATGGGAGAGGATACCAACCTGGGGGAGGTATACGGCTAGTGGGTAGTAGGCATCATGAGTAATGCCTCCACTGGCATGGTAGTATAATGGAGCAGAGAAGATTTGTGGGTCCATGAACTTTACTAAATGCAACTCTGTATTTAAGGTATTGGAACCCAACACACGCCATGTCTTAAGTTGTTTGCAAGTCATGACTGCGCACACGAATGTCGCCTCCTTAGGTGCCGGACAGCCTTGCCGTGAACCGCCACCGTGATGTGCTAAGACCCGATCATCAATGACCTACTTGCCAAGTTTGGATAAGTTCATGCATAATACTGGATCTCAACTTGAAGTCTCGACATGGAGCTACGTTTCTTTTCCTTGCTCATGAGTCGCCTCAGCTCTCTCGCACACCGCTGTACATATAACTTACGATTCAGTGAGTCGTGAGTCGTTTACTCCTTCAAATATACCACTATTACCAAAAAAGAAAAGAAAAAGAGAAATACCCTCATAGTACGAGACGGCAATCGAACAAAACACCGGAATCAGAGTTCAAGTGTCTCGTGACGTGGGCCGTATCGCCCTTGTTTTTTTTTTTTTTTTGACAGGAAACAAAGGAGAAAGGGATCCTGAAAGGATCTCCAATTGGAAACCCGGGAAAGGGATGTGCTGCGGTGTGTGAGCGCTCCCAGTGAAAAAAAATCCGGCTGTATCCGGCCGGATCTGGCCGCAGGCGTAGAAATCTGCTCGTCGCTAAGAGTAAGCCTATCGCCCTACTCAACCAGTACATTCTTCATTCCGGTCGAATTTGTAGTGTGCCTCCAATGCCTCCGATCGCGCTAATGTCAACTGCGATTTAGCCCACTCTTCTTCATACTCATGTTTCAAGGCGTCATTGTGCCTTTTCATCATCCCGTGCTCAAATTCCAGCGCCACCATTTCCTCCTCGTACGTTGCGATAATACGCTCCATCTCTTCCTGATGCAATTTCTCGCGGTGCGCCATCTTCTTTGCGACATCCTCCTCCACCCTCATCTGAACCTTCCTCGCTTCATCCAGGCACTTCTTCAGCTCCGCTCTTTCATCAGCCCATCGCACTAGTCTCAACTGTGACCGGGCCCATTCTTCTTCGTACTCGTGTTGCAAGGCGGTATTGTGTCTCTTCATCATACCGTGCTCGAACACCAGCGCCACCATTTCCTCCTCATACGTCGCGATAATCCGCTCTACCTCTTCTCGATGCAATTTCTCTCGGTGTGCTCTCTCCTTTACGACATCCGCTTCCACCCTCATCTGAACTTTCCTTGATTCATCTAGGCACTTCTTCAACTCTGCTCTTTCGTCCACCCACCGCGACAAGGCTCGTTGCAATTCAGCATGGTTTCAAGTTCTTGACGGCACGGTGCTTACCTGGATCGTCAATCTGGGATTGCCACCTGCATTCTTGTTCTTGATGCCATTTTTCGCGATGTGTTCTTCCCACTAAAGCGTCCGCCTCTAGCCTCCTCCGAACTTGTTCCGCTTCGCTCAGACCTTTCTGCAACTCTACCCGCTCAGCCTCCCATTGTGCTGATGCTCGCTGGGACCTAGCACGCTCTTCATCGAGCTCACGGCTCAAGACGCTGTTCCTCCACTTCATCGTCTCCAGCTCGCTCTTGAATCTTGTTGTCTGTTCGTCGAACTTGGCAATGGCTTCGCTCATCGCGTGAACTTTCTTCTCTAGATCGAGCTAAGACTGCAGCGTTTGCAAGGGACCGGCATGGTGCTCACCTTGATCATCAAAGCAGGATTTCCACTTGTGTTCTTGATCTCGACGCCATTCATCGGAATTCGCCCCATCCGCCTCAAGCCATTCCTGGTTTTCTCCTGCTTTACCTAGATCTTGACCTAACTCTGTATTTTCGTCCTCACATTGGATGAATTTCCGCTGAAATGTGGCACCATTCAGCTCGGCTCTTCCGATCTCCCATTGCGCTGATTCACGTTTCACCACCGCTTTCCGCGTCTCTATCCCATCCTCGAGTTCTGCCGTGCCTCTGTCGTGCTTCCCAATAACCCGCCGATCCACATTCTCCCTGTCTTCAAACGCTTTTCCTTCCAAACGGACCTCTCCCTGATTCTTGAGTTAGCACAGAGTTTGAAAGGGGGCACGCTGACGCACATGTATACTCGAGATACGTGGAACTCCGTCATGTGCTTGTTGCACGAAGAGGTATAACCTCGGAAGAATAAACCATAAAATAGAAATGAAGAGGTTCATGAGAACCAACGTTAAAATGTGAAGAATGTCGCGGGCTTCAACGGTCCCATCGTACCGCCCGAAGTAACTACCTGGAAGAGGATCCTTAGAATACGCAGTCGTCAGCTGCTGCTCTTGTCTCTTCCCTTTTCGTTCTTCTCTGGCAAGTTGATCCCAGAACGTCGTCGAAATTGCTTTCGTGCTGCAAAGGTTACAAAATCTCTCCGGAGCGTAACCAGACTGGCTATCATCAGATGTCCGTATACGACCATTCGGTTTTCTGTCCTTGCCGTAACTAATAAAGTTTTGAGACGAAGGGGACACGCTTACGGTTCACGCAATAAATTCGGGAGCCTTATATCGGTCACACCTGCACGCCGCGAGTCATCAAAGCGGGGACCATTGACAACCGTCTCTTTTCGATCGCTCGCAGACTCGCGGACGGAGGCAACTTGGACGCCACTTGTCTCCGACTCTTTATGATCAATACCAGTATCGCTCCTGACGACCTGTGGCGACCGTTAGAAGGCTTCAACTTTTGCAAGCTGGGTAGAGTGTCTGTTACCGATGGATGCCCGGTACCAGCGCTTTCTATCATCCTGTCAAGTTCGATCAGTGACGGATCTATCACGGTACTAGGAAAGAAGGAATGTGCACGATATCATGGAATCGTCGTGTTGCCTATCCAATGCCATTTTTCGATGGTAGGAAGGAACGGGTTACTTTGTCGTACGCCTCAACTTTATAGTTTGTGAGGTTCACCCTCATTTTGAGTCTCCACAGAGCACGTGGAACAACTCGTGCCTCAGGCTTGCACAGATAATGGTCAGAACTCGACGCAGCAGCCCACCCTAAATCCAGCCACACGCTCGACGGAGGTGAGATCGATATCGGTAGAGCTGCATAATTGGGGGAGAAACTATAAAAACACCACGGGAGCACTTGTGCCCAATTGCCAAGCGGTGGCAGCACGTGCAAAAGGCATGGCTCTTGGGAACAACTGGCACAACATCCGGATTGAATCTGCCGCTTCCAGCACGCGCTGGGCAGTGGTCAATAGTACGAGTGTGTACTTACTACGTGTCACTGCCACTTGGTACGAATATTCTGGCAAGCTTCTCGTGATAATAAAACTCTAAAAAGGGCAATGGCAGCTAGTAAATTATGCTCAGTTCAAGCACCGAAATCTCATACTAGTAAGGTCCATTTCGTCCCCCAAATTTTGGGGCGCGGATCCCTCTGCAGGATCTGGGCTATGGTAATGAGGTAGTGAAGCCAGGGACAGGTTGCAATGCTTGCCGTGGGCGTCCGACTCGACGACCGCTCTCGTTCGGATGCTCTCTACAAGAGGAAGAACTTAAATGATTCGATATCTGTACAGATTTACATCGCCACGAAAAGAAAACCTTTTGCCCTATGATATTTGTTTGTACCGCACTCGTGTGCTATCATCCCTCGCCGTCCCGATCGACAGAGAAAATCACCTCCTCGTCACCCTGCCTCACAACCAATATTTTACTCTTTTTCGATACGGAACAGGAGAGAACCTCCTGAGCAACGTCGATCATCTGATACAACGAGGGCAGAGTCGACGAGTCTTCTTCACTAAGTGACCCGATATTATTCCCTTCCTCGTCCGAGGGCACGCACAACGTGATGCGGTTCAGATTTTTCAGCTGTGCGGTGGCTTTAAGTACGTCCTAATGAGAATAAACAGCATTCAATACGACCACCCGCGAGACAGAACAGAAAAAGAGATGGGACTCGCACGAGATCATGATACGACAAGTTGAGCTCGACGTCTGTCAACTTGTCCAGGCACCTCACCGCCGTGAGACATACAAACTTGTGGTAGATCTTCAAAAGGATGCCTGACCAGAGCGTTGCAGGCACGCTGTTCATGGCCCATTGGAATGATTCGATGGTGGGACAGAAGAACCCGAGTAGGTGGACGAACATGAGAATAGAGTCGATTCGCTGGATGCGGACTTGATTGGGAACGTCATACGTTTCGAGCGTGTCGTTGAGATAGGCTCGTCGTGCGTTTGGGACGGAGGGGAGGACGGGCGTCGCTGCGCTCGGGAGGAATATGGTGTGTACGTTTGGGAGGACGAGGTGATGGAAGGCGGATTTGAGGTGGAGGGTGAGGTAGGGTCCCCCCGAGTCAAGGGTCAAACGTCGGATACGTCTGGATGGCTTACGGAGATCGATCCACCATAACGAGGTTATTTGGATGGTGGTTAAGTTTGGAAGGAGCGGTAGACACCTGGAAAGTTTGTGTGTTAAGGCGCATGTCGAATATGGAGTGATAAGGATATTGACAGTCCTAATCGAGCAGGGAGCGCCAGGGTGAGATAACGTGGTGAGAGAGAGAAGGAGACATACTTGACATAGTAAGCATACGAGGGCTGACGAGCTGATATGATGTCGAGTTGGCGAATTGTGGATTTGTAGATTGTCTTCCACCATCGTTTGCGCTTGTAGGGCGGATCGTCGACGCGCGCGCCTGGAGCTGTGCAGGCCTCGATGGATTCCCATAGAATCGGAAGCAATGCAATGCGTAACGAGCGACAGACACAAGACAAGGCAAGAATCGTCTCACGTCGTTCTAAGCAAGCAGGGTCTGGAGGATGGATGTTGGGCCACGGAATTGGTGGTGCGCGGAAGTATACGAGGATCTCGAGCAAAAGTTCTGTTGGAAGGGCTGCGAGGCCTGTGTGCGCCTGATGCGCTCGAGTGCCAGTTTGTATTGGTATCAGTGGGTGCCTGCGACTCCTGGAACTGAAGAAGCCAAGGCAGAGGAGAGACATGTCGCCACCGGATTTCGCACGCAGCCAACTCTGACATGACCACCATCCTCACTGAGCCCATATCAACCCTGCCCTTATCGCCCCCAGCGTCCCCCACAATCCCACCAGTTTACCATAAGAGACCCCCCTTAGATATCTTCAGGCCCAACCCCCATCCATACCCCATCAAAACAACCTCAACTGGCATCCTCTCCCGCTCAAATTCGACCACAAAAACCAACACTTCCTACCAGTTCTATATACCACAATCTACGGGATCTCCTGTGAAAGACTCTCGCTCCGCCCGAGGCGATAAGGAGAGACGAGGCGGAAGACATGGGTACAACTCGAACATCAATCCCACTCCGCTTCCGGTCCCAGAAGGATTCGCGTCTGCACCTGCGCACAGGGAGAGGAGAGGCTCCGCCTCGTCTCTTTCATCTGTTGAAAAAAGCGGCTCAGCGAACGTCTTCGGAGGAGAAGGACGAGGAGGAGAGACGAATAACACGTACACTGTCGCACTGGGCAAGAGGAAACACAGACCAGGAACCATGCCTCCCTCTATGGCAGCTGCTTTTGAAGCGCCCGTTTCCAGTTCCGGATTAGTTCGCGATGGCGGTGATAAGCGGCGAGGAAGGACATACCATACAGTAGGCCGGAGATCAGGCGGAAGAGTCAAAGGTATGGTCGCCTCCTTCGAGCGCAGCTCCAGTCGGAGCGGGAACGAAGACGAGGACGGTGATAAGGAGACGCTTGTCCACCAGGTAGAATTGGATTATGGTCACCGTCGCACCAGGTACAGAAGCGATAGTCTTGGCTCATATTCCTCCGCTTCTCCGGGCCCGCCTCGATCTCACGGATCTGAGCCTAACCTCAAGGTGAAACTTATCGAACCTGTCAATTCAATAACTTTATATCTTATTCTTTGACTATGATAGTCAGATCTCCATGGACCCCAAGAGGACTTTCAGGCCCCTAGACAAGATCAGCCGCGGGAGCTAGAACCAAGTGCCGTCCCGTCTTCTGAGGAACTAACGATAGAACAACTGTTGGCCTCTTTCCCCTTCCCCAACCCCGTCACTACCAGCAGGGACGACCCGCCGATCCTCAACGTTGAAACCGTGAAATTGCGCAACGCCGGGTCCGTCTATCCGCGCGCCATCGGCGTGGCATTGGTGGAGAGTACAGGCCCGGTTGTGGGTGAGGAAGAATTGACGGTTGAACAGCTGCTTGCGCAGGCGGCTGTACGCGGGAAAGAGGGTGACGTCGTTGCGGGAGGCGCCAATGCGTGGGAGAGTGTCGCTGCTGCTGCTACTGCTGGGTGTAACATCAAGCGAGTCCGAGAAGAAACTGTCATCGAGACTGGGAGCCCGGGTGCTGTGAAGCTTGTCGTGAAGGACGAGGGGAAGAAGAAGAGGAAGAAGAGGTTGGAAGACGTGTTTTTGCCTGTCGGCTGCAAGGACGAGTTCAAGGAGAAAGAAGAAGTAGACCGACAACTCAGATTTGAGCAAGACATGTCCGAAACGAAGGAAATGGTGCGTGCCCTCTCTGCACGTGTGGCAAGTGTGGAAGCGAGGATTGGGGAAATGGAGAGGGCAGCGGGAGATTTGAAGGTGAGAGGAAGGAAGTGGATGAACGAAAACGAGAACGAGGTGATCGGTGGAGAGGGAACGACTCGCAGTGAAGATTCTGCTTTCCAGTCCGTCCTAGGCTTTGCACGAGCCGTGGTATGTGGTGCTTTGAACCGTGCGCGCGCAAGGTTGGCGAGCGTGTCGTCTTCAGCAGCAGCGTCCGCATCCGATGCTAGCACCGAAACCGATTTTGCAGCGCCAGCTCGAGAGGTATCAAAAACTCGAGAATCCAACGCGAGCATGCACATGCCATGGCGTCAGGGATCTCGGACGTGTTATATGCTTTTCTTGGGACTAGGCGCTTGTGCATTGACGTTGAGGGCGGTGGCCCGAAGGGGGTCGTTCTTGAGGGGAAGGCTGGGACTCGCATTGGACATCTAACACGACGTTTTACGACGTTCAACACGATGAGATCGATGAAGACCAGCGTAAAAACGACAAATGCTAATTATCATAATAATTACAACTGGACAGTGGGCACCTTACGGGGCGGCCCCAATGCGAATTACCTTGTTGGCGAAATCGTATACGATGTGCTTACCCAACATAAAGCTATGCAATTTTACAGCTGAGCGTCAGATTGGGTTAAACGCAAGGACCCCTACCTGATGCCCAATATCCATACATTTCCACGTAAATTAGGATTCGGTTGTATAACCCCTCGGCACGTTTCTGGCTCCCGCTTATCTTTATCTGGCTCTGGCTCTTGTTTATCTTCATCTGGGTCTTGCCCTTGTTGTTTTTTTAAGACGAGACTAACGTACTGTCAATAACAATTTCCTCGTTCTTGAAACAGATGAGATATACTCACTTTCCAAGGGGTATCTTCCGTTTTTTACCCCACGAGAAGCGTACCTGATGTTTGCTGTCACATGGTATCATATATGATCCCTTCACTTCTTCGCCGCCTAGTCTTTCGTAGAGTTCATGGACGCGATCAGGAGGACCGTGCACCAAATACATCCCGGAATTGAAGATGGTATGGATATTGGGATTGGGATCGCCAGGCGAACTCTTGAACAGCGGCTTTTTCGAGTTGTCTACGAAGATGTTGGCATTAGCTAGACCCGCAATACCGCTATCCTTGGCCATGGGGATCATGGGATAACTTTGCATATTGGCAATGCTCTCCATGGTCACGCCTAGCTGGAATTCTTTCTGTTGTTGCCCCAAGTAAAAACCATATGTCTTTGGCAAGTCGCTGTGCTGCTCCATGAAAGAGGAGAAGAAGCCTGGTGTGTCATCAGGGAACAAGGCCGCTAGGCCGAGGACGCTAGAGAACAAATCACTTTCAAGCTTATCTCGTAGGAAGAGTATTCCTACATACCCGTCGAACTGTTCGTAGTGCCCTCTTTGCGTCGCACATCCAAATGACACACGTGAGGTTTTGATATCGCCTACGTCGAACACATCCCAGTAACGAAAATTTCCCTTGACACCTTTAGACGAATAGCGGCCGGAAAACCGGCCCCCCGACTTATGTGATGAGGCTGAAATGCGCGAATTGTATGCATGCAAGGGTTTGTTCTTGCCATACGCTGATGCCAACCACGAGGTCGGCGTCCCCAAGTCAAGAATGACGTCGAAGGGTTGAGAACCGGGGTTTCTGCCCTTGCTTCCGGAATGAGGGGTGCCCACATGGATCCTCGCGACGTATACTCCGTGCTTCATGACAAGGGGGACAGCGGCCGCGGCGTCGGCCCGGCGCTATTAGGGATACACATGAACAGTTCAATGATACGAACAAAAATAATGACACACTTGTAAGATGCCTGTATCTGCCAAATACCGGGCATTGATGTTGTTGTGGAAATCTAGCGTGGTAGTCATGTCATCGGTGACCTTGATGATGGAGTTGTTGTTATGAAAATTTGTTATACTAGTAGTGATCAGATCATTTCGTCGTTGTGGATGAGAGTGGGCGAGTGCAGAAAGCGCAAAAGTCACGGCGATGCAGATTGACAGTCCAGATTTGTTTAGCATGATGATTGATGATGTGTCCAATCATAGTGAGTATATATACGACGGTGGCACGCATGCTATGCGACGGCAGCAGCAGGTCCCATGATGATCAGTGATGGTGCGGTCGACAAGAGGACAGCCTCATTGGATATCTCGGGCGTGTAATATTGAGCGTCGGTTCCGGTCACTGGGGGGCCACCAATTGCCATCATACCCCGCACGGCACAGCCACATCTTAGCTTTGACCGCCATGTGCATCAACGGCCACGCTCCGAACGAGCGTCATGTGCTGCTCCTGCTCGATATCCAGGTAGCCATGCTCTCAGAACCTCCTATCGGCGTTCCAGCATCCCATATGGTGCGCAATAATCTCAGCCGCATCCTCTCTCAGGCGCGACAAGCACGTCCACCGCCTCTCATCATTCACGTCCGTAACACAGGGGACATTGGCGACGCAGATGAGCCCGGCTCCGAAGGGTGGCAGCTCATATTTGAGCCTCTAGACGGCGAGGAGGTCGTTGACAAGTACAAAAACAACGCCTTTGCGGGCACGACGCTGAGCGAGCTGATCCCAGAGGATGCCGAGATCGTCGTGGCGGGATTCCAGACCGACTTTTCGATCCGAGCTACGTGCAGCGCGGCGCTCGATAGGGGAAACGAGGTGCTGCTAATCAAAGGCGCGCATGCGACGTACGACCGGATCGAGGTGCTGCACGGCGGTGGCATCACGCCAGCCAAGGAAATTGAAGCAGATATTGAGGCAGAGCTTGAGGAGGCGGGGGTGCATATTCTGGACATGAAGGACCTTCCTGGACTTTTTACGAATCGGTAGCGGGTCGTCGCTTGGCTCTCGGGCTCTTTGTACTTTTTGTTTTTGTTTTTTTTTTTTTTTTGGGTTGGGATTGGCGCGCTCATACACGTCACGTCACGCAGTCACACACATGTCCATATTTGCAGACTACGCTGACGTCCTTGCAGCAGCTCCTCGAGACCTTCACGCTCTCCTCCATCCACTCACTGGCTTTGCACCAAGCATTGCAAAAATATGCACTCAGTTGCTCGCAGACCTCACAGATCCTCACGACATCCAGCTCGTCCAGCTCGAGCTCGACACCTGGTTACTTCTTCAGGCTCTCATGGCTGCCAGAAAAACTTCCTCCTCAATCTCATCCTTGACTCCAAACCCATACACCCCAACATGCACTCTCGCACAGGCCATTCTCCATTCATCCCCCCTCTTGACGGAACTCGTCATGGTCCGTGAATGGCTCCACGACACGGCCCCTCCCCCTCCCATTCCAGAAGCCACCACCGGTTACTCCAGCTTCACAAAACATCTTTTGGTCCAGAACAGACGTCTGCCCACCGCTCCCGCAACCGGTCTAGTGGATGGCCTTGATCCTGACGCGACCACTAAAAACGACGCGAACGCTCACTTGGCCTCTGACGACGCGGTGCGTGCTCGCGTTTTTTTATTTATTTTCAAAAATCATTTGCACTGACTAAGCCTCTACTATGATAAGAGCTACGAACGAAGCTTGCTCCAATCCCTTTATGCCCACGTCCGCGCAGGCAGGCTCGAGGACGCCGTCCAACTCTGCAGACGTGCCCACCAACCATGGAGAGCAGCCAGTATCCGAGGAGTGTTGCTTTTCAGGTGGAATGGCATCTCCACAGATCCTTCAGACGTGATCCACCCAGAAGACGGAGGCGGGGAGGATGATGATGATTCGGGCTCCACATACTTTGGCAATCATCACCGAACTCTTTGGAAATCCAGCGTGACCCGCACCGCACTCACTCCTTCTCTCTCTACCCACGAGCGTACCCTCTACGCGGCCTTGTGCCCCTCCCCGCAGACTTTCCCGATTCTGAGAGCCGTGTGCAAGACGTGGCAAGATCATTTATGGGCGACGGTGAGCGTGATGTGCGAGCAGCGTGCGTCATCCGAGTTGCACCGTCTCGCGGGCACAGCCGGGTTTGGGTCGTTCTGGGAGGACGGGATGGATCGAGATGACGACTCGGGCGACAGGGGAGAGACGCCACCCGCGCCACCACCACCCCTATTACCATTACCATCACTTCACGAAACACCGGGGTCGGTGGCCCTTTGCCCACCGGACGAATCAGAGTGGGAATCTGAAGTGTATTCCGCGCTCGACGCCCTCCGCACCGTCTCCGTCTCGCAAGGCCCACCCGCGGACCACGCGTTCCACTTTTCCCAGTTGTACGTGATACTAGACCGCACGAGCACGCTTTTGGACGTCTTTGCGGGCGGGTTGAGGGACGGGTCGTATCGCTCGCCGCTGCCACAGCAGCAGCAGCAGAAGCCATCGTCTCGCGGCGCCTCGGACACCGACACCGATGCCGAGTACACTCCGCTCTGCCGATTCTTTGCGCACCTCTGCCTGTTCCTGCGGATGATCGACGTTCCCGTGCCTGTCATGGCCACTCAGGCGATTCTGGAAGCCTACCTGAGAGTGTTGGAGGACGCTGGAGAGCGACACTTGGTGGCGCTCTATGCGAGTGCGTTGGGCGAGAATGCGGTGGAGCGGTACGCGCTGTTTTTGGTTTCGCTCGGGTTGGGAGCGCGGGACGACGACGACGGTGGGCACGAGCAAGAGATGCAGCAGCAGCAGCAGCGGCTGGAGGAGGTGGAAGAAGAGAGGGAAGAGAGAGACGGTGTAGAGGAACGGAGACGCGCCTTGATGCGTGCGAGGGAACATGGGTTGGATGTATCGCGTGTCGCGGTTGTTGCTGCCGAACGGACGGTGGATAAAGCATTTGAGGTCGGGCGCCTTTTTTCTTTCTTTTTTTTCTTTTTGTTTTTTTGTTGTTGTTGTGGAACTAAAAATCAAAGTGTTTCTAGCTTTTACCGCCTACGTCGACTCAGGGCCCTCTTCCCTCCCTGGTTAGTGGAGTGAACGGTCCGCTACAACGCCCTCCCTCCCATACGGAAACATTCCTCATGCGTTCGATCGAGTGGACGACCTTTAGCGAGATGACGTACGATACGGCGCTGGAACAAGCTTGTGTCGTTTTACGTTTCTTCCTCGGTATGTATCTCCTCCATTTTTTATTTTTATTTTTTCTGATCTCTCTCTCTCCCTCTCTCTCTAGCATCTGGCCGCGTCAAACTCGCCCAACAAGTGTTAGAGGCTCTACCGTCCGAGCTGTCAGCTATATCCGATCCTGAAGAACGCGCGACCGAGTTTTTACACTATCGCCAGTTTTTCATTGTATGGGAGGCGCTCGAGCGGGTCGTCGTGTGTCAGGCGTTGGAGGTAGATATGGGCATGGCGAACGGACCGTCGAGGATAATGGGGGGCGGCGGTAGCATGGCCGCTAGCCGGGAAGCGCGTACGGCGTGGTCGCAAGACTACGGCGCTTTGCTGGAAGACGCTTGTGAACAGGTCACGAGGTTGCTTACGGCCGAATGGCTTGTGACTGGCGAGGTTGAGGACGATACCAGTGCACGCGTGTCGGGTTATGGTATGTTATTTTTTCTCCCTCCCCTCCCCTCTCCGCAGAGATGATATCATGCGAGGTTAGGCGATAAACGACGAAAGGAATTAATTCGGATACGGAGGATTTTTGTCCCCGAGTTGGTGATCAGGCTACATTCGCTGCTATACGGGTCAAGAAAGTGGTTCCCATTGTACGTCTAGCCCATCCTCCAACACCACCACCACCATCACTCACGAAACTGGCAGAAACCTAAAACGGGCGCTCGATCTCGCCAATGTGGTCGCGGACTCGCGGTACAAGCTGTATGAAGACTTTATGGGACAGGACGTGGGGATGACGAGGTTGGGTGATTATTTGGGAGCTGTGCGGTTGGCGGTGTTGGGTGGGCTTGAGGGGGGTGGATCTGATCCGTTTGCGATCGTGATGAAGTAGACGTACAGCATCGGCTGACGGCCGCAGAGCCGCAAAGCCGCTATAAGGGCGGAAAAGCTTCCGAGCGGCTAGACGACGAATCTCAAAAGTATAATTTCAGAAAAATCACCGGTACATCACTCATTCTACAAGTCTCCACGCCTGGACAAGGTCGACCAAGACAGGACCCTCTCATCAGTATATGAGGGAGGTACTTTTATAAAGTCCTGTATTATATCAGTTAGCCTTGTGTCGTCGGACGACTAATGATAGAATCAGAAATTTTTTTCTTCATCAACACCGCACAAGCGACTAAGCAACAGCTTCTAGTTGATTTTTTTTTTGATAGAATTCGTCACGACACCAACACACGCAAACCATACTCACTTGGTGAACAAAAAATAAATCCTGCGAGAGAGAGTTATTGAATCAGTACACAAAGCAAAGCATTAGAGGCAAGGTGTCAGATGGGGTTGCCCGAAAGAAAGAGCTGTGCGGGCATTTTCGGCAGCGTAGTAGTACGAAGACCGTCGTGTTCGAAACATCATATCTATGATGAGAATAAAAATGCTCACGTTCAAATGGTGGGAGCTGACTTGTTGACCCTTTTTTTTTCAACTGTTCATAAAAAGCAGTGATCCTACAAAAGGCTAATGATTAACGTCGTTGTCAATATGAAAAAAGACGAGATGGGAAGAAGAGATCAGTTAAAGAAATAAGAAACAGCCATGTTTTATCACCACCGCCAACTTGTGTGGCTCAGGCGGTAATTCACGTTCTCATCAGAGCGTATATAATCGAATGGTCCACACACCTTGAGGCTCAACGACAACCGCGGTCCGCCTAAGAGAAAAAGAAAGAAAGACGTCAGCTTGTGAAAGATGACACGAAGCAAAGAAGTATCAATGAGTCAGTGGATTGACAGATAGCTAGTGAAAGCATCGGGCCCAAAATCTTCTTGGAACGCTCAGATACTCTAGTTTGAATTCGGTGATCATCTTTCCAGCGGTAGAACGTGTCCGACAGCTTTAAGATATAAGAGGCAAAACACAACTCACCTCCATCAAGGTCGTTCAAGGTTGGCGGTGGTTCTATACAAGTGTGTGTGTCAGACTGACTTTCTTGGATGAATGGCAAGAACAGAGAAAAAAACCGATCAGTGTAACTATGACAAAAAAAAAAGCACACAGCACCATGATGGCCTTAGGTAGGGCACAGGCACTCGCGAGAATTTTGGAATATTCATCATTTCGAAAAAAGGAGATGAAAAGAGGATAAGACTTACATTGCGAGAGCCAAAGCCATACGTCTGGGCAACGGGGAAAATGTTCAACGGCCGACGTGTGCGCGGAAAGGTGTGATGTCACGCGTGTGACGTGACTCACAGACACATACACTCGCATACACTCGCATACACCAGTTATTTATCTAATCCAACTAATCCTTATAAACCGAAAGTTCATTCGAATCCCTTGCGCCCGACGTTCAGATCTTAACCTACTGCAGTTTCAAACACCTCCATCGAGCTCTCATGGTGCCCCACAATGGTCAACTTGCGCAGGTTCTCCATCTTTGATTCAGCGCGATACCTGAGCATACCGGTGATCTCATTGACTACATGCTCCAAAATCTGTTTGACACCGGCCGCAGTACAGTACTTGATCGCAAGGCAGCCGAGTTTCCAGGATGTTCTGCAAAGAAACGCGATGACGGTGTTCGACGCGAGCGTGGCATGCGTCTCTGTACCGTCAAAAGAGATCTCCAAACGATCTAGACCAGGCGCGTCCAGTACGGCCAACAGGTCTGGATAAGCTGACAGGTGTTTTAAACAAGGAGGTTTGATCAACCCAGTTCGACGAAGGTCTATAAACGAGCTGAGCATTATATGCAGTGAGCAACGAAGAATGGCTTCACCAATATACTTTTCTGGCAATTGTAAAGTGACCAATACGGACCAGTTGAATCTCCACCCAACGCTGCTCTCCATCCTCACCCGTGTCAGGAGAGGCGCATTCTCGAAAAGGTCAAGATAGGGCTCTAGCAAGGCGGACTTGTTCTCGTTCGCGTGGAGTCAATGCAAACAATTCCAGACGTTCCAGACGAGGAAGGCTTTTATACCATAAAGCGCTGGAACATGAGACGGCCATAGTACAATCTTCGCCCCCTGCCAGCACTTCGATTCTTGCACGAGTACTGAAAGAATTTGCACAAGCGGTTCCTCTTGATCGGGGTGACCTCGTGCGTCGAGTTCGAATGAGAACGGTGACTGCTGACCACACTGGAGAAAGAAGTTCAAAATTTCTATGGTGCGTTCCGTGTACGTGAACCGTTTGCCGTGGCGAGGAACATAAGGCCATTCTATGTGGATTTCGTTCCAAAAGTGCGACTGCATCGATAGAAACACGCCTCTCCATGCGGTACAGATGTGACCAAGATGCCATGGAAACTCTCCCACGTGGTTGGCCCGAAGCGGTGTGGTACTTTGACCATGGCGTTTGTGTTGCGAGAGATGGCCAGCATTCTGATCATCGGCCCGGATTGCCGGTAACAAGTACTTAGTCATACAACATAGGATGATCGTCTCCAGCGGATGATTTCAATCGTATCGTCGGGTTTTCGTTAATGAAGCCGTGAATCCAAGTCATGCTGACAGCTAAGCTAGAGGGCATGATTGCCGCGACGCCGACCGTACCCAAAAGGTCACCGGTCACCGGTCAGTGTTGGGTTCAGGGGCTTTCTTATTGTTACCAAGGTGACGTCACAGCCTCGACTACGCCCACATGCCCTATCAACATACTCTATTTGCCAGCTCCTACACATTCTAAACACAACACGTTGAACATTAAACTCCACGATATGAATACGAAATGGCGAATCGGAAAATACAGTGGTACAAAATGAAGCGACTAAATATTTAGTCCCGCTCAATGCGGCGGATTATATATCCGCCAGTAATGGTGACAACAATCAGAAATGAAATGAGGTATGTTGCATGTGTGCATATGTAACGTTGCGGCATGTGTCTGTGTAATGCGAAGCATCCCTCTGCTCCGTGCGAGGGTTAGTCCTGTTTGGTATATTCCTTCAACAACTCAAGAACGTTTGGATTAGACCGGTGACAAACTCACATGGTAATGGTATCGTGTCAATCGACAGCAAGCTGCCCTTTTTTTTTCTTCAACCCGAGGTCATGCGACAACGCACATGCCGTTGGTTCCAGAACCTTTGTGTTCTTCGTCGAAGGGGGGCTGCAGGTCATCGTCTTGGTCGCTCCGAGGCGAGACGACTAATAGTATGATGGTGGAGAAAAAATCCATGATTCTAATTTTTAAAAAAAAAAAAAAACAGAGGCGAGGGCGTGCTCGTTTGTGTGCGTGGTGTGTTGGTGTATGTGTGTGTAGAGAGCGCAGCAGGACACTTTGCTCTTGCTCAACACCCAAGGGGGGCGGAGAGGTGGTAGGCCAGACAGAAGGAAACGAAGAAGGGGACCAACGAACGAAGAGAGGTCCATGGGACGTTGTTCTTTAAGTACTGGGCCAGGTGGCTGGGACGCTTATTGTCCAAAGTATCAAGATTATCGCTGCCCAGCCTCTCCCACGCGAGGATAATTTAAGAATCTTTATTGTTGAGCTTAGGAACATGCCGCAGGATGCGCGCGGAACGACCAAGTCGGAAAGCGTGTCACGTCTCTAACCCATCGAGCTTATTGTTCTAATGCTCGGCAGTAGTAACTCCTCCATTATATACCAAACAAATCCCATGCTCAGAGCGCTCATTGTCAGCCTTTTGACTGTGTCCCATTGCCATGTGGCCAAGTGCTGCTTAAATGTCATGATCCGTTCCAAGGTTCCTGAGGAACAAATCGGATCTTGTCTTTCACCAAAAACAAAATAATAAAAAAGAGACAAAAAAATAATCGATTCACAAGAAAAAGGAAAGAAAGTCCCATGTTTGACATAAGCTATGACGACGATTGTTGTTGTTGTTGTTGCTGTTGTTGTTGCCGCGCTTCATAGGCTTCCAAACGAGCAATTTGCCTGTCAAACAAGCACCGTAAGCCCATGCAATCCACAATGCGGAAAACAAAAACAAAAAAAAAAAAAAACAAGAAAAAAAAACACGGACCGGTCCCTGACTGCCTCTTGCCATCTCTGCAGCTTGGCGACTTCGTTGACTTGGAAACCATAGATCCGAGGCTTGTACCGCTCTGCCTTAATTGCAACCGAAGCGGTGCTGAGACCCTCTCCCCCGCCCTCAGACGCCACCGCGCTCACTTCTAGGTCATCCCTCACCTTGCGCCTGCTCCTCCCATCTGAGGATGTGGCGCTCGTCGCCTGGCTTATGGCATTTGGGAAGTCGGGAGGACCGCTCTTTGGCGGGACGAGCGACGGATAGACGAGGAACAGCAAATGCGGGAAGGTGGTCCCGAAATAGGCACCATCGATAGACCCGTGTCTGGACGACTTGGGTGAATACAGGTCTTCGCATCGTCCGCAGTAGAGCTTGACGGATTTTTGGTAAGGGACGTCTATCAGACCGACGGGGAGGAGAGGTTGGGACTGGCAGTAGACGCGCGGACAGCGGCCGAATTCCGCACGTTTGTATTTTTCGAGCTGGGGAAGCCAATTGGATTGACTCTCGATTTTATGTTATAGTTTAAGAAAGACGCACCATTTTTTGTAAGCCTCGAGCAGTGACGATCCACCGTGCATGAATGAGACCGTACAAAAGTCTGGCTTGAACATCCAGCGAACCGCGCAAGTCGTCTTGGATATCGTCATCTGCGCCGATGGAAGATGTTGAGCGTCTCGATCCTCAGGCAAACGGCATACAGCGAGTCACCTAACGTATCCGTGATGAGATCCAAAGCCTGAGAGTAATTCGCTACTTCATTATTGAGCCCGGTGAGGTTGAAACGGTCTAGGATAAAATCTTCGTCAACTTCGCAAAAGTATTCATTCCCTTTCGAGGATAAGAACCAGGAGATCCACTGGGGTTGGTCAGACTTGAGAACAGAGAGTTGGCAATTCAGAAGCGAGTGGGACGTACGGAACTGGTTTTAAATGGATGGCTCAGTTAAATTATCCAGCAGCTGTTGTGAAGAGAGACATACCTTGAGTAGTCTGAGTCAGAGCCAGTCGATACTTCCTCCACTGGACGCGTCATGTCAAATCGTTCGACCTGATGCTGGACTGTTGCAGGGCACTCACTGTCGTCGCTGCACGAGGCGTACAGGTGTCACATCATGTGACACCATATGGGTATGAGTCACACCAAGTTCTCTCCCTCCTCGCTACACTCGCTACAGAGGTGGTAGCACCTCCCCATGCCATGACACTCCACCCATCATCATCACTCTTACGCGTAAAGTTACCAGTGGCCCCCATCACGTCCGGTTCACCGGTTACATTCCCCTAGTGACTCATTCATACGGTTCATATATCACCAGGCCAACGTTTGGAGCAGCCGCTTCTCGCCCTCCGGGGCAAGGAAGTCTCATATGCGTTGCCTCTTTGATACATCACATCACAGGCAGGAGGTTCCTTCGAAATCTGACAACGGTAATTGGGGCATCTGGGGCTATGGCCACTAGCAACTATCCCTCTGGAAATCGTTGGCACGAGCGTCCGCATAAAAGCCTGCTGGCGTCTTGCTGACCCCCCCAGCGCTGTGCACTCATCCTCCTTTACTACTCAACGTGCTGGTCACCTGGGAATCCGTTCCTTCAAATCATTTTTAAATCGACTTTAAATCAACTCATCCCATCATGGTTAGATGCTCCGTCACTGCTTCCGTTGCGCTCCTCCAGCTGGCCATGTTCGCCCGAACATCGGTCGCCCTTCCAATCGAGTATGTATATTCGTCACTCCTTTACTTGAGATTGCCTCATATTTCACTATGTTAGATACCCCGAAGGGCTGGAATCTCGAGCAATCTCTGACCCCAATGTTCAACAGTAAGGTCCACATTTCTTGTCCTATGCCATGATTACGATATCGTCTATAGGCTTGCCGAACGCGATGACACGGGGCTCGAAGCAAGGTCCTTGAAGCACTTAGCGATAGGCGCTGCAGTAATTGGCGCTGTCCTTGTTGGCCATCATATGTGGAAGAACCAGCAAAACCAAGCGCAGGTCCAATCGGGGTCATCGGGGTCATCGGGGTCACCGGGCCAGCAGCTGCAACCGGGGGGGTCACAGATTCAGACTACAAACCCAGTTCCGTATGGTATTCCACTACACATGATAAACAACAGTTGTAGCTAACATCCTTTTCAAAGCGGTGAAACACGACGGTATGCCTTTCAATGTCCCATATAGCTGTTTTTTTTTTTTGAACGTGGGTGGTAGTGACCTATCTAACCTCTACGGGGATGAATATGAGAAACGAAACTTCAACGAGTTTGAAGAACGTGATTGGGACGACTATGAAGTGGAAGCACGGGGATTGGACTTTGATGAGCTTGACGAGCTTGATTAGACAGTCTGTTTGACGTGTACATGTCTACTACATGCACTCTCACAATCACTCCCTTTGCTACTGTTGCTCACAAAAGTACGCTGCGAATTTAGTATAGACTTGCGTTTTTTATTCAGGCCGACTTTACATGTGGCATGTAGATGTCACATTGTATTAGTACGCAGTAGAGTACAACCTTGAATGAAGTGGGTATATACACGCAGCGAACTACTACACAGCAAGTCTTGCCGATTTCCTCCTCCGTTTCTTGGGACCAGCCACTGTCTCCGTCTTCTCACTCGCATGGTCCTCAAATAGTGTCATAAGCCGTCTCCGCTCATCCGCCTGCCCCGGGTCCTCATACATTACCCACACACTCTTCTCCTGCTCATCCGTGATGCTCACCCCACCCTCAGGTTCGATCCCCCCAATGTCCGCATCTGGCCCGAATGCGCCAAACATCCCATCTGGCTCAGACCCTAGCCGAATATCAAAATTCAACGACGAGGCGGAAGACTGTTTAGACATTGGCTAATTCACAACAAAAATGTATGGTGAACATGAGCTCAAAAAAAAAAAAGAAAAAGTAATGCGTGCACGCACCCCTCGCCGTGGCCTACTCCGCTTGCCATCTCTCCCACCTTCTTCTTCATCATCTCCCTGTCGCTTCCCAAGCAGAGAAGTGACGCTCTCCTGCAACGCCTGGTCAATCTTCATAGGAGATACACTAACCGTCGACGCCATGCTCCCCTGAGGTAACTTCAAGGGCGACGGGGTCCTTGACGAGGGTACAGGTGCCTGCATCATATCGTCCCCCTCAAGCTGCGTATGCAGCGGGGCGTTCGATTCGCCCCGATGTCTATGCTTGTCTAGTACGAGATTGGGTTGCGACACTGGAGCGTTTTTCCGGGACGGCGTCACAGGCAGGGCAGGACTCTGTGTTCCTGGACCCGGATTGCCTCCCAAAAGTCCCCCAGGCCTCCCGAACGCAAAGTTTCCCATATCCGGGGGTTCAGGTTGTTGCGTGGGCACGGACACCTGCCGTTGTGAACCACGGTTTGCGACACCATCTCTCGCAGTCAGTCGCACCTGATCTGCTCGTCCTGTCGTTGAAATTTCTCAACATCAGATGTAAACACATCGCAAGAGCAAAAAAGAAACAAACCATTCGTAATATCATTCATCATGGCATCTGTTTTGTCTACCCCCCAAAGAAAAGGGTCGTTAGCCTGCTTGTTGCCAGGTTCAACAGCCCTGCCCTTGCCCTTGCTCTTGATATCGACAACCGTAGAATCGTTCCCCCCATGTTCTCCTGGTACACCTGGTGCAACGGCATACTCTGATGCCGTTGGTACCTTGCCCGTGGTAGCTATCACTGCCAACCACTCCCGATTGACAACAGGAATCCCCCACTCTTTAGCCTTTTCGTACTTGAGGCCAGTACCCGATGGGCATAACAGGTGCGTCGTGCGTGTTGAGAATGCATTGGCCAGTTGGATACCTACGCTTCCAAATCAGATTGTTTTACGTGGACAGAAAGGATGCGCAAACCGAGGGCACGCAATAATCGGGTCAGCCAGCAAGATTCGTCCTGGAGCAGGCCAGAAAAGCTCACGACGATGCTTTCCGTGCCTACCACTGGGAGTTGAATGTCGAGTGGGAGGAACGTGATATGGTCTTGATACGGACAAATGGCTTGCTCGGACAGACACCGTTCCAGCCAACATTCAGTTCTATACTTGGTGCGCTGCAATTCATCGGGTTCCTCCTTATAAATCTTGCTCCCACTACCGTATGAAATCATCAGCCAATCTAGTTCGTCGTGAAAGCAGCATCAATACCGTACCTGACAAGTCTGACGATGATATAATCAACATCTTCGTCCATGTCCTGTTCAGATGCCCATATACCACCTCTTTGTTCAATAGCATTCCTCACATTCTGCCACTTCGCCTCTCCCAACACACGGAACCTCAGTCCAGAGAAAATGCCTCTGGGACCCTTCGTAGAAGGGCCTGCTTCCGCGTTCGCATTTCCTTCCAGGAGCTGTTGTGACGATATGGCCGCCACGCTCATTGTCCGTCGGAACGGCTGCAATCTATGTGTCGGTTGGCTCTTTTGCAAAGGTTCGTTGGCGGGAGCGAATGAGTTTACTCGTCTGAACGTGGAAATGATGCTTTTCGCTTTTGACGCATCGTCGTCCATGCCGTTGGTTTTGGCAGGTTCAATCGATGTTTTGTCCTTGTCCTGCAAAGGCGGTTGAGAGTTTTGAATTTTTGATACAGTCTTGATAATTTTTCCGTTAGAGACTTCGTATCCCCGATTCTTGAGCAGGCTTCCCCAGATTTGGACTGTCATAGCAGGCCGGTGGGCGATGCAAGCTATCTCTTCGTCTTCTGGTGGGGCAGACGAAGTTTGAGCCTGCGCTTGACCAGATGAGGATTTGGGCGTTACAGAGGGAGGCGGTGACGATTCTGTAGCGCAGCAACAGTTAGATTAGATTAAGGAACAAGTGAAGCAGATCACCGTCCACAATGAGCTTGCGTCGCTGCGGCCTTGGTCCTTGTACATCGTACTCTGCCTCATTGAATTGACCTGAAATGTGGGTCAATCGGGAGCAAAAAATGAGGTGCATCTTCCACCTCCGAATTCGAGCGAGTCCCAGAACCACTCCTCCCAGACAAGAAATATATTGGCTTCACCTCGGTGATTGAACTTCCGAGCGTAGTGCATCTTATCTGTCTCTTCATCACCGGAGCATAATATATGTGTGACCTTAACCGGTCTCTCTAGATTCTCCGAGTAGATGCCATCATTCTGCTGCAACTTTTGAGTAATTTCTGTTCGGCGCCTAATATCCGCTATTCCAGAGCATGACAATACTACGCCAGAAAATATTGGAAGTTGGTGTGATTTCATGCTCTATTCATTGATTTAGCAGCTGCAAATGTAGGGTAGCAAGTGCAATCTTGCCTTTTCGAAGTCTACGTCATCGCCTCTGAGCCAGACCCGATAACTCTCCATTATCCAAGACGGTTTCAAAATTGGTATTTGCCTCTCTACCGCACACTATAGGCATAGTCAATGGACGCTTTACATGCAGGAGGGAGGAAACAAACCCAATACTTTGCACCACCATGATTCTCCGCGATAAGGTGCGTAACATAAATGGTAAACGCCTTCTCCCATGTTGCACCGAGCTCCGAAGATTGTTTAGAAAGCGTGGGCTACCGAGAATATGCTGAGCGCCGTGACTGGCAGTCGCAACCGGACAAGACGCACCTTGTCCTGAATCCCGGTCGCACACAACACGACACCCTTGAATGGTCTCGGACACATATCCGACACGGTCGTCTCTTGCGTTTCTTGCGCCCAGCACGCCGTCTCTTCCTCTGTTACCATGCGTGAGGCCCTGCCTGCTGGACCATCGCCAGGCTGCGCGGGCCGAAGTTTTACATTGGGAACCTGAGCACGACGATGAGCATGCCACTGATTTATCGGAGCGCCCACGTACCTTGTGAGATTTGTTCCTGCGTCCCATCGTTTCAGCTCGTCGCCGAGCCGCGTCCAATCAACGGACTTGACAAGCAGCCGCATCGCCCGTCAGTATCACGTGATTCGATTGAGGGCAGGTCGATACGTGCCTAACGTCACAAGTTACAACTAGTAAAGTACTAAAGTACTAATCGATTAAGTTGCGGGCGATGGCAAAGGTCGGTTTCAATTGTGTTGATCTGCCATTTGAACTAACGCCCTCTCTCTCTCTCTCTCACACACACACACATCACACAGCAACCTCAACAATGTCAGGCAGAAGGTTGGCAATTTTTTTTTCCCACCGAATACGACCAAGAGCAGGCTCAGCTGACTCCTCTGTAGCTTGCGGGCTCCAGGCTTGCTTGGCCAAAAACACCTATATGCCCAAGCGCTGCGACAGCTGCGTACGCGAGCTTTACCAGTGCTGTCAACGGTTCTATGAATCGACGGGAGGAAAGGGCGAGTCGACCGCCTGTCCGTCACCGAGCATGGTAGAACGCTGGCTGAAGAACCACCATCCAAAATGACTTGGCAAACCACTCACGCCTTGCAAAGTGCTTCGATAGACACGGAAAGAAAGAAAGGAAAAAAAAAAACATTCATATATTACTACTTGACAAGTGCAAAGCAAAAAACCAATAGCAAAAGGCTGTTAACAGAGAATACATATACAACCATGACGCAAAAAAAAAGAGGCTTATTTAGGGAACCTATCTAATAAAGGCCGAAAATGCAGCTGACGGATCCCGTTCGGCAGCCGCCCATCTCATTACCCACGGTGTTCGCGATTGCCCTTACTGCTTCTCTGAAGCTGCGTAGCTGTCTCCGTCTCGTATTGTTCTGGCTGTCTCCTCATCTGTTCATGGCCGAAACCTTGGTATGGTATTCCTCCAGTGCCTTGGGGACCTTGCAACGCGGCGACATAGGTGCGCGATGGGGCAGAACTCCCGAGCGGCGCGTGAGCCTGGCGGTGGCTAGCATTCATAGCAACAGAAGACAAGGACGACGACGCATAGGAAAATTGAGAAGGAACGCTCGCTGGCCTCATCTGTTGTTGTTGTTGTTGATGATGTTGTTGTGGCTGCTGTTGCTGTGCGTGCCACGCCATGGTATGCGCAAATGGTCCAGGTCTGAACATACTCCCTTGCCCAGTTACAGACAATGGTACAGGAGCCATCGGCTGCGGCTGATGGAAATAGCTTTGCGCAGCTTGCCCAAGAGGTGCTGTAGACCAACCCTGCGGAGAAGTCGTCCGGGCAACTTCGGCAGAGAAGGGTCGAACGGGTGCTGAAATACGCGCGGGCACAGCCTCGCCCTGCGGGTAAGGAGACGTGCGACGAGACAGAGAAGCCACATGAGCCGTTCGGGATGGGCCAACCTCGGAATGCCCAATACGCGACGGCGGCTCGGGTTGACCGACAGAAGAATTGTCGCTAAATTCATCTTCATCGACCGAGGCACTCTCGCTTTCAGACCCTTGACCTTGAGGCAGGCGTCGTGCTTTCCTGTTGCGCTTACGTTCACGCTTGTACCCTTCTCCTTTGGAAACATCCAATTCCCAGTAGCTTCCTTTCCCTGGCTCGGTGATGGCCCTTGGCGAAGAACGGAAGACTTGGTTCAAAGATAAATTGTGACGGATTGATCGCTGATCAATGTCCTCGTTAGCACGTCGGTTAACGTGAAGGGCGAAGGCACAGACCACGCACCTTCCACGCACCCCTGGACTCGTTTCTGAAATACTCGAACCTATTTTCAATGGCTTCGTAGATGCCCTGGAGGGTCAGCCTCCTCTGAGGGCTGCCGTAGATGGCGAGCTTGATCAGTAGAGGATATGCTTGAGAAGGTTTGCGACCCGGAGGTGGGTCTGGCAGACAGTCAAGGTTGATAGGGACATCAGGTGGCAAGCCTAGCTGGTGGCGCAAGTAATCGCCTGCGTCAGGATAAGTTGGCACGTTGATACCATGAATCCGAAGCGCTGTTGGTGTGCCATATCCAGGGGATCCAGCCGGCGGAGATGAAGACAATGTCTCGATCCTTGAATGTTGCTGGTGTTGGTGTTGGTGCTGGTGCTGGAGAATGCGGTGCGATCCAGCCTGTGGCGAAGTGGCAAACGTTGCGAAACCTTGTTGAGGGAGGTCATAACCTATCCCGGGCGATTCGTCGTACTGAGGGTATTGTCCAGCTTGGCCGCCGAATGTTTGAGCGTCGCCACCCAAGCCTGGAGTGGCGCTGTGCTTTCCATTGGGTTAATTATCTCTACTATTCGGTTAACAAGTAAGCGACACTTACGAATGCGGTTGGCAGTTCAAAGGACGCGGGAGGAAAAGCAAACCCAGAGGAGGACTGGAGTGGGGCGACGACTGGGTGTGGCGGACTGAATGGAGTATTTTCTTGAGATCGCTCATAATTTAATCCTTCGATTTGGTGCGTAGACAGAGAAGTGAGAGAATCAGAGCTGGCAATTGTACCGCCGCCGCCAGAAGAGCCAGCGTCTGATGCGTCAGAAGCTGGGTAGAAGTAGGATCGCGGGATCCCAGTTGCGCAAAACTCGTGTGGATAATATTGCTGATCATAAATTCCATACATTTCTTTTTTAAGAACAAGTTTAAAGCCTGGGCAAGGGCTAATTTTGGACCCACGATTCCAAATAGAGCGGCACACCGGTAAGTGCCAGTAACGTCAGCGTTAATAGCCGTGAGTGGCGATGAGGGTTAGATATCGAGAGCGGAGATTTCGAAGAGGAAGGGAAGACCTCGTCTGAGGGGGAAGGGGGGAACCTATAGAACTTGAGCTCGACATGGCATCTTTACAGCCTTTATAAACCAGATGGACTGTGGGTGCTGGTTTACCAACCAAGCGAGAGGAATTGCCAGACTAGGTAATGCGGGGGACAGCTGTTTACCGGAGGTGCTGCGGAAAACCGACTTGGATTGGGGCGGACCCATGTTTCGGGGCGCGGGAGAGAATCCCGCCCTTCTGAATCTCCTCTTTGCGTAAAAGACGGAAAAGGAAAAGCCATAGAGAGATATTCGGTTGGATTGGTAGGCGTCTATATTTTCGGAATATTACCTATTGAGACAATCGCGTTAGCCCGGATGGTAATTTCAGACTGAGAAGTGTTGCGTTCTCTGTCCTGCAGCGGCGTCAGTTGAATGTCATTTTCGACGTCTCTCTTGGACGCGCAAGTCATGAAAGCCTGTTCTTCGAGGTAGAGGATTAATTTGGTAATTTTAAATCAGGAACTACCTGGTTTGGCAAACACGAGAAATTTACTTGATATGGCTGCCCATGATATGAGCTTCAAAACACTCATTTAAGTGTACGGATCGATTCATATAATAGACAAAAGTAAACGGCAGTACGATTGTAAAGGGGAACCCGTATCTAAGGAATGATACCGTCCAAGTCACCTTCCTTCACCCTAATTTCTACCACTTCGACTTCATAGTCCGGCAGACCAGAGTTTGTAGATAACGCAGAGGACGAGACGAATCCTCGAGAGTTTGGTGGCGATGTCGAAGCAACATCTATCAATAGTCATTGGATAAGTTCGGAAGAGGAAATGAAGTGACGAACATCGATCTTTTATGTACGGGGGCACAAATAGATCCTGAATAAATATACCCGAGGTAAATGCACAGAGCAGCATGGAGTATGCAAGTCACTTGCCTGGTTCCAAACAAAGCCCTGGCTTTTATGAATAGTCAGAATGGGCCTGAGGGCGTACACGGGTCTATGGTGTTTCTTTCTATTGCGTCTCCTGTCCTCCGGTTCAGGTTCCGCCGCCTTCTGCTTTCCCTTCACATCCTTCTGAGGTTCGCTAGAGGCCTTCTGGATACCTGAGTCTGGGACGGGATGGTCTTCATCCATGTCCATGTCGTGGGTGACGTCGGTAGCGGCACTGTTTTGGTGTTCGTCGTCATCCTTGTCATCGGAGTCGCTAGAGATGGACTCATCACGGAGGGCTGCTGACCTTGTATAGTCATCATCGTCCTCTGAGCAAGAGTCAGTACAGCTATCGCTGTGATCGTCGTCGTCGTATGGGATCTGCTCGTAGCAAGCCCAGGTCGGAGGCGAAGCGGCCCGGCCGATGGTGCGACGACGAAAGTAGTATGAGTTTGCGCTGCTCATGATGTGGGCTATGTGCGGCTGGGCTGGGCTGGGCTGGCTGGCTGACTCGTGTACAGGATGCAGACGATAGTGGGTTGTGGGTTTGCTGCTGCAGCGCTCGAGGCAGGCGTGACTCCGGCTTGCTCTCCAGATTTGGCATTTCCTTTTCAGGCCCTTATGGCCAACTCTCGCTTCGCCTACGTTCGCAAGTACGAGCTGCCAGACCCCCTCTTGCCAGGCTCGTTTATCGTCTGTCGTATAGACGGTCACTCGTTTCACAGGTATATCCAAGCTTATCCATGTTGCTGTCCGATTGAATCACACGCTCCTAGATTCTCGGAAGAGCATGGTTTCACCAAGCCCAACGATCTGAGGGCTCTGCAGCTCATGGATCATGCGGCACGCAATCTCATGGAAGAATTTTCGGACATCGTCCTGGCATTTGGGCAATCCGATGAATATAGGTTAGCATATATGCGCCCATATGCCAATCCTTATATCTTGGCATCCTAGTGATTCTAATCGATGATCCCTATACAGCTTCCTATTGCGACGACGAGCGACGCTCTACAACAGGCGTCAGGCAAAGATTTTGTCCACGCTCACCTCGTATTTCACTTCGTGCTATGTCTTCCACTGGTCAAATTATTTCCCAGACACATCTCTTAGGTACCCGCCTTCCTTTGATGGTAGAATCGTGCTCTACCCAACAGAGCGGGAAATACGGGATTACTTTGCATGGAGACAGGCCGATAGTAAGGCAATCTGAATGTCCTGCATACAGGCGCTTATTAGCTTATCCAAAGCACACATCAACAATCTTTACAACACCGTGTTTTGGGCCCTCGTGAACCGAGGAGGTGAGACGACGGCTCAAGCTCACGCCACTTTACGGGTGAGCGATACGAAATTCTCTCTCCCTCTATCGCGCATGCCACAAATTGAATGACCAGGGGACATTATCAAAGGAGAAACACGAAGTCCTCTTTGGTCGCTTCAGCATCAATTACAACGATATCAGCGAGAGATTTAAAAAAGGAAGTGTACTAGTTCGCGAGGAAGTAGGATCTGCGCACGTTATTACCATCTTCTTTCTCCGAGCTGACCCATCATCCCTAGACGACTCCAGCAATATCGGAAGTAGTAGTAGCGTGTCACGTATCAGACTTCTTTTCCAGGATATTGACAACCACACTAGACCGACCGCGACTCGAATTCGGGTACATCTAATAATATGACGGATCAAGAGGTCTGGATCGCTATCTGTTTGACTTTTTATTTATTTATTGCCAAAAACCTCTTGTTCCTATTAAAAAACAGCCTTTCGTTGACACGAGCCCTCGAACTAAACAAACGGGGATCGCAAAAAAATCCAAAGACAAGGACAGACAATACAAAATAGAACTTTTACATTGCGATATCATCAAGGACACCTTTTGGATCTCTCGACCTGGTCTTTTGGATTGACACTCCGATCTGTAAGTGTCAAACATTTATCAGGGGATCAAGACTGACGAGTATAGACAGGTATAATATGCGCGGAGGCCTCCGACTATACAGTAGCAAGGAGAGCGTCCTCAAGCTCCTTCATCCGTGCTGCCTCCTTTTCTTTATCCAACTCCCTTTCCCTTGCCGCTTCCGCCTCGCGCTTTCGGACATATTCGGGGGTGATGTACGGCTTATAATCCAGATGTCGCTTGACATAGAAACACATGTACGCTGGCGATTTCAGACACACGCCTAAAGTGGTATGCGTAACCCTACATAACATGGTTAGACGGCATGGAATCTCAAAATTATTCACTGACTTGTCATCATCAAAACGGTACCACTGTTAATAGGGGGCGAAATGCCGTCAGGTTCCATGGATATATATATTATTAAAGCGTTACCTCGTCCCCAAAACGGGCGAAACTTGTATAGTGGCCATTGTTCATCTGTCCTTCATGATTGATCACAGCAAAAAGATCGTATTCATACATGCCGTCGGGCCCTACGGAACTATTTGGAAATGCGTGGTAAATCATGGCGAAGCGAAGGCTTAAGTGGCTCACGAGGCCGACAGTGCGCCATGCTCCTTCTCCGATTCGCGCATGTAAAGCGTCGTGTACGGTGCCATGTTCAATGTTGCCGGAAAACGTATCTGCGTTCCAATTTTCCGCGCTGTCATTTTGTCTGACACTTTTTGTTCGAATCGCTTTGGAAGTGGGTCGAGTCAAAAAGTTGAGAGGTGCTTGTAATGAATCCATTACCTTGAACTGAAAGCTGAGCACAGGAGGCAGCTCCCGGATACTCAACCGCTTGCTCGCTTCCTGCAAGGATTCAATTTAAGACAGTCGGCATTCCGGTACAGGTACCATGATTCTCACATGCGATGCTTTCCCACATTTCGCACAGCTGTATTCTTTGGATCCTAGTTTCTCTGGCTGAGTGTATCTATATTTCGTTCAGAAGAGAAAACAAGTGGTTGCTTCTTACTAACACTCACCTCCGCAAACAGGCTGCGAGGGAGTTTTCACTCGATGTAATCTCCCCTCCCTTGCCTTTAAGTTCGAGGCTGATGTCGAGTATGGGGTCATGTGTGGTAGTGACGTTCTTGCATCGTTCGCATTTTACGTCACTTTGAAGCAGTCCTGCGAAGGTAGAGTGGATGATGCAATTGCAAGAGACTTCAGTCGAGCCACGTGAGGTGGCGTGGATTTGACTAAGCGCTGCTATGAAGAATTCATGAGCATCTTGCTGAGCATATCCCGCAAGCTCAGCAGATGCTCTCCATGTCGTAGCCAGAAATGTATGTGGGCCGTAAGGTGTGCTGTCGTCGGAAAAGACCTGTCAGACAAAGTAAGCTAAACTCGCCACACCGCATATGAAGCGGGGCTCTTACCTCAGAGAAAAGTTTGTCCATCTCGCAACACGTACAATTATCGTTTTTGCATTGTCTCCAGTTGTGCTTGTCTCCGAGGAAGTAGTTCCTGAGAAGAGGGTTATGGACGAAGCATTGCAGCACGACATTGAGGAAGCAAGTTTGGCCAAGATTTAGAAGCCCCCTTCTTCCTAGACGTAGACGCGATTCTCTCAAGATCAGCCATTTGGGGTACGGAGAATAGCCAACCTTGACATGGAACCGCCGTCGCTCCTTCGAGTGCAGCGGTGTCTTTTTCGTTCGGAATCCACGGTTGGAATGGCTCTCGGCGTTTGTTGGAAACTTTTTTTGCGCATCAACGACAGATATGATTCCCTTGAACCTAAACTCAAACCTTGGAACTTCGTATACTTTTCTTCGGTGTTTAGGGTTGTAGACAAGTAGACGCTGCTGAGGGCAGATTCATACACGAAATTGTCGCATTCGGAGCAATAGACGCATCCAGACTTGGTGTCTGCACCTGTACGCGGAAATGAGCTCTTCACAAGAGGTTAGTAAAAGATACGAACAGAATAGATGTCCTTCTTCTCTCAAGTGGTTCGTCACATGGCCATCCATCCAACATCCAATATATTCGCAATGTAAACATGTAAATGGACGGAACAGTGAAATATCACACGTCCCACAGGTTGGCGAAGCAATCTTCACGGAGCATGTGTGTAGGTTGTAAGACGGGCATCCGAATGTAACATGACAGACGCACCTTACGGCGCTTGTTTGGGCCCCTGACTACCTGATACCTATTTGCATACCACGCAACCGCCGTTTGATATTTGTCTAAAATGCTCTTCCTACTGTCGTCGTCCGCGAGCGCATCAACAATGTGATTGCATGTAGATCCGGCGTCTGTCGCCATTGCAACATCTACGCCGCGTTAGCCCTGTGTGGCCCTTCAGTAGCTTCAGAAAGTCGCCTTGGAATGGTGACCGGTGACCGGTGAGTAAATGGCGTGTCACAATGAGAGTGCAACTTGTGACAATTATTCATCGTCGCAGCCTGACTCCTCTTGCATGCCAGAACACTCTAGGTATGTACGTGTTCTCTATACTAGGCGGATGCACGTCTGATGCATGTATTTTCAACAGAGCAACAATATGCATCTTCTGCGATGTTACACCTGAGAAGGGATTTCAGATTCTGTGGGAGGCAAGACTCGACAAGCTAACCGTTACATGCGATTCTTGATTTACCGCATCTATAGAACGATAAATACGTCGCGTTCAAGGACCACAGACCAGCATGCAAGTACCATTTCCTGGTGATTCCAAAGGAGCATATGGGTTCGTTTCGGGTTTGCCTGCTATTGGGGATACAAATAAGCGTTAAAAATTCAGGTAACGTGAGGTCACTTGGACAATCAGATGCTGCGATGTGTAAGTCTCTCAATTGAATGTTATTCACATGCAAGTCATGTTATCCAGTACGGGAGATGCATGATGTAGGTTACCAGCTGATGCTTGGCCACGGTGTGCCTCCCACAATGCAGAGGTAAGACTTTTCCGAATCTATATGCATTGTGCCAATATGATATCCTCTGTCAGAATGGGTTTTCACATTGCTCCATTTCACTCTGTAGAGCACCTCCATATGCATGTACACGGATTACCCTACACATCATCATGGCGGGCAGCAAAATATCCCACCTTTTCTGGATTTATTACGTATACTAAAGGATTGAGCTGGTTTGTTGAAGTTCGGCAAGCCATCCAAATTCTAGAACAGGGTAAATGTGTTCGAATCATGCCATGCTAATGTACGTTTAGTTCCAGCCCTTATGTTGAAATGATCGAAGCTTCGTCTATCCCCGTTGTTGGCGGATTTGCATGGATCAGAGGCGTCTTGGGTATCTCAGTATACGAGGAAATCCTCTCCAGTCAGATTCATCCCTTGTTGCCCTGCTCTCCACTTTCGATCATAATTTTAGCACGCGACCAGGTTGGAATTAGTATTTTCTATTTCTGATGCTAATTTATGTATTTGTGTCATCAGGTAACCAAGGAGCTGATCGAAGCCATACGCTGAGGAAATTCGTACACCACTCAATGCCCCTGGCGGCACTTTAAGGCCGCCGCCCACTACTAGTAGGAACTGGGCTACGGACTACTGTTCCTTGTGCTTGACAGTGAGGCTGGAGACAAGGTTGTGAGTGTGAAGATCGGTAATCGATTAATCAGACCCTCTGCGAACTCTGCAAACTTGGAATTGAGTCGCCGATATACAAAGCACTTGGGCTACTTTCCCATGCACGACTGGCCTTATAAATTGGAACCACGGGGCGGCATTGCGCCTTCCCTCACCTACTCGTTAGGCATGCTTCGGAAGCTCCTTGTTGGCTACGTTCTTGCTGCACTACTAACCGGCTCCGCGTATTCAGCCCCAACCAATTCTGGCAGCCCCTCATTGTTGTTGAGTAGCGCAGTTATTCCGTCATACACTGGCCCAAAGATCAGCACGGACCCCAACTATGAGCTCTCGCGTACTAACCCACAGCCCCAGCGCGGTGCACTAGGGGCATCTATTCTAGGACCGCAGAATATCCCACTTGAGCTCCAAAATTCTGATACACTGGCTCCACCAACCACAGATCACGGAAGCATGTAAGTCTTGGAAGCTGGCATAAATTACCTGGTTTGACTCAAAATATCTCACTAGCCCCAACCCCAAGTGGTCATTCAGTCAAAGTGCCAATCGTCTGTCAAACGGAGGATGGGCTCGACAGCAAAATGGTGAGTAATTCATTTTCGAAGCTTCTGAACAGACTCTTAACTGCCGTAGTCCAGGACATGCCCATCGCGAAGCGTAAGTGAATATACTCTGCTCTCTTGTCAGTATTTTCCTCCGAACGCCGCACCATTTCTAGAAATGGCTGGCGTTAACATGCGTTTGCAAGCTGGTGCCATCAGGTGCGCCCAAAATCAATGTTCGTGTCGTGATACCCTGAGATCATCGAAGAGAATTGCACTGGCATAAGTCGAGCGAATGGGCATACGTTATCAAAGTATATGACTTTACTAGCGGTGCTACGAGTACTGTCGTGATTGACACTTTCTATACAGGGCAGTGTTCAGATAGCGGCTGTCGATGCTGCAAGCAGGAATTATGTTGCGACGGTTGTAAGCCAAAATCTTGCGACTTTCCTACTGGAGAATTCTAAGCACCGGGCAGAACGCAGGCGACCTGTGGTTCTTCCCGGCTGGGATCCCTCATTCACTGCAAGCTACGGATGCTGATCCCAGTGGGGCGGAATTCCTCTTAGTGGGTACTGGTTAGAGTGATACACGAAAACTATATTAATAACGGCAAGATTTTTGACTCAGGAGATTTCGATGAAGATTCGACGTTCCTGGTATGTTCAGCTACCGTTTTATAGCTATCAATGACGTCGTTGATATTTCAGTTGACTGACTGGCTGGCTCACGTGCCTATCGAAGGCAAGTTCCATCAGAACTGGCAGATAGAACGTCCTCATGCAACACGTTATTCTTAGTCATTGCCAAGAATTTCGGAACGTGAGGATAATGCGATCCTGCTTTAAACATTCATTCACATTCTTCACCAGAGATATTCAATCATGGGCAAACATTCCCGCCAACGAGCTATATATTTTCCCTGCGAGTAGGCGATGTTTCATCACCAGATTGGTCAAACATCCTAACCTTGTTATCAAGATCTACCTGAGCCCGACAGCGCAGCACCAAAGAGTCCACAAGGAACTGTGGAAAATCTATTTTCGTTCGCATTTTCAAAAGTCAAGCCATCGCAACTCGCAGGTGGCACTGTTAAAGTTGTAGATTCAACTACATTCAAGGCTTCGACGACAATTGCGGCTGCAGGTGTGCTGAACTCGCAGCTGAACCGACTTATCTGACCCAATTTCGTTAAGAGGTCACTATCCAACCTGGTGGCTTGCGGTGAGCTTATTAATTCCGGACCAGTCCCCACCTTGATAATTTTCTAGGGAACTTCACGTAAATCACACTCATGGCTGAGAGTGCTTGACACTGACCAATTCACAGTGGCACCCTACCGAAGATGAATGGAGCTTCTTCCTGTAAGACAGTATCCGCGCTGCATCCGCGTATTTTAACCACAAATGCAGTTCAGGGCAAGGACGAATGACGCTGTTTGCCTCACAATCCAACGCGAAGACGTACGATTTTCAGGCGAGTCTATATATATCCTATTCATCTGCGCATATGTTGACCATGTCTTAAGGCTGGGGACATCGGTAAGATCGTAGTCATTGGCTTAACGGACTGATACAAAGTACGATCAAGGTTATGTTCCAGCAAGCTATGGTAATGGGGTTTTTTTTGGCCACATTCCAAGAAACTTAATGGGGTCCATAGGTCACTACGTTGAGAACACGGGAAACACCACTCTCGTTTACTTGGAGATTTTCAAATCTAGTGCGTGTGACAACATGTAAAGTGCCACTTGATGTCAACGTCATATACCAACCAATAGACGTGTTTCAAGATATTAGCCTTAACCAGGTGAGTTGTAGACAATCGTTTATTTTCGAGTAAATCCGAATTTGTCCACCAGTGGCTGGCATTGACGCCGCCTCAAGTGGTCAAGGCGCATCTAGGAATATCAGATGCTACCGTTGCGATGCTCAAGAAGGTCAAGCAAACCGTTGTTGGGCCCGATTCCAAATTACGGTCCTGACGATGGCAGCAACGTGTGTATATAGCTAGTGGTCAAGCATGTCAATAACCCAGTGTGTGTGAGCTCCGAGATACGTCCCATGTGCACAGGGACTGGGAATACCTTTTTTTTTTTCGGGTTTTGCGGGCAACGTCCCAGCACAGGAACACTACCATAGCCCCATAGCACTGCAACTGCAATGCTACCCACTGGTGAAACGTGCAACAGGAACAGGAACAGTGTCATCTGTGGGGTGGTGATGAATATCAAAGCATAATCAAGACCCTAAATGTTGAATCCTAAAAATAAGAAATCTAAGTTAAGAGCGAATGAAGTAAACGACTTCAAAGCGCAGCCGCGCCCTTCAGTTAGGGATACTTTTTCCCGAGCTTCAAGTTTCAAGCTTCAAGCTTCAAGGGCGACGTCCTATAATACACGACGCGCAGTACTTTGACATCTGTACCTGATCACAGCATTAGGCCTCCGAACTATGACTCTATTTGAGCAGTGGCGCAGGGATGTTACATGGCAGGGTTGTCTAGTCAAGCTCGTCAAAGTCCAACCCCCGTGCTTCCATTCCATAATCATCCCAATCACGTTCTTCAAGCTCATTAAAACTGCGCTTCTCATGTTCATCCCAGTCGCGCTCGTAGAGGTCAGAGATGTCGCTACCACCATCATTATTAAATAAACATGCCGCAAGACACAAGGCTCGTAAGACATACCGTCGACCTTTGGAGGGAGGGTCATTGGCTTGAACGTTCGATGCATCTCGCCTATCCAATAAGTCATTGAAGTAGCGCTCTGCGAAGTCTTCCCAATCACGCGCATCGAGCTCAGAAAGGTCACTATAACCATGTCAAAAAAAAAGCTGCCATATGCAACATTTGAAAGGTATACCGTCGTTGTTGACCGCTTTGTGAAAGATGTTAGTCACAACTGTGGTTCATGATATGTAGTGCAATACCGTACGTAGTTGTTGTTCCGTCTGTACTTTTTTCTTGGTGGATTCCTTTGTCGACGGCATGTCCGAGGAGTGCTGCTCCTGCTGCGCCTTCGAGCATCGTCCCCATGTAGACGTGTCCATCACTACGTTCAGTGAGTCCGATATAGTCAATGCGCAGATATCACGATATCGTACTTTTTTTCTTGGTGGACTCCTTTATCGACAGCATGTCCGAGAAGCACTGCTCCTGCTGCGCCTTCGAGCATCGTCCCCATGTGGATGTGTCCACCATCACGTTCGGAGAGTCTATAGACATTACGCTGATATCGTAATCATGGCATTAGACAATAAGTGTGAATCTCACTGTTGACCATAGGGACTAGAGATTGTCGCGTTGAGTAAACATAAGGCGACCTTAGGTAAGGGCGGATAGTATACGCACTTGATTGGAAGAGCAACCGATGTCCGTGCGAACATGGCCAGCTGGACAAGTGCGACAGAAGCAGCGACGGTGTATTTAACCATGATGAGAGGTGTCGAGTAAGGTAAAGGTCGATTGAAGTGAATGAAGAAGTTCCCAAGTGACCAGCACGTTGAGTAGTATGAGTGCACTGCGCTGGGGGCCAGGAAGGGACCAGCAGGTTTTTATACCGAGTTGTGCTAATTCAGGTTCACCAGGATCATTGATATAAGCATCTACAACGTCAGCTCATCTACCTGATGTCGCTGGTTTGACTCTGCATCGCATGTCATAGCATGACTAAAGCTGTCGTTTTGAGCGATGGCGGATGCCACAAGCTAAGTAAAAGCGTAAGTCTATACGGGTATGTGCGTTTGTACTGGAACCACGGAGAGGGAGCTGTTCATGATGAATGGTCGGAGCGCCCCGGCGCTTGACCCGTTCCATGGGAGCTGATTAGTATCAGGCCAGCAAAGGCCGGGAGTACCAACAGCTGATCCTAAGTATAGTGGGGCCGATTATTCGACTGTCAGTGTATGGGGTGTTGGCAGCCTGTGAGTGTGCGAAGAAGGACACGGCGGGCACCCCTTGGGTCTTTCAGAGCATATGAGCTGAGGCAAAGTTTCACGGGATAGGATGTCAGGGTCGTACCTTGTCTCTGCCGGCGACCAGGATAGGCACGGTGGTCTTGGGATCAGAATGTACCTGAGTTCGGGAACGCGATTGATGTGTCCGCACAGTGACAATCCAAGCGCGGCAAGTATACTCAGTTACGTTGACAACACGGCCTTCTTAGTATTCTCAGCAAACACGACTCACGGCCTGTCGACATTTTTGCACAAAGTTATCAATATCTAGTCGCAGCATATATTTGATTGGCGCAGGCGAGATATTAAACAGCTTATCTAGTCAAGCTCGTCAAGCTCGTCAAAGCCCCGTGCTTCCATTTCATAGTCGTCCCAATCACGTTCTTCAAGTTCATTGAAACTGCGCTTCTCGTATTCATCATATTCATCCCAGTCACGCTCATAGAGGTCATAGAGGTCACTACCACCATGTTTAACAATTGCCGCAAGACACAAGGCTAGAAGACATACCGTCGACCTTTGGAAGGAGGGACATCGGCTTGATCCTTCGATGCATCCCGTCTATCTAATACGTCGTGGGAGTAGCGCTTCGCGATGTCTTCCCAATCACGCGCATCGAGCTCGGAAACGTCACTGTAACCATGTCAAAAAAGAGCCGCCATATGGAACATTTGAAAGGTATACCGTCGTCGTCGTTCACCGGGGCCGCTTTGTGAAGGATGTTAGCCACAACGGTTGTTCATGTGTAGTGGAATACCGTACGCAGTTGGGTCCGAACCTTGGCCAGAGCCACCGCCAGAACCACCGCCCGTTTGGCCGTTATTCGTTTGACCGTTATTTTGACCGTTGTTATTTTGACCGTTGTTATTTTGACTGTTATTTTGGCCGTTATTTTGTTGTGCTTTATTAGCCTGGTGGTCTTTCCATGCAGAAGAGCCCAATTTGTAAGCAACATATCCTGCTATTGCTGCCCCCCCAACCTTTAAAATGGGGTGGTTGCGTGCGGCGAGCCTGTAGACAATGCGTTCATAACATAATCATGACATTGGACAATAAATTGGATCACTGTTGTTCATTGGGACTAGACATTGCACGCGATTCCAGTTCTGCGGCGGTGTATCTAACATGGGTAAACATGAGGCGATCTTAAGGTAAGGGGATAAATATACGCACTGCTCAATTGGAAGGGCAACCGATGTCCGAGCGAACATGGCTAGCTGGAGGAATGCAACGGAAGCAGTAACGGTGTATCTAACCATGATGAGATGAGTCGATTTAAAGTAGATTGAAAATGATTTGAGGGAACGGATTCTCAAGTGACCAGCACGTTGAGTAGGAGTGCACTGCGCTGGGGGCGTCAGCCAGGAGCCGGGAGGACTTTATAAGCTTTATGCCCGCTCGGGTTTACTGGCGTTCATATCAGTTGATGGTATGAAAACCTGATCTTGATGCCGTTGCACTCCACACATGACCATGCCGTCGCCGCTGCTGTGAGGGCGTCTCGACGTGCCATGCCCGCTGAAACGTGAATCAAAGATGGCCAGTATCAGTACAAAGCTGTGATGCTGGTGTTTCAACAGCATAATCTGATGAGCTCCCATTGTTCCGAGGTGCCTGAAACCACACCGTCAACACCCTTTGAAAGTTTCAGCCAGTTCGCGTGCCAGGATACCGGGGGGGCTGGCAGCTCTCGGAGCGGTTTTGCTTCAAAGAAAATCTACCATCACAAGTGCCGAACACGAGTCCAAATTCAATTTATAATCTTGACATAAGACAGACAATAACTGCGTCGTGTTGAGACTGGTCAGCGGTCCTCGAACTGGGAAGCCGACATGATGGTGGCTGTAGGTCGCAATGTCACATTGGAGTCACATGTCACGCCTCAGATACTATCACCATGAGGCACGGACTTGGAGCACCTGAGTACACACACTCTCTAGCGAACACCGTCGAAGCTAATGAACAAGATATGCAGCTGGCAGGCTAGGATTGCAATTGGCGACAAAGTCACGGTAACTAACGCATTCCACATGACAAGGTCGTTGTCTAATCAAGCTCGTCAAGCTCATCAAAGTCCAACCCGCGTGCTTCCAGTTCATAGTCGTCATCCCAATCACGCTCCTCAAACTCGTTCCAATCACGTTCTTCAAACTCATTGAAGCTGCGCTTTTCATATTCATCCCAGTCGAGTTCAGATAGGTCACTGCCGTCATGTTTAAGGTGCAAGTTACAGGATACAAGTCTGAAAACATACCGTCTGTTCTGCATAGTACCCTGATCTCCAACTCCAACTCCACCTCCACCTCCAGTCATACTTGAACCTGAACCTGAAGCTGGAGCTGCTGTAGGGTGCTTGACAACCGTCCCAACTTGGTGGACTGCCCCAACGACTGCAGCGTGGGCATTGTGGATATTCGTCTGAACATTCTGGGCGCTCTGCACACCATGTTGGATCTTATCCAGGACACCAGGCTTGCCTTGATTGCCTTGACCGGCTTGAGGGTCTTGAGGGTCTTGACCACTTTCTCCAGCGCGTCTATCCAATGCGTCGTTGATGTAACGCTTCACGAATTCTTTCCAATCACGCGCGTCGAGGTCATCGTACACGTCACTATTACCATGTCAAAAAAAAAAAGTTGTTGTTATATGAAAAATAGAATGAGGCATACCGTCGCCTATTTTCTGCACTACTATGCGATGGATGTTAGCTACAGCTGTTCCGCGTCATGTGTGTAGTGGAAAAGCCGCACCCAGAACCATTTTCGAAAATTCCCACGTTCCTCGCCTCAAGCTCGCGCTCGGCAAATCTATAAAAAGTGCGTCAATATCATGCTATAAAAAAAAACGGTGCGTCTTACTGTTGGCCATCGGAGCTATAGATTGCTCGCGATTCCAGCTCTTCTGGGTATCTAACATAGGTAAGCACAAGGCGATCTTAGATGAAGATGAATATACGCACTCGATTGGAAGGGCAAACGATGTTCGGGCGAATATGGCCAACTGGATGATTGCAACAGAAGCAGTAATTGCGTATTTAACCATGATGAGATAAATGAAAAGTGGAGTAAAAGTCGATTGAAAATAATTCGAGGGAACGGATTCTCAAGTGACCAGCACGTTGAGTAGGAGTGCACTGCGCTAGGGGAGTCAAATAAGCAGGCGCCGGCAGGCTTTTATCCAGAAGATTGGGCCCACTCGGGCTTACCGGCGTCAATATCAGTTTGTCGTGTGGAAACATGATCTTGATATCGTAGCGCTCACACAGAATGATAACGCATAACCGTCACCGCGTCACCACTCCGACGGGCATGGCACATAGAGACGCTCTCACGGAGCGCGAATTAAAGATGGCAAGCCAGTCCATCAGCGAAAGGCTGTGATGCGTTAATACACGTCGCAAAAAATTTTCCTGCACGTGTCTGATGGACTCCCTATCGTCGTCCCGAGGTGCCCATAAACCACACCCGTTACAAAGGCCAAGATTTTTGTTGCAGTGTTTGGGAGCACAGAAACGCACGTCCTCTGATAGTTCATAGTGACTGCCATGATGCATGATGGATTATTACTGTATCATGTCCGCAGTGACTGTCATCAAGTTGATCTGACTCGGAACCCTGGGTCCGCCAACTGTCCCAAGTTATGTAGAATGTTCGTCCGTTGAACAGTATGGATAAGATCATTCGGAGGCAGGACTCTCGCTCAGCGCCGCTTCCATTGACAAAGCCTGAAAGTACTCGACATCGACGTACACTGGCAGTTCTGTTGCTGCCGACTACAGAGATAGTCCACTACTACAAACAATACAAATCCTCATTTGACAAGTTGGGAGTGTCGTATCAACGCCGCTCCTGGCCTTCTGGAGTTTGACAATTTTCTCAAGTTGTCATGACAAACGTTCGGCCAGGCCGGCCAAGTAATTTCGCGATGAGACTGGAGATTGAAATTTCCGCAACGTGAAAATAATCAGTTGATAAGATAAGACCTTCTTTGTCAGCGGGCCGAGAAAAAACCGTTTTCGTATGGCGATTCTACTGAACGTACGAATCATCTTGACATGGACCACCGTAGTGTAGCACCACTGCCACCGGCAGATATATTCAGAAGGAAGCAATCCTGACGCAACTAACTTGATTGGCGCGGGTATTACACAGGTCAAGACTCTAATCAAGCTCGTCAAGCTCGTCAAAATCCAACCCCCGTGCTTCCAGTTCATAGTCGTCGTCGCCCAAATCACGCTCCTCAAACTCGTTCCAATCACGCTCATTGAAGCCGCGCTTCTCATATTCATCCCAGTCACGCTCGTAGAGGTTAGAGAGGTCACTGCCATCATGTTTAAAAATCAAGTCGCAAGATACTACAAGTCTGGAAGACATACCGTCTATTCGATGCACCAACACCAACACCAACACCAGCACCAGCACCAGCACCAGCACCAGCACCAGCACCAGCACCAATAGTACTGGTAGCTGAAGGGTGCTTGATTTGATCGAAAGCCTGCTTGAGAGAGCTGAGTGCCGTCGTGAGATCTCGTTTATCCAATGCGTCGTTGATGTAGCGCTTCACGAATTCATCCCAGTCACGCTCATGGAGGTCAGACAGTTCACTGTAACCATGTTTTAAACCAAAGATGCAGATCACAAGGCTAGAAGACATACCGTCGATTTTTCGAGAGAGGGACGTCGGCTTGCTCCTTCGACGCATATCGTCTATCCAATACGTCGCTTAAGTAGCGCTTTGCAATGTCTTCCCAATCACGCGTGTCGAGCTCAGAAAGATCACTATAACCATGTCAAAAAAAAGCTGCCATATGGAACATTTGAAAGGTGTATAATACCGTCGTCGTTCACTGGGGGGGCCGCTTTGTGAAGGATGTCAGCTACAACTGTTGTTCATGTGTAGTGAAATACCGTACTTAGTTCCATCTGTGATGGCTTGTTGGCCCCCTGGCGGTGGGGTACCATTATCTGGTGGCGATTTTCCATCCTGTCCCCCTGATGGTGGTGGTGGTGGTGGTGGTGCTCCTCCTCCTCCTGCCGCTGCTGCTGCTTTATTTTTCTTGTATTTATCATGTAATACTTTTGCGGCGACTCCTCCTGCTACAAGACCCAGGGCAACTGTTCCTATGCCCAGTGGTTGTCTCGCTTCAAGCTCCATGTTATCACGCTCGGCGAGCCTATAAGCGCCGATGTCACGATCATGGCATTGAACAATAAATTGTGAGACCTCACTCTTTGTCATTGGGACTAGATATTGCTCGCGATTCGAGCCCTCTGGTGTTTCTGGCATGCGTAAGCATGAGGCGACCTTGAGGTAAGGATGAATATACGCACTGCTCAATTGGAAGGGCAACCGATGTCCGGGCGAACATGACCAGCTGGAGGAATGCAACGGAAGCAGTAACGGTGTATCTAACCATGATGAGATGAGTCGATTTAAAAGTCGATTGAAATAATTCGAGGGAACGGATGATTCTCAAGTGACCAGCACGTTGAGTAGGAGTGCACTGCGCTGGGGGATAGCTAGCGGGGCGCAGGCAGGTTTATATATCCGAAAACTGGGGCTACTGTTTACCAGTCGTATGGAAACCTGATCTTGATGCCGTTGCGCTTGGACAGAATGATAGTGGCCATACTGTCGCCGCTCCATGAGGGGCGTTTCAGCGCCATGGGTACACATTCATGTCGCAATTAATAACGTTGCGGATGGGGTCCTGTGTTACAATATGTCACGTCACGTTACGCGTTACGATGATTTGGCGCCGCTCCTTTTAGTATTGGCGACTGCCACAGCGCCCCGGTATTTGCCACAACTCCCAACCAAATAGGACGTAAAGACGTCGCTGGTTTACGCTCAGAAGGGCAATTTGTTTTGAAGCAATCCTGACAAGGCTGACAAAGTCACGATAACAATCGATTTGGCGCAGGCACTACAGTGTACACAAGTCAAGACTCTAATCAAGCTCGTCAAGCTCGTCAAAATCCAACCCCCGTGCTTCCAGTTCACGTCGCTTATTTGCTGGCCTTTGTGATGAGGGTTAGCCACAGCCATTGCGTATCATATATAGTGAAATACCCTCCGGTTCCTGGATCCGTTGGTGGTGGACTTGGTGAGCTGTGGTCTTTGATTACGCTGTGGATAAGAAGACCAGTAGCAGCCAGTGCTTCTGCCGCCCCTATAAGCTTTAGAGCTCCATTATTACGTTCCGTGAGCCTATTAACAATAGGTGGATATCATGACCATAGCATTGAGCTAAACATGTGTATCTTACTGTTGGCTATCGGGGCTAGAGATTCCTCGCGAATCCAGCACATCAAGATATCTGGTATGGGTGAACATGAGGCAATCTCAGGTAAGGACTCTGAATGTACGCACTCGATTGGAAGGGCAACCGATGTCTGAGCGAACATGGCCAGCTGGATAAGTGCAACAGAAGCAGTAATTGTATATTTAACCATGATGATTTAAAAGTCGATTGAAATAATTCGAGGGAACGGATTCTCAAGTGACCAGCACTTTGAGTAGGAGTGTCGCTAAGGGCGCCGGCAGGTTTATATATCCAAAAGTTGGGCTTACTGTTTACCAAAGTCATATGGAAACCTGATAGTGGCCATACCATCGCCACTCCATCTCTAATCGTTGCTCTCTCCCACGTCAGTTAGCGCGGGTAAAGGCACGTGCATGCCGAATCGCGCGCAAGGACCCCAGGTGCAGCTTCAACATGTGCTATAAATAAATCGACTACATCGGCTTGACCTTGACATGCGACAATACCGGTGTCGCGACGAGACTGGTCAACGGTCAATATTTCAATAACAATGGTGGTCAGTACTGAGTTTCCTGTTGACGACGCATATTTCAGAGAATGCACCGCATGCTCTTCCTTTCCCACACCATAACAACCGCGTCATTCAATTGCGTCGTCGTAATCTCGATATGTTAGGTTGCTAGTCAAACGACAACATTCGAGACTCGTAACTATGTTTCTCCCCCATCGAACCAACCAAGTTTCGGTTGGAACTTATCCGTTCAAACTTACCCGTGCCGGGAGGCGGTGCCCGTGCAATCCTTAGTCATCGTCAGAGTCGTTAGAAAACAAGCATAATTCATAGCAAATTCCATCGGGTTCAATAGGTCGAGAACCAGCCTGTCGGTCAGACGAAAGAGGGGCGGTTATTGAGAGGACGTCATGGTTTGGCTCGATTTCTGTCGTCCCACATTCCGCCAGGTTTCGAAGAGAGTCGTCGTATGCCTCGGCTTCCGTGGTTGGCAGGGGAAGCGAGTGTCTGTAAGCAGGGGGAACAGTGATATCCTCAATGCAGACATTAACAAATTCTTGTTCCATAGATGTTGAAACGTTGCTTGTAGCCCCGCGGGACAACGGAAAGGAAAAACTGTCGGCAACGCCAGAGCATTGCCCACCGCACATTGGCATACATGTGACGCCGACTTCATCAAATCCCGGATCTTTCGGGCATTCATACATTTGATCCCAGGGGGTATAGGAGCACTGGGAATCTTGCGCCATATGCTCGAAACTGAACAATGTAGAGCTCGTCTCGTCCGAATTGCCCTCGACGGCGGTATCCCCCTGGACAGCTTCGTCAGAAATGACGCCATGTCCGGTAGCGCCTAGAGTCGCCATTTCCTCTTCTAGAGTCATTTCCCTCGCGTCATTACGCGGTAGTCCCATAATCATTCCAATGGCATCCCAAGGATCTTCGTAATCAAAAATACATCCGGGAAGCTGCGATAATCCTTCACTTGGACTAGACGATTGACCTGACCAGGCCGACTCCTGATACGATGGTTCAGCATAGAGGGATGCTTCCGGAGTTTCTGACCATGTAAAAGGCGATGTGTCCACCGACAGACTTTGCGGATCAACAAATGCGTCACTGTACGAATCACTCCTCGGCGTAGAGAAACCGCTGTTGTCCAACGTTTCCACATGACCAAGAGAGATGGCATTTGCACTGCTATCATACGGCATATAGCTCGGCACGTGTGCGCCTTCGCCTTCTCCGAGATGACTCATAAGTGGTGACGAGTTGGTCGTTCTATTTACGTCGTTCCAGTCCGCCGACCCTGCGCTCGGCGACCGATACAACAATGGCATCCTTCTGCGGATCCTGCGTCTTAAAATTGGCGTGCATGGAGGTGATGCTTCAATTGCATCATCTAGTCAAAGCAATCATTTTGAGTTGATCCAACAGTGCTACGAAGAGAAAAATGCAGACTCATATCGGCAGAACCGACAGCTTCTTGAATGTGTTCGTCTACCATATCGCCCATAATCCAAGACAAAAGCGAGTTATCAGAAGAATTGCTGATAACGGATCGACTAGTAAGCATCGAATGAGTGGTGAAAGAGGACAGCGAACAGGGAAATAACCTAGGAGAATGACTACTTTCTATCACATCGGTATCAATGGAAGGTTCCTTGAGATTTGTCTGTATGAGTAACTTGGTAAAGGATCCCTGGTTTCTGCAAGGCATTTCGTAGCGACGCAATCCAGCAAGGTCTGGGATGGCAAGGATACGGTCGCAGATAGATCGTAGCGGAGCATTGGCTAAAATATAGAGGTCCGGGTGATAATTTAAATGCAGATATGGGCGCATACATGACCACATACGCTGAAGAGTGTCGCGCGCTGAATCAGACGAGCAGTCCTGAACATTTCCGACGGGCATACGTTCTTGTCCGAAGGATTGGTCACAGTTTGTGGCTCCCTCGCTCGCACGTTCGACATCGAGTTTAGCATGAGACAAAGTGATTTGTGAGCGTTTACTCCTAAGAACGTCATTCTTGCTAGCTTTATGGTTTGGAATTAAACCCTTGGAAAGCATCTCCAACCGCTGACGACCAAAGAACCCTTTCTGCGCGCGACCAGTAGCATCTTTCAATTTCAACTTGATGGTGTTCCTGTGCGGGTGAGTGCAGTCTCTTGAGGGCAAAGCGTCCGGTCAAACCTCTTTCCGCCCATATAATTTGCACCTGGCATGACGAACGTGTGAATAAAGATATACAAACCTTACGTAATTCTGTCATTACAACCTTATCAAATGGTACACGTTCTTCAAGTTCAAACGTTCACTGCTACCGCTCGTCCTCATTCGAGCTCTACTGAAAGTGAAATTTCCTCGGCAATGCAACGGAGAGTCTGATCCCCATCGCAACGATGGCTAGCAAAATATAGTAAACCGCGTTGCCCCCAGCCAAGCGATGCTGTAACGAAATGGCATGCAAGGAAGACGCAATTGACGGTGCGAAGGATCTTGACGAACACGCCACAGCTTGGGCCATGCCGTTCATCGCACCGAGAGCCGATTTGTTAGGAGCGACACCTTGCACCATGACTTGCACAGCGCCTGAAACCCAACAATCAGGCACGTCAAGAATTATCCACGAAAGGCACAAGTTACCATACGCTGCAGGTATCGCGATGTGTCCCGTGAGCTGGACGACGATAATACACCACACCCTCCAGTCGGCGCCTCCTGCGCGCCGTGCGAAGAAGCCCACAATGGGGTAACAGGAGAAGGACATCAGTAGACACGAAAAGGCGAAGATGTATACTCTTCGTGGACCATATCGCCTGATGACCCGGCCGAGGAAGCTAATCTGAATCAAGGTACTGAAGGTACCATATGCTCCCAACGTCATTCCTATTCTATATGGCGTAAATCCGAGGCCCCCGTGCTCAACGGATGTTGACCACACTAGAGGTAGCAATACTTGAGTGGACATTTCCAAGAAAGTGAAGAGACTGTAATTGATGAGAAGAGCGATTGCTTCCGGCGTTAATAGAGCTCGTAAACTCGGGTTTTCGTGATCTTTGGCATGTGCCAGATTCTGTCCGCCCTCAACGTCTTGAGACAAATCTCCAAGTTGAGTTTTGTTAGTACCGTAGTCAACCGCATCTCTGCCAGGTAGAAGAGGTGTTTTAGAAGCTAATTTGACGTTATTTTCCCTTTCTTGTCGCAATATGGATGCGGGCGAAGTCTGCATGTACAGTCATAATCTCGTCCGTTCAAACTGACGACGAGATTACCTCTTTGAGTGCAATGAAGCCCACCAGGAATGAAAAGAAGGAGACCAGGGACGCAGCCAGGCATGGCAGGAAAAATGGGTGATTTCTCAGGTATACCAGCCTTCCCAAAGTGTCTGGCCATCGTTCCGCCGGCCGCGATAGCAGTCCACCAAGGAACGGGCTACGGTAGAACATTAGCCTGAGCTCTCCTTGGATAATGTACAGAAGATTTACGCAATTGTCACTCCCGTACACCACATCAGGGAGATAACGGCAAAGGCATCTGCCATATTGGTGGAATCCGTCAACTGGCATGCCCATGAATCACAGCACAACATTGATTGAGAACGTCACTTGCCTCGCCTATCATTGCCTTGGAAACACCTGCAGGACATACAATGTCAAGCGATGAATGACATGCGATGACCGTCACAAAATACCGATATTTCCGTTGAGCGTGCCTTGCAAAGTTCTGAAAACGACGAGCCACGAGAATTCCGTCGACATTCCAAATCCGATCATGACAAGTGACAGTCCAAGTGGTCCCAAAAGTAACACTGGTCGACGTCCAAATCGATCAGATGCCATGCCCCAGAAAACGACGGTCAAAGCTTCCGAGAGGAAAAAAGTGGATTCCTAAAAGATATAGATATAGGCCGAATGTACGGGATAGCTCTTTCTTTCTCTTGAAGGATGCACGTACAATGATACCAGCAAAATAGCCAGTTTTACGTTCATCCCCCCTAGTGACACCAGTCTCCCGAACAAACTGGTTGATGAAGGGATAGATGATGGTAGCCGTTATCGGTTCTGCGAATTGGATCAGATACACAATCGAAAGTTGCGCCCAGGGTAAGGGCGTAGGTTTCTTGGCTTTGCTCTCAACAGTCGTGTGTTCTTCGTGACAACCTGTTTCCTCGCTAAGCATGCTTAAGCTGGGTGTGGTGAAAAATTGGGTTGAGAAAGACGATAGATAAATTTTTCGGTGTTCGCAGGATCGATCAGTGGTCGAAACATTCTTGATGACGTGAATGACCTGTGAATGCCGCTGATCATGTTACATTAAAACTCTCAAAACTGTGCACACCTGAAGGTCATTAGCTCAATGCGCCTGTGGCGATTTGAGCGCTTCTGATGGAATTAATATCCGGAGGCTTGATATGGCAGTCTCAGTATTTCAAGACACCGAGGTTTCTCTTGCGTTGGGCATTTAGGCAAGAGATCGCAGTCACAGACTGCTGTATTGAGTCTGAGCACGTTGAAAGTTGAATGGTTCTGCGCTGGTTTCAGAAATGCCTTGGCTCTAATAATGGGGGAACGACACAACCCTGCATACAATATGGACGTGAGAAACTCAGATGATGTGATCCTACTATTCCAATCGCGTCGAATCGACAATTAGTCACTGCGTAAACTCGTGCGCATTTGGACTTTCCATCTCTGTCTAGTCAGCAGAACATTTGAGGCTGGCTGCTTTAATTAAGCTCGTCCAACTGGTCAAGACCATAATTCCGTCCCTCTACTACCTCATAATCGCCGCGGCGCTTCTCAAAGTCATCCCTGCCATCAAGTTAGCTTATTGTCTCAGGTCCAGGATACGACCAAACACACCGCTGGGATATAGCACTACTGGCTGCATTGGCTGCCACTTTGGCTGCTCCATCTGCTTTTTTATGTTTAATATGTTCATACAATGCCACGCCCCCGGCGGCCACTGCCAGAACACCCAGACCTATCGAAAGCGGCCCAAGTGGTTTTCGTTTGTCCAAGTCGCGTTGATCTAGCCTTGGTTTGAACTCAGCACCAGCAGCCATAATTACATGTGAGTCATATCTTACCGTTGGACATCCGCCTCGTGATTCTTCGAGCTACTAAGCAGCGGCGAATCAGCATATTGGAATTCATATTGGAACAGTGACGCACTCGACGGGAAGGCCAAAGGATGTCTGAGCCACGATGGCTAGTTGAACAAAGACAAGAGAAGCGGGAATAGTATATTTTACCATGATGATTTCAAGAGTCTCAAGTGACCAGCACGTTGAGCGGAATGAGTGCACTGCGCTGAAGGATCTGCAGGATAGAGCAGGATTTTATGCAAGGACTGATGTGGATTCGGGTTGAAGGGATGATATCTGGCGATCAATGATGGCTATGGAGGGTCGATCATCATTGATGCGCCCCCACACCGCCCGTTTCCATCTCCCGCAAACAACGCTATTGCGCTACATTTGAATGTCACAATCAATCCCCTGGTCCCGCGTCTTGACCCACTGCAGAAGGAGGTTCAGACCATGTTTCTATGGGTGGCACACCGATACCCTGGCTGCTGTTGTGCTGTCGAAAAGGTGGAAGTGGCTATCATGCCTGTTGTACGTTGGGTACCAACATTCCGGAATCAAGCAATATTAACTCACATTGAAACCCTGTTCGACAACTCGGCCGGTGGTGGTATTATACGAATGAAGCTTGCCGCGCGCAGATGGCAAGCCTTTCACCGAACACGCTAAAGGTCGGGTTCCTCAGGTTTCAGGCCTCAGACGGGACGACGCTAGTACCATACGCCATGACAGATATTTCTGTACATTCGGTTTATGTGGTTTAATCAAGCTCGTCCAACTCGTCAAAATAATCCCGTGCCTCCAATTCATAATCGTCCCAGTCGCGCTTCTCAAAGTCATCCTCCCAGTTGCGCTTCTCCAATTCATCATCCCAGTCCCGCTCCTCAAAATCACCCTCCCAGTTGCGCTTCTCCAATTCATCATCCCAGTCCCGCTCCTCAAAGTCACCCTCCCAGTTGCGCTTCTCCAATTCATCATCCCAGTCCCGCTTCTCAAATTCATCTTCCCAGTTGCGCTCTTCCAATTCATCATCCCAGTCCCGCTTCTCAAAGTCATCCTCCCAGTTGCGCTCCTCCAATTCATCATCCCAGTCCCGCTTCTCAAAGTCATCCTCCCAGTTGCGCTTCTCAAAGTCATCATTGGAGTTGCGCTCATCGAGGTTGACATCATAAAGACCTCTGCTATCAATTAGCTAAATATCTCAGATCTAGGGTGCAGCCAAACACACCGCCGGTTGTTCTTGTTGTCTTCGTGATTGATGAACGCCATGGTCCCAGCAGCTCCAAGTAGCGCAGCTCCTAACATGGGTGCTCGTTTGCTCAAATCTGGCAAGTCACGTTGATCGAGTCTTGTCATGAATTCAGTACCAGCACCAACAGCATTCATAAATTTGCCGATCTTACCGTTGGATGTCCCGATCGTATATCGAACGAGATTCTAGCCCGTCCTTGGAGCTAGCAGCACCGAATCAGCATTTTCAGAACTCGTATAGGATGACAGTGACGTACTTTACGGGAAGACCAAAGGATGTCTGGGCCACCATGGCCAGTTGAATGAACACAAGAGAAGCAGAAATGATGTATTTAACCATGATGAGATGAGATTACTTCAAGCAATGATGAGCTGAATGATGAGGGGGGGAACAAAGTTTCAAGTGACCAGCACGTTGAGTAGGGTGAGTGCGCTGCGCTGAATGTTCAGCAGAGTGGGAGCAGGATTTTATACAGGACTCTTGTGGATTCGGGTTTAAGGGTGGTAAGATCATTTCCTACATGTCCAACCACACATGTATTACGGAACTCAGGCTATGACAGGTACCTTGATATGATGATGCATGATCGTTGCCCTCCGCGTTGTCCTCATTGATGCACCCAATTTCATGAACGAATGTGCCTGCGGCCCATTTGACGGGTGACATGTGTGCACATTGTGCAGGGCTACTACTTGGTTGAAGTATGCACAGATACCCACCCGTAACGAGATTTTCACAGCTCTTGGGCAGATTTTGATGCTTGGAAAGGTTGGTTTGGATAGCTGCATCATATACATCGCATCTAGGCTGATAATCACATATTAGTTCAAACGTTCAAAGAACGATTCAGAGACAAAACCTATGTAACAAGTTAACAACTGTATCAATGCATCACATCACCCATCCACCACATCGCCCACTTGGCCTTTCTCATCACCTTCTGTTCTCCTTCTGGAAAACATTTCCACGCTGCAGAACTACCCACTCTCCTTTTTCGGCCTTTTCTGTGGAAGTAGGATGAAGCGGTGCAATCCTGGAAATGACTCAACGACCGAGATGACCTTAGTGGCGACTCATGGTACGCTCTTCCCAGGGTTACGCGTACTACATTTGCTCCCTCAGGCTCGAGCGCCGAGTTGACCCGTCTTATCAACTCGCTCATTTCGTTTTTTGGAGCGATGGTGTCTTTCAAAGACTCGATAAATACCTTGAATGAAACGTCTCCATCCTCGATTCAAGCTCAGTCGCAGATACGGATAGTCAACACGGTTCTCACCCAACCACTGTCCCCGTCTTTCCCTTTTCACCACTTTTTCCAATCTTTCCGAGCCGTGTCCTAGTCTTTTGCGCTATCATTAGCTTGACCCTCACCTCTCGTTCTACTTAACTTTATTTGCTCCCAGGAGATGTATCATACCATCTTATCCAGTCGAGTCATCCAACATACCCTCGAGTCGGGCACAGGACTGAGAGATACTCGCCGTTCGCCCATTTTATCCGCGACCATCTCCAGACTTGTAATGTAGGGTGCACTTTGTCTGGCGCGGAATCCGGCCTGTCTCGGATCCTTATGCCGACTCACATTTATTGTTTGACTTGTAATCAAATCGATGATGCTGGGCAGCAAGTTGAGCTTGCTTCTTCATATTTTGACTATTTGATTTATGTGGTTTAATTAGAAAACCCGTCCAACTGGTCAAGATAATCCCGTGCCTCCATTTCATAATCGTCCCAGTCGCGCTTCTCAAAGTCATCGCGCTCGTGTTGACATCATGAAGACCTCAGGTTGAACAGGAGGACCGCGTCGTATGCAGAAGGGAGAGCAACTGTTAACTCAGCCCTCATAACTCATGCACATGCCTCACTGTACATGAGTCCACGCTCGTCTGAAGATACAAGTATGCAGCAAAGGAAGAAATTACATACGCACAAAAAAGATTATAGAGCCAGTAGTTGCAAGAAACGCGTGACGCTCTACCATGTACGAAGGCGCCTCACTGAGAGGGGGAAAAAAATTAGCTAAATATCTCAGATCCAGGGTACGGCCAGACGTACCGCACAACACCAACACTCTTCACACCAGCACTTAGCGCAAGGGCTTAGTCTGTTAAAATCGGTCACTGAGCCACGTTGATCGAATCTTGGCATGAATTCAGTACCAGCATCAAAAGCATGTCATAAATTCGCCGATCTTACTGTGGAATATCCCGATCGTATATTGAACGCGATTCTAGCCCGTCCTCAGAGCTAGCAGCACCGAATCAGCACGTCAGAATTCGTATAGGACAACAGTGACACACTTCGTGGGAAGACCATAGGATGTCTGAGCCACCATGGCCAATTGAGCGACCACAAGAGAAGCAGAAATGACGTATTTAACCATGATGGGATGAGATTCCTTCCTTCAAGCAAGGATGAGCTGAATGATGAGGAACAAAGTTTCAAGTGCCCAGCACGAGTAGAATGAGTATACTGTGAATATTCAGCAGAGTGGGAGAAGGATTTTATACAGGATTCGTATTTATTCGGGTTTAGGGGTGGTAAGATCATTTCCTATAGTACATGTCCAATAACACATGCATCATGGAACTCAGGTTCAGACAGGTACCTCATAGATATGTTGATGCACGATCGTTCGATGTACCCTACAAGGACATGGTTTGGAAATCACCCCTGATTACCTTTTTTGCGGCAGTGTTTGGGGAGACAGAAATCTTTTAATCGATTCCCTGTTTTTCGGTAGTCGGCCAATCTGCATGATAGCAAGTCACAATCATGTTGAAACAAAAAACAAATTTATTTCTTTAATAGAATGGTGTTTGTTAAGTGGGGTAGTCGACTCGCCTAATTGGCAAAAGCCAGTGGAAGGCATGTGGTAGTTATTGAATGAAGTGGCACTGGGGCATCAAGAAACGAGGCAGCGAGAGAGATCCCCGGTAAGCCAAGCACAGAGGGCGGTGGCGAATCGGAGGGCGTTGTGTTACTCATCGCAGATGTCGGTGTTGACGTACTTTGTCAAGGATGTGGCAGATTACATAATAGGGGTCAAGGTAGCCACCAATCGAACTTGAGAAGATGCCAGTAGCGCCGTTGGAAAACAAACTATTTAGAAACTGCACCAACATTCTGCCTGTCGCAGACCATGCACCCCATCAGCGGTACTAACCCACTCTATCCAGACCATATGAACGAACATGCCTGCGACGCCGACTAGTAAGGCGGCGCGGCCCACCCATAACTCAGAGATTTACACAGCTCTTTTTGATGCTCGGTTTGATAACTTGGATAGCTGCATCAGGCTGATGATCACTTCTTCTGTTCTTCCTCCGGCGAACAGATCCACACTGTAGAACTATTTTTTCGGCTTTTTTCTGCGAAGCGGTGCAATCCTGGGAATGACCCAACGACCGGGATGACCTGAGTGGCGAATAGTACGCTGTTCTCGGGGTTACGCGTACATTTTCTCCCTCGAGTGAGTTGACCCGTCTTATCAGAGTCTCATTCAATTCGTTTCAGGAGCAAACACCTTGAACGAAATGTCTCCATCCTCGATTCAAGCTTAGTCACAGATTTCTTCTTTGACGGATAGTCAACACGGTTATCATCGGACCCAACCACCCCTTTTTCACCAACTTTTCCGATCTTTCCGAGCCGTGTGCTAGTTTTTTGCGCTATAACTTGATTCTCAACCCTCGTTCTTGCCTTCGTGCTCAATTTCATTTGATTCCAGGAGATGTATCATATCATCTTATCTAGTCGAGTCATCCAACATACCCTCGAATCTGGCACGGGACTGAGAGATACTCGCCGTTCGCCCGTTTATCCGCGATCCCGGACTTGCAGCGTAGGGCGCACTCTGTCTCCGGGCGTGCCTGTCTCAAATCCATATGCCGACTCACATTTATGTAAACCTTGTTCGACTCAACTCAAATCGATGATGCTAGGCAGCAAGTTGAATGGCCCGCTCAGATCCGCTTTATTGGTTGCCCACTGGCATGCCTTCCCTCAAAGTGCGTCACTGTCGTCCTATACGAATTCTGATATGCTGATTCGGTGCTGTTAGCTCTAAGGACGGATTAGAATCGCGATCAATATACGATCGGGACATTCCACAGTAAGATCGGCAAATTTATGACATGCTGTTGGTGCTGGTACTGAATTCATGCCAAGACTCGACCAACGCAAAAATTCGAACGAAGGTGAGGTTTGCACTGACTGCTGGTGTAAAATGTGCTGGTGTTGTCCTATATCACAAAGATAACGGCGGTGTGTTTGGCCGTACCCTGGGTCTGAGATATTTAGCTAACTTGATAGCAGAGCTCTTCATGATGTCAACATGAGCGCGCGGGATTATCTTGACCAGTTGGACGAGTTTGCTAATTAAGCCGGTGGGTCGGGTGTTCCAGTCAAAAGAGTACGCGAACTGTGGAGTGACGATGGTATTTGAAAATGCATGCCAAAGGATGTTCGGGCCACCATGGCCAGTTAAGCGAATACAAGAGAGGCAGCAATGATGTATTTAACCGTGATGGGACGAGATTGGTTCAAGCAAGGATGAGCTGAACGATGAAGGAGGGGACAAAATTTCAAGTCCAGCACTTTGAGTAGGTTTATACAGGACTCGTGTGGATTCGGGGTTTACGGATCTCTGACAAGTACCTGCATTGATCTGTGATGCATATGGTTGCCCTTCGCGTTGACCCATTCGATCCATGGACGAACATTAAATGCAACGCCGACTAAAGGGCCATGTGGCGCGCTATGACATGTGACATTTGTCACTTGAACCACGGTCACAGAGACTCCACCCGCAACAAGATTTACACAGCTCTTGGGCAGGTTTTGATTGCCCGCAAAGTATTGATTTGGATAACTGCATCATATGCATCACATCTAGGCTGATAATCACATATGACATAGGTTAAAGACAAACCCATGCAACAATTCTATCACCCATCCACACCGCCCATCTCCACCGTCCACGCCATTCTCGGGTTATGCGTACACCAAAATATTGCATTAGCAGGCGTACATTTGCTCCCGGAGGAGGTTTTGGCCCCTACCACTAAGATTCCTGCCAGGCAATAACGTTTGAAACTTTGAACCTCTTTCCTTGAATGAAATGTCTCCATCCTCGATCCGAACAGTCGCAGATTTCTTCTTTTATTCCGCATAGTCTCTGTCGTGCTCAACAATCTTTCTCTAGCCGAGTCAGGAAACTATTTTACTTGTCCTTTCGCTTTCGCTGGACGGTTTAGAGGAAGAGGCGCATCAGTTGCGACCTCTGGAGAGTCACCTTTTCTCACAGCGCACCAATGTGAATCAACCGATATGCAGGTTCAATTGACTATCCTCTGCATCGAGTGTATGCGCTTGCCCTGGTGGAGGAAGGCGATTCAACCTTGCATTGTCGCGCGATGAGGCTAACAAATCAGAAATGACTAGGCGCCGCAAACATTTCAGAATCAAGCAATGTATCTTGCCCGATTCACTCTCGACTCGTGGCAGTGACCTTGAAACCTTTAAACCTTGTTCGACGCAACTCGGCATAAGTCCTCCTTTATCGGTTGCCCTACCACAGCTCATCCCATATTTCCGTACGTACTCAACTATTTTAACCGGAACATATGATTTAATTAAGCTCGTCCAACTGGTCAAGATAATCCCGTGCCTCCAATTCATAATCGTCCCAGTCGCGCTCATCGAGGTTGATATCATGTAGACCCCTGCCATCAAGTTAGCCAATTATCTCAGATCCAGGGATATTCGACCAAACGCACCGTCTCTGACTACCGGATTGAGCTTCTTTTTTCTTCTTGTTTTTGTGATGGATGATTAATCCGGTCCCAACAACAGCAGCAGCAAGTAGCATGGCTCCTCCTCCCAAGGGCTTTCGTTTGTTCAAATCTATCAAGTCGCGTTGATCGAGTCTTGGCCGCATGGATTCAGTACCGGCACCAACTTGGGCATGTCATAAATTCGCCAATCTCACCGTTGGACATCCCGATCAGATATTGAACGCGATTCCAGCCCGTTCTTAGAGCTACTGCTAGCAGCACCGAATTGGCAACATGTCAAAATTCGTATAGGACGACGACGACGACAGTGACGCACTCGGAGATGGGAAGGCCAAAGGATGTCTGAGCTACCATGGCCAATTGGGCGAATACAAGAGAAGCAGCAATGGAGAATTTAACCATGATGGGATGCGATGACTCCGAGCAAGGATGAGCTGAATGATGAGGGGGTGGACAGAGTCTCAAGTGACCAGCACGTTGAGTGGGGTGAGTGCACTGCGCTGAAGGTTTATCAACAGAGCGAGGCTAAGCTTTATGTGAGGAACTTATGTGGATTCGGGTCTAAGGGTGGTAAAAATCATTTCCTCATGGACTCTGACAGGTACCTCCATTAACTCATATGATGATTCTTCCCCTCCCCGTTGCCATCAATGATGCACTCGGTATCGTTTCAGCGAGACGTGATTTATTCCATGAACGAACAGGAGAGGTACTGCCAACAAAAAGCAGCCTGTAACGGCGACTATAGCGACGCGGCCCATGTGAACATGACAGGCGTCCATCGTCAAAAAACAGGTCAACATGAACCTGAGTAACAACCTCATCACCCCATCATCATCACCCATCCACATCGCCCATCTCCATCGCCCACTTGGCCTTTCTCATCTCCTTCCGTTCTCCCTCCGGCAAACAGCTCCACGCTGCAGGACCTCCCACACCCTCTATTAGTTCCTCCTCCCATCGCTCCTCCCTTTCTATCTCCTTTTTCGACTTTTTCCGTGGAGGAGGAGGTGGAGGAGGCGGAGGCGGAGTGCGCCTGTTAGGATGAAGCGGGGCAATCCTGGAAAGGAACGACCGGGATGACTTGAGATAGGGCGAATACGCTGTTCTCGGGGCTACGCGTACGCCTGATTGCATAGGCGTACATTTGTTCCCTCCCTTGCCAGCTGGAGAACCGGAAGAAAATGGTGAATGAGGGAGTGAGTTGACGCGTCTTATCAACTCGCTCATGGGTGTTGATTTCGTTTTCGGAGCGATGGTGTAACGTGAGGTGAGGCTAGTGGAGACTGGTGTGGCGTGGACCTCGTTGTCAGTACGCGGGACGGGGGAAGAGCGTCTTGGAGGAGGCAGTCTTGGTTTTGCGCCACCTGAAGAGGAGCTTCCACTAATTGGAGGATGTACATTTTCCTGGAAATAATATAAACACATTTAACCTCTTTTATCGAAGATGGAAAAAAAAAAATTGCCTTGAATGATTCAACTTCAATGTCTCCATCCTCGTCACTAGAAAGCACAGTCGCAGATTTCTTCTTTAACGGTTTGGCCATCAGATAGTCATCACGGCTGTCGTCGTCGTCGTCGTCATCGGACCCAATCACCGTCTTGCCTTTCCCAGTCCTTCCTACGAGCCTTGTGTTAGACTTCTGCGCCTTGGCTCGGTTCTCATCCCTCGTCCTCGCTTTCTTCTGGGGGCTAGTGCTTTCTTCCGCCTCGTGCTCGACAATCTTTCTCTGTCTTTTGCTCCCAGAAGATGTGGGCGTCGCCGTCGTCTTCTCCGGCCGAGGCACGTTGACATCCAACATATCTTCACCTTCCGAATCTGGCACGGGACTGAGAGACACTCGTCGTTCGCCTGCTTTATTCGCTACCATCGCAGGATGCGCCTTGTCTGGCGTAGAGGGACCTGGAACCCGATCCACAGCTCCATCCTCACGAGCTACGCCATCAGAAAACTCTTTCATCTTTTCTTTCCCTTTCGCCTTCGTTGTGCGCTTTGCAGGAAGAGCATCAGTTGCGACCTCCGGAATCTTCTTTTTCGCCGTAGCTTTCTTCCCTGCTTTATCCTTTCCTTTCCTTGCAGCAACCGCTTTCACCTTCTTCCCCTTCCTACCTTCCTCGTACTCCTCCTCCACATCGTCCATATCAAACCCGTATTCGTCTTCATCGTTCGCCTTCCTCTTCCCCTTTGCCTTACTTTTACCCTTCTCCGCAGCTCGAGCATCACTTTTCTCCTTTTCCTTTCCCTTTCTGCTAGGAGGACCCTTCTTCATGGTCAAAATCTGTATATCAGTTGATTGGGGCGGAATCGTGCAGAGATCAATGACCTCTATGGGATCCGCTCGTTTTGCCTTTGATTTTTCAGGGGGCGGAGGGGGTGGCAGGTCAGGCGAAGACGATCCAGTAAAGAACGTCGATGGTGGTCCCAAAAGCAGTGGGTCATCGTCTGGATCGGGTATATGCGCATGCCCTGATGGTCCCGCGCCCTGATCTGCTACGCTGAATAGAGAAGAGGGCGAAGAAGGGGGTTCAGGTAACGTTTCAATGGGCGGTACACCGACATCCTGGACGTTCGTCTCATCCATGATTTGTTGGCCTCTCGACGTAGGAGGTGGAGGATCGGAAGGTGGGAGCGGAGAGGTGGGAAGGGCCGGTAGGGACGGTTGTGAAGTCAGTAGCTGAGTTTCTACCGCCTCTGTAGTTGATGGTTTCGGGATCCGTTTAATAGGCCGAGGTTTAGGTCTCGTTCGAGATACAGGTGAGGGCGGCTGCTCTCCTCTGGGTGAATGTGGGTCTGCTGCAGTAATGAGTGGATTCGAGTCATCATGGCCAGGAAAAGGATCCGAATCGTTCCAAGCTTCAACGGATTTTCTCTGCTTCGACTTGGGCCGTGGCTTTGGTCTCGATTTGGCTTGGGAAGGGGGAAATTCGAGTCCACCTTCTTCCGCGAGCGTCTCTGGCACAAGATACGGGGCAAAGGTATCGTCGTCGCCATCGTCAAAGGAGAGAGGGCCGCGCGTCGTTGGCCCAGGTATCGGCAATAAAGATTGTTTTGTACTCCTCTGACGCGTTTTGGCGCGATCTGCAATGCTGAGGATGTTGCGGAAATTTATGTCGGGTAACCTTGTTGACGCAGTCGCGCCGAAGCTTGTGGCGACGATTGGAGAGACGCGCCTTTCTCCATCCCTTGTTTCTGCTGTCTCGATGGAGGACAGCGCCCTTGGCTGCTGGACTTGAAACTCGAACTCTTCGCCCTCGCTGTCGGCAACGACATCATAGTCATGCATGTTGTTTAGCTTTCCCACGGTCACCAGCCGCAACAGCAGAAGAAAATTATGATTCATTATGGTACAGAGTTCATATATACACACTAGAACGTTATCATCAGGAGGTTTATTGTTTTCATAGACTCGATGTGGCATCACGCAAATGTCATTGAAACACCTACGATCACCATAAGTTCATCATCCACTTTCCATTTGAAAAAAGACGTACGACTACGACGCCGTGCTGGTGAATCTGGCACCGTCCAATTGAGGTTCACGACGACTACCTCCAAATCCCCATCCATAGCTCGACTTTTAAGCATACGCAGGATCATCCGGCTTGTCATGATCCCCAACGATGCATAAAACGGCCTACATATATCCAATTCAGTCGTTGACGAGAGAGACATGCTTATCACTCGATACTTGCCCGAAACTAAACCAAGGTATATGCGTTTTCCCCTAGGGTTCGCACTTCAAACGTATGCTCATGCTGTAGTCTGAACATGCTTACCGCCACCATCAAATTGTTAAACATAAGGATAAAAGCGACCCTTGACGAATATGTAGGTCGTGTTAGAACGTTGGCCGCAATATGACTTGACAGCTACGCACCCGAAAAAATACAACATATTATCATTAATCAAAAGTTCTGTCATAGTCTTTCTCGACATGACCACAGTCCCTTGCATAGACCGTTTAATATACTTGAATAGAGCGAAGCCGAACAAGATCGCTTCGTATATGGTTGCTGTGACGAAAGGGGGAGGGGGTAAAACAGAGAACCTTTTTGAGTCATTTTTAGCGCACCGGGAATCCACTCAGTCCACTCGATCCCACCGTTGATAACGGGGCATCCAGGCAGGGGGAGGTGTATAGCAGTAGCGATAAGCTTCTTCCTTTGTATCCCACTGTAGATAGTGACCCCGAGAAAGGCACATATCGAGCAGAAAAACAGGATGAAATTGAAGAGCGCAATCTGCCAAAATCACTGAACATGCGAAACATGATTTTTTTTTCGCCAGTCGTATACGCACTTTGCGAGAACATCGAAAGAGGGCATATATCCGCAGCTGTATTATAATCTCAATGGCCCACAATGCAATGGCGCCCATGATCCTCAAAATCAGATCAAAAGCAACGCATCTATCGTCAAAATCAGTTTGCTGTATCCAGAAGTTTTTTTTTTAAAAAAAAAAAAAAAAGAAAGGACAGTACTAACGATGTATTCGTGGCGTATCCCGGATGAGTGAAAAGATGGATTTGGGTAACGTTTAACACCAAAAGGCCGATGGTGTAATATCGCACCTGTACAACAGTCGAGAACAGAGCGAAAAGAGGAAAGCAGACTGGAGCGCACGAATAAGAAAGATATCTTGCCACGATTCCAGCGCTGAGGCTGGGCAGACAGATTGTCAGTATCGAGAACGGGTCCCACAAGATGCATGACTTGCCCAGACAAAGCGAACCTTTCGGTAGAGATTAGTAAGGATACATGAATATTCGGCAGTACAAACATACGCACCTCCTCATCAAACGTAATAACTGATATGGATATATATCATATCCGAGAGAGAGAGAGAGAGAGAGAGATGGGACTACACTCACGATAGTCGTAAAAAAGCCACGTCAAAGCGACGACTGAGGTGATGCTCGGTTCACCAAATAGCGACGGAGAAAAGGGAGTAATGACGCACGTATAACATACGCAGGCACCAAGCTTGACCTGAAAAGGCTGATGAACTCGTCTTCAGAGAAGGACGTCACGGGCGACATTGATTTAAGGGCGTGGTTCAAAGTAGCCCTCACCATATGGCGCACTAGGCTCTTTTAATGCATAGGCGCCTCCACCCCCCGAAATAGACGCAAGTTTGGTCATCCCATTGATAGATAAGTATAAGAGTATGTAAACGTCCCACGACTCTTGTTTTGCGAGGCTGCCCTGCCCTGGTACGCCAAAGATGCGGGAAAAACTTGCAGCGTCGGTGTGCAATGCCATTTAGGTGAAAGGTTTGAAGGCGTATGATAAGAGATAAAGAGCACAAGCGTTCATCATTTCGTGACAGAGCGTGCGCATGGATGCGGAGAAGAAGCGGCGATAATTAAGGCTTTGACGGCTTTTGACAAGTGATGTATTGATGAATGCAATACGGCGAGTCAATAAAGTTCAACTCAACGGGCCGCCGTTCTTTGCCTGGATCCCCGTCCTGTCCTGAGACTCGGTATTGCTTTCTGTCTTTCAGAGCCATTGTCGACAAGTACGACCGCAAGGATTCTTATTTTCTCTACAGTTTACTCGCCATCATCACATCCGAGCCCATACCACTCGTATGCACAGCCCATTCAGACACCGCATGTGCCAGATTTTTGACTTGTTCTATCGTATTCCCCGCATGAATGCACACCCGCACTCGATCCTTGCCCTTTGGCACCGTCGGCCACGTTATCGGCCGCGCATTCATACCTAGCCTCGCCAGGTGCGCCGACAGCTGACGGGGGTACCGCGTGTGCAGCGGTATGATCGGCGCGAGGTCGTTGCGCGAGTCAGGCAGCCGCGCGAGATGCGCCGGTAGCGAGAGCACGTCTGCAGGGATGACGACGGCCGTCGGGCGCACCATCGAGAGAAAATACTCCACGAGCCCGAACATCTGGTCCGCGAGCTGCTCGCAACCCATCCCGTCAGACGCTCGCCGAGAAAACACGACTAGGGGGGAGGGGGAGCCTTACCTTTTCTGCCGTCCCGTTTTCGAGAAGATCAAAGGAACAGTCGACCGCGATCACATTCGCATAGCTCATGCTCGTCGTGTAGATCAGCGGCCTGGCATAGTTCAGCATGTAATCCCGTATCAGCCTGTTCGTCAGCAACACCGCTGCGCAACACCCGTCAGCGCTCCAAGTCACTGAGTAAGAGAGAGGGGTCACCTCCGCTAACACCAAGAGCCTTGCCAAAGGTACAGAGCCTCGCCAGAACCCTGTGCTCCAGCCCGAGCATCGCAACCCTGCCCTTGCCTTGCGGCCCATAAATCCCGGTCGCATGCGCCTCGTCAACGACGAGGTATCCGTTCGCCTCTTCCACCACATCGCACACATCCCGCAGCGGTGCCAGCGTTCCATCCATGCTATACACGCTCTCCACAGCGACGAACACGTTCGCCCCGCCCGCCCTCTCACGCACCTCCCCAAGGACCCTTCTGAGATCCGCCACATCGTTGTGCGCAAACCGGATCCTGTCACCCACCGCGACCCGGGAGGCCCTCATCCCGTCGTGTACCGAGGCATGCGCGTACTCGTCGTACACGACCACGTCGCCTGGTTGCGGGACGCACTCGAAGAACGCCACGTTGGCGTCGAAGCCCGAATTGAGCAGCAGCGCCTCCTCACTCCCGAAAAACCTGGCAAGTCGGGCCTCCAACTCCACATGCGCGTCGCCGTTGATCAAGAGTCGCGACCCGCCCGATCCGAGCACGCATGGTGCCGCGGACAGCTTGTGCAGAAAGCGAGAGCGTAAGGCAGTAGAGGAGGACAGTGAGAGATAATCGTTTGACGTAAAGTCGGCCAGGGCCGTCGGGGCAGGGAGCCGCCTGCGGATCTCGCGCGCGTCGCGGGATGCCAGAGACACTGCCAGCTGCGTGGCGAGCAGCGAGGACGAGAAGGAGGGATGCATGGCAGAGCGTATAGCTAGTACAGGTTACAAGTTGTTATGTGATGACTCTGATGAGAGAAGTTGTCCCAAAGGAGGCCTAATCTCTCAGCGCCTCAATGTCCGTCGTGCTCGTTTCCAGATACGACTCGAGCGAGTCCCGATAAGCCCCTAGCGTTCCCGAGGGGGCGTGTGAGATCAGCCAGCACTGAGGGAAGAAATTCATCACACGTTACCTGGAGTCTGTGCGAGAGCCCTGTACCGCGCCACGACCTGTCGATTGTGTGTGATGGCGGCCAGCTGAGCGTGTCGAATCGTGCCTGCGGTTGAGGAAATGGTTGAGATGACGGGACGTACGATAACTAAACGAACTCCAGTTAACGCACCCGACACGTGGACGACGTGTGGGAGGACGGTCTGTCCATCAACAGAGCTCAGGAGCGTCACCGCTCCCCATGCTAGCTTGTGCTGGTCCCTCGCCACGCGGATGATGGCAATGTGAGTCATGGGGGAGAAATATTTGACTGGCACACATGAGGACCGATGGCATCGGGTATACTGAACTCACCCGACATGGAAGAACCCACGGCACCCCAACCAGAATCGCCAAAGTGGTATAGGATGGTATGCTTGAGGGCGTTGTATATCTTTTTGGGGTCCAGACTAGATGGTTTGGCAATGTGGACGGCATTGTCGGATGGAATGGGAAGGAACTCGACCAACAACCATCTGTTCTAGGGCCGCAAAGCTCAAAAGACGGAAATGAAAGAGAACCAAAAGCGACTGGCCTTGAAACGAACCATGGAAAAAGTTACGTGATGATGCTGATGTACAACAAAGGGTTGTAACACTAACAAATGCATAAGTAAAAAAGAGTACAATAAGGCTACAAATCCTTTTTGAATGGGTTCAAGTACAGTCCAACATATCCCAGTCCTCTTGATCAAGATCAATAACCCAACCATCAGCCATCTGCACGTCATGAGTCAAACGAGGCGCGGCCGTATGGCTCACTGCCACACCCATAAACGGGCTTAGATCGGCCACCGACTCTGTCCGCCCCAGCGGTCTCCGTGGCCTCGAGGCTGCCCTAGGGCCAGGGAGGTCAAGTGGCGTTAGAAGCGCATTTTCTAAATCAACTTGTCTCTCAAGCTCCCGCGTAGCATCCCCTACCTTGCGTGCTAACCTTGGCCCGAGGGACAACAATTGCTGTCCCCCAGAATGCTGCATTCGGATTTTCACAGCCAGTCGGTGCAGGTTTGGAGATGGTCTTGAACGGGGGATCAATCGATGACAGTCAGGGTGAGAATTTGACCGCATATTGTACAGGGTGGAAGGCGTGGATGGGCGCGGAGCAAGAGGAGAGGAAACGGGTGTGAAGGCCGGCTTGAAACGCGGCGGAGAATTGCGCTGCTTGCGTTTGGGCCTTGCTGGGAACTGTTGATGTGGCGCTCTGAGACGACCGCTGCGAGTATGACGAAGGGCCCTGGTAGGGCTCCCCGGACATGTGGGATGATGGATGTTTGGTTGGATCTGCTGAGACTGTTGCTGCGGCGGTTGTGATGGCTGCGATGGGTGTGAGAAGAAGGCGTTGGCGATGAGCAAGAACAGGAGGTCTTGCTCTGCCTGCAGTCCATCACGGATGATGGCTTTACGCCGCTCCCGCTGTTCTTTATAGTAATGCAAAGTACGCGTATAAGGGATCGACTCGGGGCTAGTGGGTGCCCGAGAGGGGATAGAAGGCTGAGGTACAGCTGTCGTGGTGACAGGAGGTAGTGGCACGGGTGGAGGCGGTGTGATTGCAGCGGGGGCGCAAAAACTGGCCAGAGAGACGTAGGTTTCTGTGCGTCTGAGTGGCGACATGCGGTGGGATGATGTGCCAGAAGTTTGAGTTGCTGTTGTTGTAGTGCGAAGCTGTTTTGTTGGGCGGTCTGGAGAAGGCGAAGGCGAGGGGGAGCGTTTGCGGGGACGGTCTTTGTCTGAGCGGAGGAACATGGTGGGAGGAAGAAAGAAGGGGCGAGGAGAACGTGAGTTGATATGCTGGCGGTCAGAGGCCACCGTGCTCCGTTTCCTTCTTTGGTAATGTTCGCATCTCCGATCCGCATCGCTCCGGCTGCTGTGCTGGCCGCCAGCGCCCCCGCCCATATGCATTTATCCACTTAGATGGCTCAAAACAAATTGCGCATCCGTTGTGAAATGCCCGCTCAGCGTGTAAACTATCCACACTTGGGTTAATTGACCAACAACTCCTCTTTTATCCATCTTTTGTTCTCATTCATATGTGTCCTAGTCATCGGCACCCAAATTGATCCTCCGCTTAATCTCCGACGCCATTCGCCGAGTCATTTGCCACTCTGCTGGGCCTCATGCATGATGGCCCCATTCGACCTGCCCAGAGTCGTTCTATCTGGCTTCAAGGACAAGGTCGATTCTTTAGCTTTACAAGGTCACTTCCTCCTTTGTCGCAATCGCTCACTTTTTCTTACCTAGAAAAGTACATAGACGGTAGATTATATCTGGGTACTGCGACTGGAAACCTGCATGTCTACGATTTCGATCCATCTCGTAACGTTTCTCGGTTCTGGACGAAGGATGGCCCTTGACGCGTGAACAGAACGTGACGCACCACGGTTGAACCTCGTGGAAGTGAGGAGCATCACTAGGCGCTCCCTAGAACTCCTCGGGATTATCAAAGACATAAAATCCCTAGTCGTTTTATCAGGTAGGATGAACCCTTCCATCCACAGTACTTGCTCTATCAACACCATCATCTAGAGGGGAATGTAACTCTTTTGCCCTTACCAACTTTCTCGCCTCCGTCTCCTCTCGTCAAAGCAAAGAATGCCATGTCTTTTGCCGCGAATTCGTTTACCCGTCAGTTATATGAGGCGACAAAGGACGACAAACCAGAATCGACGAAAGCTACTCAGCCTATTCCAATGCTGACTACGCAGCTGTTGGTAGGATGTCGACGTAAAGTCGTGCTGTACTCGTGGAAAGACGGAGAGCCGCAGGAAGTCAAAGTATGTATTCGTTTCTTATCACCCTCGTCTGCTGACGTTGGACTCGGCAAAGGAACTCTCACTCCCGCATTCGCCGCGTGTTATCACTTTTGTGGATCACGACACGGCGTGTTTCGCCTATTCTGCTACGGAGCATGCGTTTTTCCAGCTGTCCACCATGACGGCAACCGATATAACCTTTCAACCGCCTACCATCACATCTTCCGCGTCGCGTGGTGCCTTGACCGGTCTCTCGGGTTACATGTTCGGAGCAAAGTCAAAACCGTGTATTATAGCTGTAGATGATCGCGAAGCACTTGTCGTTCGAGATAGTGAGTTACCATCTCCAGCTTCTGTCAAAGATGTAACTGTAGGGCTATGAAGATCTGGGCGTCTTTTTCGGGAAAGATGGAAAACCATCTAGACCGGCCAACGTCGAATGGTCAGCAGCTCCAGAAGAAGCGGGTGTGTTTATTCGCTCACAGCTTGCTCAAGGCTGACCCCACCGCACAGCGTTCATCAAGCCCTACATCTTTTCTGTCCTTCCCGCTGGTACAATTCCCGTTCCATCGACTGGCAGCTCCTCTGGCAGTGTCAACGCAGCTCAATCATACAATTCATCCACCGTCATCCAAATCCGTTCCTCCTTGTCTTTACTTCCTGTCCAAAGCCTACCCTTCCCGTTTGTCGATTCGACAGACTCCTCTATCTCTTTATCTGCTATTCTCCCCGCTACGCAAAATGCGGCGGTTCGGCTTTTGACCCCATCGAGCCACCCCAATCCCCGATTGTTCATGGTGACCACACCGGTGGATCGAACACTTGCTGCAAATGAAGGAAGCACTATATGGCAAACGGACATGAAGACGTGGACGGAACAGTTGGATGAACTGGTCATGTCAGGGCAGTATTCGGATGCACTTGCTCTATTGGACGTCATTGACGAAAGCGCGTTACCTGATAAGGTGATTGTCATCACCTTCCGTCCGCTGCGATCCTGAGAAACTGACTCTTCGCAGGACAAGAGACGCAAACAGATCCGCACTCTGCATGCCGTATCTCAATTCAAGGCGTCCAACTACGACGCTGCGGTCGATACGTTCACGGAACTCGATCTGAATCCTGCCAAGGTGGTGGCATTGTACCCCGAATCGGTCTCCGGTCGTCTGGCTGTTCCTGCCATCAGGTGGATTCCTCTATTTGGCGGTCCCCAGCCAGCGACGGTGCCGCTCGTACAGGAGGACGATTCATCTGAATCTGAATCGTCAGACAAGGGAGTTCGGAAAGAGAAGTTGACGAGTTTGCCGAAATCGCCTGTGGAAGAATCGTCGGAAAGTGGCCCAGGTGCTACCCCCGGGCTGCCTGTTAGTTCCTCCATCAAGGCGAGGTTGCAGCAGAGCGACGCTGTGTCGATCATGAGCCAACGAAGAGGCGTTCCTGGTATGTGGACCGTGTTGCGCCCTTTTTTCGGATATGTATGCTGTATGCCACCGTGCCAGACGAGTTTCACCGCTCGGTCGAGACTCTCGTCCGCTACCTCTCCGACCGGCGTCCCAAAATCGGTGCGGCTCTCCAAGCGGTGCGCATCACGCCTCAGAACCAGTCCCATGCGACTGCACCGCTTTCAGAGACAGCAGTGGAAGAGCTTTTTGAATTGCCAAACGCGCCCTTGTCTTTGCTGACGCCTGCACAACTGTTGCGATTCGCTCAGATCGTGGATACGGCGCTGTACAAGTCATATCTCATCATCAGACCGATGTTGCTCGGTTCGTTGTGTCGCGTACCGAATTGGTGTGAGGTGACGGAGGTGGAGGAGGATCTCCGGAAACGTCAGGTTCGTTGATCGAGCTCTTTTGGGAACACAAACGTTTTGTTGATGTCCGCCTTTTATTGCCTAGAAATATGCGGAATTGAAGGATCTCTATTATGGGAAGAAGATGCATGACAAGGCGTTGAAGTTGTTGCGGGAGTTGGTATCACTCGTGCTTTTTTTCATTGGATGTTACTGATCGACATGGTTTTTTCTTTTCTTTTCTTTTCAGGCTGAGTGACAAGGAAGATGATGTGCACGAGAAATTGATGCCAACGATCAGTTACCTCCAGAAGCTTGGACCTGAACATCTTGAACAGATATTCAAGTCAGCGAGGTGGGTGTTTGAAGTAAATCAGGATATGGCGTTTGAGGTAAATTCCGATACTAGCTTTCTTGAGATATTCTGCTCACGTGTTGTTCAAGATTTTCACATCTGAAGATGTTGAACTACCGCGGCAAGCGGTTGTTAGCTATCTCCAGGGCATCAACACAACCATCTGTGCCAGATACTTAGAGTATATCATTGCAGAGCGTCACGAGGAGACGCCTGATTTTCATGATCGCCTGGCTGTGATATATCTGGATATGACTTTGGCCGCAAAACGAGGGAACGACGAGAGTGGGTATTTGTCACCACACTTCTGAAGGATGTGCGTCTCTGATGTTTCGTGGAAGAGGCAAGACAGGAGTATTATAAAAAGCTTCTGGCTTTCATCGATTCAAATCACCATTTCTCTGTCAGCAAATTATTTGCATTGGTGTCTTCCACAGGTAGGTGTGCCTTGCGTGTTACGACGTCTGATTTAACCTTTCTTTTCAGATTTATATGAGGCACGGGCCATTCTTCTCGGCCGATTGGGACGCCACGACCAAGCACTTGAACTGTACGTCTATCGTTTGCACGATTTCAGCAAGGCCGAAGAGTACGTTCTTAATCACCGTCCACAAACCCGTTGCTCAGCTGCGCCAGGTATTGTAAACGAATCTATCAGCCAGGATCGGAAACGTCCGGCGTCTTCCTCACCCTCTTACGCCTATACCTGCGGCCAACCGTGAAAGCAGATGTCAACCTGCTGCGTCCGGCTCTGGACCTTATCAGCCGCCACTCGGCGCGCCTCGACTCTGTGGAGACGCTTAAGCTCCTTCCGCCTCTGGTCACGGCACAAGACGTGAACCAATTTTTGCTCGAAGCACTCCGCGCCCCTCTGTTCGACACCGCGGTGGTCAGGGAGATCAACAAAGCACGGACGGAACAGGTGTCGCGGAAACTGGCTGCGCTGCAGGCGAGGAGAGTCAAGGTGACGGACAGTCGCATGCGAGTATCCGCTTCCTGCTTATCGATCGTCCGTGACATTGACTGCTCCCTTTTTGTTTTTGTTTGCAGATGTCCACAGTGCCATAAGCGTATCGGCAATAGCGTCATTGCGGTCCACACTCCTCAGTATGTTTGATTTATTTTATTTTATTTTTTCAGGGCTAATACGTCTGTCCATTGTAGCGGGGAGGTGACGCATTATCAATGTCGCGAAGCATTCTCGAGGAAATTGAAAGAGCTCAGAACGTGATATATCACTCGATGACGAGTCTTGTTTGATACCACTACTGTATCTAGGGAACGTTAATTTGCCAATGACAAGGCGGTATTTCATTCCACACCAAGTTCGTGAAGACGAAAATTTTTATCCTCAACGACTCATCGACTCATCAACTACAAAGTATGAACGACTTGCAAACTAATTAAATTAATCAATACTCGACACCATCTTCGTCATAGAAGCGTTTACTGTTACCATCCCGTCAGAAATGTCAAGCTACAAAATTTCCTCAAGTGACTTACGTGAAGTAATCCAAGTCCAAGCCGAGTGAACTGGCAAGAGTGCGCTTCCAGTAGATGTCGTCTCCCAGCAAAGAGCGGCGTCGGACAGCAGGGACAGCCGAATCAGGCGTGGCGGGAGATCCGTTGGCTTGCGGCACGCCACCACCAGTGCCAGACGTGGGAGGAAGAGCAGGGGTACTGCTAGTAGTCGTAGTAGTAGCATCTCCATTGGCGGGCGCCACTGCACCAGGGTTGACGGCCGTGTCAGTAACAACGTTCTTGTTGGAATCAAGAGCCCCGCTTGACAATGGGCGTTCCTCGCGATGCTTGCCACCGTGGCGACCATGGTTACCAAGGTATCCGGGGGTGTCGTGTTGGTGGTGTTGGTGGTGTTTGTGGTGGTGATGGTGATGATGGTGGCGGTGGTGGCGGTGGTGGTACGGGTGGTACCAGTGGTGGTGGCGATGGCGGCCGTGAGGCTTCTTGTCGCCTGGAAGAGGGTTCTCACTGCCACTTGAGAGGGCACTTGTAACAGGACCATCCGTTCCGCTTGAGACAGGACTCTGCGTGCTGCTTGAGCCAGCCGGGTCAGGGTTCTGAGAACCAGGGGTCTTCAAGTCTGACTGCGGGTTTCCACCTGCTTGAAGATCTCTTTTGGCTTTTGTAGGTGTTTGGACCTTGAGAGTCTTCGACTCGGTCGAGTGGGCAGTTATGGCATCGGCTGTCTTGCCATGCTCATAGTAGACGAGCTCGACAAGTAAGGCAATCTTAGGTGCGCACAGCTCAGCAATCTTGTCTGCGCTCAGATGGTGGTGGTGGTTGCGGTGATGAGAGTGACGGTGGTGGTGCTGGTGGTGCTGGTGGTTATCGTGTTGGTGGCTGTCGTGGTGGAGACTGTCAAGCTCATGGCTTTTGTATCCGGGTTGCACCGCCAGGACGAACGCCTTGACGTAGGGCTTGCAAATGTCATGGTGCTCGTGGTGGCCCTCCTCACCAGCATTTGTGGTGGATGTTAGGCTAGACGCGGAAGTAGCAAGGACATGCTCGTCATTCTTCGCACCGGTGCTCGCGGAGAGTGTAGCAGTAGAAGAGGTGGCCGTGGAAGATGGGGTACTAGTAGAGTTCGTCGATGGAGTGGCTTCCACAGCGCGGGCGATGAGATTTTCGTAGCCCTCAAAGTCACGGGCCTCGAGCTCATCGTCATAGAGTTCACGGGCCTCGAGCTCGTCTTCATAGAGTTCACGGGCCTCGAGCTCGTCTTCATAGAGCTCACGAGCATAAAGCTCGTCATCTTCAAAGTCACGAGCCTCCAAATCATCAAAGTCGCGGGCACCAAGACCGTCGTAGGACTCGCGAGCGTAAAGCTCATCGTCGTCAAATTCACGAGCGATAAGGGTGGATTCGTCTGCCTCACGTCTGCTCAAGGCGATGTCCTTGTTTAAACTAACACAAGGTCGATTATAATTAGATGAACATGGTATTGCAATGAGATAGACTTACGCAGTAGGGGCAGCATAGGCGGAAGCAGCGCCAAGGGCAACAGCAGCAACAAGAATGGAAGTCTTGGAAGCGACCATTTTCCAACAGGTGGATGATAGAAAGAGAGCGAGTTTGAAAGGAGTAAGCAAGTGAAAGTAACTGAAGGGACTCTTTGGCAACCAGCACCGAAGAGGAAACGAGAGATGAGCACAGCTGAGGAAAGCCGTTGGTTTGCAGGCTCTTTTATACTTGGAAGCTCCGGTCCCGCCCGGGGGTCTAAAGTTAAACCTTGCTCCAAGAAGTTGCACCATTTCCGAGTTTCGAGGTCAAGAATAGGACTCGGCCTTGTTCTGAGACCGGTGAAACGAGCCAACGGATAACACAGTCTCCCACAGCCCATAGATTTTTATCCGTATTTCAAGTCTTGGGAAAAGTCGTTGACTTCAAAAAAAAAACGCACAATTCTTTAAGCAAAAAACACACCTGACATTCACCTCTACCTGTCACCTCACACCAACTCGGCGCACACAATACCGTGAACCAAGTCGTATCATCGGTCTCAACAGCTGTGCCACGACAGGGATATATTTTGGAGACCAAGGAGCTTCCTACTGCTGCTTCTGTAGCGAGGCGATCTCGTAAGGTGACCTCTGACGAATGATGTGCACCGCTTTGAGAGCGGCGCCAAGTCCCGAGAGGTTCGTGGACGGAAAAGGCCTCTATAAGAGTGGTGATATTCGTCTGATGTTTACGCCATGCATACGCGAGTTTACAAACCTGACGCACTTCTCGTTGCCGGACCAACGCCAGAGTCTCTTCAGACTGATGATCGAGTAAGTTGATAGTCGTCTGATGTTATGGCATGTAGGTGCACCCCCAAAATACACGATACACAGACCTGGCGTACCTCTCTCTCGTTGATAGACACAGCGTCGTTCTGCCGCAGTCCCTGACGGCCGGGAAAGCTTAGACATTCTATTTTATGGCAGTGTTGATAAAAGTTTCGATTTCTCTGACAGCTGACAGATGTCCAGCCCAAACCCATTCGGGACACGAGGCACCACAGCGACGTAATTTGGAGGTTCTGGGATGAAATACGGCTTTTCGCATCTCTAAGTGTCGAGTTCAATGTTATACGCACCTTTCAGCACTAACACGTCTTGAGCGAATATACCCTTGAGTCGGCCAGGCGGGTATTCGAGACGGCACATGACGGCACATGGCGGCCACACAACTGCGTGAAGTACTTTGCAAGCGCAGCGTGGGAAAACCGCTTTGACGGCGGCTTGTTACCATAAAAAGAAATAAGAGCGGTTGTGCCAAAACAGGTAATTCCAAAGCAGGTATGTCGATCGAGACCAGCGGCTGACACTTCAGCGAACATACAAAATCGCCCACGCCCGAATTGCTCCTCTTTCCAGTTAACCACATCCTACACCATGCACGCTATTATGCACTGCGCTATTACACCCTCCTCCGACGCTGGTCGTCTTCCTATCTACGCACCTATTCCTTCCCGTCCCTTCCACAATGTTGTCGATGTTTTAGAGGCCGCCACCCTGGATGCCGAGGTCATCAAGCCCGCCGAGGACACCCCGGTCGCCCAGTCGCCAGTGCCAGTTAAACACAAGAGAGCTCGCTTCTCTCTCGATGATATCGTCCTTGCTGATCAAATTGCGTTTATCAAGCACATTAAGACTCTTGACAGGCTGGAAGCTCTTGGTATGCTCGAAGGCAGGACTCCTCGCCCAATTCAAGACGAAATGTTCCTGAACTGGTGGAATTGGCCGACTCTCCAGTACTGCATGTATCTCAACCGAGTCGACGCCCTGGCTATACTTGAAGGCTCGAAAGCTCATCCTGGTCAAGAGAATCTTCTCCGTGCTGGCCTGCCTCTGCCCTCGTGCGCTGCTGGAACTGTCAACAAAGGTCTTGATCGTCAAGTGGCTCTCTCTGGCAACAAAGACTCTGGCGACGACGGTTCGATTGTGCTTGCTGAACCTGAGACTTCTCTCAAACGCGCAAGGAAGATTAACAAGCGAGCTGGCCTTGAGGTTCTTAAACGGCGTGAAAGTAGGAAGGCGCGTCTCCTTGGCGGGCCAATCCTTCAAGCTCACCTCCGCCCCTAAGGGGCTTGGGCAGCAACGCCCACTAGGATTTGTTTTCTGCTTTCTTTCGTTTTCAAGCGTGGCTGACGTTGTTTTTTTTTTCTAGGTTTTTGTTACTCTTTTACGCATTTATGGAGAAGACTACCTCGTAACGAACCATTTTTGCCTTCTTCTTTCATCTTGTACATGGCTGACGCCCCCGCATTTCCAGTGTTTTTTTAGGTTCTTCCTCGCCGTCTCACCGCCCCGTCGCCCGCCTCGTTCGCCAAATAAAAAAGGTGCGTCCCAGGGATGGTGAAGAGACTATTCGTCTCTTTTCCTCGTGCTTCCCTTGTCGTGGGCCCTGGGCTTAAGATCTTTCCGGATCGAACCAAAAGCACGGAAATCTCGCACCTGGAATCTTGTCGAAGGTATCTGGCAGTTCTTCAGGATTTTTTGAATATTTCTGACGGGTATTCTACAGAGAATGGATTGAAAGGATGTTAGAAATATGCGTTACCCTGTCTAAGTGACATCAGCGTAGCTATCCATTTGGTTGTTGTATCCCGACAGGCTAAGCCAAGCATTGTGATAGCACCATACCGTACACATTCGAAAATGTATAATCTCAGTCAAAGCGCACGCAAGGGGCAGATCGTACGATGACAACATTAGATATGTAGCTTGTGATGCAGATATTGGGGCCTCTATTGTTCGTTTAGATCTGGACGAGTCTCCGCTAGCATTGGTAAAACAGCTTCCGGCGCGTTTGGGGGACGCATCTCGGGGGACGCATCTCGGGGGACAGAAATGCAGATGAAGCGTGGCAATGATCTGATGAGCCTGCACCTGTCTCCTCGGACTTGGGACCGGCTTTCTTTGGCAGATACGTTTCGCAAGGCCCAACTGCGTTGGTAGCACAAGTTGGTCACCATTGTCACGTCAGAAAAGTGTCACAACGGAGCGCTGGGTGAGCTCAATCTTACGCTAGTAACCCTTTGATCAACTTGAATCAGCGCTCAGCACCTCAGTCCTAAAGCTCAACGGCCTAACCAATAGCTACATAATAATATCCCGCTTTACGGTTATTCTATTTACCTTTTTGCGGGACGTAAAAAAGTCGTATTACCGTTGCCGCCGCTACTAAACTGGGGGAAACAATTCCCTTACATATTGAATATCTATTCGCTGTGTTCTAATATGCGTCACTTGTAATAATGGTACTAGAGTGTTCCCCCTGCTCAAGTGTTCATCCACCATCTCAAAACTGTCTAAACCGAGAGAGTGTCGCAGTATGTTCGCGGGACATTGGCGCGTTGTCCGGCGCAAGGCCAAGTCCGGTGAAATTTGCCACTAATGGCGGAAAAGAAAATAATGCTGACGAAAGACATGAAACCGTTGAGGTCCGACTCATTGGGCCTTAGTGAAATAATGTCGAATCAAATTCATTGTTACTGTGGCACACGCTCCAATACTACATTTGTGATTGTATCTCTGCAATAAGCTCTCTGTCATTCAAGCCGCCAAGTTTCCCAAACCATGATTGTTAAGCGTGTCCTCAGCCTCGTGTACTGACAATCCGACGCCACGCACCTCCGGATTAACGGATGTTTCCCGTTGCGCATCAACAGCTACTTGAGATGTCACATGAAATGAGCTGAGTTGTACAGTTATCATATTCAATGTGGCACGATGATTAATTTCGGAACGAGCAGAAGGGATGCGGCTATTGACGAGGACCATCATCGAGTTGGCATAAAGCTTGGAGAGGACAATCAATAGTCCAAAGGAGTAGTAACTGCGCAGGGCAAGTATACATATATTTGTTGCGGCTAATGTCTCTATTTAGGATTGCATAATGTAACGTCAAGAACGAATGCGTACCTGTTAGAATACCCGTGCCAAGTATGAGGTATATTAAACGTGCTATCTTTTTTTCGAGTTGTCTCGAGTATATTTCATCTTGGAATGTAGAGTGAAATATGAAACGGACTGATGAATTAACCATTGTGCTTACAAACCAGACCATGATGCTCGTAATTGTTATATCAGCAATCAGCGATAGGGAAGGCCAAATCTGTTAACTAATAAGTGATCACTCATCAGGAATGTCAAGACGCACGATTGGGACCCAAATAAACATTCCATATACAGTTCCAAAGACCACATTGGCTAACAGTTGCATCCCCATCACCTATGTCATGAATTGAACATTTAATTATTGGTACAGCATTCTTTCGATGGATTTATGTACCAGGATAATGATCCATGGCATGTATTTCAACTTGGTGATGATTCGGATGCGGTATGCATACATAGACTGTGTTATAAATGCCACTATATGAATCTTAGTCGTTTCCATTGAATCTAGTAAAACTGGTGACGCACCTACTCCCCCACTCACCGAAAGTTCCCGCATTGGAATATAATCGGGGTAAAAAGCACAGCCACTAGAGGGAGCTACGATTCCTGGCACAAAATAGGTGTTCAACCTATATGCGAGGATGACAGTCAAAACCGTCTCTATTACATAGACGATATATATTGCAGCCTTGAATGCCTTGCGATCTTTTGGAAATATCGATCTTTCAATCATATGAGTGCGGCATATCTCAAGATTGATCATAACGACAAACATAGTTGCACTGTAAGGGCACCAAATAAGCAGGCGCCAACTATGTTACCTAAAAACTGACGATAATAGAAATTAAATATGTTTGCAGGCCAGACGGATACTCACATAACTCTTGTCAAAGGATGGCGGGCCCCTGCAGTAGGTTGTAGGGTCCATGGAGCTGCTAAGAAGAATACGTTATTTGAAGGGTCTGTTATGTATCGGCACAGAGCTGTGGTTGGTCTGTGGCACGAATAGGCCGATCAGATCGACGGCGGCATAGACACATAGTTATACAGCAGTTTGCATTCGAATATAGACATGTCCGCGACGGAATGTTCTCAAGGGTCATCGATTCAACTGGCATTCTCAAATTGTAGGGGTGCCTCGCCCACACATGCCTCTTGAGAACGGTACGAGGAGAAGCATATCCGTGCAAAGCCGATGGTACCATCCTGTATGCTATCGGTATCCTTGTTCCCCTTTCGTTGATGTTGCTATCTGATCGGCGCATCAGGAAGGGGTGGTATGGATGACGGACGTGTGGGCAGAAGGCGGTGGATGCAGAGGGTGGAGAGCTGGACGGCACTGAGGGGCGGAGTCAGACCGACGAGACCGGGATTGACAACGGCAAAAATGACACGTACTCACCGCTGTTACGTTGATGACGTTCATTCCCGACTATGCTTAACCAAAAAACGGTCGTAAATATATCTTCTCGGAAAAGAAAAAATGTCTGGCGTACTTGAAGCGCGCTGGCGAACCAATACCAAGTTACTAGTCCTGATGATGCGGTTTCTGAATAAACCACGACGAGCACTGGCATCACGAGACATTTGCATCTTGCTGCAGCTATAGCAAATCCAAAATGGCTTCCGTGTCACAAGTGCACAACAACACGATTGGGCGAAATAAAGCTAGAGCTATCCTGCGAGAGCAAGGTTTTTCCTTTGCCAGTTTGGTTCAGGATCGGAGTGATGTCACGGCGGATGGCGATGTGACCATCCATGATGTCACCATGAAGCCTTGGTGGGCGTCGTGCGTTAAAACACCTATAGTGGTCACAGTTTTATTTTATTTCGACGGCGTAAGATTTTGCGTTCTGCCAATGATTGATGAAGGAGGCTTAAAAATTAGGTACGTCCACTGATGAATCGATGATGCACGAACCATGGACCTTGCGTTACAACATGCATATGTTGCCGAAGCGGTACGATCGAGACCAGCGGCTGACAGTTCAGCGACATACAAAATCGTCCACGCCCAAATTGCTCCTCTTTCCAGTTAACCACATCCTACACCATGCACGCTGTTATGCACTGCGCTATTACACCCTCCGACGCTGGTCGTCTTCCCATCTTCGCACCCATTCCTTCCCGCCCCTTCCACAATGTTGTTGATATTTTACAGGCCGCCGCCCTGGATGCCGAGGTCATCAAGCCCGCCGAGGACATTCCGGTCGCCCAGTCGCCAGTGCCACTTAAACACAAGAGAGCTCGCTTCTCCCTGGATGATATCGTCCTTGTCGACCAGATTGCGTTTATGAAGCACATCAAGACTCTCGATAGGCTTGATGCTCTTGGTATGCTCGAAGGCAGGACTCCTCGCCCGATTCAAGAGGAGATGTTCTTGAACTGGTGGACTTGGCCAACTCTCCGGTACTGTATGTATCTCAACAGAGTCGACGCTCTGGCTATACTTGAAGGCTCGAAACCTCATCCTGGTCAAGAGAATCTTCTCCGTGCTGGTTTCCCTCTGCCTTCGCGCTTGATTGTCAAGAGGCTCTCTCTGGCGACGACGAATCAATTGTGCTTGCTGAGTCTGAGACTTCTCTTCAACGCGCAAGGAAAATCAACAAGCGGGCTGGCCATGAGATTCTTAAAGAGCGTAAAAGTAGGAAGGCGCGTCTCTTTGCCGATCCTTCAAGCTCATCTCCGCCCCTAAAGGGCTTGGGCACCAATGCCCAATAGGATTTGTTTTCTGTTTACTTTCGTTTTCAAGTGTGGCTGACGTTGCTTCTTTTTCTAGGTCATTGTTACGCATTTATGGAGAAGACTACCTCGTAACGAACCTTTTCTTCTTCTTCTTTCATCTTGTGCTTAGCTGTTGCCTTCGCATTTCCAGTGTTTTTTTAAGTGCTTCCTCGCCGCCCGTCATCCCGTCGCCCGCCTCGTTCGCCAAATAAAAAAGGTACGTCTTCTCAGGGATGGTGAAGAGACTATTCGTCTCTTTTCCTCGTGCTTCCCTTGTCGTGGGCCCTGGGCTTAAGATCTTTCCGGATCGAACCAAAAGCACGGAAATCTTGCACCTGGAATCTTGTCGAAGGTATTGGCCGTTCTTCCGAATGTTTGAATATTTCTGACGGGTATTCTACAGGTTCATCATAAGAATGGATTGAAAGGATGTTAGAAATATGTGTTACCCTGGTTGAGTGACGTCAGCGTAGCTATCCAATTGGTTGTTGTATCTCGACAGGTCAAGCCAAGTGTTGTGACAAGCGCCGTACGGTACGCATTTGAAAATGTATTATCGCAGTCGAAGCAGTCTTGCGCACGCAAGGGGCAGATCGTACGACGACGACATTAAATTCCATCGTTCGTTTAGATCTAGACGAGTCTCCGCTAGCACAGCTACTGGGGCGTTTGGGGGGACAGAAAGGCAAGGTTAGACGAGTTATACGGCGGCCGGCGCTGGTTCATTCACTTGTTGCTGGTCACCCTCGTCACAGGTCAAAGGTGTCACAGCGGATTACTTTTTGTCGTCAAGACCGTTGGGTACTGCCGCCGCCACCGTTGACTGGGGGAAAAAATGTTGAATATCTGTTCTATAATAATAGCGTCACCTATAGTATTGGCTCATCCCCGATATTACGCGGCGCAAGGAGCCAAGTCCGGTGAAATTTCCGATTCACATATGTTACGCGGATCCTCAGACGTCCGACGAACGAGACACTCAACAACACTCAGCATGGTGGAAAAGAAAATAATTCCTCCTCGATGATCAACTACAACATTAAATGACTTGCAAACTAATTAATCAGAGCTCAAGGACATCCTCGTCGTCAAAGAACCGTTTGCTGTTAACAAAACTATCAGCCAAATGGTCCTTTGGTTAAACGACAAAAGCCACTCACGTGAAGTAGTCCTCGTCCAAGCCGAGCGAGTTGGCGAGTCCGCGTTCCCAGAGGTCATCACCTTCCAACGAGCGGCGCATTGCCTGAGCCTGAGGAAGAGGCTCTCCCGCAGCGGGAGCTGCATTGCCAAGAGCGGTGGCATCAGAGACAGGTGCACCGGGGTTCGGTTCACCAGCGCCTTTGGTAGCATCCAGACCAGCGCCGCCTGCCGCGTCTTGCTTAGGCTTGCGTTGGTGACGGTGGGGACGCTTGTGACGATGTTTGCGGCAGTGCTTGCTCTGCGGGTGTTGATGGCAGTGATGGTGCTTGTGCTTGTGCTTCCTTTGGTGTGCGTGGTGCGAGCGATGCTTCTTGTACTCCCCGGGGTTGCGCGAGCCTTGTTGACCGTCGGGAGCGGAAGATGTAGCCAAGTTCTCTGCGCCCTCCGGAGGAGGACCCGAAGGAGAACCCTCCGCGCTGGGACCGGCGGCGGGGTCAGGGTAACCCTGACCGGCGCCCTGGTCGAGAGGCTTGCCGCCAAGAACGCGTGCCCAAAGTTGAGTCAGTCCCCTCTTCGCCTTGGTGGGCGTTTGAACCTTGAGGGTTTCCGGCGCCAAAAGCTTGAGGGACTCGGGTGTCTGAACCTTGAGAGCCGTCGAGTGGGTTAGGGAGGTGTCAATAGCCGCGTCGAGCTTGTGGTGGTGCTTGGCTGCAACCAGCGCTGCGATTTCCTGCCCGCACTCATGAGCAAGCTCCTCTGCAGTGGGACGGTGGTGGCGTTGGTTGGTGTGCTTGGGGTGTTTAGGACGATGGTCGACGTGGGGACGAGTCTGCTCGCCGACTTTGTGCTCGTCGACTTTGTGCTTGCTGACTTTGTGTTTGGTTAATTTTTCGCCAGTCAACAATTCGTAGGCCTTCCTGTACGGTTTGCACATGCGATGGAGGTGCTTATGCTTATGGTGCCTATGTTTGCCGTCCTTCTTGCCAGAGTTAACGGCAGAGGGAGAAGTAGCAGCAAGAATGTGCTTGTCCTTCGCGGCATTAAGGGTCGTAGAGGAAGGGGTAGTAGCCGAAGAGGTGGAGGTGGAAGACGGGGTGGGTGTGGAAGACGGGGTAGTGGTGGAAGAGGGCTTGGACGGAACGCCCTCTTCGTCGTCGTCTTCCAAAGCACGTGCCTCGAGCTCGTCTTCAAAGAACTCACGAGCCTCGAGCTCGTCGTCAAAGAACTCGCGGGCCTCGAGCTCGTCGTCAAAGAACTCACGAGCCTCGAGTTCGTCTTCAAAGAGGTCACGGGCCTCGAGCTCGTCTTCAAAGAGCTCACGAGCGTAAAGCTCTTCCTCGTCAAAGTCACGAGCCTCCAAATCATCTTCAAAGTCACGAGCATCGAGCTCGTCAAAGAACTCGCGAGCGTAAAGCTCGTCATCGTCGAAGTCACGAGCGATCAGAGCGGAATCATCAACCTCGCGGGTGGTCAAGGCAATGTCCTTGTTCAGACTAATGAATTATGTTAGATAGGGATAGATAGATGGATAGATAAGAGACGCACGGGGCAGGGGCGGCATAGACAGAAGCGGCGCCGAAAGCAACAGCAGCAACGAGGATAGAAGTCTTGGAAGCAACCATTTTAAAAAGAGGAGAATGAGGAGATTAAGATTTATGCAAGAAAAAGTAGTTGGAGAGACTCTTTGGTTACCAGCACCGAAGAGGAAAATGTGAGAGGAGCACAGCTGAGGAACCAACGCTGGGCCTCCACCATCTTTTATACCGTTACTGAGTACTCGGACCCACGCCCATACCATCAGCGCCCATTGCTGTGCCATCAGCGCCCATCTTACCTGTGCAATTGTTCTTCTTGATGGCCAGAACTTGGGGAGAACCAGCATCCTGGCTCGCGACCACAGGCGATGCATACTGCAACAGCCTGTGTCGATGAGGGAAAAAAACATTTATTCCTCCTCGATGACTAACACATGAGTTCAACTATGGCTTGCCAACTAATAATTTTTTTTTCAATGCTTATGATCGGCTATGGGCACCGTTCCATCTTCGAATCACTTACTGTTACCGTCGTCAGGAGACACTTTCTGCATTGCAAATTGATCCACTCACGTGAAGTATCCCTCGTCCAACCCAAGCGAGTTGGCTAGGCTGCGCTTCCAGTAGAGGTCGTCTCCCTGCGAGCGCCGCCCCACTTTGCTTGCTGTCCCAGGCGACTGATTGGTCGACGACGCCGACTCTGATGGCGGGAATGGCGCTGGGGATGGTGCCGGGGATGGCACCGGCGCCTGCTGCTGCTGTGCCTGCACCTGTCCTTGCTGTTGTTGCAACTCAATCACCACCTCAGGGTGGTGGTGGTGGTGATGGTGGTGGCCGTGGTGGTGGCCGTGGTGGTGATGGCAATGCTCGTGTTTGCTCTTCTCGCAGCAGTAATAGTGGTGGTGATGGATAATCGTCTGTGCGACACTGGTGGACCCGTCGGTAGTCGAAGAAGATCCACTCGAGGAGGCAGTTGCACTAGTTGCACTCGGGGAGGCAGTTGCGCTGGGGGATGCAGTTGCGCTCGGGGAGGCAGTTGCGCTGAGGGATGCAGTTGCGCTCGGGGATGCAGTTGCACTAGGAGATCCACTCGAGGATGAAGTACTCAAAGAGGAAGATTTACTCGAGGAGGCATTTCCACCTGCACCAGAAGGTCCACTCGAGGAATCAGTCCCACCTGAGGCGGAAGACCCACTCAAGGCCGCGGTTCCATCTGAACCTGATCCGCTCGCGGAGAAAGACCCACTTGAGGAGCCAGTTCCACCTGAAGCAGAAGATCCACTCGCGGCGAGAGACCCACTCGAGGAGCCAGTTCCACCTGAAGCAGAAGATCCACTCGCGGCGAGAGACCCACTCGAGGAGCCAGTTCCACCTGAAGCAGAAGATCCGCTCGCGGCGAGAGACCCACTCGAGGAGCCAGTTCCATCTGAACCGCTAGCGGATAGAGACCCACTCGAAGAGCCAGTTCCACCTGAGCCAGCTCCACCTGAAGCAGAAGATCCGCTCGCAGAGAAAGAGGAGCCAGTCCCACCTGAGCCAGAAGATCCGCTTGCGGAGAAAGATCCACTCGAGGAGCCAGCTTCGCCTGGGCTAGAAGAGCTAATAGGCGTCCGAGCGAACAGAGCCGGATGGTCGTCAAAACCGCGAGCCGCGAGCTCGTCTTCATAGAGCTCACGAGCATACAGCTCGTGATCATCATAGTAGCGAGCCTTCAAATCATCGTCTTCAAAGTCACGGGTATCAAGATCGTCATAGAACTCGCGAGCGTAGAGGTCGTCATCATCAAAATCACGAGCATAAAGGTCGTCATCGTCAAAATCACGAGCAATCAACCCGGTATCCTCTGCCTGGCGTCTGCCCAAGGTGATATCCCTGTTCAGACTTTGGCCAGGTTCAATTAGATATATAGAAAGACATAAATAAACTCACGCGGCGGGCGCAGCATAGGCAGTAACGGCGCCAAGGGCAACAGCGGCGACAAGAATGGAAGTTTTAGAAGCGACCATTTTTATTTTATTTTTTAATAGGAGGATGATCAAAAGCGAGAGAGAGTGATATTAAGCCCGAAAAAAAAAGTAGTTGAGGGACTCTTTGGCAACCAGCACCGAAGAGGAAAACGAGTGGTGAGCACAGCTGGGGAAATTTGAGTGGTCAGCAAGCATCCTTTATATTTGTTGTATACAGACCTCCAAGCCCGAACTGCGCCCCCCTTGTCATCACTAATTGCCTGCTACCGATTGTTCTTCCATGAGACGAGCAACAGCGACGAGGCAGAAACGCGGCCGTGAAGCGCGTGACACAGCGTTACATCATCACGTGATGATGGTTACTACTGCAAATGCAATAAAGTACACTTCCATAGAGTTCCCTACAGATATGCCCGTCGCTTGACGCCTCGAATCACCTCCTTGATGATTCTTAGCCACCCAACCACTCTCTCCAGTTCATCCCATGCGTCACATGTCTGTCCCTCGATTTTGCGCAGCAGCAGTCGCCGAATGATCCGTACATCTTCTTCATCTCCACCCATGATGGACGTTGCAGTGCCGTGCTTAGCCGACGGTGATATAATTCCGCGTGCTGTTTCAGGTACAATCTCATCAGCATCAGACAATTCCATCGCCTCTGTCAACTTCATCTTCCGCCTCTGGGTATTGCATCGTTTAGCGAGTGAGTTACTAATTGAAAGACAAACGAATACCTTGAGTATTCGGCCGACGGCTCGCTCGGCTCGCGATGTGGCTTGAATAGCAACGGACAGCAAGTCCTCAGCCTTGGTAATCATCATCATGGTATCAGCTCCACCGTCGCATGGTCACCCAACGTCCAAACGGGAAATTACTTACATCTCTCAGACCCTTCTCTACTACCACCAAGTCGCGACCAGCAGCCATCAGGATGACTTTTGATGTTCGCAGTGCCGCTTCAATGTAAGGATCATTCACTGCCCCATCGACGTCTTCAACCCAGATTTGTTGTGCATCATGATACGACGACGCAGTGGAATCGCCTTCTTCATCCTTCACCTCCCTGGCCACATTGCACCCTTCTTCGTTAATATCGTATACGATTTTCACATGCATTATATCTTCCTCGCCGTGTATCGTATGGCTTTGACAGGGATGCGAATGATCTCCACTCGATGAGGTAGTACCAACCATCTTTTTCAACCAAGCTTTGACTCTCGATTCCTTGGTCCCGTGAGCATGGTGGTTCCCTGCTCCCGCTTCCATCTCCTTAATCTTTTCCTGCAGTAACTTGCGCTTGCTCTTGACCATCTGCCGAATCTTGGGATCAATTCCATCTTTGGCCTTGTGCGGCAACGCTTGTTCGATCTTCAGCAGATTTGCCAAGTGCGCCTTGTAGTACGTTACAGAGTCGACGCTGAGGAAATAGCCGTCAAGCCACTCTGGCCAGGATGAGAGCATCTGAGCCGTGGCTGCAGCGACGGCTGCCGGGCTGATATTCGAACTATCAAGGAGAACACGAATGGCCTCGGTGTCGTCTCCGATCATGGGACCGCCAGAGACAAAATCCAATGGGACCGTCTGCGTGCCAACAGATGCTCGCGTCACAGGAACACTCTTCTCAGTTCTTGCACCAACAATTTGGTCCGGCTTCATGCTCAATGGTGAGCTATGCCAGGGCGTATGATGCAAAGACGATGTACTTAATGACGACGGTGCGGGCGAACTAGGAAGTGTAATGTCCAGTTTTTGTGATATCAACGATAGCAATGACGGAGACCGTGATACATTGATTTTCCTCTCCTTTTTGGGCGGTAACAGGGCCTGGGGATCGCATATAACATCCGGAGGACACAGAAAATGGGACACGGCAGTCGTTTGTGAATCCTCGGACCCCCTCTCTCGCTCGCCTTCAAATATCCAGCATTGTTCAGGTGTAACATTGAACCCAAGCATCGTTCGACGCCGAATAACACGTCTGAGGTTCAGTTTCTTTGCCTTGTCCCCCGCCAGATGATCAACGGTCTCCCATAACCCATCGACCCTGACCTTGTCCTCCTTCAGTTCTTCCACTGCCCTCGAGACGTCATCCAACCGTGATCGAAATATCGATATGGCACGCTGGCTAAGTATCGATGTCCTCTCTATGACACGCAACATATCACTTTTTTCCGAAGCCTTCAGTGATCGTGACGGCTGCAGGCATGAGGATGTATTGTTCAAATTTTCCATGATTGCCAGTACCAGAGCATCAAGCTCAAGCTCTCCATCGTCATTTGGTTCGTGACCAGCCTCTTCTCCAGATGACGTGGCGCCCTCTACAAGTGCAGGATTATGCTGTGAAACAAGTAATCCTGTGTCTGAACTTGAGCAGGAATACCGGCGTCCTTCGCCATTCCAGTCTTTAAAAGATGCAAGGGATGCAAACGAATCGGCGGGCCGGATGGTTCGCGTCGACACGGATGAAACACATCGCAACTTTTCCGCATCCTGCCCAAACGCCACGCGAAACTCAGGCTTGGCGACGTCAAGCGCGGTGAGACTTTAATAAAACCATGTGTTAAAAGTGCGGTGACACGACCCAAGTCGTCCTCAAACTCACCCTCGTGAATTGCGCACGTCGCGTACGGAACTGGTTGTGTCGCATTCTAGTAATATCATAAGCAATTCTATGCACATGCCGCGCTCCGCAGCGATGTGAATGCACGTCTCGTCGTTCTTGTCTCTTGCCGCCAGAGGAGCACGCAGGTCACTGATCAGGTGGATCGTAAAGTCGTACAGCTCGGCTAGTCGTAGGTCGTATAACTCGGCGTCCGCTCCAGTGCCTCTTTCCGGCAGACGTGTCAGCATTGCGAGTACATGAAGAACAGTGGCCTCCTCGCTCTTGGTAAACAAGGCAACGTCAGCCCCCGCGCAGTACAGCGCATCCAGCACATGGACATTAGGGCGCTCGGACGCTGCACAGTAGTGAATTGGACTCCAGCCTGTTTTCTCGTCCGGCCGGTTGACGAGTAGCGGAACTGGGACTGGAAATTGCGTCGCAGGTGCATCGTATTGTACGGGAGGGGAGAAAAGAATAGAGTAGAGGAAAGGAAGGTCTTCAGATTCGACACATGAGATGATCGTCCGGGTGAGTCGTGTCAAAGCTACTGGATCGAAAACTCGTGGTGGAGGCGCGGATAAATGTGGGTACTGTAATCGCCGGTGGATGTTTGCTCCGGGTGGAAACAATAAGGGGGGGGGCTGAGTAATTGAAGAACGGAGTAGACCCAACAGATGCGAGTCCGATTGTTGGAAAAGACGTGATCGGTCATGGTGCTGATGAACGTCCATCATTGATCTACAAGCGCACACGCGGACGAAACACACCTGACATTCCCGCCACCTATGGCTCCGGAGAACCTGTTCACAAAGCCACAAAATATGGGGATGAGACAGAGCATATTGGGTGGAGGTACGGTGATTACAATCCCGGAAATCTGGTCGTGCGCCATGAGACAGCTATAAATATAAGCTTTGAGAGTGACTGCCTTTTGGAACTCCACAGGAACACGGACCAGTATTTGTACAACCTCCAATCGTCCGTCTCGCGCAGCATCTGCAAACGGGGAAATTGAGTCCATAATCGGGGAAAGATCCGCGGAAATAGGTCTTACACATCAACGCCGTCGCTCCATGGCTGTCCATTCCGTCCACCGCCACCGCATCTGCGCTTTCTTCCAATAGCATTTTGACCACATCAGGGGCGTCAAGCCAAGCGGCCATTCCCAAAGGGGTCACGCCGTTGAGCGAAGTTTGGGGTGCATTTATCGTGAACAACGAAACGTCTGGATGTCTCAACAACCTTTTTATGGCGTTCAGGCGCTCGTCTGTCACGAAGGACGCGTCATTCAACGTGTCAACGTCGCGCCAACTTGGAGCATATATCCGATCAACACTTTTATCGACGACACGGAATTTAGACACTTACTTTTCACCTGCAACGGCACACATAATGGCCGTACGCCCTGCCGAGTCCAATGCATTGATATCTGCACCCGCATCAATTGCCCACAGCACTCCTTGGTCATGTCCGTCAAGTGCAGCGGTGTGCAGTCCGTTTTTGTTAAATGAATGTGAGCAGCCCGTCATCGGTGTTTCTCCGCAAGTCAAAGAGAGTAAAGAGTAGTGAATGCGCGTACAATGCCGACCTGACGTGTGTCGCGATCCGCAAGGTCAAGGAGATGCCTGAGCGGGGAATAGAAAACCAAAAAAACGGGCTCTGAAGTAGAAAGTCAAAGAAACGATAGCTTGACGTAAAAGTTACTAGAACGGGGGATTCGGCCTTGGAGTGGAAGAGAAGGCGCTCTCGTCTTGCAGCTCGAACATTCGAGAGGAAGAAAAAAAATATGTTCGAGGCGGCCAGAATATATATTTGACTAGTGTGCCATCCCAATCGGCCGGAAATCTTCGCATCCATCCCTGAGCCACTGAAATCACAACCTTGGTTACGCGCGTCCAGTGACTCCCGATTGGCGATTTGCCTTGCGATTTGCCTGGTGTCCTCATTGCACGGTTCAGAGCCGCCATCAGTGTCCGTTCCGTAAGCTGGGTTGCGTATAGCGCTGCGTCATAAACGTAAAAATGATTTTGTGGTCGACTAAAGCCGCCGTTCCCAGCTCTGCGCAACGTGTTTGCACGAAACAATTGGAGGACTACACGAGTTCGGTGCATTCCGATTGGTTCCTATAGTATTCCATCTTCTCATCAGAACTAGCGGAATGGAAAACCATCGGCATTCAGCAACAGCCGCACCGGGAAGTGAGCTCCCGTACCGCCGCCCGAAGTTCCATGCTAGTTTGAGACGCCATCATCTTGCCCAGGGTCAGGTACAACCAGTGACTGACAACTTTTATGGTAACTCGTTGGGCGACCAGGTTACCAAACCAGGCCAGCTGCTTGGGAGTCGCTGCGCTTCTTGTCAGATTCTTTCCAATGGACATCACAAATAAGCGATTGGTTGTCACTCGTATGTGAAAAAAAGAAAGAAAAAAAAAACTTGGGCGCATTCAATTCCGGTCCCGGTCGAGCTAACAAGGAAATTGAAAACCAACACCCACCTATGGTTGTATTGATGAATTGAATGAGTGCTTCTAAACGAGGGCAATGATTTGTCTGCCACTTGAAGAAGATGTGGTGAAATAACATTTCAGCCGTCTAACCCGAACCATTGATTCTCATTATGATTCGAGAACAAGTACTTAGTGTGAAGCACATTATCATATGTGCTTCCACTTTCCATTTACGTCAGTGACATGTGACGCGTGACGCGGCGACATATCCCCGTTTCTATGTTACTGGTGGCTTCAATTCGCCGCCACGACCTTACGTGGTTCACAACAAAATCGAGTCTGTGCCTGGGGAAGCGGCTGGTTTGCATAGGTTTTGCCTTTATGGCGAAAACGGACCCGGCTACAAGCCAAGTGCTTTTCCGACAGTTACAAGTCTTCGTATTTAGATGCGATGTACATGTAAAAAACAGTTGCCCTAGAAATGTCTAAATCCAGCCACCGTTCGATCAGAACAGATTATATCTTTTCGTTAGAGGTAGCTCAACTGCAGGTGGCACATCCAAAGCCACCCCGTCCGCTTTCACCTCGTAACTTTCAGGATCAACGCTCATCTGTGGCGTCTTATCGTTCCATTTCATATCCTTCTTGGTTACTTCCCTACAGCCCTTCACAGCAACTGGTCTCTTTTTAAGCCCATAAGATGCGATCTTGCCAGAATCAATGGAAATCTGAGAGACAAACATGACCGAATTGAGCGCCGCTGATGATGGGTAGGACCCCCACATTGGTCGGCCGTAAAATGGTTGAACCGACGGTATGGACGCGTTAGCATCGCCCATCTAACCAAAAGCATATTCAAACTATTTGGGGAAAAAGAGGAAAATGACGCACCCCAGACCAAGCTATTACTCCTGATTTCAATACCATCTCTGGTTTAGCTCCAAAATTCTCTGGTTTCCACAAGACAAGGTCCGCAAGCATGCCAGTGGCAACTTGTCCCACTACATGGCTTACGCCGTGCGTTATAGCCCTTGCCATCAGATTAAATTTCAGATCTACGCAGTCAGAAAAAAAGGGAAACAGCTCACGGATTAATCGTGTACTTGCTGATATACCGCTTTACCCGTCCATTGTCCTTTCCTTCTTCATCCCCAAGCTCGGTTAAAGGTCCCAAAATTTCCCTCATTTTACTAGCTGTACGCCATGTCCGACTGATGACTTCGCCTACACGACCCATTGCCTAATGCGATCAACGTGAGCGCTGATATTCACATAACCCCAAGAAACCAGCGTGCCTGTGAATCCGAGCTAATCATGGAAATGGCACCTATGTCATGTAACATATCCTCCGCTGCCACCGTCTCTGCTCGTATCCTTGACTCGGCGAATGCCAAGTCTTCATGAATAGATTTGTCCAGGTGGTGACAGACCATAAGCATCTGTTATCATGAGCATACAGTCAGCGAGTTGATCTTTTGGCCATCGCATGCTATACACACATCCAAGTGTTCGTCGAGTGTATTGTAAGTAAAAGGTCTTGTAGGATTTGTTGATGAAGGAAGCACATTGTTCTGTCCGCATACAACAATGATATCCGGTGCGTGGCCACCACCTAAAACAACCGTATCTTTTGAGATACACAGTAGCGGGCGAGAAAACAAGAACACGTACCAGCACCTTCGGTGTGATAAGTATGTATCGTCCGTCCCCCAAATGCCTCGATAGTAGCTGGTTAAAACCATGATAAGTTCCACGTAATAATCCCAATAGCAAGGAAGGTACTTACTTTCCACGAATCCACTCTCATTCAGGGTATCCGTGTGGATATTCACCTGCACATCAAACTCGTCCCCAACGTCCAAACATTTCTTTATCGCGCTAGGCGTAGAACCCCAATCTTCATGTAACTTCAATCCCGCAGCCCCAGCCATGATCACGTCTCGCATAGCGCCACTGCCCGAATCATTTCCTTTACCCGTGAACCCGAAATTCACTGGCAATCCGTCCGTCGCGGCAAGCATGTGCTGCATGTAGAACGGACTAGGCGTGCACGTCGTCGCATTTGTACCCGCAGACGGGCCGGTTCCGCCACCTATCATGCTTGTCGTCCCAGAGGCGAGTGCTTCCGTAACTTGCTGTGGACAGATGTAGTGGACATGCACGTCGATGGCTCCCGCGGTTAGGATAAGACCTTCGCCCGCAATGACTTCTGTAGATGAACCAATTAGGAGCTTACGCGAGATGTTGGACATCACGTCGGGATTTCCTGCTTTGCCTATACCATGAATAAGGCCGTCCTTAATCCCAATGTCTGCCTATCTTGATAGTGAACACGGGCATATATTAAACTAGACATGGTATTGTAAAAAGCACCTTGTAAATTCCTGACCAGTCGATAACCAATGCGTTGGTAATGACGAGGTCCAAAGATTCCTCACAAGATAGGCCCGTTGTTTGGCCCATCCCCTCGCGAATAGTCTTACCTATACTCATAAGCACTAAACATTTGATTTGAAAAGAGCAGCAAACCTCCACCAAATTTGACCTCGTCCCCATACGACGCCTGCAAACGCCCATGAATCCATGGTCTAACAACAAGAAAAATCACGTACTGCATCCCATTCAACTTCAACCCATAGTGAAGTATCACCTAACCTGACGCGGTCTCCCACTGTGGGACCAAACATGCCGATGTACGATCCCCGATCCATCACAGTGTCTTCTGTAACTTCCAGCGATCCAGGTTCAGGAACATGTGAAAACCCATCTTGGACCGTCAACTCTCTAGTGTCTAATCCTGATAAGTTCAAAATGGATGACGCGAATTGGTTCCCGCCAGATATTTTTTGTCTACCGGCCAAGGCGACAAGAGTGACAGTTTTCACATCGCCAGGCTCAAAGCGCACCGCTGTACCAGAGGGTATGTCTAGCCGCATGCCATTGGCTTTTGCGCGATCAAAGGACAGATATGGATTCGTTTCGACGAAGTGATAATGTGACCCGACCTAGACGTCTATATAAGCACTATAAATGTGCAAGGTCACAAGATTACTTGTATAGGTCGATCACCGGTATTAGTAACCCGGAGTTTGATACGTCTCCTGCCCTTGTTTATGACGATATCCTCTTTCTTGGCTCTGATAGCACCGGGCGTGCTTTCTCGTGAATACAGATCATCGTCGATGGGTGGAAAAGCCTCATCCGGTGGAATGGGAAGAAACGCGCCATACAATGCTGCCGATATGTCTCCCACGTCTGTGCATATTGGGTCGTGAACGGTGACCAGAAACACGCTATAAACATCCTCAGTGACACATAGGCACGCAAAAGGGTGTAGTTGACTTTGCCTACCCGTCCGGAAAAGTTCCCTCCACCTGTATTTCATCTAGTAGGTTTGGAACACCAGGCAAGACATGTCTCCGGCCTAGAATCATCTTGCCATATTGCATAAGGTCGGCGACGGAGTTGTTCCCATCCCGTATGCGTTCTTGCAACTGAGAAGCGATGAGTGCAGTGGCTTCGGTTTGATTAAGGCGCAGCCCACGCGCCAGGCGCTGTTGAGCGAGAAAACCAGCCTTTTTGAAGGTCGAGACATTGAATGACAACTGCTGAAAACTCGACGTACATGGTGCAGAAGAAGTTTGTCATGGTCGCGCGGTAGCAGCCTCATTTCTGAACAGAGTGGGTTGAGAGGATTCCAACGAGCGAGATAAGGGTCGCGACTGATAGAGAACTTGCAGGGGAAACTGGTTAGAGATAAGATAAGGTCATGCCCCTTTTGTCTTGCTACTTGTGCACACGACCTGACTTGGCTTGTTGGTTTGTATTCTTGAGATAAACTTGAAATCTGAGAATCGGTCAATTTTTTGGTCAAGGATCTTGAAACGTTTCACCTTCACCTCGGGTGACTCAATCGTGGCGAATTTAATATTGGGTTAGTTCACGGTTAGTCCAGTTTGCTGACATTCTTTACGCGATTTCAGTTTCTCAGTCCTTGCTTTCCACTGGCGACGCGATCGCAACGAATATGAGTATAAATTAGAAACAATAATTAAATTAATAAATTTTAAAAGAGGGCTAGTGGGAGAGCGCAAAAATATTCCGAAAAAGTCACATCTTTGGCGATGAAGGGACGCTCGGCAGCAGAATGTATTGAGAACCAGATACTGGTTGCCCATATGGATCCTCGATGAAGCGCAAGGTGACCTCTCCTCCACTTATAACGGGCGACTCTCCCATTGTGAAATATAGGCTGTCGTCCTTCGACGGTTTGTCTGCAGCCCCCTCCCAGTCGGTGATCTTGAGGCGATCCCGGATTCCATCGCCGTCATCCAAGTTTGAATACAGCTCATCTTCTCCTTGGCTATAGACCCATGTGCGCCTCCAGACCTCACTACTTTGACTTCCTGCGCTTGCCGAGGCAGGCCTCGACTTTGGTTGTTGGCCAAACGTAGATTCAGAAGGCGAAGCCTGAGGCTGAAGGAAGATACCCTGGCTCGCCATTGTCCAATTCGACAACCCGGAAGTGCTGGGCGCACTTCTCAGCGCTCTCATCTTCAAGGCTTCATCACGAGAATATCCACGTTCTACACTTGCCGTCCGTGCTGAAATTGTGTCGACACGAAGGCTGGTGGATCTTGTGAGTTTGTAGCTGGCTCTGTAGTCAATGTCGGGGGACCATGAGGGATAAACTTTACCCAGCCGCGGTGCAGGCGATTCTGGGAGGATGGGTGTGGGTGCATAGAATGCATCGATTTTTGCGAGTTGCTCAAGCGTTAATTGAGGGACTTCAATCGTTAGGCTTGGGACCGAACGATCAGATTCAGTAATGTATGCAGGGGCTGTAGATGGCATTTTCAATCCATAGGTAGGCGATGTCACGACAGACGATTTTGGGGTTCTTTAAAAACTAAGTATCCCGGAATTTGACTGTAGGGCGTGAAGGCATACTTTCGACGGAAGAACCAGCGCTTTATACGCTCTGCTGACTTGAGCTTGGTCTTTGAACACGATGGAGTGTGCACAGGAATCGATAATGATTCTGTTGAGCTCTGCAACGCAACCGCGCAGCATCAACTCTAGCCACAGCGAAGAACAAGATGACTACTTACCTCCCAGACAGAACGGCCACTGGCATCCAATAAATCATTGACACTTTCTGTGCTTCTGCCGTCATCCGACGCGTTATAAATATGGATGCCCGGAAGTCGTTCATCAAGGTGCGGCTTGCGGAGCACATTGGATGAAAGATACAATCGTTCGGGGATTTTTTTTGCCGTCATCTTCTTTCTATGGCAGCAAAAAGATACAAAGGAATGTGCGGGGGCTGAGCGTTGCGCTTCGTGGCACGCCACAAGAGGGGGTTTATAGCTGGAGAGATTGGAGCGCATAGCGTATTTAAGCTGCGCAAAGGATGTCTGTGGCCTAACCGGGGTCCGACCTGCTTTGACCATTCGTTCACATTATTGCGCCTACTATTTTGGGCCACCTGGGAGATGTTGCAGACATGGCTCATGGCCAGGACAAAGAGACGGATGCCATGTAGTGGTGGAAGAACCTGCGGTGAAAGACAAGTTGGGAATTGACCCTGGATTGCGGCCATACTTGAGTCCTTCTGAGTAAGGACTTGTCCGCTATTTTTGGTAGCAACATCAGCTATAAATAGATTAGCACCATTGAAAGTCGGCTCACAGCCATTCCGTCAAGCGGGCCATCCGAGACAGCTCGGACAATTAGACGATGCGCAAAGCTGAGTTGCGCATGGGGGATCACCCGCTTGAAGTTGACATTGGGGAGTACAATGATCATCATGACGATCCATCCACCCCGTACATTTCGTTTATTCATGCACCACCTCGAACTGCATCAGAATCTTCCAGCAGCAGCAGCATTGCTCAAGCATCGATACCAGGCGCGTCGTTTGATGGTAGCCCTAGTACCAGCTCTGGATGCAACGATGCACCTCCCATGTCTTCGAGCATTCCAGCCTGCCTCAAAAGCTTACCCAGTCGTAGAAGCTTCGCTGGGTTGCGCCAGCTAGTGCTCAACTCTGCTTCATCTCCAGCATTGAGCAGGCTTCCTGCCCGAAATGGCAGCGGGGGTAGGCTAACACAGGGTTCAGACGCGCAAGCGAAGCTTATGAGATCCACGACGCATCTCAAGAGTTCCCCAAGCGAGAAAAACCTGGTCGCGGGGCGGGTGTCTGAAATTGAGGGTTTAAGGATGGATCTTGAGGCTGTGGAGAGGCTGAGAAGATGGACATTGTGTCTTGTCGTGGGTAGGTCGGATCCTATTTACTGAGGGAAAATCAGTTCTAATATTCGCCATCTAAGTCAACTTCGATCTGGACCAGGGTCCTATAATAGATGGTGTATTCCCACCATTGTTTCTCCTTCCAGCCGAGTCTGAGAACATGTTGCGTCGGTATACACCCATAGTTAACACCGCACACTGACACCGTGTTTAGTGCATTCTCTGCATTTCCAGATTCGCCACAATTCGAGCAAGGATCGCTAGTCCACTCGTTTCGAATACGTGAACAGTCTCAAGGCCTTCCATCGGAGCACTCAAAACGACAACTAACAAAAGATGGTTTTATCTATGGTTACTCTCACTTTACTCAGAAGAGGGATTCATCCTCGAGACGCGGTTATTACCAAGTGAGGCATTTGTTGCCAGCTATCGTGGTAACTAAATCTGGTTTATAGCGCTCGACCGTCATCCTGACACATCTCCAATATCCCGCGTTCTTCACTCGTCTTGTGTCTATTTTTGGTCCTCTCTATGATCTTCACGGTCCTACCATGCTGGAATCGGCGTGCCACAATATTGCAACATGGTGCGTGCTGATATATTTCCATCGGTTCCATCTCATTGTCCATGTTTCGCAAAGTAAGGTGTGACCCAACTCCTGGGCAGACCATGGAACTCGGTTTTCTCGGCACCGTATTGCACTTAGAGATTCCAAATACGCTCGATGATCAGCAGCTGACAGAAACGTCTTCATTCCAAGGAAAGTATGATCCGCGACTACATGTCCGTTGTTTCATCCCATACGATGGATATTTGCTGATTCAGAGGCAGATATTGGCGTTATCGTCTCCTCTTCTTCCGCCGCCCATACGACTATTCCAATCTTGCCTTGCGCAGTTGTGGTCCATATGGGAGTGCCTTTTACTATGCGAACCAATATTGATAGTAGGATCGTCACCAACGCAAACGAGCCAAGCCGTCTGGTGGTTCCGTGATATCCTGAGACCCGTAAGATTATCTTGTTTCACTTTAGTGACGTCTTTAGCATGAGTATGTCAGATACCGCTGGCAGGAGACATCCGCCCTTATTTTACAGTACAAGATGGTGATCACGCATTGCTAGCCAACAAGCTGCCACCAAAAGCAGGCATATTGCTGGGCGTTACGAATCCGTTTTTCGAAAAGTCATGTTCTCATTGGCCGCATGTATTGCGCCTAGAACGGCCACCAAGGTAGGAATGAGTATCAATGATATAACATGATGGTTCATGGTCATCACAGTGCATATCCCGCTGCGGGTGATGCATCATTAACCAGATCGGCTGCGACAGCTTCTGGATGGAAGACAAAAACACATAAACGTTATATTTCCAAGGATCGCATTCTTCTGAAGCAACTGGAAGTTGCATGCAAAAGCAACGAGCAGGCTCGTCAGTACTGCGATCATCAGTTGTATGAAATTTGCTCATGGACGTTATCCAGAGTTAGATGTGTCTTTAACCCTCAGACGGCACTTTTGTTTACGAACAAGAGACTTTCTTGCCCCTTTGTCACGATACCTGCATACATTGATACCCTCACCTGCGGAGTTGACCAACGCGCGTGATACTGAAAATATGCGGATGAAGCCTTTCAATTCGGAACATTTTTTGGCTTCACTCAAGGCTAACGGGAGTACCCTCCCTTTCAAGTCGTCAAGGCTGCGGACACAGTTTTATGAGAGGTTTGCTGTCGCCTTTTGTGTATTTCTATTGCCAACTATCATCATAGGTGGCTGAAGGCTCCAGCGTTTGGGCTATGGCTTGGTCAACAGGAACAGATTGTTCATGTGGTATTAAGATCTATACGGCGCTAGTTGTGATTGTAAACTTTTCAATTATCAGATCTAATTCACACGTATTAACATGTCAAACCGCTGGATCACAGTCGCAAATGACATTTGTCCAGACAACGTCTCTAGGAAGGCCTCCGTGGTAAGGATGACATTGGCCTTTTCCAGATATCCTGCGACAAATTGAGCATCCAAAGAAAACTGTGTCAGAATCTGCACCCTACCAAACTACTATGATTCAACCATTGCACCACCTCGTCCCCGTCTGGACTGTGCTGTGTTCAAGTTGTCTGACAAAAATTGGGCGATGGCTGTGGAAAATAGTCTAACTTTCGAAGTGATACATAGTATGTTCTATATTACTGCCACCAGTTGTTTTCTGCTGCGTTTGCTTTCAAGATCCTAACCATGTATATAGATCTTGATAATTTGTGTATATTACCTCTTCTTCCCCTTCGTCCTTGTCCAAATGGATACCCAAGCAAGTCCCAATCATTACTCCAAATGCGCTGGGTTGCTGTGCAACAACTGAGGTATTATTGCCTGCTTGTTGCTTGTCCTGGACGATACGGATAATAGTGGACCGTAATATACGTGAATGCGAAAAACAATTCTTGTATAATGCGTGATACTCTTGCTGTGGGTATGAGTCCGATATTGCATTAAGCAAAACAGCGAGGTGAGTCATATCTAGGTCAAATTGATAGTCGTGCCCAGGGACTGGAAAGCGCCATACAACAGGGGAAGACAGGGTTCCTTCCATCCGTTGTAAAGCAGAAGAAGGAAGGCAATTGACACGATCGATGGCAAATTTCGGAGAAGAAAATATTGAGCTGGGGCGTGTTGCGTTTATGTTCCTGTCGATGGCAATGATGAAATCTGGTTCTAGTGGGGTGTTTTGCGCTACATTGCGGGGTTGGTGGTGGACTCGGAAAAGGAAACCTTCATGTTGAATAAAAAGACGCTGCTTCAATACTACTATTTCCGTAATCCTGTAATCGGCTGGGGAAAAGTAACGGGAACTGCCCAAAGTGTTGGAATGACGGTGTTCGTGTAAATATATTGTGCGATAGAGAAGAGTGGTGGTATTGCAGTCAGATAATGTAGAAAAAAATGTGTTGCTGCCCTGCGCCATGCTTGGACGAGCGAGGATGGTACCAACATCCTTGAAAGTGTCCCCTTTTATGGGCAGCGGCAGCAGTCCTCCCCAAAGAGTAATTTCAACAGATGATGTCATCTGCAAGCAAGATGATCAGTGCTGTCAATCGAAACAACAAGTACTTTCACCTTTATGGGCAATGTTAGGCAGCTAGATTGTCTGGATCGGCCAAACAGTGCCGTTGCGTCCGTCTCACTTGTCGTATATATCAGCATTACTAATCAGAAAGAAAAGCGCTTTAGCGCTGTTTGGCCAAGTTGTAAACCTAACATAGCTACGTCACTGAATGAAGCGGCTGCGAATGTCCTCAATCGTCAAGTTCACCATCGACATTCCTTCCTCCTTTCGTCCCCTCTCTGTCTCAAGGGCCTCACCGTCGAGATGGTCAACGCTTGAATTCAAATTCTACTTTTTAATGTTCGCCTTGGTGGTCCCGTTGATGTTTTGGATACCCATTTCATTCAGCCTGTGTATGTCACGAGTATTTCATATACAATACTGTCTGAATTCTGCTCAGCGACGCACCCAAATTATGCGCTCTTTAGCAAGCGACTCTCGTCAGGATGGATACTAGGCCGTCAGATGGTGCGTCTCACCATTCCTGCGTTTGATTAGGAGACAGCTAACGAGTGCTTGACAGGACAATAGCGATGCACAGTACCACTCCTTCAGGAATAACCTTCCACTTCTTGCTCTCGTGGCGTTCTTTCACGTCTCGGCCAAGCTCGCGTGGACGCGTCTCGCACCGAAATCTGCAACAAGCTCGGTCCCATTCAATATTTTTTTCTCGATCCTGGCAATCACTGGTTTACACGGGGCAAATTTTCTGAAAATTGCACTTATTCTATGTATAAATTATAGTATTGCAAAACACGCGGGGAACCTGTCCAAATTGGGGCCAATTCTTACTTGGACGTTTAATGCCGCCATCCTATTCCTAAACGAGTTATGCGATGGGTATCGATTTGCTTCCCTATCAAACCATCTAGCTTTTCTCGTTCGTAACTTCCACATTGTTGTATCATATCCTGACTATTTTCAGGATAGTGTGTTCCAAGGGGCATATCCTCGCTGGCATATAATATTCAATATGACTATGCTACGCCTTATATCGTTTAATATGGATTATCACTGGTCATGCAGCTGTCAGCCGGACACGGTGTGCAAGTTCCTTCTATGCATGTTGGTTGATCTGACTGAAGCGTTGCAAGAAAGAGTGGACTCGGTGACCGTCTCTTGACAGAAAAAGAGCGACAGTCGATGCCACACTCAGCCGACGCCTATTCCTTTGCCAACTACTTGGCCTACATCTTATACCCTCCGTTGTACATCGGTGGACCAATAATGTCCTTCAATGACTTTATGTGGCAGGCGAGCCACTTCTTTTAATGCATTTTCAGAAAAGTCTGACATTTCCACAGCATCGCCGACCAATTGCTATAACTAGTATTAGAAGCTATGCTTTGCGCTTTCTTGCATGTCTTCTGACTATGGAATTTATCTTGCACTTCATGTACGTCATTGCGATAAAAGATGCGAAGGCATGGGTGGGATATACTCCTGCCCAGGTCAGCATGGTCGGGTTCTGGAACCTAATCGTTGTTTGGCTCAAGGTGAGAATGCTTGCAGTTATCTGGACGGAGAGTTGATAGCACACAGCTATTGATACCGTGGCGCTTTTTCCGTCTTTGGGCTTTATTAGACGGAATAGATCCGCCAGAAAATATGGTGAGATGCATGGCGAACAATTACTCTACCCTTGGGTTTTGGAGAAGCTGGCATCGCAGTTACAATCTATGGGTTATCAGGTCCGTTTTCCTTCCCGTTCTTCGATTTGATTTTGTTAATGTGCATGCTAGATATATATATGTTCCACTTGGAGGAAAAAAGTTTCTGAATTTCGTTCTTGTATTTTCCTTCGTCGCTCTTTGGCATGATCTCACGTTCAAATTACTTGCGTGGGGGTGGCTTGTTGTTGTATTCATCATTCCTGAAATTGCCGCTACATTGTTGTTACCAGAGAACAAGGTATCCGTTCCTCTCTTCTCTTTTTCCTGTCTCTAATTCGACCCGCTTTTCTGATCTGTAGTACGGAAAACAATGGTGGTATAGGCATGTTTGCGCGCTCGGGGCCGTCATTAATATTTTAATGATGATGACGGCCAATTTGGTCGGCTTTGTGGTTGGTGTTGACGGTGTTCGATTTTTCCTGTCCGAACTGCTGGGCACAATACAAGGCAAGAATGCCCTTACAGTTATCTCAACAATATTGACGACATTGGTCTTTCATTAGGGATCCAATACTTGATATTTGTTATCATATGCCTATTCGTTGCTGCCCAGGTCATGTTCGAATATAGGCAAGTTTATTGTATCGGCCTCCCGATCATGAATTAACTGTCTTTTTGTTGCAGAGAGGAAGAGTTGAGAAATGGCATTAGCCGTAGATGTTAAAATCGAACATGAGTCGCTAGTACCTCAGAATGACGTTCAAGGCAATGTAACTTGATGGCTTCCAAGAATTGAGACGGTCCCGATAGCCGGCTTGTATGTATTGCCCCACCTCCCTCCCCTTCGGTGTTCGCAGTGTGCTAGCTTTGATTAATCCTCTATGGTAGCAGAGATTTCTCTACATTTAACACACAACGTCGACGTGCTGGTCATTAGACAATTGTCGTCGTTTTCATTCGTTCTTGCAAGATGAAATTGGTCATACAACTCTCCTTGCTGGTGAGTTGCATATCCCACTTCTTTTTCAATTCGTCCCAGATATTCAGTTACTCATCTCCTACGCCTAGTTTTGTCAATCACCTTAGTAACAGATAGCAGTCCCTAATATATGTGAGATCCGCAAGACTCTCATAGCCCATAATGTAAACGACCTCTTGATAAACCGGCGTAATGCCAGTCAGCGTTGTATCCCCATAGGGGAAAAACCTGAACGCGCAACGCTTTCGTCAGGAGATGTCATTATTACCGCTTCATTACCCCGCACTGCAACGCTAGAAATTAGAATACCCACAAACAATCCTGAATTCGAACGCTAGATGCAACTCATATCATGTCTACAAGAGGGCTTTGAGACTGACATTAGCGCTAATTGACAAATCACTTTCAGAGTATGTGCACCCATTTTGATTGGAAGAATTCTCGCTACGGAAATAGAATATCAAGTTACAGGCAAAAAGAAATTCTTTAGGTATGAGCGTAATATGAGTAGAGAGACAATGATTGAGTTTGGATAGAATTCAGGAAGATGCGAGTGTGAGGTAGCAGACTTAAGATGGAGGAGCGTTCATAAGTTATGTTAAACGAGGACAACCTCCGGAGCCGTCCATTAGCAAGAGTCGGTGTAAGCTCCTCATACATAAGGTGAAAGTCGATCTGATTTAGAGGTACGCTTCGGGGGGAAGCGTCGCCTACAACCAATCATCAATGATGCCACTAGATGGACAGCCAAAGCGCCCACCTTGACTTGTTCAAAGTTCATCACCGCTCTCTCGAAATCCCATTGGTTACTCGTCAAGCAATCCAACGAGTATTTTACGTTCAGCCGGGTTCGTTGGCATAACTTCATGACTAGGTTTCTCTGAAACTCAGGCTGTAATATTATTGGGTAAATTTTTGGAATGAAACATCAAGACAAGGTATCTTACCAGCGTGGCCAAGAGCTCTTGTTGGTCTGCAGGCAACGACTGGGTAGAAGTAATCTCTATCTGAATGTCTGACATCTCGGCCACAAGGGCTCGGTGTCGCTGAGCCTGAACAAGCATGGGACCAGGCTTCCACGCAGCTGGACTCGAATAACCCCTAATCGTCCACTGATCAGATAAAATGATGACATCCCAATTGTTTATTTTCGCTCTAAGGAAAATAAACGATAATTCCATAAAATGTTCAAGACATACCGAGAACCTTCTGGTGCAATAGCCAGGACGAAAGTTCGGTCAAATGACCGAATACCTTCTGCGCCAACTTGACAAAGTGTTAGAGGAAACAGCAAAGTTGGTTGGGCGAAATGCTCACCTTCCGTAAATTGGCCATGCACGTTGATCAATAACCTTTGCCCATCCAAAACGGGGAAGGCATCGACAGAAAAGTTCTCCGCAGGGCCATTGATATCATGCCTCGTCCCTGGCAAATCGACGATTGCCTTTACAACATCCTCGGCTCCAATATGAAGACTCTGTACTGTCTTCTCCAGTCCGCCAGCAATTCTTGACAAGTTCCGAGAGCCTCCATCTCCACCTGAAAGCCACGCTGACCAATCCAACTTGCGTTGATTGGGCATGTCCCGTTGGAATCCCTGCAGACGTGCGCGAACTGGTATCGCTGAATTCACAGAAAAAGAAAATGTCGATGATCCATCATATGCGTCGAGCAGTGTTGCTCTCTTTGAATCAAACTTTTCGAAGAAGCTTCCTGGCAGCTCAATGGAAATTCTGCGGTACGCAAGAGAATACTCACCGAGATAAAAAGCTGCTGACTAGATTAGGATCAACCCCAGTCACGAAAGATGGGCCCATCTCAAAGGGAAATGTCGTTGCATTAGGCTTTGGTACAGTGGAAGCTGAGGCGGATGGTTGTGGAATATCAAACGATATTTGGGCAATTGCTTCTTGATCAAGAACTTCCAACGACGTAAAACGCCGAGCTATTTCGCTGCGTCGTATTAGCCATGATTAAGGACAAAGAGCGAATGGCTAACCTTCTGAACTTTTCCCTGCGTCCATTATTATATTCTATTTCTCTGACGGGGTTGCCTACAAGAATCAACTCTCGGAGATGCAAGAGTCGTTCCTTTCGAGCAGATATGAAATCCAAGTCTTTCCACACACGTAGATTGTTGTCCTGCAGTGATAAATTGGCCAGGCGAGGCAGATACCGATTGAGATAGTTGAGATACTGGCCCGTAAGGTTATTTCGTGCCAGGGATAGTGTTTGAACCTGCCATGCTCGTTATACAAAATCACGGACAAGGAAGATAGCTCACCTCTGGCGTCAACTGCGATGCGAGTTTGAAAATGACGGCAGCATCACGAACAGTACCACCTGATCCAGGAGGGGTCAAGTTGTACTTCTTAACGACGTCATCTTCGACCATTGCCTAAGGTATACAGTTGGCAACCGAGTTCCATTAATCCCCCATCCAGGATCTCGCGCTAGATGACTGGATGTGATCCGAAATGTATGATACTGACCTCTAAGTTTAGAAATCTGGTCTCCGGGTTCCACCGCTTTTTGATCAGTTCTCTCCAATGTTCAACTAATTTTGATGAGGACTTTGATGTGGGAACAAGACGAGGTGCGGCTATTCGCGATACAGGGGACGGTGTGGCAGCGGTGCCGCTGGTAGACACTGCATTCCGACGTAAGCGTCCTGCAGCTGTTGGTCTTGCGGCTCCGCGGATAGAAAGGGGATCGCTTATGGGGGTCATATGCGCAGCCAGTGTATCACTTGCAAGCTGCATAGACGACGGGCCGAAAGGGGATAAAAGAATGCTGGTCAGTTGCAAATTAACAGAAAACGGTGAAGAAGTCGAATAGCTTCAAAGTGAAAAACGCCGTTTCCATGTTTGTGGCATCTGGAACAAATGCTTATCGAAACAAGGATGCAACAAAGAAGTGTGGCGATAATAAAGGAACACATATAAAAGACAAGAATTCTCACAGAGCGAGCGCTTGCACCGGATTGTTCCTTCTTTCGAGGTCGGTGGACGCGAACTCGAGATGAACCTTTGCGGCCGCCTGGGTTGTCCGACGCATCGTGCATTTGAGTGTCTCTGTCCATGAGGCCGGCATTGCGCAGAGCATTTGCAGCAATTGTTCTCGAGCCTGAAGCTGGAGTTGGACTCGAGAACATGATGGCGGATGATGAGGACTTGGTGGAATGAAGCACGATGCGAGTCAACGTCCGGCCTTTTCGCCGATGTTCCCACGCACTGAGACAAGCAAATACACACAAGCAAAGCTGAGTCAGCGGTCGGTGCCGATGGGCGGCAGCGTTATTGCATGTCTCGTATGCCTGGAAAGCAATCAAGACCTGGAATAGCGGAGGCCTGCCGACTGGATCTTGTACATGCTCTTGGCAACTGGGGTGTGTAACTATCCATTTGCTCCATCAAAAGATTTGAAATGCACAGCGTTTTTGATTGTTGTAGGGCGCCCAGATGGGGCACTGCATGGGAACAGGGCTCTGATGCCTATAAAAACCCAACCCACCCACATGTGTTCCTTAGCAGTGCTCACTCTCTCGAGGCCCGGTTGCCCAGAGTCCGCCCTACCGCAGGTCGCCGTTCACTATAGTCGTTCTTGACGAACAGACTATCGCACTTGATAGGTATCGCTCAGGAAAGACATCATTCTGCTAGTCAAAATGATCCCTTCTGTCTCCAAACTTTTCCTCGCTGCTTTGGTTTTCAATATTGCTTCGGTCGTTGCTGCTCCCATACGGTGAGTTTAATCAAAACATCTTTCCGTTTGTTTGATACATTGTACTCTATTAGACAATCGGAAGTACCTGCTGTTGAAGCTCGGGATAACGAGCAAGTTAGCTCTCCTGCTGCTCGTAGTATCGTTGACGTCCCTGTTACTCGTCGGGATACACCTGCTGCTTCGCGCCGCACTTTCTCCCGCCGTCAGGCTCGCCTTGTTGAGCGACAGCCCGAACCGGAGCAACCTGCACTTGAGACCCGTGACACTCCTGTCGCTCAGGAACCGCGCGCTGTAGAGCCCCTGAACGATGCTCCAGTACATCGTCGGTACCCGCGTCGCATTTACTATGACTACTACGAGAAACGCAGCCCTGATACTGCCGCCAAAGTTCCTCGAGATGGTTGTTCTTGCAACACAAACAGTATCCGTTCCATTGTCAGCGTAGTCCGGCTCTTTGAACGATGCCCTTGTGCCGAAATCATTGCAGTATCTCCTCCACCGCCTATGCAGATACCTAGTGGTGAAACCAGCGTGAAGATGACGGTAACTTTGACTGGTTCGTTTTCTTTTGATTATCGATGTTCTCCAATTGACCTTGAACGATGTAGCTACCCCCGCTCCGACCAACAACCCTCCGTCGTGCCCTGGCGGCGCCTGTAGTATGTCTGGCTCAAACACGGCTCCGCCTATGAGCATGTCGGCGCCGCCTACGAGTAACCCTACGCCTATGAACAACCCTGGCATGATGCCGCCGATGTCTAACATGGCACCGCCCATGAACCCTAACATGATGTCGCCGCCGTCCAATTCCATGCCTCCTGCGTCCGGTTACAACCAGCCACCACCGTCCAACTACAACCAGCCACCACCGTCCAACTACAACCAGCCACCGCCGTCCAACTCCATGCCGCCGTCATATAACTACATGTCCAACACGCCTCCTTCCTCGATGCCTCCCATGAGCATGATGACCATGCACAGTGGCATGAATCCCGACATGATGCTTCCCATGCACCATCACGGCATGATGCACCCTAGCATGATGCCCCCCATGAACAACCCCGGGATGACGCCCCCCATGAGCCACCCCATGGCACCTCCCATGGACAACCCCGGGATGACGCCTCCCATGAACAAGCCTGGGATGGCGCCCCCCATGAACGACCCCGGGATGGCACCTCCCATGAACAAGCCTGGGATGACGCCCCCCATGAACGACCCCGGGATGACGCCCCCCATGAACAAGCCTGGGATGACGCCCCCCATGAACGACCCCGGGATGACACCCCCCATGAACAAACCCGGGATGACGCCCCCCATGAACAAACCCGGGATGACGCCCCCCACGCCTCCCGCGAATAACCCTGGCATGATGAGCGGCGCTGCCCCCATACCGCCGCCTACCGACGGCTCTGCTACCACTTCCACAATGACACCGACGCCCACGCCCATTGATTCAAGCACGACTCCAAGCGCGGCCACACCCACCGGCGGCCCTGGTGCAGATGGTAAACCCCCCGGCGCAAGTTCCAACCCCGACGCAGGTGGCACATCCAGTGGTGCAGATGGCAATACCGGCGCAGATGGTACACCGCCCTCGGGAAGTCCCACGTCCACAGGCACCTCCGGTGCACCAACACCATCTGCAACTGATGCGTCTGACCTATCTCCACCCGGCTCCTCACCCTCAGGATCACCAACATCTTCTCCTGATGATCCGACAGCCACTGGAGCTGCACCGCCGCCGTCGTCACCGTCACCCTCAGCTGACCCGTCATCTAGCGGAAACCCGTCACCGTCGTCGTCAGATGGAAAGTCGTCATCAGGCGGGGACTCGTCGCCAAAACAAGATCCATCATCAGGCGGAGACTCAAACGGACCAACGAAGCGCTCGTCTCCCAACCTTGTTTCACGCTTCCTAGGACAGTGGAAACGGGCGGCGTCAGATGTCAATGGTTCTGTTGTGAAACGGCAGCTTGCATACAGCGGAGCCGCTCACGCATCATTCCTTAGGCGAAGTGAAGTATCATGAAGTTGTAGTACTTGGTCTTAGTCATTAGCATGTATCGTTTTACCAACAATAGCATGGCCTATTTTCTCTCTCAAGAATGTCTCCTAACCGAGAGTTAACGCTGCCAACACGCGATTTATGAAGGTATATTATATATAATAAGCATATAATAAGGCTACACTGTGCTACTATGACACAAAGTCCTTCTAATTGCACCTTTGCTGTAACTTCAGAACATACTGCTACTGCTACTACTATACAAGGAACACTGAACAACTGAGAACGACTAGAGGATATTGTAAGTATTGATGGAGGGCTGACAGAAGATAAAGTAGTATACGAAACAAGCATATGTGGCATAACATAAACACCTAAAAGCAAGTTGAAGGATAGTTTGCAGGCAGATTGATGAAGAGATGTGCTAGTATACGCGATTGCAGAGCGCAAAAAAGCAGGGGTGGAGATAGCGGATAATGTCACATACGTAGATGCGTTGGCGGTTGTTGGTAAATTATAGTCTTCCGTTCACCAAAATCAATGTGCGCCGTCATATGGACGAACACCGTTCAAAGGTCCAGGGGCTATAGAGCAGCAACGGGTCCATAATCAAAAAAAAAAAAATCGCGTCTAACGATAACTTGCCGCTCGCGCTTCCCTTTCCTTCTTTCTTCTACGTTTCTCCTCTTCGTGGCGACGCTCTTGTTCCAAGGCCAGCTGGTCTTCCTTGGCGGCCATACGAGCGCTAACGAACGAATTCAGGACCCAATTTCACGGCGCATACAAGAACATACGAACCTTGCAGCTTCTTCCTTCTCTACGAGAGAAGCATCAGCCTCCATATCCTCATCATCACTAAAAACATCCTTCGAGACGTAGTCCGCCCTATTCCTACCAAACATGCCCCATATCATGGATTTCAAGTCGTCTCCTGTCCCATCATCGTCTGGGGCATGACCACGTCTCTTTAGTGGAGGCGACTCTGATCGAGACTCTGACCGGGGTCTCTTCTTTAGCGCAGCAGATTGAGGGTGTGTTTTGGCGGTGGACTGGGAGCTGGAAGATGGAACAGTAATGGGTTTGCTTATCGATTTACCATTAACAAGAGAAGTTTTGGTCGGCTGAGCCTGGTGGACGGAACTAGAATAAAACCTGGTAGCCCCCGATGAAGGAGAAGTGGTAGGCCTATGCGCTGGTCTAGAAGACGATGTCGCAGTTGTCAGTTTGGCTGACTGGACTGGCGTCTTCTTTCCGGACGTAGATGTAGGTACGTCACTTGGTCCCGGTGTTCCTCTCTCTGTCATGCAGATTTAAGTCACAAAGAACACAATACACCAACGGCATATAAGCCAATGGCGCAGATACTTACGAGAGACGGGAGTATTGGCGCCAGACGTCACTGCAGAGTTGGCACTCTGAGAGGCTGACGGAAGTGTAATCGACGAGGCCGACGAAGATTGCGACAATGAAGTAAAAGAAGAGGATTTTTTGACCACCTCCTTCTTTTTGGATGTTCCAAACCAATCGCTGAACTCTCGCGCTTTGTCCCCGTCTAGGGTCTTCGCCTTGGCTCGATCCTGCACGATCTCGTCAATCGTACGAGTATCCCGCTTGATAACGTTCAGCTTCGTCAGCGTGATAGGTTGCGCAGCCAGCCGATCTTTGACACTTTTAAAATTGCCAGAATCGGTTGAACTAGAAGGCGCTGTGACATCAACAGCACCTCCAGGAAGGCGCTTGCCCTGCTTGGAATAGCCTCCAGCACCAGTAGAGCGTCTGGTCGATGGATACATCAGCCGCCTCTGCTCGGCAGCCTGCTTTCGCCGACGGAGTTCTTCCCTGGTATAGAATGTGCCGATAGGCTCCTGGCCCCCGTCATCATTGTCGCCACTGGGCAGCCGGCTCTGGCGCACGGCATCTTTCACTCCAGAGGTCGAAGTAGGCCACTTGTTCGCTTTCTTGGGACCAAAGAGCAGGGCATTCCGCTGCTCGTCCTCCCGTCGCTGGAGAGCCAATTCCATGGCTTTACGCCTCTCTTCCTCGCGCCTAAGCCTTTCCTGCTCCTTCTTCTGCTCCTCGAAGTGCATCATGCGCACTTTCATCTCTCGTTCTTTCTCCTTGCGTTCTTTCTCTTCCTGTTCCCTTCGCCGCGCGGCCTCCTTCCGCTGGCGGTCCTGCAGCGCCATTTGCACAGCACTCTGTGATTCTTTTGTCTGGGACGCACTCAGCGCCATAAGAGCTTGAAAGGATGACATTATAGAGCAGCAAGACTGGCAAGAAATAAAGAACAGGGGGTATAAGAGGAGGGACTGTAGCGAGCAGGAGCTGTGCCCGTTGTCCTCGCTTACTCTGTATTTGTCTCTGTTTATATTTGTGGCGAATTGGTACAGTGCCTACAAGAATGCGGTTCGTGGTAGCAACGTGGCCATGTACAGAGCCACCCCAACCACACCCATCATAATGAAATAAACCAGTTGTCCTCCGAGGTACCCCTTGTCTATTGACAAGGAGAATAGCGAATTTGCCGTGGCCGGTCCAATCGCCCGCATGACACTGACTGACATCTGCAACGGGTGAACAAGCAGAACAATACTAAAAGTACCTCAAACAGACCTGGCACAACCCATTCGTAGCCCCCAATGACGCACGGTTGGGTGCTGCGCCTTGTATAAAAATGAAAATCGCTCCTATTTGCGCAGTCAGAATGTCATCACAGATCAGGGATATGAGCGGACCATAAGCAACGCTTGTCAGTATAGAGATCACGACCTGCAGGGCAATGGCAAACCACAATGCGAGACTGTAGTTCTGTATTCGCGCCAGATAGTTGATAACAGGATACAAAGCAAACAAGGGAAGGCCAGACGCTATTCCAAGAATGAAGATGTTCTTGGACCCAAATTTATCGTTGAGCTTTGCAAAAAAGAATATTTGAAAGATGCCGTTCAAAATGCCAAAAACCGATAAGATATTGCCGATCGACGCTGGCGATAGGCCAAGCCCACCATCTTCGATGGGAGTGGAGAAGAACACCGGCTGTATAGCACGAAAAGAAATATCGACCAAAGAAAGACAAGCATAATTTGCAGCGGCCACGATAACTCTTCGTGTTAGGAGCGAACGAAGTGGTAAAGGTTTCTCTTTGTTTGATACACCTTGCAGAGGATCTTCATCAACCTGCTTCTTCCCACGACCTTTAAACAGTTGAGATATTGAGACAGGATACCGTACGGTTTCTTTGAGGAAAAGAAAGGTGATAAGCCATGCAATAACAGAAAAGGTGGCGGGTATAGCGCAGGGGAGGAAATAGGGGTATTTTTTAAGGAATTCATTATCCCCAAACAATCGAGGGAATTGTTCAGCTGGTCGTGAGAGCGAACCACCAATCATCGGACCAAGCTTGAGCCATGCGCTTCCGTCAGTAGCCACGAGCATAACGGACGGAACTCACGGTCCCACCGGTAGACCATGCAATAGGCATGAATGCATAAGCCTGTTGTGGATTAGCAGAGATACAACCTGAAGACGTCACCAAGACGAACCCTTGAAATATTCGTCTCATCTGTCATTTCCGCCATCATACTAATATAAGTCAGGCAACCGTACCAAGCCAAAACGAGTAGACTGACCTTTTAATAACTCCAATGTTCCCATCTATGATAGGTGTCAATAGGAGTCACGATTAGCAGCACAAACCACTCACTCAATGCCCCATTCAGACTTCGGCTTTAAAAAGCAATGCTAGGTCATATCGTGTCCTTGCTGATCGTTGTAGAAACACACCTGAAAACAAGGCCCCAAAACGTCGTCGATAGCCCAAAGCAATACATGGACAATGATAATCCAAGCAAACCTGTAAGAATAACAGGTTTGCGACCTATGAGGTCAGACAGTCGACTCCAATGTAATACAGTGACCGCTTGAGTAAGAAAGAACAGAGATTGCTAATATTTCCAGGAATCAATTTGACCACGGGAGACGCAAGAGGTTGACTGACCATAACTCCGACGTAATATCCCACCTTCTTTTCGTTGCCATTCGTGATACCGATGTTACGGATCAGCTGCACGCAAGAAAGAAGGTCAGAATCATCCGGGTGCACAGAAAACCAGTAAAGTACATCGGGAGTGAACGGATAAATGACTTGCGACGTCAACGGCTCAGCGAGCTGCAAAAACAATACGATGGAGAATTGAAACAATGGCAAGGGAGTGGGGGACTTTTTAGTTTGCTCTGAACGGAGCAAAGGCGTCTCTTCGTCTGGACGAATTGTCATACCAGCGGGGAATGGGAAAGGCGGTAGGAAAGGAATTCGGACAAGTAAGATATAACCTCCTTCGGAGTCAAGATAGTCAGCCGGATTTATTCAGCGGATATTACCTAATAAGGTGATTCATTTCGCCTAACGTTATTAAAAAAAATCGCCTCGTTCCTGACCAGAGCCGTTAGATGTAATGAGTTTCCGATGCCCATAGCCTCCTGCGATAGGCTTCTTGGGCTACAATCTGTATACGCACGTGGATGACCTTATAGAAGGTGGCGCGGAGGGAATTGCTAATGTTCAAAGACCATGATATTGTGAGCAGGATTGCCATATCGTGAAAACTGTCTGGTCAGCAGGCCATTCGGCAAGACACCGCGATCTGAACTTAATAAAGAACCGCGGGAATATCCAGAGCTCCTACACCAGATGTATATCTATAGCCGCGCAACCCGCACTCACCGTTGAGGACTTTGAGTCACCAAGTTGCTCCACGCCACGTAACATAGTGGTGGCTCGTCACGACCTTTGTTGTCGCATATTTGTCAACAGCTTTCGTTCCTCAATGGCACCGAGAGAGTTGACCAGAGCTCAACTTTCTTCCCGCCTATCTTACAGCCAACACACCCCGACATTCCTCCTTCGTCTCCAGAGCAAATTCTCCGGCAATAGAGCCTACGATGACGATGAAGGGGACGATGAGGAAAATAAGTACAGAGACGACCCCGATTTTGAGGACTTTGACCGCGGGTCTGGGCGCCCGCCTATACCACGTCGTCCTGCCATACCAGAACGGCCACCAGATGATCCAGGAAGCGCAGATGAGGAAGACGACGACGAGAAGCCTCAGGTCGTTGTCTTAAAGGAGGGCAAACATCTCACCGAACATGAGGCTGAGGATATCCGGCGGAAGGGTTAGTCAAACACCCGTGCATCGATCTTGCCGTTTTTTTTTTTTAACTCTTCGCATTTGCGTCGTCTTACTTGGGTCAATGTTTATCTTATCAGCAAAAGGATTACCACCTCTACCTGATCCAACAACAATTAGTCCCAGAATAGCGGAAGATGTGTCCGCGTCAAAATCAAAAGAAAACTCATCGGGGCTCAAACATAAATCAAAGAAACTCCCTCTTACTTTTTCCACCTCCAGCACAAATAATAAACACTCCTCAGCAACTAAGCGGAAACTTGATGCTATTGGTAAAATTAGCGAAGACGAGGCGGACGGCCATGACGAGCCGACTAGGAGCAACAGGGAGAGCAGTCAAAAGACGAAATCTCCACCGACACCGACGAATAAGAAACAGAAAAAGAATGTCAAAACGAAGACATTACTTTCTTTTGGCGATGATGCATAAGCAAAGGGTGCGTACCTTGGGCAACCACGTCTGCACCCTCGCTAAGATTCCACATAGTTTCGCTCCCGAGAGCGCTCACATTTAGGTATAATCAGCACGACGGTGCCTGAACATGGCAATTGTAATACAATACATGTAACTATGTCAGTTCAATATATGGAATGCATGAAGTCATCAGAAACGAAACGCAATAATTATTGCACTATCCTCTCATCAACGGGTACCTTCATCAGCACGGAACCTCTTCCTTGGTCCATCAGGAGGATTAAATCCTGTCCCCGCTCCGCCGCCTTGCATAAACGCAGGATTGAAATGCCCTTGAATGCCAAATCCACCACCTGCCGCCGTGCCCATCATTCCCATTGAACCTGGTTGCAGAAAAACGTACCCATCCCAGAAGCGACAAAATCGCATATTGGGAAGAGGGCAGTCAAGCGGAAACAAAAAACAACAGGAACACGTAGTAAGCACGACGTGCTGACCATGTAGCTCTAAGAGAAACTAGAAACTCATACCCATACCGCCCATCATGCCTCCGCCGCGTCCGCCCATCATGCTGCCTCGAGGTCCTTGGGGTATCATCCCTCCGCGGCCGCCGACGAAGCCGCTGCCTCGTCCACCGCCACCCATGAATCCGCCGCCGCCCATACCCATGCCCATATTCATCCCCATACCCAAACCGTTTGTCATCATGGGATTGTTCATCATTCCGGCGTTCATCATCCCCCCACGCATCATCATATTCATATTGACGTTCATGGGGTTGCGGAAATTACCCCTTCCCGTAGCAACATTTCCACCTCCACTGGGCATGGGGGCACTAGGTTGGGTATGGGCACGACCCTCGCGTGGAGGCGGCTCTGTGACGTTCGTTAGGTACCATTGACTATGATCCTATGTATGAAAGCACCTTTAGGAAGCGTTCGGAAGGGGTTGCCTTGAGACGAACTTGTTAATGTTGCAGTCGCACGTCGATTTTGGAAGTCGCTGATGCAATCACGTCAAGTTTTGATGTCCCGCCCACAAATAATGATCCAACTCACTTGTTATCAAACCAATTTTTCACCAACACCGCGTTCTCGTAGCTATGACACTCAATATATGCAATCCTACACGGTGTTGGTCATGGAACACAATCAAATGTACATGGGCAGCTACACACCCTTTACTCTTTCCATTGACCTTGTGTTCAGAGAAGGTGATATCCATATGATCAACGTTGACGTCAACGTTTAGAGCAACCTGGCGCAAATCCTCGTCCGTCGTCCACTGTAAGAAATAGCCGCGATTGCGGAATACAAAAGAAAATAATTTAGAAAAACATGCATGACAGACTAAACGACGAGACAAACGGACCCATTGAAGGTCGCCAATATACAAAGCATCGGATTCAGAACCTCCACCGTTCATATGTCCACCTGCGCCGTAATTACCATTCATATGTGACACCGGGTTCTGCCCGTGCGGCTGGGCCGAACCAGCTCGCATACCGGGCGCCTGAGTTTCATACTGATCGTCGTCGTCGTCTCTTGACCTCTTGTCCCCGGCTGAAGGTTCAACAGTCGAAGTCACTGTGGAGACATGCTCCTCTTCTTGGCCAGACTGCCGCTGGCTCTCACTCTTATCGCCACATCAGCGTCCCGCCCAAATTAGCATATCCAAGAGGAGAGCGATGTACTTACCTCGTGCTGTTGACGGTGCTGGCGTTGCTGGTAACCTTCTCCGTAGATGTCAAAATTGTTGTCAGGCATACTTTTTTTGTCTCTTTCCAGATTGTGGACTCAAGTTCGTGTAGGGACAATCAGAGAAGTGATATTTGCGACTGTTTACGTTCATTATTTTCGACATGGCCCGTGCGTTGGCGTCAAGTGGGGTCGCGTGTGAGTGCGTGATGTCACGACTGTGACCAAATGTGTCACAAATCTTGACCCACTCAATATTTGAAAGAAGCATGATCCCTACAGTGTCACTTAAGGTTCCACATAATACAATACAACTAGTATAAGGTATATAGTGTACAGATCTGAAGTATAGTGCAGAGATATGAGCTGAGGGGCCTGCTATGATGACATTATAGTGTCACATGCCAGGTAAATCTTCCCATTCATCTTCCTCCTCCTCCTTGATTCCCATAAATTCAAGTATTTCTTCTCCACCTTTGTTTACCTCCTCATGACCTTTATAAGGGTTCCATTCACCTGCATGACACATATCAACAGCTTCCTGCAATGCCTTCCTGAGTTCTGCAACCTTGCTTCTTTTGGTCAAATCCTTCATGTTTGGGGCACCTGCTGCCTTGAAAGCACTATAGCTAAAGTGATCCCTGAGATTCTCTCCAGCAAGTTTTACAACTTCATTTCTGTCTAAAAGGAGTGTGATGCTTGCAATCTTAGCAGCATTTTTTGCAACTTTCTCTTGCCATTCTTCTGCTGCTTTCTGCTTCCCAACTATTTTTTCCTCTGCAAATTTAATGATCTCAAATTTTTTTTGCTTGTCAAGACTCTTAAGCTTTCAAGCCTCCTGGTGTATGAATTTGAAATCCTCAGGTACAGTAAACTTTGCTTCCATGAATGCCTGGGTTTCATTGTGATGGAACATTGCTTGTGCATTATATTGAAGGCCAGTTAGTTGTGGTTGCCTCTGCATCAAGACCATAAATGAACCAAGGGCTCCTTCATTGACATCATTTGTAGTTGGAAGCCATGCCATGTCTTTTTCCACTACAGTTGCTTCATCAATTAAACCTGGTGCAAATTCTGATGTGAAGCATTTCCATCCCACAGCAGCCCCTCTAAAGAACCTCACAAGAAGTGGTTGTGAGTGAGGTAAATCTGGTTTCATCTTCTGTATGGTATTGATGACATCAGGTGGCTAGCCATTAACTGTACCCTTTTCATATGATGCACCAGAACCAATTTGCAATGCAGGGTTTCTGATGATACTCTTTATATGATCATACACTTTATGATGAAACAGGCCCATGTCAAGCATGTTACTCTGCTTCCCACAAATTTCATTCATGTATGGGTGACTAACAGATTGAGCATAAATGGCCAAAATGTTAAAAGTTAGATTAGATAATTAGAATTAGAATTAATTAGTGTTTTATATTTAACTAAATATCTATTCAGATTATGTGATATCACATGATTAGTCATGTGATTAGTCACGTGTCTATAGGCTCATCTAGACTCTGATTAGTAATAATAAACTCTTATTTGTACTTGTGTACAAAATTATAGAGTTCAGAGATATTTATATCTTTGACAGATATTATAGAGTTTAACAGATATTATAGAGTTTGATGGGACGATTATCAACTGAATTGAATAGTTGATAAGAATCATTTATATTTAGAACATGACTCAGAAATGACTCATATGACTGTGCATTGCTGTGCAATGACTGTGCAATGACTCATACTACTGTGCATGAGTCATATAGCTGTGCACATAAGTCATTTAGAAGGAAATGATGTCATATAGAACATCATAGAATGATTAAAAATAGATAATAATAAAAGAAACTCATTTAATAGTATTTTTATTATTATATTTTGTACCTAGATTAGGGTTACTGAAATGTATATAAGGAGGGCGTTTTGGATGCTAAGCTCCTCAGTTTTTCCACCTAACACATAGGCAGATTAAGCTAACACTTCTAGCAAATGTAAGTTATTGAAACCTTACTTAGCTAGTGTTCCTGCGCTGCTGTTTGTTGTTTCAATAGGTTATGGGCCCCGCTAGCAACAGCCTCAAAAGCAACCTGTGCGGAGTTGTTACATGCCATGGGAAGGATGCTAGGAATAGATACAATGTATTTTTAGATAGATGTTAGATCGGCTAGATCTCACTCAAGATCAGGCAAGCAGATATGGCTGATGGCCCTCTATCTGGCCTGATGGGATCTGATAGCTGATTGATCTACTGTGACTGTGACTGTGACTAACCTCTCTCGATCTTTCCTCATCCGTACAGAATGGCTAACCCATGATCGTGGGATAACGATCCGCTTAATGGGAGCAGGGATCCCATTTAGATCTCCCTTGAGATCTACAGTGTGGGAGCACTGATTAAATATCTGGAGTGGCGTTTCGGAGTCGCCCGCTGTTGTGGAACAGCGAAATCAAAATTCTCACAAGGGCTTGTCACCCTAACAACACTGGTTTTGTCACACCAGAAAGCAAAAAAGCACGGATTATGGGCCGTCCCAGTCGACGGATAAGGGTGTGGTGGAAGCCACATCTGAAAGGGTTAATGCACCCCCGTTTGCCCGATAATTAATGCCTTTATACCATTATAGGGGTTTTCATCCCCTGGTTTACTTCTTTATTTGGATCAATATTCTGTATAAAGGTTGTGCTGAGTGGACATTGTTCCACGTACACGCAGACTAGTGGAGGGCACCCCCTATGGACCCTCTTAGATTAGGACGATCGAGATTGTCACTTTTACGATAGTCACACAGTAGCATACTTGTAATTGGTGGATTTTGTACGCTGGGAATTTGAAGGAGCCCCAGGTACACTTATTGGCATGCAACATTCCAAACTTCAAGATGTTGTTTGTGTTGTTGGCAGCCTATAACATGTTGTTACATAAACAGCACAGCCTGATAAGCACATCTTTTCTCATGTTTCATTTGAGAAAATGAATTAGGCTAATGCAAATTTTAATAGATGTCTCAAGTTTTCCAAATCAGTTTCTTGTCTCAATCCATCCACCCCATGCTCTACTTGGATTCTGCTATGAATAAACCTGATTATATCAATGCAGGTATTCTTCGTCGTGTAATGAAAGAAGTTCATGGATTGCCGGTTGAGGACATTGAAAATATTATGAAAAAATATGATGCAGATGACATGTGTTATCTCTATCCTGGTCATCGTCTGGCCAAGTTGGTTTATATGATCAATACCACCTGCAGTTATAATCGTATCAAGAATTCTCCTGAAGCTCGGGAGTTCTTCTTGCCTGGCAGGGTCTATGATAGATCCGCCTCATATATATGGAATGCAGTTGATGCATCTGTCCATGTATTTGTCTACGATTGCTTCCTCAAGGAGGAAGTCCGCCTTCACCCATCATATGACTTAAATAGTACTTCCTCTGAAAAGACGTTGGGAGTCAAATATGTCAATGCGAATGGCTTATGTATGAAAATTTACACTCATCCAAATCAATTAACTGAAAAAATTGATATAGTTGTAAATGAATACATCGTGCCTAGTGAGGCAAACAAAGTTGTTTACCCCCCTCCTTCTTCCGAATCGCCAATACAGGAGGAGGGGGATAGCAGCGAAGAAGGCAAATATAGCGGCAGTGACGCTGACGATTACGATGGTGATGATGATGACAGCATCGAGATTGATGATCAGGAGATCATCAATAATGATCTTCTTGCACCGCCACCATCAATGATGACTCAGAGTGCCCCTGAGTTACTGCCTCTCATGAACCAACCTCATTACGATGGTCCAGCAGTTCACATGCTTGGTCTTGGTGGACATCCAGGACCGCGATACGAGTCTCTTCGGGACCTTCGTGGAGAAGCGCTTAGCAAAGCGCTAGCAGAAAGACGTAGAGCAGAAAGTCTACTGGTCTGGATGCTAAACGAGAAGGTTTATCATAGTCGCGTCGATTATGAGGAGGCGGTTAGGCAGGCGGAATTGCAGAAGATGGACAATGAGTTATGTCATGATATGCAGTTGGCGCAGATAAAGTTGCATGATGTCATGCAAAAAGAAGAACCAAAGGTGACTTATCAAAATCAGCTATTATTTCCAAAAGCTGATAATTTTGTCACAGCGTACGTTCTTCGGGGTTACGAGAACCCCACTTGTACGAAAATCTTTGAGGCACAATCCCCTCAATTATACCAGTCCGGGGAAAAGTTTATCCCCAATAGAAGGAGAAAGGTCTCCAAGACGACTCCGGTCATCCCCGGAGTTAATGCCCCCGTCGGGCATATTGAAGGAAGATTCGGATCAAGGATCCGAGAGGAGTTATTACAAGGTATGAAACCTTGTGATAAATATATATGTACCATTGTGGACCAAAATGGTCCAAATATAAATTCTTTTCAGTTGTGCGATGAGTGTGTTAATCAAACTAAAAAACTCAAGTTAATAAAGTTTGATGAGGACATTCGACAGAATGAAGTCACACACACCACAGATGGTAGCACATTTATTTACGTTCCTGAAGATAAATTTAAGGAATTGTATTATCCCCCAGGAAATCCTTTTATGGGAGAAGAACAATCAGCATTCATGATTCACAATGAAAATGTTGTTCAAGATTTTCCAAAGACGACTAGACCTCTTAATAATACTCCGGAGCCTCAAGCACCTGATTGGGCTTCAGATATGATTAAGACTATTATAGAACGTCTAGATAGAGTTGCTATGAAGCAAAAAGCTACCGATACTGATGAAGATAATCATGATAAAAAGAAAAATCATGATAACGATAATGGTTGGAATGGTCCTTGGGAAAGTTATCCGTTGGAGGAAAATAAACCTTCAAAGGATGAATTGGAACATCAACAACTTAAAGAAGCAATTGAAAATTGGCCTGATAATGAGCATAAATCATTGCCCAGATCGTCCAATTCATACTGGCCTATCGAAGAAGATGATGGTTTATGGCCAGAAGAGAAGAATGTTGTTCCACCTAAACGATCATACAAAGCATTTTGACAAATTCGTCGAGTTAAGAAAGTCAAAGACTTTCGTCCTTTCTTTAAGAAGACTTTTCTTAAAAAGAAGAGCTTCAACAATAAATCAGATGAAGAGAAATCTGAGAGAAAGATTTATCCATTAATCAAGAAACACAGATATGATCATGATTACGATGATTTTTCTGGAGCTACTCAAGTTAAATATAGAGAATTTGGAGAAGTTAAAACGGTTATTCATACCAATGAGCATCCAATTTGGAATAAACCTGGATTATGCTATATGGCATTATTCAAACAAGCTCATTTCTTCAAACGAATATGGGAAATGTATCCTGCTCTATGGGAAATAGTAGCATTACCAAAAATATGGAGACAAGATTCAAATTTTGTCTATAAATCTGAAGGACGACGATATTTGCATTTTGAAGTTACTCAAAGAGGAACTTGCAAATGGTGGAATCTAGATGACATGGTGAAATCTAATTCTAGATTTAATTCATACCTTTGTGGTGGCAAAGATGATAAAGATTCACTTGAGAAGATGGTTTCTATCTTCAATGGTGTTTCTGATTATCAAAAATGGCGTACAAATATTATGTCATATATGGCCATGAAGGGATATACCAAATATGTCACTGGAGAAGAACCAGTTCTTCCTTCAATGTATACCGACACTGCTACACATCCAGCTTCTGCAGCTACTAAACTTGAATATGAATTAACATTCAAAAGAACTTGGCAAGAAATACAAGATTGGACTGAATATTCTGCAAGAGCAAATGCGATTTTCCAAATGTCGCTTGCTGCAAATCTTCATGTCTATATTAAAGCAACTCCTAAAGAAACTCTAGCTGAGCTAGATAAAATATTTGGATTAAAAGGAATAGCTAAATATTTTATTCTTTATAAGAATATATTTAACTGGTCTATGAAATCTGGACAAGATCCTATCATAGCTATATCCAAATTAATGAAATTAGTTGCTGATTTAGGTACTGAAAATAAATACAAAATTCCAGAATTTGTAGTACTTTTCTTTATCTTACATAATCTTGGTCAATCATATGGTACTCTAGTTACAAACTTGATAGATACCAAGATTGCAGATTTTACGATAGATAACATTATTCCTCATATTCAAAATGAGTATAATCTACTCATATCAAAGGGCAAGATGCGTCATCATGCTCAAATTGCTAATATTGGATCAAATATTCAAAAGAATCCTAACACAAACCCAAATTGGAAAGATCAACATTCCAATAATAGTTATAACAATAATAACAGGGGAAGAGGTTCTTTTAGAGGACGTTTCAATAAAAGCAAAACATTTGTACCTCGACAGAGTTACAATAAATTTCCTAACAGAGGAAATGCATCTTCTATGTCTAGGGATTGTTAGGAACCGATCCTAGCATCTAATTTTCGGTTTTATTCATAGGGTGATCAGGCATCACTCTGCATCATTGGCACAAGGTCTGAGACCTTAGGAAGACTCTAGGAACACTTCGTGTGGGTTAGCGCACGGGAGCGCTCACTGGAAGACAGGACGGCGGTTGGTTGAGCCAACCAAGGATATAATAAGAAGGGAGGATCAACCCTGCATGATGGCGCCTCGGGATCACATCAACGCATCAGTGCATCAGCGCATCATCAGGACAAGTCATCAGGAGGATACCAATGCTCGATATGGCAGGAGACACACCTATGGGGATCGCGGGAAGCCTGGGAGGTAGCACATCCTATAATGGAAGCCTAGGACAGTCTGTGGGAAGTCTGGACATCATGGGAATGGGCCAGGCCTGGTCTATTAAACAGTTGACAGGCGGCAGCGCCCAAGAAGCATGGATACAATAGGACGCACAGCAAGGCAGGGAGTTAAGGTGGTCATGGCTGTGAGAGTGCCGGTGGGACATGGTGGCTAGGGGTCTACTAGGAGGAGTATATAAGGACCTTGGTAGATAGTTGGAGTCTCTTTAGACTCTAGATGGTTTTCCTTACGCTCTGTATCTGAGCCTTAGGTTATCATTGTAGTAGTTCTAATACATTCCTTTCCCCCTCTTCTCTACCCTCTCCTCTCTGCGAGGCTTGTGGTTAGGTTGTGAGCGTGAGCTTGTAACAGGGATGACAAGAAGAAATGTAATGAAATAAATAGGGCTAACAAGAAATTGAAGAATAAAGCTCTCATCAATGAATTACAAGAATTAAAAGGGAAGAAGAAGGATTCATCCACTACAATCCACTTTGCAAATCCAATGATAGTAGATACAGCTCCTGGGTATTATAAACAATATCCATTAGATGAATCTGCTGGATTTATAGAAGAACTTGTACCTGATGTACAACACAATAGTTCTTTACTGGATAGAATTGGAGACATTCAGATGGATAACGAAGATACTCCTATTGAAGATAGGGTAGATTATGAATACTTTCATGATGATAGTATTCGTCGATTATTCAAAACAGATTCTTCACCTTTAACACCTTTAACACCGATTTCCAGTGATGGTTCTCCTGAAGAGGAAGAACAATATCACAGTGGAGAAGAATCAGATCCATTCAAAAGTGATTATTCTGATCATGGATTAGAATATATTGATGGAACTGGCAATAATAACAACATGGCTAATCTTAACATTGGGTATGGATTGAATTCTTCAAATAATTACTTATCTAATACTGTTCTAGTGCTTGATGATATTACTAATGATGGCATATTGAATATGTCAAATCAAGACGTATATAACAGTAGTTACAAATTTGTATTTAGTAATTATGAGAATAAAGTTCCTGGTGAACAAATTATGCTCTTAAATAAGAATGATCGATGGGTCATTGACTCTGGAGCGACAAGACATTGTACACCGTTCTTAAGTGATTTTACATCATATAAGAAATATATTAATCCCATGAAGGTTACCACTGCTAATAAACACAATCAGACATTTATTGAAGGAGAAGGACAAGTCTGCTTCAGACATAATAAACATGTTATGAATTGGAATGTATGCTATATGCCGATGTTACCATACAGAATTATATCTGTACCACAATTAACAAGTATGGATTATCATGTCTATCATGGTAAAACCAAAACTATAATACATAAGGGAAACATAACTCTTATTGGACACCCAACTGAAGCCAATTCTGTACATTGGCTGTCTACAATAATTAAAAGACCTTCTCATCATTTATTAATCAATAATAGTTCTAAAACTATTGATTATTTTATTTGGCATAGAAGGATGGCACATCCTAGTGATAATGTGTTAAACCATATGTTCAGAAATACTGAAAATAGTTCAAAAATTATTAAACCCCATATGAAGAGTATTTGCAAAACATGTATAATGGGTAAACTTGATAATAAACCATATCATGTTTCATCTAGTAGAGCAACTCAGTTGCTTGAATTAATACATGTTGATCTTATTGAAATGCCGATACAGTTGTATCATAAACAAAAATGGGCTTTATTAATTCTTGATGACTATTCTTCTTTTGCTTATGTAGCATTACTTCAATCTAAAACTGATACTTTTAATTCAATTAAAGCCTATATTGTCTTTATTGAAAATCAGTTGAATTTAAAAGTAAAAAGTATGTGTTCAGATCGAGGGGGAGAATTTGTAAATCAAAAGTTAAATAACTATTTTCAAGACAAAGGTATTAAACATGAACTAAGTGCTCCACATGTTCATCAACAAAATGGTTGTGCAGAATGATTAAATGAAACTATTCTAAAGAAAGCTTATACACTTTTATTAGAATCAGGATGCCCAAAATCTTGGTGGTCTTTTGCATTTGAGACTGCAGTTCATATATATAATCGTACACCATTAAGAAAAACTAAATGGAAAACACCTTATGAAACTATGATGGGTAAAAAACCTGATATGTCATATTTTAAAATATTTGGATGTTTGGCATATGTCTATATTGTCAAAGAAAGACATAAAGATAAGTTATCACCAAGAGCTGAACCAATGACATTTATTGGATATGAAAGTAAATCATATAAGTTCATGAATGATAAAAATACTATAGTCATTGCCTCACATGCCATATTTGATGAAAACATATTTCCTAAATTATCTAAAGATAAGATTATCCATAAAGATAAATACCCAACTTTAGATCTAGATAAAATTCCCACAATAGATAATCATTATAATCATGACACTACAAAAAATGATAAAAGGCAATCATTTCATGATTCAAATGATTCTGATGATAGTGATTCGTCGGATACAGATGATCATAAGTCTGACACAAAAAGAAAACCATCAGACAATCAATCAGAAGACAGTGATTCTTCTAATAATACTTATCATGATGCAAATGATAAATATTTTAAATCACAGAGTAATAAATCACACAAAGATAATATTCCTATAAAGGTTGATAAAGGAAAACAGAAAGATGTTACTAATAGATTAATTTCTTCAGAAATTCAACGACAAATTGAACAATTTAAGAAAGATTCTGAAGAAATTAATAGAAGATATTCCAGACTTGGAAAATTTAATAATATTAGTAAACAAGTTGCAGAACTTTCTAATAATACTCCTTCAACATCAAAAGTTAAACAAATAGATTTATCAAAGATATATAAAATACTTGATAAACATGAAAAAGAAAGACTTGCAGAACTTGATAATCTTTCTGGACGTAATAAAAATATTAAAATAGATGAGAAATCTATTAAAGAAGATATTAGAAAAAGAGTTAAAGAGATTTTTGATAAACCTCTTCTTAAATCTAAGTTTGAATTGAATACTGGAGATTTTTGGGATCCTACTGTTAGCATTAGAGATAATGTTACTACAGGTTCTAAACGTATAGGAAAAAAGTTAGACCTGCAGGCAGCTAAAAGAGGAAAACTTGATAATGATAGACCAAAAATCATACAAGATCCAATAACTCATCCATTTGGTTTTAGAGAGCAAGAAAGAAAAGTTATACAACAAAAACTTGCTACTAGAAAATCATCTAGGAAACCAAAAGTTAGAATAATTGATAATAATGTTTATGGAGATAAACATCCTGCTAAAATACAAGCAGAAATTCAAACAGATAAAGATTTTGAAAAAATTGTTAAACAACAAAATCAAAAAGAAAAGGAATGGCGTGATATGCTTAAAAAACCAATTAACATATCAAAGCTACAAGAGTTAGATACTAAATCAGCTAAAGAACAACAAATTGTTCAACCTGAATTAACTTTAGAAGATCTCATGCCAATAGATAAATCTAAGCATGAAAGAGATCGTCTTAATAAACTCTTTGGTAGAAAACCTAGAAAGGAAATTATCCTTGAACCAAAATTAGATATAAAATCTGATGATAAAAAGGTTGATGATAAACCAGAAAAATCAGAAGAAGATCTGGAAAGAACAGTAACACCAGCACCTTCTGATAATGTGATTACACCAATTCCTAGTTCTCCAAGTTCAAATATCAGTAATGAAGATTGGAAGGAAAGACGTCAACAAAGACTGAAAAGAATGGATAAATTCTTATTATCCAAAGCAGCAGCAAAACTTGTAGATCAAGAGAATAGGAAAAAGGGTATACCTGTTGTATACAGAGATCTTTTAAAGATAAAAGATAAAGATCCTGAATCATATTCAAAATGGGTAGAAGCTATGAAAGAAGAAATTAAATCTATACAAAAAAGAAATGTATGGGAATTAGTTGATAGACCTAAAGATCGTAAACCTATAGGTTGTAGATGGGTTTACACTATAAAGCAACAAGATAATAGATATAAAGCGCGATTAGTTGCTCAAGGCTTTTCACAAGTACCAGGAATAGACTTTGGAGCCACATTTAGCCCGGTTTCAAGATTTGAAACTGTTAGAATCTTATTAGCATTAGCAGCTTTAGAGGGATGGGTACTCAAAGCACTAGATGTTAAAACTGCTTTTCTATATGGCCAATTAGAAGAGGAGATATATATGGAACAACCGGATGGTTTCAAAACCAATGATAAAAATAAAGTCTATAAATTAAATAGAGCTTTATATGGTTTGAAACAAGCATCATTAGCTTGGAATATTCAAGCTCATAACAGTATAACTAAATTAGGATTTAGAAGATTATATGCCGATACGGGAATATATGTTAAACGAACAGAGAATGACATCATAGTCATTATATTATATGTTGATGACATAATATTCATGGGCAATAATGAAAAGACTGTTAATGATCATAAAAAGAAATTCATGGATAAATGGGAAAGTAGAGATTTAGGAGATTTACAGTGACTCAAAAAACCCTTTCAATGTTGTCAGCTTTGACAAAGAATGATTTTTATCTCATTCAAATAAAATCTGAAAAATGCGGGAAATTCAGGGTAGGTTTTTGATCATGTAGAACTAATGTCATAAATCACATATTACATAAGCACTTAATTTAGGAAAGATAAAATAGTTTGGTTGAGATACCTCATTGAAAGGGTTTTTTTGCAAATAACTCTAGTACTTGGTATAACCTCCCTTTGCCTTCAAAACTGCTTCAACCCTCCTGGGCATGCTTTCAATCAATTTCTGGCACTCCTCTGCTGGTATTCTGTCCCATTCAACCTGTACTCTTTCCCACAATTCATTGATTCCCTTTGGTGGCTCCTCATACTCTCCTAGCTTCCTCTTGAGGTGACTCCACAAATGTTCAATAGGATTCAGGTCTGGGGATTGTGCAGGCCATGAAAGCACTTGCATATCATGGTCTTGGAACCACTCTTTGGCTTTCTTGCTGGTATGTTTTGGGTCATTGTCCTGCTGGAATATGCTGTTGTCAGTTGTAAAACCATAGAAGTCCATGGTAGCTTGGAGCTCATCATCCAGAATTGAGATGTAGAGGTCAGCATCCATCATTCCATCAATCTTGGTTGCATATCCCACTCCTTCCCAAGTCATGCAACCCCAAATCATGACTGAACCTCCTCCAAACTTCAATGTTCCATCCACCAGTCTCTCACTCAAGTTCTCCCCACTCCTCTTCCATTCCCATCTCCTACCATCTGACCCCCCCTGTTAATTTTGGTTTCATCTGACCATATGACCCTCTTCCAATCATCTACAGTCCAGTACTGGTGAGCTAGAGCAAAGTCCAACCTGGCCTGCTGGTGCCTTTTGGATAAGAATGGCCTCTTCTGTTTCACTACTGCCTTCATGCCCATCTTCTTCAGGTGATTCCTGACAGTCTGGGCTGAGAGAGGTTGGCTGATGATGGTAGAAAGGGATTTGGCAATGGCTGTGGCTGTCTCTGCCTTCCTGGAGCTGATGAGATGGTTGGCATGGCGGAGATTGGCAGGAGACAGCTTTGCAGGACGACCTCCAGTTGATTTTGTGAGGTGAGAACAATGCTTAGCACAAAGTCTGGAGATAGTACTGAGGCTATAAGCAGTGGTAGAAGCTATGTGAGAGGCTGTGTGGCCAGCATCAAGCAGAGAGAGGATGTGCTGCTGTTTAGCTTGTGAAAGGGTGTGCATGATGGTGATGGGTTGGTTAAAGGTCAGAAATGATGTCCTGTACTCGCATTTAACATGGTCACATGATGTGGTTCAATATGATCAACAAAGTCATGTGATCTAGCACTCCAGAACTTTGGCAAAAAAACCCTTTCAATGGGGTGTCTCAACCAAACTATTTTTGCCTCATCCAAATCAAGTGATTATGTAATATGTGATTCATGACATCATTGCTACACAACCAAGAACATACCCTGAATTTTCCACATTTTTCAGATTTTATTTGAATGAGATAAAAATCATTCTTTGTCAAAGCTGACAACATTGAAAGGGTTTTTTGAGTCACTGTAAGTGAATATTTAGGAATGAACATTGTGATTGATAAACAAAATCATATAGTCACAATTGATCAAGCTAAATATGCAAAGAAGATTGTTGAACGGTTTGGTCTTATTAATGCAAAACCAGTAAACACGCCTTTACCAGCTGGTTATGTACCAAACAAACAAATAGAGGGTCAAGCAACACAAGAAATGATTACATACTATCAACAATTGATAGGATCATTATTGTTTCTTGCAATGTGTACAAGATTAGATATTGTTTATGCAACAATTCTAATGTCACAATTTGTAAGTAATCCTTCACAGGATCACATTAAAAAGGCATTACATATAATCCAATATGTTGGAAGTACATTGGATTACTGCATTAAATATAACGGAAAAGATAAATATGGTTTAATTTGTTATGCTGATGCTGATTGGGCATCAAATCCCATTGATCGAAAATCAACGACTGGGATGGTTGTCAAGTTAGCTGGAGCACCAGTATATTGGAAATCAGCAAAACAAAAAACTATTGCGTTATCTTCAACAGAAGCAGAGTATATGGCTGCATCAGATGCATGCAGACAGATATCTTGGTTGAAGAATTTGTTTAAAGAGTTAGGATATAACATAAAATCCATTCCATTAATAATGGATAATCAAGCAGCAATTTATATGGCTTCAAATCCAGCTCAAGAACAAAGAACGAAACATATGGATGTCAGATATCATTACATAAGATCATGTGTTAAAAATGATTTAGTTGATCTTTATTATATTAAAACTGAAGATCAAGCTGCTGACATATTAACTAAAAACTTATTGTTGAATAAGCATAGTAGAATGCTTAAACTATGTGGAATACACATTTAGTAAAATATTCAACAAGGGGGAGTGTTAAAAGTTAGATTAGATAATTAGAATTAGAATTAATTAGTGTTTTATATTTAACTAAATATCTATTCAGATTATGTGATATCACATGATTAGTCATGTGATTAGTCACGTGTCTATAGGCTCATCTAGACTCTGATTAGTAATAATAAACTCTTATTTTTACTTGTGTACAAAATTATAGAGTTCAGAGATATTTATATCTTTGACAGATATTATAGAGTTTAACAGATATTATAGAGTTTGATGGGACGATTATCAACTGAATTGAATAGTTGATAAGAATCATTTATATTTAGAACATGACTCAGAAATGACTCATATGACTGTGCATTGCTGTGCAATGACTGTGCAATGACTCATACTACTGCGCATGAGTCATATAGCTGTGCACATAAGTCATTTAGAAGGAAATGATGTCATATAGAACATCATAGAATGATTAAAAATAGATAATAATAAAAGAAACTCATTTAATAGTATTTTTATTATTATATTTTGTACCTAGATTAGGGTTACTGAAATGTATATAAGGAGGGCATTTTGGACGCTAAGCTCCTCAGTTTTTCCACCTAACACATAGGCAGATTAAGCTAACACTTCTAATAAATGTAAGTTATTGAAACCTTACTTAGCTAGTGTTCCTGCGCTGCTGTTTGTTGTTTCAATACAAAACTGCAAGTTCTGTCAATGTTGCTTGGCAGTGTAAGGCATCCCATAGATTTTTTTCCATGTGACTGAACTGTTTTGCCTGCTTTTTATTGACAGAAAACTCCATATATTTCAGGATCAATTCCTTGTGTGACAGTAGAACACCAGCAGCCTCACAATATGATTGATAACATATGTGTTACAGTTTCTTTTCCTCTTCTATGATGGACACTTTGTAATTACATCATCATTACTATACAATTTAGCGGACGTTTATCTCCTTTTGCTAATCCTTTCATATTTCCTTTCATAGGTAATTAGCTGCGCCTACTGCACACTCCTTTTATAGTTTCCTTTGCTCTCAGAACATATATAAACCTTCGAGTATCATGTACATTCCCTAGTTCCAACTTAATCAAATCTTACTCCCAACTTTGACTCAAACTCCTCGCTCTCTTTCTTTTGAGCTCGTCATCGACTTAAAAGACCTTTGTCATTGTTTGACTTCGTGTCCAGAACCTGTCCAGTAGGTTGGGAGCAGACCGAGATTCTGCTTGCCACTGTTGACTTAGAACGAACTGCATTGGGAGCATCGATCTTAACACAAGTTGGAACTCTCAGACTGCTCAGTGTTTCTACACTAGCCAGACACCATTGATACCAGAACCTCAACCCTCAGACCCCCAAACAGCTCTGTCCGTTTCAGATGAAAGTATTATCTAGACCGAAAGGAAGTCTTTCCATCGACTACGGGAACAGGGTGGTTTTTCCGCTCAAGAACTAAGAAAAAGAATGAACCAGTACCAGAATCCCTCTTTGAAGGTGATTACATTGAAGGACTAGAGGACGCCTTCCCAGACAATGTTTGGATTGATTGGATAAACGAAGAACATGAAGAAGAATTTCATTCTTTATTCAAACCACCTACAAATGAACCAGAACTCTCTTGGTGAAACAAATATCTCAACCTTGCTGATATTGCAGAACAAGATTGATATGCACTTAGGGAAGGAGAACTACAACCTTGGATAGAATTCCAAGAACAGAAACAGATCAAAGCAAATTTATTCAGAGATCCAGAATCAGAAAAGAAGAAAGACGAAACAGGAGAACCTACAGACCCAAAAGAAGAAACAGAAAAGATGGCATCTGACGCAGCAGCACCTGCCTCTAAAGGAGATATTAAGCCGCAGCCCATGCGCATTTTTACAGGGAAACAAACCGAAGCAAAGGCTTTGATTGGAAACCTTGAGGACTATTTTGTTTTGAACGATGACAACTATAAGAACAAAGGCCAGAAACAGATTCGATTTGCCCTTGCCTGCCTAGGACAGGAACTTGATGATTGGAAGGTTCTAATCAAAGAGGAGCTAGACAATGATGAAGAAACAACCCTTACTTGGATGAGTTGGACCGAATTCAAGAAGCGCTTTTTAGCTGATTGGGGCAAAGTTAATAGTGCACTCAGGGCCTTGAACAATTTAGCCAATCTTAGAGTAGGGGGTGACGTTTCAGTCCCTGAATATATTGGAAAATTCTGTATGGAAATTGGAACTTCAGGATTGAAAGGGACAACCGCACAGCTTCAGGCATTTGTTAAAGGACTCCCTGAAAGTATCACCACCAAAATCCTTGAGGTGAACATTTTATCAATGAAAGAAGCATATGAAAAAGCAGAACAGCTTCATGGCACTTGGGAAATGATGCAAGCGCTTGGACGCAAACCAGGACAAGGGAACCGCTCTAATTTTAACCGAAACACCAACACTAGAAGTGGATCAAATTGATCAGTTAATGCTATGCCCACTGGACGTTTGACAGATGAACAAAAAGAGGAGTACATGAAAACAGGGAAGTGTTTCAGATGTGGAAACCAGGGACATGTTTCAAAAAATTGTCCGAAACGAAACACTACTCCAAACGCCTCCTTCAGGTCCTCCTCATTGTTTCAAAACAAGGGGATCAGATCCATCCCAGAAGATGCACCCAAGGACAAGCAAGATGACCCAGTTGCAAGTATCAGAGCAATCCTTGCTGGAATGAAGGCCAATGAACGAGAAGGTCTTCTTAATGAACTCAAGAATGAGGGTTTTTGATCAGGAAGCATCACACAGCGGTTGGCACTTCCACAGCAAATGGACTTTCACAGTTAGCACTTGATTATGTAATAGTATGATCGAATAATGACAAACGCCTTTCAATCACTGTTGAAACGATTGATTTACCCACTGAAACCTCTGCCCTCATTGATTGTGGAGCAGAAGGGAACTTTATTGACGAAGAAATAACAACAAATTTACCAAAAGAAAAGCTAAGAAAACTGATTCGAGTTAGGAACGCAGATGGAACAATCAACACAAATGGGATGATCACTCATTGAGTATTAATCCAATATTCAATTGGAGGAAAGTGTCACAGTAACTGGTTCTTAATCACCAAGTTAGGAGATCAACGATTAATATTGGGAATTCCTTGGTTAGAAGAAAATAACCCAACTATTGATTGGAGAGAAAAAACAATTCACCTCATTAATAATCAGCAACGAGATGGAATGATCTGGCAACTGGCACTGGACAATCAATGGGGAGAAGACGACTATTGGATTAGGGTCAAAACATCAGCATCTCAGGCACTGGAACATCAACTGAAAAGGAACAAACCAAAGACAGAACTACCTACGGAATACGAGAAATGGTGATCAGTTTTTGAGAAAAAAGCATCAGAGCGATTTCCTACCTCTAGAACTTGGGATCATGTGATCGATCTGAAAAACGGCTTCACCCCTAAAGTTAGCAAGATCTACCCAATATCAATTAAGGAGCAGTCATCCTTAGATGAATGGATTGAAGAGCAACTTATTAAAGGATACATCAGACCATCGAAATCACCCCAGGCCTCGCCATTCTTCTTTGTTTTGAAAAAGGAAAGCAGAGCGTTAAGGCCATGTCAAGACTACAGATACCTGAATGATTGGACAATCAAGAATGCATACCCACTACCCCTAGTATCTGATCTCCTTACTAAACTTGCTGGAGCACAATACTTCACCAAATTAGACCTCCGATGGGGATACAATAACGTCTGAATCAAGAAAGGTGATGAATGGAAAGCAGCCTTTATTACAAATAGAGGATTATATGAACCAACTGTTATGTTCTTTGGACTGTGCAATTCGCCATCTACATTCCAAACCATGATGAACAAATATTTCAGAGATATGATTAATGAAGAATGGCTCATCATTTACATGGACGACATTTTGATTTGTTCCCAAAGCAAGACAGAATTGGAAGAGCAAACAAAATGAGTTCTAGACCGATTAGAGGAGAACAACTTGTTCCTGAAACTGGAAAAGTGTAAATTCACTGTACAAGAAGTTGAATTTCTAGGAATGATCATATTGCCAGGAAAAATACAGATGGATCCTATCAAACTAGCAGGAATAGCCGATTGGCCAGTACCAACAACAGTTGAACAAGTCCGATCATTCTTAGGCTTCAGAAATTTCTATCGATGATTCATTGGAAAATTTGTGGCTATAGCAAAACCACTCACCAATTTAACAAAGAAAATGGAGATATTTGACTGGAATGCTGAGCGTCAAGCTGCTTTTGATACCCTAAAACAACGATTTGCCTCCATGCCAGTTCTCTTAATGCCAAACCCAGCAAAACCATTTATCCTCCAGACCAACGCCTCTAACAAGGCAATAGGAGCGGTATTAAAACAAGCGGATGATTCTGGTGCACTACATCCTTGTGGTTTTATTTCCCACGCCCTAACACCAATGGAACAGAACTACCAAATTTATGATAGAGAATTACTTGCCATCATTAGAGGGTTGGCAGTTTGGCATCACCTTCTACATGGATCACCTCATACAATCATTGTTCATTGCGATCACAAGAACCTGTCCTATTACAGAACTGCTCAATGATTGACACCTAGACAAGCCAGATGGTTGTCCTTATTATCTGAATTTGATCTCTGGATTGAACATGTGCCAGGAACAAAGATGTTCAAAGCAGACGCTTTATCTGGACGACCAGATCATATGGGAAATGATGAAGAACAGACCACAGTCACCATGCTACCAAATGATCGCTTCATTCGCCTTATCAACAATGATTTAGCCAATGAACTGAAGAAGTATATGGCAAATGACGATTTTGGACGGATCCTGATTGATGTTATTAAAAAACAAAGAGTGCCACCAATCAAATCAAAGCTACAAGATTGGACATATACCCATGGCATCATCTATTACCTTGGAAAGATCTATATTCCTGATCGGATTGAATTGAGAACCCGCTTAATCAAAGAAACGCATGAAGCTTTATCTTCAGGACATCCTGGCTGATTGAAAACATTGGCGCTTCTAAAACGCGACTACTGGTGGCCAGGAATGTACAGACATGTCAAAGAATGGGTAGAGGGCTGCGCACTATGTCAACAGATGAAGGTTAACACCCACCCAAATGCGCCAGCATTAGTTCCTATTCCATCAAAAGCAACATGCCTGTTTCAACAAGTAACCCTCGATTTCATACTTGATCTTCCTGTTTCAGATGGATATGATTCAGTATTGGTCATGGTGGACCATGGTCTTATGAAGGGGGTAATTTTTACCCCTTGCAACAAGACAATTGATGCTCTAGGAACAGCCAATCTCTATATCTCTGAAATCTTCAAACGCTTTGGACACCCTGATGTCTTAATCTCTGATAGAGGACCACAGTTCCCACAGTTCTCTGCCAAAGTATTCCAAGAGATATGAAAAGCACTGGGAATCAACCACAGGATGAGCACTGCTTATCACCCTCAAACAGATGGGGAAACTGAACGCGTCAATCAAGAACTTGAAATCTATCTTCGGATGTTTTGTACCAATGAACCTCACAAATGGAAACCACTCTTGCCTATCACCAAATTTGCACACAATAATCGTTATCATGATACAATAAAAACATCTCCATTCCAACTTATGTATGGAACAGATCTGATTGCCATTCCCACAGCAGTGCTCAAGATGACTGCCCCAGCAGCAGAAGAACACCTTCAGATGCTTCAAAGAGCGAGAGAAGAGGCATTAGCAGCACATGAACTCACCAGGCAAACAGTTGCCCAAAGATTCAGAGACAAGTTGATTAAATTCAAGAAAGGCGACAAGGTCTGGCTCGAGAACAAGAATTTACACATCCCATATCAATCAAGGAAGCTTGCACCGAAACGAGAAGGACCCTTTCAGATCGAACAAGTAATGGGACCAGTTACATACAAGCTGAAACTACCGAAACAATGGCACATTCACCCTGTATTTCATGCATCGCTTCTCACTCCATATAAGGAAACGTCAATGCATGGACCAAACTTTACCACACCACCTCCCGATATAGTAAATGGGCAAGAGGAGTTTGAGATCGAAGCTATCCTTGGACATCAAAAACACGGAGCAGGCTGTCAATATTTGGTTAAATGGAAAGGCTATGGATCGAATGACAACACCTGGGAACCTGAATGCCATCTGGGAAATGCTGCGGACATTCTGATGGAATATAAGAACAGAAGACATCTATAGAACATCACCTGTGGCTTATAACCGATCAAAGAAATTCTGGAAAACCCTTTATGTGCTCAAAGGACGATTCCTTCCTCCTTGAACTCGTTTATTACAACATTGTCATAACAAGAAGCACCTGATATGACTCCCACACGCACGACGCTATCCAATCACCAGTAGACATATACTTTTCATTTCACCAAGGCGACCACTATCATCATCAAAAGCTATTCAACTGAACCCTACTGCACCAAGAACGAGAGAACAGGAACAAGAATTCCGAAACCAACAGCAATGGACCCTCCACAAAATGAATATATGGGTATTAGATCAACGACGAGATCTACAAGAACATGGGTGCAACCGTTTCATGCAATTTTATCATCTCTTCCCACAGAAAATTGAATTCCCTGTAGAAAATCTTGATGCAATCATTCCACCACCATACGACTCATTAACATGGGAGTCCCCCATGACTTTTGCCAACCCCACTGTCCTGGATCTGGTCACCCACATCCCTTACACCCATTGCCCTTGCCATTCTGTCCTCTCCCCTGTCTCCGAAGCCCTCAGCACCCTCGTTGTCAATTTTAACCATCTCTCTGCACCCCTCGATTCTGTCACCAACCTCATGCTCTCCACAGACCCCCAATGTCTCACCTATGAAGAACGCGACAATCTGTGGGAGCATGCTAAGCAGTTGGAACGCATCACAAAAAGTCTTCAATGGTGCATTGAGGCCACCAATAAGGACCTTGACAGTATCATCAAATGGATTGAGTCGAGACGAGATCATGGCTGGACCACCAACGCACAGTGGTAGAAGTCGGTGACTTCTTGCATACAAAGGGGGTAATGTTACAGTTTCTTTTCCTCTTCTATGATGGACACTTTGTAATTACATCATCATTACTATATGATTTAGTGGATGTTTATCTCCTTTTGCTAATCCTTTCATATTTCCTTTCATAGGTAATTAGCTGCGCCTACTGCACATTCCTTTTATAGTTTCCTTTGTTCTCAGAATGTATATAAACCTTCGAGTATCATGTACATTCCCTAGTTCCAACTTAATCGAATCTTACTCCCAACTTTGACTTGAACTCCTCGCTCTCTTCCTCTTGAGCTTGTTGTCGACTTAAAAGACCTTTGTCATTGTTTGACTTTGTGTCCAGAACCTGTCCAGTAGGTTGGGAGCAGACCAAGATTCTGCTTGCCACTGTTGACTTAGAACAAACCGCATTGGGAGCATTGATCTTAACAATATGTTGGAGGTGTCAGGGAAAGTGAACTCAGTTTGGGTTTCCTTTTCCCACCAGAAATGAAACTGATTATGATGCCCTTTTTTATCATCTTTATGGTTAAGTATTGCACCAGCTATCTGTGCAGTTTTTATCCCACCCTTTGCAGTCATTTCAAATGCACATTCTTGTGCTGGTGTCACAACATCCTGGTCATGAGAGATCTCCTTCACCACAGCTGCATTGTCCCTGTTTGCCAATAGGATTGGTGGTGTAATGTCATTTTCATCCCACCACATAGCCATCTCAGTGTAGCCAGCCTTGACTGTATTCAGATCCTTATGGCACCCACATCCAGCCCAAATAAAGTCTCAGAGTTTTTTTCTGAGCATCTGAAAGGACTTCATATGCATCTTTTCCCAGTTCAATAACAGCTCTTTCAGTAATCCTAGCTATTCTCTCTTTTTGTTCTTGTTCATGTAAAGTTTTCCATTTATCCTGGCCACCCTGATTTTTAATCATCTGATCATATGCCTCTAGAAACTTTGGTAATAACTCTGCATTTGTTGAACCAACAAGAGTGTCTTCTCCAAGTTTCTGATACATTGCTTCTATCTTCTTTTTTTCCAATGCTGCAACATCCTTTTTTTCCTTTCCACAATGGTCTGTAAGCATGCCGCAAGTTTGGCAAACAAATCAACAGGGCAGACAATATTGAAACAACAGACAGCAGCACAGGACACTAGCTAAGTAAGGTTTCAATGACTTACATTTGTTAGTAGTGTTAGCTTAATCTGCCTATGTGTTAGGTGGAAAAACTGGGGAGCTTAGCATCCAAAATGCCCTCCTTATATACATTTCAGTAACCCTAATCTAGGTACAAAATATAATAATAAAAATACTATTAAACGAGTTTCTTTTATTATTATCTATTTTTAATCATTCTATGATGTTCTATATGACATCATTTCCTTCTAAATGACTCATGTGCACAGCTATATGACTCATATGCAGCAGTATGAGTCATTGCATAGTCATTGCACAGCAATGCACAGTCATATGAGTCATTTCTGAGTCATGTTCTAAATATAAATGATTCTTATCAACTATTCAATTCATTGATAATCATCCCATCAAACTCTATAATATCTGTCAAACTCTATAATATCTGTCAAAAATATAAATATCTCTGAACTCTATAATTTCATATACAAGTACAAATAAGAGTTTATTATTACTAATCAGAGTCTAGATGAGCCTATAAGACATGTGACTAATCACATGACTAATCACATGACTAATCATGTGATATCACATAATCTGAATAGATATTTAGTTAAATATAAAACACTAATTAATTCTAATTCTAACTATCTAATTAATTCTTAATTATCTAATCTAACTTTTAGCACTCCCCCCCCTTGTTGAATATTTTACTAAATGTGTATTCCACATAATTTAAGCATTCTACTGTGCTTATTCAACAATAAGTTTTTAGTTAGTATGTCAGCAGCTTGATCTTCAGTTTTAATATAATAAAGATCAACTAAATCATCTTTGACACATGATCTTATATAATGATATCTGACATCCATATGTTTCGTTCTTTGTTCTTGAGCTGGATTTGAAGCCATATAAATTGCTGCTTGATTATCCATTATTAATGGAATGGATCTTATGTTATATCCTAACTCTTCAAACAAATTCTTCAACCAAGATATCTGTCTGCATGCATCTGATGCAGCCATATATTCTGCTTCTGTTGAAGACAACGCAATAGTTTTTTGTTTTGCTGATTTCCAATATACTGGTGCTCCAGCTAACTTGACAACCATCCCTGTTGTTGATTTATGATCAATGGGATTTGATGCCCAATCAGCATCAGCATAACAAATTAAACCATATTTATCTTTTTCCATTATATTTAATGCAATAATCCAATGTACTTCCAACATATTGGATTATATGTAATGCCTTTTTAATGTGATCCTGTGAAGGATTACTTACAAATTGTGACATTAGAATTGTTGCATAAACAATATCTAATCTTGTACACATTACAAGAAACAATAATGATCCTATCAATTGTTGATAGTATGTAATCATTTCTTGTTTTGCTTGACCCTCTATTTGTTTGTTTGGTACATAACCAGCTGGTAAAGGCGTATTTACTGGTTTTGCATTAATAAGACCAAACCTTTCAACAATCTTCTTCGCATATTTAGCTTGATCAATTGTGACTATATGATTTTGTTTATCAATCACAATGTTCATTCCCAAATATTCACTTAAATCTCCTAAATCTCTACTTTCCCATTTATCCATGAATTTCTTTTTATGATCATTAACAGTCTTTTCATTATTGCCCATGAATATTATGTCATCAACATATAATATAATGACTATGATGTCATTTTCTGTTCTTTTAACATATATTCCTGTGTCAGCATATAATCTTCTAAATCCTAATTTAGTTATACTGTTATGAGCTTGAATATTCCAAGCTAATGATGCTTGTTTCAAACCATATAAAGTTCTATTTAATTTATAGACTTTATTTCTATCATTGGTTTTGAAACCATCCGGTTGTTCCATATATATCTCCTCTTCTAATTGGCCATATAGAAAAGCAGTTTTAACATCTAGTGCTTTGAGTACCCATCCCTCTAAAGCTGCTAATGCTAATAAGATTCTAACAGTTTCGAATCTTGAAACCAGGCTAAATGTGGCTCCAAAGTCTATTCCTGGTACTTGTGAAAAGCCTTGAGCAACTAATCACACTTTATATCTATTATCTTGTTGCTTTATAGTGTAAACCCATCTACAACCTATAGGTTTATGATCTTTAGGTCTGTCAACTAATTCCCATACATTCCTTTTTTGTATAGATTTAATTTCTTCTTTCATAGCTTCTACCCATTTTGAATATGATTCAGGATCTTTATTTTTTATCTTTAAAAGATCTCTGTATACAACAGGTATACCCTTTTTCCTATTCTCTTGATCTACAAGTTTTGCTGCTGCTTTAGATAATAAGAATTTATCCATTCTTTTTTGTCTTTGTTTATGTCTTTCCTTCCAGTCTTCATTACTGATATTTGAACTTGGAGAACTAGGAATTGGTGTAATCACATTATCAGAAGGTGCTGGTGTTACTGTTCTTTCCAGATCTTCTTCTGATTTTTCTGGTTTATCATCAACCTTTTTATCATCAGATTTTATATCTAATTTTGGTTCAACAATAATTTCCTTTCTAGGTCTTCTACCAAAGAGTTTATTAAGATGATCTCTTTCATGCTTATATTTATCTATAGGCATAAGATCTTCTAAAGTTAATTCAGGTTGAACAATTCGTTGTTCTTTAGCTGATTTAGTATCTAACTCTTGTAACTTTGATATGTTAATTGGTTTTTTAAGCATATCATGCCATTCCTTTTCTTTTTGATTTTGTTGTTTAACAACCTTTTCAAAATCTTTATCTGTTTGAATTTCTGCTTGTATTTTAGCAGGATGTTTATCACCATAAACATTATTATCAATTATTCTAACTTTTGGTTTTCTAGATGATTTTCTAGTAGCAAGTCTTTGTTGTATAACTTTTCTTTCTTGCTCTCTAAAACCAAACATATGAGAAGATTGATCTGGTATGATTTTTGGTCTATCATTATCAAGTTTTCCTCTTTTAGCTGCCTGCAGGTCTAACTTTTTTCCTATACGTTTAGAACCTGTAGTAACATTATCTCTAATGCTAACAGTAGGATCCCAAAAATCTCCAGTATTCAATTCAAACTTAGATTTAAGAAGAGGTTTATCAAAAATCTCTTTAACTCTTTTTTCAATGTCTTCTTTAATAGATTTTTCATCTATTTTAAGATTTTTATTACGTCCAGAAAGATTATCAAGTTCTGCAAGTCTTTCTTTTTCATGTTTATCAAGTATTTTATATATCTTTGATAAATCTATTTGTTTAACTTTTGATGTTGAAGGAGTATTGTTAGAAAGTTCTGCAACTTGTTTACTAATATTATTGAATTTTCCAAGTCTGGAATATCTCCTATTAATTTCTTCAGAATCCTTTTTAAATTGTTCAACTTGTCGTTGAATCTCTGAAGAAGTTAATCTCTTAGTATCATCTTTCTGTTTTCCTTTATCAACCTTTGTAGGAATATTATATTTGTGTGATTTATTACTTTGTGATTTAAAATATTTATCATTTGCATCATGATAAGTATTATTAGAAGAATCACTGTCTTCTGATTGATTGTCTGATGATTTTCTTTTCATGTCAGACTTATGATCATCTGTATCCGACAAATCATTATCATCAGAATCATTTGAATCATGAAATGATTGCCTTTTATCATTTTTCGTAGTGTCATGATTATAATGATTATCTGTTGTGGGAATTTTATCTAGATTTAAAGTTGGGTATTTATCTTTATGGATAATCTTATCTTTAGATAACTTAGGAAATATATTTTCATCAAATATGGCATGTGAGGCAATGACTATAGTATTTTTGTCATTCATGAACTTATATGATTTACTTTCATATCCAATAAATGTCATTGGTTCAGCTCTTGGTGATAACTTATCTTTACATCTTTCTTTGACAATATAGACATATGCCAAACATCCAAATATTTTAAAATATGACATGTCAGGTTTTTTACCCATCATAGTTTCATAAGGTGTTTTCCATTTAGTTCTTCTTAATGGTGTACGATTATATATATGAACTGCAGTCTCAAATGCAAAAGACCACCAGGATTTTGGACATCCTGATTCTAATAAAAGTGTATAAGCTTTCTTTAGAATAGTTTCATTTAATCATTCTGCACGACCATTTTGTTGATGAACATGTGGAGCACTTAGTTCATGTTTAATACCTTTGTCTTGAAAATAGTTATTTAACTTTTGATTTACAAGTTCTCCCCCTTGATCTGAACGCATACTTTTTACTTTCAAGTTCAACTGATTTTCAATAAAGACAATATAGGCTTTAATTGAATTAAAAGTATCAGTTTTAGATCGAAGTAATGCTACATAAGCAAAAGAAGAATAGTCATCAAGAATTAATAAAGCCCATTTCTGTTTATGATATGATTGTATTGGCATTTCAATTAAATCAACATGTATTAATTCAAGCAACTGAGTTGCTCTACTAGATGAAACATGATACGGTTTATTATCAAGTTTACCCATTATACATGTTTTACAAATGCTCTTCATATGGGGTTTAGTAATCTTTGGACTATTTTCAGTATTTCTGAACATATGGTTTAACACATTATCACTAGGATGTGCCATCCTTCTATGCCAAATAAAATAATCAATAGTTTTAGAACTATTATTGATTAATAAATGATGAGAAGGTCTTTTAATTATAGTAGACAGCCAATGTACAGAAATGGCTTCTGTTGGGTGTCCAATAAGAGTTATGTTTCCCTTATGTATTATAGTTTTGGTTTTACCATGATAGACATGATAATCCATACTTGTTAATTGTGGTACAGAAATGATTCTGTATGGTAACATCGGCATATAGCATACATTCCAATTCATAACATGTTTATTATGTCTGAAGCAGATTTGTCCTTCTCCTTCAATAAATGTCTGATTGTGTTTATTAGCAGTGGTAACCTTCATGGGATTAATATATTTCTTATATGATGTGAAATCACTTAAGAATGGTGTACAATGTCTTGTCGCTCCAGAGTCAATGACCCATCAATCATTCTTATTTAAGAGCATAATTTGTTCACCAGGAACTTTATTCTCATAATTACTACATACAAATTTGTAACTACTGTTATTTACATCTTGATTTGACATACTCAATATGCCATTATTAGTAATAGCATCAAGCACTAGAACAGTATTAGATAAGTAATTATTTAAAGAATTAAATCCATACCCAATGTTAAGGTTAGCCATGTTGTTATCATTTCCAGTTCCATCAATATATTCTAATCCATGATTAGAATAATCACTCGCAAATGGATCTGATTCCTCTCCACTATGATATTGTTCTTCCTCTTCAGGAGAACCATCACTGGAAATCGGTGTTAAAGGTGTTAAAGGTGAAGAATCTGTTTTGAATAACCGACAAATACTATCATCATGAAAGTATTCATAATCTACCCTATCTTCAATAGGAGTATATCATCGTCATCCATTTGAATTTCTCCAATGCAATCCAGTAAAGAACTATTGTGTTGTACATCAGGTACTAGTTCTTCTATAAACCCAGCAGATTCTTCCAATGGATATTGTTTATAATACCCAGGTGCTGTATCTACTATCATTGGATTTGCAAAGTGGATTGTAGTGGATGAATCCTTCTTCTTCCCTTTTAATTCTCATAATTCATTGATTAGAACTTTATTCTTCAATTTCTTGTTAGCCCTATTGATTTCATTACGTTTCTTCTTGTCATCCCTTGACATAGAAGATGCATTTCCTCTGTTAGGAAATTTATTGTAACTCTGACGAGGTACAAATGTCTTGCTTTTATTGAAACGTCCTCTAAAAGAACCTTTTCCCCTGTTATTATTGTTATAACTGTTATTGGAATGTTGATCTTTCCAATTTGGGTTTGTGTTTGGATTCTTTTGAATATTTGATCCAATATTAGCAATTTGAGCATGATGACGTATCTTGCCCTTTGATATGAGTAGATTATACTCATTCTGTATGCGAGGAATAATGTTATCTATCGTAAAATCTGCAACCTTGGTATCTATCAAATTTGTAACTAGAGTACCATATGATTGACCAAGATTATGTAAGATAAAGAAAAGTACTACAAAATCTGGAATTTTGTATTTATTTTCAGTACCTAAATCAGCAACTAATTTCATTAATTTGGATATAGCTATGATAGGATATTGTCCTGATTTCATAGACCAGCTGAATATATTCTTATAAAGAATGAAATATTTAGCTATTCCTTTTAATCCAAATATTTTATCTAGCTCAGCTAGAGTTTCTTTAGGAGTTGCTTTAATATAGACATGAAGGTTTGCAGCAAGCAACATTTGGAAAATCGCATTTGCTCTTGCAGAATATTCAGTCCAATCTTGTATTTCTTGCCAAGTTCTTTTGAATGTTAATTCATATTCAAGTTTAGTAGCTGCAGAAGCTGGATGTGTAGCAGTGTCGGTATACATTGAAGGAAGGACTGGTTCTTCTCCAGTGACATATTTAGTATATCCCTTCATGGCCATATATGACATAATATTTGTATGCCATTTTTGAAAATCAGAAACACCATTGAAGACAGAAACCATCTTCTCAAGCGAATCTTTATCATCTTTGCCACCACAAAGGTATGAATTAAATCTAGAATTAGATTTCACCATGTCATCTAGATTCCACCATTTGCAAGTTCCTCTTTGAGTAACTTCAAAGTGCAAATATTGTTGTCCTTCAGATTTATAGACAAAATTTGAATCTTGTCTCCATATTTTTGGTAATGCTACTATTTCCCATAGAGCAGGATACATTTCCCATATTCGTTTGAAGAAATGAGCTTGTTTGAATAATGCCATATAGCATAATCCAGGTTTATTCCAAATTGGATGCTCATTGGTATGAATAACCGTTTTGATTTCTCCAAACTCTCTATATTTGACTTGAGTAGCTCCAGAAAAATCATTGTAGTCATGATCATATCTGTGTTTCTTGATTAATGGATAAATCTTTCTCTCAGATTTTTCTTCATCTGATTTATTGAAGCTCTTCTTTTTAAGAAAAGTCTTCTTAAAGAAAGGACGAAAGTCTTTGACTTTCTTAACCCGATGAATTTGTCGAAATGCTTTATATGATTGTTTGGGTGGAACAACATCCTTTTCACCTGGCCATAAGCCATCATCTTCCTTAAAAGGCCAATAAGGATTATATGACTTTGGTGATGACTTATGTTCATTGTCAGGCCAATTTTCAATTGCTTCTTTAAGTTGTTGATGTTCTAATTCATCCTTTGAAGGTTTATCTTCCTCCAATGGATAACTTTCCCAAGGACCATTCCAACCATTATCATTATCATGATCTTTCTTTTTATCATGATTATCTTCTTCAGTATCGGTCTCTTTGCTTCATAGCAATCCTTTCTAGATGTTGAATAACCATTTTAATCATATCTGAAGCCCAATCAGGTGCTTGAGGCTCAGGAGTATTATTAAGAGGTTTAGTCGTCTTTGGAAAATCTTGAACAACATTTTCATTATGAATCATAAATGCTGATTGTTCTTCTCCCATAAAAGGATTTCCTAGGGGATAATACAATTCCTTAAATTTATCTTCAGGAACATAAATAAATGTGCTACCATCTGAGGTGTGTGTGACTTCGTTTTGTCGAATGTCCTCATCAAACTTTATCAACTTGAGTTTTTTAGTTTGATTAACACACTCATCGCACAACTGAAAAGAATTTATATTTGGACCATTTTGGTCCACAACGGTACATATATATTTATTACAAGGTTTCATACCTTGTAATAACTTATCTCGGATCCTTGATCCGAATCTTCCTTCAATATGCCCGACGGGGGCATTGACTCCGGGGATGACCGGAGTCGTCTCGGAGACCTTTCTCCTTCGATTGGGGATAAACTTTTCCCTGGACACGTATGATTGAGGGGATTGTGCCTCAATTCCTTCTTTGCAATTGGAGTCCTCATGACCCCAAAGAATGAACGCCATGACTAATTTATCAGCTTTTGGATGTAATAGCTGATTTTCATAATTCACCTTTTGCTCATGATTTTGCATAATTTTATGCAATTCTTGCAACTTTTTATTATTTTCATGACATAATCTGTCATCTGCTTCTTGCAGTTCTAGTTTTCTAACTGCCTCTTCATAATCCATGATATTATGATATATCTCCCCATTTAATATCCAAACAGGGAGATTTTCTTGAGAACGACGTTTCTCAAGCGCTTCGCTAATCTCCTTCCCACGAAGATGACGCAAGGACTCATATTGAGGTCCTGGACACACGCCAAGACCAAGTGTGTGAATGGAGGGACCATCATAGTGAGGTTGGTCCTCGAGATGAGGCAGATCAGATTCAGATTGAGTAATAGTCGGCAGCAGTACAAGAAGAGAGTTGTGACAAAACTCTTCATCAGCAGAGTCTTCATCTTTTTCATAATCAGTAAGATTGATAAATTGATCAATCATTTTATTACCGATGTTGATATCATCAAATTCCTCCTTGGAGGAAGCCTTGATAATATTATTATTATTAATTTCCTTTTTGGAGGAAATTTTTCTAACCTCATAATTTTCCTCATCAGAGGAAATTTCGCCATCCTCTGATTGATCCTTTTCTTCCAGGATTGGCATTTTGGTGGGAAGAAAAGGATATATAACATTGTCTGACGGGACAACATACATGGAGGCAACTGTATCAATTTTTTCAGTTAATTGATTTGGATGAGTATAAATTTTCATACAACGACAATTTTTGTCAACATATCTTACTCCCAACATTTTGGGAGTATTTTCATCCCACAATCTTGTTTCCTCTTTGAGAAAACAATTGTAGATAAAAATATTGACTGTGGACTCGGCGGCGGACCAGATCAGAGATGCGGGATGATCGGTGATGTAGATGGGTGGCAAATAGTCCTTGACCTCAGCTTTGTGCTTTATCATATTCCAGCTGACAACCGTATTAATCATGTAGACTAATTTGGAAAGTCAGTCAACTGGAGATAATGAGACCATATCATCTGTGTCATATTTGTCCATGATCCTTTCAACATCATCAAGGGGCAAATTATGATCTTCAACCATCCTACGATGAATAATCCCAGTGTTAATATGATCCATTTTGGTACGAGCCAAATCAAGATACACCATGACGTGCATCTGTTGAGACTGGAAACCGATTTGGTAAATTTGAGACATCTAATAAAATTTGCATTAGCCTAATTCATTTTCTCGAATAAAACATGAGAAAAGATGTGCTTATCAGGCTGTGCTGTTTATGTAACAACATGTTATAGGCTGCCAACAACATAAACAACGTTTTGAAGTTTGGAATGTTGCATGCCAATAAGTGTACCTGGGGCTCCTTCAAATTCCCAGCATACAAAATCCACCAATTACAAATATGCTACTGTGTGACTATAGTAAAAGTGACAATCTCGATCATCCTAATCTAAGAGGGTCCATAGGGGGTGCCCTCCACTAGTCTGCATGTACGTGGAACAATGTCCACTCAGCACGACCTTTATACAGAATATCAAGCCAAATAAAGAAGTAACCAGGGGACAAAAACCCCTATAATGGTATAAAGGCATTAAATATTGGGCAAGCAGGGGTGCATCAACCCTTTCAGATGTGGCTTCCACCACACCCTTATCCGTTGACTGGGACGGCCCGTAATCCGTGCCTTTTTGCTTTCTGGTGTGGCAAAACCAGTGTCGTTAGGGTGACAAACCCTTGTGAGAATTTTGATTTTGCTGTTTCACAACAGCGGGTGACTCCGAAACACCACTCCAGATATTTAATCAGTGCTCCCACACTGTAGATCTCAAGGGAGATCTAAATGGGATCCCTGCTCCCATTAAGCAGATCATTATCCCATGATCATGGGTTAGCCATTCTGTACGGATGAGGGAAGATCGAGAAAGGTTAGTCACAGTCACAGTCACAGTAGATCGATCAGCTATCAGATCCCATCAGGCCAGATAGAGGGCCATCAGCCATATCTGCTTGCCTGATCTTGAGTGAGATCTAGCCGATCTAACATCTATCTAAAAATACATTCTATATATATCCAGCATCCTCCCGCGGCATGTAACAACTCCGCACAGGTTGCTTTTGAGGCTGTTGCTAGCGGGGCCCATAACCTATTGAAACAACAGACAGCAGCGCAGGACACTAGCTAAGTAAGGTTTCAATGACTTACATTTGTTAGTAGTGTTAGCTTAATCTGCCTATGTGTTAGGTGAAAAAACTGGGGAGCTTAGTGTCCAAAACGCCCTCCTTATATACATTTCAGTAACCCTAATCTAGGTACAAAATATAATAATAAAAATACTATTAAACGAGTTTCTTTTATTATTATCTATTTTTAATCATTCTATGATGTTCTATATGACATCATTTCCTTCTAAATGACTCATGTGCACAGCTATATGACTCATATGCAGCAGTATGAGTCATTGCATAGTCATTGCACAGCAATGCACAGTCATATGAGTCATTTCTGAGTCATGTTCTAAATATAAATGATTCTTATCAACTATTCAATTCAGTTGATAATCGTCCCATCAAACTCTATAATATCTGTCAAACTTTATAATATCTGTCAAAAATATAAATATCTCTGAACTCTATAATTTCATATACAAGTACAAATAAGAGTTTATTATTACTAATCAGAGTCTAGATGAGCCTATAAGACATGTGACTAATCACATGACTAATTACATGACTAATCATGTGATATCACATAATCTGAATAGATATTTAGTTAAATATAAAACACTAATTAATTCTTAATTATCTAATCTAACTTTTAACAGACAATACTGCCATGATGTTGTCCCAGAGGAGATCTGTTGAAAAAGTCTGTAATTGTCTCCAAAGTTTTGTCCCAATCCTTCAGTGACTGCTCACTTGTGCCATCAAGTGATGCCATTATTCCAAGAAAATGTGTAGCCTGCTTATAAGCACCATTGTCACCACTGTAATCTTCAGCCTTTAAATTCACATGACAAGAATTATAGTTATGTAATATTGTGATGGCTGGTGCCATCAGCACTGAATGTCATAAGCTAAATAAAATATGGTTAATTAATTTGGCCAATCATAAGTTAAATGAAAAAACTCACTCTTTGCCTCTTCCATCTCATATCCTAGCTGAATTTGGGTAGCAATCCATCCTTTTGAGATCACCCTGGAGACTGTTCTTTGACTAACAGATCCAACTGCTATGATGCCTGCAGACTTGAGAACAGCAGATATTACATGACCAACATAATCTTTTGAGCAACCTGCTTTTGCTAGCAATCTTATTAAGTTCCTTGTGTCCTCTGTATAAACTCCTTTGTGCATTAGGTTATGAACAGATTTCTCCTTGAGGACTTTTTGTCTAGTTTTTGTCACTGCAAGTTCCTTTCATGCAGCTGTAACTTGCAGGCACCCTTTAAGCCTGTATGTCTGCTTTTTGCTCTTTCTAAGCTCCTTTCTCAGAGTATTCAGCTCAAGAGAACATGATTGAGCACATCTTGTCATTTGCTCCAGGTATCAGGACTATCCTTGGCATGATGCCTCAGGGCCCCAACAGAAGACTTGGGAGAGGAGAGGAGATGAGGGTAAGAGGAAACCTGCCACAAGGTCGCTAGACCAGGTCACACTCTCAGAGGAAGAAGGGGGAAAGAGAAAAGAAAACTCTGTTGTATAGTCTACAACTATGACAATCAAGAGCCTGGGGCTCTTGATGCTACAACCAAGACTATATACCCAAAGCCTCACCCCTCTGACTAATCCATCACCTGACTGCCTCATCTCCACCTCATGCTGACCCATGGTCCGCTTACATAATCTTAAAAGATAAGATCTCTGATAACCCGATAAGAGATCCGAGCTTCCCGAGATAAGATATAAGATAAGATCTTAAGATAAGATCAAATCATAACAAAACCTGAGATAACTTGACTGAGGACTCTGGGTGCTAGCTTGGTCAGTTTATATACTACAAAGGTGGTCTGTGCACCACTCTAATAATAGTAACTATGCTGAGTAAGTATGAGTCATAAGGAAAGCATAATTGGTGGCTGTGCTGTGCAAAGCTGTGCCATGAGTCATTGTCCATGAGTCATCAGTCTGGTAGTCTGTAATCTAATCTAATCTAAGTGCTTGACTAGATAAGATAGACACTGACATGACTAAGATATTTGGCTACTACTGCTAAAAAATACAAAGAAAATAATAAAAATGTCTTAGTTGTTGAACAGGTTTGAGTTGGGTCATGACACCAGGCATAAGGAAAGATCACTTCTCAAACTTGCATTCTCCTTTTCCAACCTGAGCAGTGACTCTACAGCATGATAAGCACTAGAAAAAATCTCCTTTTGATTTTTAGAATTGTCTATTGCTGCTGACTTCAGGAGATTAATGTGGTCCTCTAGCATCTCCTTTTTCTTGATACCACGCTGTTTAGCTTGTCTTTCAACACAGAGTGTCCTGTAGAGCTCCTGATACTTTAGCTTTTTTATTCCAGGTCCTCTTTAAGTTTAGAGACCTTCTCCCTCTCATTTTGTAGAGCAATTTCCAGAGCAGCTGATTGACTTTTCTCATCAGCTAATTGTCTCTCCAGATCCTCTTCCAGTTGAGAGATTTTCTCCCTCTCAATTTGCAAAGTATTTTCAAGTGCAGCAGACTGACTCTGCTCATCAGATAATTTCTCCTCCAGACATTTTATTGTCTCCAATGCCTCATCATAGCTGGGCTCCAACTCTGCAAGAGTACTCTCTGATTCATTTTTATCATGTGCAGATTTTGCCCTGGCATTAGCTGCATTTTTCTGTCTTGCTGCTTTCCCATGTTTTAGTGTCATTGAATGAAGCTTGGTTCTATTGGAGCATTGGTTTATATGTATATCAGTTAAAAGCATGCATACAATGAAGGAAAAGACTGGGGATGATGGTGGTATGAAGGAAACACTGTTTGACATGCAGTAACCTCATGTTGTGACAGCTCTGTCACACCCTCACAGACATTGCAAGCAGTGTCTAGCACTCCAGACACATTGTATCAGTTTGAAGTAAGGGAGAAAGTTTTTTGGTTTTACAGTCTCTACAATCTGTATAGGATGTAAGTTCGGAATTTTTGGTGTAACACCCAGAACCATACATCTGTTATACCTATTTGGGTGGTTAGAGCATGAATTCTAAAAATCTGCCTTATACAAGTTCTAGAGCATATAAAAATAAGAGACTTTCTCCCTTACACCAAGCAAATCCAGTAAGTATGGAATGCAGTACACCCCTTGCAAGTTATTCCATACTTACTGGATTTGTGCCACAAGGTTGCTAGACCAGGTCGCACTCTGAGGAAGAAGGGAGAGAGAAAAGAAAAGAACTCTGTTGTATAGTCTACGACTATGACAATCAAAAGCCTGGGGCTCTTGATGCTACAACCAAGACTATATACCCAAAGCCTCACCCCTCTTACTAATCCATCACCTGACTGCCTCACCTCTGCCTCATGCCAACCCGTGGTTCGCTGACATAATCTGGAAGATAAGATCTCTGATAACCCAATAAGGGATCTGTACTCCCTGAGACAAGAGATAAGATAAGATAAGATCAAATCATAACAGTTTGGAATGGTGTATGGGCATTGTCACACAAACCTGTTTGAAATGGTTATACCTCAACAAGTTCTTTGTTTACAAATATTTGGATACTATCAGTGACATCAGATTTAATGCCTCTACAACTTTTGTTAATAGAGCATGTCATGAATGTGACTTTTGTACCCCAGAGTGCTGTGGCTGTGGTATAAAAAAGCGAAATTGTGATAGTATTTTGCAATTATCTCGCTAAATATTGGGTTTTCAAATATTTGGTTTTCATATACTGGACCAATGTCACTTCCTCTATACTTTTTGTTAATAGGTCATGTGACAATTCTCACTTCCTGAAACTGTGGGAAATTTGACACTATTGTGACATGTGACAATGAGAACAGTTGATACCCACAATGGGAAAATGTGCACTATATATATGCAATCTTATCTACATTTAATAATCTACTTATCTAATCACCTATATACAATCTCATCTACATTACTAAACCTAATCTACTTATCTAATCACCTATATACAACCTATATACAATCCCCTCTACATTACTAAACCTGATCTACTTATCTAATCTACTTATCTAATCTACTTATCTAATCACCTATATACAGTCTTATCTACATTACTAAACCTAATCTACTTATCTAATCACCTGTATACAATCTTATCTACATGATGTAACCCTACTAAAACAGCTGACTAATCAATTTTCGAGGAGCTGCTGGCTGTCCTTATATACCTGTCAGGCATGCACAGACCACTTTGTGACAGTATGTGACCAGATGTAACTGTATCACATGACATTCCCAGTCCTACCACATTCCTACTACTAGGAATCCTAGCCATTCCCAGCACTGGAATGGGAATGGGTTGGGAACCCATTGGGAGTGCACTGGGACTTTTCCCTATATTTAAAGGGAGTCCCAGTAAGTCCCAGTAACAGCTGGGACCAGCTGGGAAATTCCCAGTGGAGTCCTAGGATTCCATGGATTCTGCACAGAATCTGTGGCTGAGCATAAAGACCTTGGGCAGTGGAAGCTGAGATTGGCCACTTTGGGACCTCATGGGCACAGGCAAGTGTTGTGGTGGGGGTGACAATGAGCAAGGCAAAAGGCATTGTTGCAGAACCCTCAGCCCAGGTGTCAAAGTAGTGCCTATAATGCAGTTAGTTATGTGCATTACAACTGGCTGCATGGTGCAGCAGTTTAGATCTTGTGACAATATGTGATTTGTGATGCAGGGTTCAATCAATGGTTTGTGCACCACTTTCATTTAGTTAATTTTGCTAATTATTGAAAAAATGCCAAATACTCAAAAATTCCACAACTCCAAGAATCTGATTGGAGTCTGATTGGAGTCTGATCAGACATGAGATAGAAATTGGCTGGTGTCACACTTACAAGCTCACTCACAACCTAAACCACAAGCCTTGCAGAGGAAAGGGCAGAGAAGAGAGGGGAAGGAATGTTATTAAGACTACATTAGACTAGTAACCTAATGCCCATAGACAGAGCATAAGGGAAACTATCTAGGTCTGAAGAGACTCCAGCTATCTACCAAGGCCCTTATATACTCCTCCTTGGGACCCCTAGCCACCATGCATCCCATTGGTACCTCCACAGCCATATGCACCCAGACCATATGCCTTGCTGTGCATCCTATTGTCCATGTGTCTTGGGCACTGCCACCTGTCAATCACTTAATAGACTAGGCCTGGCCCTTTCCCATGATGTCCAGACTTCCCATGGACTGCTCTAGACTTCCATAATGGGCCATGCTACCTCCCAGGCTTCCCACGATCCCCATTGGTGATCCTCTTGCCATAACGAGCCTCCAAGCCCCTGTGATGTCCCTGTGACTGATCCTAGTGATGTGCTGATGTGATCCCAAGGTGCCATCACTCAGGGTCTGATCCCCTTTGCTTATTATATCCATGGTTGGCTCAACCAACTGCTGTCCCATCTTCTAGTGAGTGCTGCCATGCACTGACCCATGCAAAGTGTTCCCATAGTGTTCCTAAGGTTCCAGACCTTGTGCCAGTGATGCTGAGTGATGCCTGATCACCCAATGAATAAAACCAAAATTAGATGCTAGGATCAGTTCCTAACAACACTGACCTCAAGTCCCAGGCAGTCTGACCAGAGTCTGCCAGGATATGTGGCCAAGTGTAAAGACCTCACTTGAGGGGGAGTGACAAATAATACATGTAAGGGGCCATCAACCCATCAGCTACTCCTAAACATCAATTGGAACACATCTAAGACATTCCAGTAGTACTGCATATATAAGCCAGGATAGATGAGGGGCATAATATCATCTGAGAGGGCTAACCCCCCTTGGTGACCACTTTAAGCTCCTTCCTCACTGGGACAGGAGTGAGTCTTTTGCCTTATTCTGTTCCCATTACAAGTATGCTGAGATTACCCCTTTAGAAAATGGTGATTTCAGTGATGCTGAACTCACCTCCCTTGGATTTTGGGGTGATGGTGAGCCCCTCTCCTTCTGCAACGTCCAACCCTCACTCATCACTGTCCATCCACCTTGTAGCTGCTTCCCTGGGTGTCATCAAGGTCATTCAATCCATCAAGGCACCCCAATAAGCTTGGCTGTGAGTCCTCTCATCACTTCCTTCATTTCATTCCCACTTACTCACTCTCTCTTCCATTCTCAGATGTCACCCTTCATGGTGGACTGCCTTAGGAAGCAGTACACAGCTCCAGCTTCTGGACAGGATGCACCTCAGTCACCTATCTCTCCTGCATTTCCAACCTCTCCCACCCTCAACAATGCCAAAACCCTCTACTCCATGCTGAGCATCAACTTGGGCACACACACCATCATTGCTTCTCACCTGATCTCTAAATATGAAAGGCATTTCTACTACCATGGTGTTTCCAGAGACCCTCCCAAGCTTTTGTACCACTCTGACCTGGAGACCAACCTGTTCCACATCCCCCCTCTGGGCACACATTTCTCCAAAATTCCCTCCAAGACCACCAACAGTGTCTTCAGTACCCCTCTCAACCTCATTCAGAACATCACAATCTCCCACTTATTCCAGTGGATGCCAGTGGCTTCCTACCACTGCCAGTACAATGGCAAAGCACCAACATTCCCAATACTTGTCCACATTCCCATGCTTCTACTCCCAAGACATTCCATGATACATTTTTTCCCACACATGTACTATCCACTTTCCCACACACCAATCAATACTCAACAAAGACACTTTTCACATACCAATCCACTTTCCCACATATCTACACTCAAGCCATTTTATTATACATTTTTCACACATATTAATTAGTTGCTTTCCCACACACCTTATGCAATTTGTTCCACATTCCCCTCCCTCATCTGTGTTATCAACACCTATTTACATTTCCATACACTACTCTCAACTACCAACACACCAGGCCACATTCCCACACACACCAGTCCACATCTACACACACCATATTCATTTTCCCACACACTTGTCAACATTTCTTCACCTGTCCATATTCCCACCATACTGTTACTTTTCCAACTGTTCCCACACTCTCAACACACCAGTTTACATTCCCATGCACCAGTCCACATTCCCACACATCATATTCATTTTCCCACACACTTGTCAACATTCCCTCACCTGTCCATATTCCCACCATATTCATACTACCTGTTACTTTTCCAACTGTTCCCACACACTCAACACACCAGTTTACATTCCCATGCACCAGTCCACATTCCCACACACCATATTCATTTTCCCACACACCAAGCTCTTTACTGTCCCCCCCCCCATTCCAATCAGAGTCCAACAGAGTCCAATGGAGTCTTATCAGAGTTTGATAGGACTCTGATGAAAAAAAATCATTAATAGAATGGCAGTAAAACTCCTATTGCACTCTGATTTGACTCCAATCCCAGTCTGACCATTTCATAGGAGTCAATTTGGACGATACCGGACACAGTCCAATGGACTGGGAGTGGAGTCAAATTGGACTCATCAGAATCTGATAGGAATTTATCACATACATTAGAAAGTATTATAAGAAATGTACATAAATGTAACCCTTGGCCTTATTTACATATATTTCTATTTATTTGGCAGTGCTACATTCAGTTAATGTGATGCCACATGTGTGTCATGGGCATGTCACTCATGTGACACATTGTCACAACCATTCACACAGCATGCCCACCACTTGCTCATCAGCCAATGCACCCGCTGCTGCCACTGCCACCACCTTGCCATTGCAAAAAGGTTGCAAGAGGACGATATTGACCATCTCTGCTCAAGCCAGCCCTGAGCACAAGAGGAAGACAAAAGGGAGGAAGAAGAGAGATGATGATGCATCAGATGAGGCCATTGACAAGGTGACAATGAGCAAGCAAGGCAAGGGGAACAGGTATTGTTAGGAACTGGTCCTAGCATCTAATTTTTGGTTTTATTCATAGGGTGATCAGGCATCACTCAGCATCACTGGAACAAGGTCTGGGACCTTAGGAAGGCTATGGGAACACTTTGCATGGGTCAGCACATGGCAGCACTCATTAGAAGATGGGACAGCAGTTGGTTGAGCCAACCATGGATTGTTAGGAACCGATCCTAGCATCTAATTTTCGGTTTTATTCATAGGGTGATCAGGCATCACTCTGCATCATTGGCACAAGGTCTGGGACCTTAGGAGGACTATAGGAACACTTCGCGTGGGTTAGCGCATGGCAGCGCTCACTAGAAGACAGGATGGCGGTTGGTTGGGCCAGCCAAGGATATAATAGGAAGGGAGGATCAACCCTGCATGATGGCACCTCGGGATCACATCAACGCATCAGTGCATCAGCGCATCATCAGGTCAAGTCATCAGGAGGATACCAATGCTCGATATGGCAGGAGACACACCTACGGGGATCACGGGAAGCCTGGGAGGTAGCGCGTCCTATAATGGAAGCCTAGGACAGTCTGTGAGAAGTCTGGACATCATGGGAATGGGCCAGGCCTGGTCTATTAAACAGTTGACAGGCAGCAGCGCCCAAGCAGCATGGATACAATAGGATGCACAGCAAGGCAGGGAGTTAAGGTGGTCACGGCTGTGGGAGTGCCGGTGGGACATGGTGGCTAGGGGTCTACTAGGAGGAGTATATAAGGACCTTGGTAGATAGTTGGAGTCTCCTTAGACTCTAGATGGTTTATCTTACGCTCTGTCTATGAGCCTAGATTACTATTTGTAGTGGTCTTAATACATTCTCTTCCCCCTCTTCTTCTATCCCTCCTCTGCGAGGCTTGTGGGTTTGTGTTAGGAGCGTGAGCTTGTAACATGGATATAATAAGCAAAGGGGATCAGACCCTGAGTGATGGCACCTTGGGATCACATCAGCACATCACTAGGATCAGTCACAGGGATGGCACAGGGGCTTGGAGGCTCATTATGGCAAGAGGATCATCAGTGGGGATTGCAGGAAGCCTGGGAGGTAGCACAGCCCATTATGGGAGTCTAGAGCAGTCTGTGGGAAGTCTGGACATCATGTGAAAGGGCCAGGCCTGGTCTATTAAGTGATTGACAGGTGGCAGCACCCAAGACACATGGACAATAGGATGCACAGCAAGGCATATGGTCTGGGCGCATATGGCTGTGGAGGTGCTGATGGGATGCAGGGTGACTAGGGTTTCTGAGGAGGAGTATATAAGGACCCAGTAGGTAGCAGGAGTCTCTTTAGACTCTAGATAATTTCCCTTATGCTCTGTCTATGGGCATTAAGTTACTAGTCTAATGTAGTCTTAATACATTCCTTCCCCCCTCTTCTCTGCCCTCTCCTCTCTGCAAGGCTTGTGGTTTAGTTGTGAGTGTGAGCTTGTAACAGGTATGGCCCCCTGATTTCCATTATGCACCACTTGAATGATGTTTCAACAGGAAGACTTCAGCTGCTCAAGCAAAAGAGGATGCAGCAGCTGCCAACACCCCCAGGTATGTACCTCCTCCCCTCTCCCTCACTTTTCTGACTCAATCCACCACCACCCCCACTGCATTTTTCCATTTTTCCATTGTGCCATGCCCCACCAACAACCTCACACACAAATGTGCTCAAATGCACCCAAATAAGCCCACTTTGCCACCATGTCATGCTCCATTACCCACCCTCACAACCACAATGCCCATGCCTGCCACCCTTTTACCTGCCATCACAGTGGTTTTATTTGTTCTTCTTACAAGTACTGACCAGGTTCTCCCCTCCCCATCCTCACTGTTTCCCCTCAATGACTTACTCACCATCAAAAACTCACCCATGCCCTCCTCAACACACTCGCATCATCAACACCCACCCTGTGCTCTTGTCAACTCACCACCACTCAACTACACCACCTACAACCTATCCCCATCTTCAACAACTCACCTGTAATGCCCACACTCACCCAACAACTTGCCTGCAATGCCCACACCCACCCTGCATCATTGTCAACCAACACCCACCCCTGGTAACTCATCCATGCCCACCTTGCACCCTTGCCAACCCATGCCCTGCACCCTTGTCCACCCATGCCCACTGTCATAAACCCACCCCCCTCATCCATATTTCATTCACACCACCCACGCCCACCATGCACCCCTCATTGACCCATGCCCACCTTCAACAACTCACCTGCACTGCCCACACCCACCCCACACCCTTGTTGACCCATCCACATCCACATCCACATCCACATCCACACCACCCACACCCACCCCACACTCTTGTCCACCCATCCCCACCCTCAGTGATTCATCCTCATGACCCATGTCCATACCACACCCTTGTTAACTTATCTGCATCACCCATGCCCACCTCACCCTTGTAAATCAATATTGATTGCATCTCTATATGTATTTAATATACCTGTAATATACTTGTATTTGTTCACCACCCTACCTTGACAACTGATAGTTCTGAAGAAATCTTGAAGCCACCCTCATGTTTCATGATGGTCCATGCATGACCCATCATGACCCATTGTGGTCCATTATGAACTTGCATGATTCCATGCTGAACTGCATGGAATCCAGTGGAACTGCATGGAACTGGAGGTTTTGTCCAATTCCACATTTCATATGGTTTAGAAAAATATGCATGGCAGACTAAACAACAAGACAAATGGATATTACTTTTTTGGTCTGAGGGTTACTGGGTGGCAACAAAGTGCTGTAAACAGCTTAGTAAGTTTTTAATTGACCTACTGATTAGTCAGCTGTTTGGGAAGGTTTGTCTTATATTATGACATGTTAGTATATCACACTGATGAAATGATTGGAAAATTCCATGAGGACAAACAGTCAGAATGCCCTCCTTTTATGCATTTCAGGAACCCTAACCTAAGTACAATGTACACTACCATTTGGGGTTATCAATGAGTCATATGTATTAATATTCCTTCCATAATGTTCTATACAACTTCATTTTATTCTTTATGAGTCATTGCACAGCCACTATGAGTCATTTTGGAGCCATGCACAGTGAGTGAGTCATAATCTAATAATAGATGCTCTAGACTGGTCCATATGATGTCATGCACAGCATCTGAGTCATTATCTATAAATAACTGTTCTGGACCTGGTCTAGACCAATCTATTAATCATGTAATCAATCATGTGATCTGTCACAAGGTATATTATGTAATTTAGATTGCAGAATGTAGTCACATGATTATGTCACAGAATCTGGTCATGTGATGTCATGTGATATGTCACATGATTGTCACATGATCTTATTAATAGACATTTAGTTAAATATGAAACACTTAATTAATCTAAATCTAATTATCAGCTTATTGTAACAAGTCTTTTCAAGACCTGCCCCTGCCCTGCAGGCAGGGGGGGGGCGCTCCACGCGCAGAGCACCCTGGGGAGGGGCCTGTGGCCAAGGGAGGGACAACAGTGAGGAGCTCCCCACTGTTGTCCATGGCCTGGTGGCCATGGGGGGTGTGGGGGTGCACCCATGGATTCCTATAAAGCCCATTACTTATTCAATGCTCAATCCCATTGCTTAACTTCATTGCAAATCCCACTGCTTAATTTTTCTCAATTCCCTTTACCAATTTCATTCTTGAATCCCACCATTTGACTTTATCTCAAATCCCACTGCTTACAGTTTATCTATGTTTACTGAGCTATTTGTTGCAGTAAATGGCTTGACATGTGTGTGTAATTGGGGTGTGTGAGGGAGTGACAGTCCATGACTGCCCTATGAGTGAGGCAAGAGTCCCTGTGACTGGGGATAGTGTCCCTGAGTACTGTGTGAATGGGGTGTGTCACATGTAACTGGTGTGACTACCCCTGACTGCCCTGTGACTGGGAATACTGCCCCTGAGTACCCTGAGACTCATATGTCACATGTGATGGAGAGAGAGTGTGGTGTCACAATTGACTGGAATACTCAACTTGGGATGTGTGACATGTGACTGTACTCCTGACTGGCCCTGTGTGCTGTGTGAATTTCCAAGCACCCTGTGAATGCTGTGACATGTGGCAGGTGTGCTCTGTGGTTGTGGCAAGAGTTCTTATAATGGTCTCTGTATGATGTGTGACATGTGACAATCCCTGTGTGGTGTGTGATCTGTGACTTGAGTGATAGTCCCTGTGACTGGGATGTGTGGCTTCATGTGACTGGAGTATTCTGTAGTTGGGCTGATAGCCCCTGAATCTGTGAATTGGATGTGTGACCATGTGACTCTTGTTGTTGGGATGATGTCCCTGACCCTGTGGCTGGGGTGAGAGTCCCTGTGTGCTGTCATGTGACTGGTTGATTGCCCTGTGTGGTGTGTGACATGACTCCTATAGTTAGGATGGCCCTGTGACTGGCCTGTGTGGTGTCCCTGTATATGTATGGTGGTATGGTGTGTGGGTGTGACAGTAACTGGAGTGGTGTATGACATGTGGCTGGAGCAGTAGTGTGTGACATATGACTGGATAACATGTGACTGGAGTGGTGTGTGTATGGTGTGACATGTGACTGGAGTGCTCCTTGAATGCCCTGTGACAGGTGTGATGAGTCCCTCTGATGTCCCTGTGAGTGCTGTGACAGTGACTGGAGTGCTTTGAAGTGTCCCCATGATATTGTCACAATCCCTGGGTGGTGTGTGACATGTGACTCTGTGACAGGCCTGTGGAATTCCAAGCACCTTTGAATGGGGAGAGTCCTGTCATGTGTGACATGTGACTCCTGTGGTTGGGATGATGTCCCTGACCCTGTGACTGGGTGAGAGTCCCTGTGTGGTGTCATGTGTCTGTGATTGATTGCCCTGTGTGGTGTGCGACATGTGACACCTACAGTTGGGATGGCCCTGTGACTGGCCTGCATGGTATGTGTGAACTGGGGAGAGTCCTGTATATGTATGGTGGTGTGTGGGTGTGTGACTTGTGAGTGGAGTGTTGGCGTGTGGGGTGTGACATGTGAGTGGAGTGTGATGAGTGGAGTGTGGTGTGTGACATGTTGAAATAGTGTGTGACATGTGATATGGTCTGGGTAGTGGTGTGGTGTGTGGTGAGTTGTGTGGTGTGTGACATGTGAGTGGAGTGTTGTGACATGTGCCTGGAGTGTTGGTGTTGATGTGTGACATGTGACTGGAGTGTGGTGGGTAATATGTGGTGCAACATGTGACTGGAGTGGAGTGTGGTATGTGACATGTTGGAGTGTGGTGTGACATGTGTAGTGTGTGACATGTGACTGGGTAGATGGTCCTGTGACAGAGATAGTCCCTGAGCAACCCTGGGAATGTCCGCAATTTTTCCAATATTTTTTGAATTTTATTTGAATTTTTAAAGTGCAGGCATTTTTTGTCACACTTTGTCATGAAAGTCATATCACACATTGTGTAGTAGAGCTTAGTCAGTATTACATAAATATATTTGTCATGCTTAGGTCAGCTTTGTTCCTTCTTTATAGACAAGCTTCAGGGACCCTGCCTTTGGTGCATCCACGCATTGCTCAAACTGCACCATTGTCTTGTCCCTTCAGCTTGTTGGGGGCATGCCTCCAAACCCCCGCAAATCCCATTACTTAATGAAATGCTTAATCCCACTGCTTCATATCATGACAAATCCCACTGCTTAATTCTATCTCAAATTATCTGTGACATGTGAGGTGATAGCCCCTGAATCTGTGAATGGGATCATGTCCCTGTGTCATTGGCCCTGTGTGGTGTCTGCATGCCATGTGGCTGGAGTGCTCTGTGACTGTGTGACACTCCCTGTATGGTGTCACACATCACTGGAGTACTCTGTCACTTGATTGCCCTGTGTGTGAATGCTGTCACATGTCATTGGAGGTGGTGTCATATATGACTGGGGTGCCCTGTGACTGGACCTAATCTGAAGGCTGCGAGTTCGACCCTTGTGATGGGCTCCAGAATATGATGTGCAACTAGGTGGGAACTCTATCACCAAACCCTAAAACCAACACCAGGGCAACACCTTCAGTGGACGATCAAATCGAGGTTTGAAAGGAGGAGTAGAGGGGATCAAGAGGGCCTAGAGCGACTGCTGCGAGTGGAGAGACCTGTAGAACTGCACTATGAAGCTGGGAGTGCCAGGAGGCACTGAAACGACAAAGGGACAAAGGCAAACGAAGGCAAGGACGACTAGACAAGGTTTTGAATGTGGTTCGAAGGTGCAAGGCAAGGTTCAACTAGGTGGCTGGGATGCTGGAATGACTCTAGGAGTGCAAGGGCAAGACAAGGGAACAAAGGGTGACGCTTAGATCATGACTCTGAGGGGGAACACAACTGGGGGCTGACTCTCTTTTTTGTATCTATGCAGGGGATGTCCTATATAAGTGAAAAGGGGTGGAAACGACAAAAGGGGGGTGCCTGATGCTAAAAATAGTCTAAAATCGAACTGGCAACGAAACAAAAGATGTGGAGCAAGTGAAACATATGCTGTGCAAACCATGACAACGCAATCCTGATGACAACTGGGCTTCTTGCAATGTTCTAGAAGATGCCTGGGGTTGCTAGGGGGCCAAACGAACAGTAGGCGATGACTGGGAGCTGCTGACAAGGGAACAAGGCTTGATCAAAGGTCTTGAACATCTTGGATGGCTTCAAATGGCTAAAGTGCTAAACGCTCTGGAACGCTCTGGGTCTGTGGGCTGCTACTGGATCTCGGGATGTCTCCTGGGCTGTTAATCGAATGTGGTACTTGGGCTGCTGGGCTTGGACAAGTGGATCGAAGTTACAAATCACTTCAAATGTGTCTCTGAGCTTCGTGGCTGCTTCAAATGTCTCTTGTAATTGTTGCAAACACTGCCTAGACTCGCTGGATGCTCATCAGTGTTTGGGAAGGCTTATCAATATCATCTTACTCACAGTGGTACATATTCAGCTCAGGTGGATGGAGTTCAAGCAGAACACAAATTACTACTGTTTGTTACAGTTTTCTTTTCCCTTCATTAACAGACTTGTTTATTATATAATCATCATTATGTGTTTCATGGACACTCATCTCCTTTAGCTATTTTACCTTCACATTTCTTTCTTAGGTATTTAGCTGTACAATTTCCTTTTATATTCTTCTTGTTCTTTTCAGTATATAAACCCTCTTGTAACGTAGTTACTCTTTAGTTCCAACTTAATTGAATCCTTCTCTCAACTCCTGAACAAAACTCCTTGCTCTCATCTCTTTGAGCTCATTGTTTATTTGACCTTCATCATCATTTGACTTAGTGTCCAGAACTAGTCCAATAGGCTGGGAGCAGACTGAGACTCTGCTTGCCATTGTTGACTTAGAACAAACTGTGTTGAGAGCATTGATCTTAACACAAGTTGGAACTCCCAGACCGCTCATTGATACCAGAACCTCGAACCTCAGACCACCAAACAGCTCTGCCCATTTTAGGAGAAAGTACTATCTAGATCAACAAGAAGTCTTTCTTTCGACTACAGGAACAGGGTGGTTTTTCCACTCAGGAACTAAGAAAAAGAACGAACCAGTACCAGCATCCCTCTTTGAAGGTGATTATATTGAAGGAAACGGAAAGGATGTCTTCCCAGACAATGTTTGGATTGATTGGGTCAATGAAGATCTAGAAGAAGATTTTTACTCTCTATTTTACCCACCCACTGAAGAACCAGAATCCTCTTGGTGGAACAAATTCCTTAGTGTCTCTGGAGCACCACCACAGGACTGATACGCACTCACATACAAAGGGTCACAGCCTTGGAGAGACTTCCTGGAACAAAAACAGATCAAACAGAGTCTATTTGGAGATCCAGAATCAGGAAAGAAGAAAGACGAAACAGAAGAACTGAAAGGAGAAACAGAAAAGATGGCAACCAACACAGCAGCACCTGCCTCTAAAGGAGATATCAAACCGCAGCCTATGCGCATTTTTACAGGAAAATGAACCGAAGCAAAAGCCTTTATTGGAAGCCTTGAAGATTACTTCGTTTTAAATGATGATAACTATAAGAACAAAGCACAAAAGCAGATTTGATTTACTCTTGCCTGTCTTGGGCAGGAACTTGATGATTGGAAAGTCCTGATCAAGGATGAATTAGATGATGCAGAAGAAATAACCCTCACTTGGACGAGTTGGGCTGAATTCAAGAAGTGCTTCTTAGCTGATTGGGGCAAAGTCAACAGTGCACTCAGGGCTCTAAACAATTTAGCCAATCTCCGAGTTGGGGGTGATGTTTCAGTCCCTGAATATATCAGAAAATTCCGCATGGAGATTGGAACATCTGGACTGAAGGGAACAACTGCACAGCTTCAAGCATTTGTAAAAGGACTCCCTGAAAGTATCGCCACAAAGATCCTTGAAGCAAATGTTTTATCTATGAAAGAAGCATATGAGAACAGCTTCATGGCGCTTGGGAAATGATGCAAGCGCTTGGACGAAAACCTGGACAAGGGAACTGCTCTAATTTTAATCGAAACACCAACAACAGGAGCGGATCAACCCGATCAGTAAATGCGATGCCTACCAGATGTTTGACAGATGAACAAAAGGAGGAATACATGAAATCTGGAAAGTGTTTCAGATGCAGAAACCAGGGGCATGTTTCAAGGAATTGTCCCAAATCAAACACCACGTCAAACGCTTTCCCCAGGGCTTCCTCATCATTTCAGAACAAGGGGATCAGATCTATCCCCGAAGATACACCCAAGGACAAGAAAGATGACCCAGTTGCAAACATCAGAGCAATCCTTGCTGGGATGAAGGCCGATGAATGAGAAGGTCTTCTCAATGAACTCAAGAATGAGGGTTTTTAACCCAGAAGCATCACACAGCAGTTGGCACTTCCATAACAAACGGACATTCACAGTTAGCGCTTGATTCTGTAATAGTAAGATCAAATAATGACAAGTGCCTTTCAATTTCTGTGGAAATGTCCGACTTACCCACTGAAACTTTGGCTCTAATTGACTGTGGAGCAGAAGGGAATTTTATTGACAAAGAAGTAATCACCAAATTACCAAAAGAAAAACTACGAAAACCAATCAGAGTTAGAAATGCAGATGGAACAGTCAATACTAATGGAATGATCACACATCGAGTTCATATTCAATATTCAATTGGAGGAAAACAATACAGCAACTGGTTTCTAGTCACCAAATTGGGAGATCAACGATTAATTTTGGGGATCCCTTGGTTAGAAGAAAACAATCCTACTATCAATTGGAGGGATAAGACAATACACCTCATCGATGAACAACGAAATGAAGGAACTATCTGGCAAATGGCATTAGATAATCAACAATGGGGAGAGGATGATTATTGGATTAGAGTCAAGACATCGGCATCTCAAGCATTAGAACATCAGCTGAAGAAGGACGAACTAAAGACGGAATTACCATCAGAATATGAGAAATGGCATTCAGTCTTTGAAAAAAGGCATCAGAACAATTTCCAACATCCAGAACCTGGGATCACGCTATTGATCTAAAAACCAGTTTTACTCCAAAAGTTAGCAAAATTTATCCATTATCAATCAAAGAACAGTCATCATTAGATGCATGGATTGAGGAGCAGTTAACTAAAGGGTACATCAGACCATCCAAATCACCTCAAGCATCACCGTTTTTCTTCGTTTCAAAGAAGGAAAGTGGAGCACTTCGACCTTGTCAGGATTACAGATACCTCGGTGATTGGACTATTAAGAATGCGTATCCATTACCCCTAGTATCTGATCCCCTTACGAAACTGGCTGGCACACAATACTTCACTAAACTGGACCTCCGCTGGGGTTATAACAACGTCAGGATTAAGAAAGGCGATGAATGGAAGGCTGCTTTTATTACTAACAAAGGGTTATATGAACCAACAGTCATGTTCTTTGGGTTATGCAACTCGCCATCCACATTCCAAACAATGATGAACAAATACTTCAGAGATATGATTAATGAAGGATGGCTCATCATCTATATGGATGATATCCTGATTTGTTCTCAGAACCTAAAGGGGCTAGAAGAACGAATGAAGAGAGTCCTGGATCGATTAGAAGAAAACAATTTATTCCTAAAATTGGAGAAATGCAAATTTGCTGTACAAGAAGTTGAGTTTTTAGGAATGATTATATCCCCTGGACAGATACAGATGGATCCTATCAAACTAGCAGGCATAGCCGATTGGCCAGTACCATCCACAGTTAAACAAGTCCAATCATTCCTGGGATTTGGAAACTTTTATCAACGATTTATTGGGAACTTTGCCGCAATTGCAAAACCATTAACAGATTTGACTAAGAAAATGGAACCATTTGACTGGAATAATGAACAACAACTCGCTTTTGATACTCTAAAGGAATGGTTCACTTCTATGCCAGTCTTATTGATGCCAAATCCAGCGAAACCATTTATTCTTCAAACCGACGCCTCCAACAAAGCAATTGGAGCAGTACTGAAACAAGCTGATGAATCAGGAGCACTCCATCCATGTGGACTTATATCCCATGCATTAACACCAATGGAACAAAATTATCAGATTTACGACAGAGAATTGCTTGTGATCATCAAAGGACTTGCAGTCTGGCGCCATCTATTACATGGTTCTCCTCACACGATCATTGTCCATTGTGATCACAAGAACTTATCCTATTACCGTACTGCTTAACGCTTAACACCTCGACAAGCTTGATGGTCATCCTTGTTATCTGAATTTGATCTTCGTATTGAACATGTACCTGGAATGAAGATGTTTGAAGCAGATGCATTATCTAGACGACTGGATCATATGGGCAATGATGAAGAACAAACTACTGTCACAGTTCTGCCAAATGATCAATTTATTTGACTTATCAATGATGATCTTGCCAATGAATTGAAGAAATATATGGCAAACGACGATTTTGGATGCATCCTTATTGAAGTAATCACTAAGCAATGGGCGCCACCAATCAAATCAAAACTGCAAGACTGGACGTATATCCATGGCATCATTTATTACCTTGGAAAGATCTATGTCCCTGATCAAATTGAGTTATGCACTCGTTTAATTAAAGACACTCATGAAGCATTATCTTCTGGGCATCCTGGACAATTGAAGACATTAGCGCTTTTGAAGCAAGATTATTGGTGGCCTGGAATGTACAGGCATGTCAAAGAATGGGTGGAAGGTTGTGCACTTTGTCAACAGATGAAGGTCAATACTCACCCAAATTCACTGGCATTAATTCCTATTCCATTGAAAGCTACCCGCCCATTTCAACACATTACACTTGACTTTATCACCAATCTTCCTATATCAGACAGTTATGATTCCATCTTGGTCACGGTGGACCATGGCCTTATGAAGGGGGTAATTTTCACTCCTTGCAACAAAACAATTGATGCCTTAGGAACTGCAGACCTTTACATCTCTGAAATTTTTAAACGCTTTGGACTTCCCGATATTTTGATCTCTGACAGAGGACCACAATTCTCTGCTAAGGTATTCCAGGAAATATGAAAAGCCTTAGGAATCAACCACAGAATGAGCACAGCCTATCATCCTCAAACTGATGGAGAAACTGAACGTGTCAATCAAGAACTTGAAATCTATCTCCGAATGTTTTGCACAAATGAACCTCATAAATGGAAACCATTGTTACCTATCGCCGAATTCACACACAATAACCAATATCATGACACAATAAAGACATCCCCATTCCAACTTATGTATGGATCAGATCAGATCGCTATCCCTACAGCAGCAATCAAGATGACTGCTCCTGTGGCAGAAGAACGCCTTCAAATGCTCCGGAAAGCTAGAGAAGAAGCATTAGCTGCACATGAACTTGCTAGACAGACTGTTGCCCATAGATACAGAGACAAGTCAATCAAGTTCGAGAAAGGTGATAAAGTTTGGCTTGAAAACAAAAATCTTCACATTCTGTATCAGTCAAGAAAACTAGCACCAAAATGAGAAGGACCCTTCCAGGTCGAACAAGTCATGGGACCAGTTACATACAAATTAAAATTACCAAAACAATGGCGCATTCACCCTGTGTTTCATGCATCGCTTCTCACTCCGTATAAGGAAACCTCAATGCATGGACCGAATTTCACTATGCCACCTCCTGATATGGTTAACGGGCAAGAGGAATTCGAGATCAAAGCTATTTTAGGACATCAGAAACGCAGAGCCAGTTATCAATACCTAGTCAAGTGGAAAGGCTATGGAGCAAATGACAATACATGGGAACCAGAACGACACTTAGGTAATGCTGCGGATATCTTGGTCGAATATAAAAACAGAAGGAACCTCTGAAATAAGTCAAAAAGAAAATGACTTACTACCGCACCAATCTCCAACTAAAGCATAATATCCATTATGTCAAAAGATTCTGCAGGACCGTTGGAAGATATACTCCTACTGTCAAAACCAGATACTCCATCACGCAGATGTTCATCCCTGCCTTTAAACACCCTTCCAAGCAAATGCTCTCTATATATCAAAAGCTGAAATATGTTCCAATGATGTCAAAACTGCCTAAAGTAGCACGATTACCTCCTCACAAACAAACGCATCTGCAGGGACACACAGAGATTCCATATAGCACCTTACCAAAGTATCTTCCTCAGTATCACCACCTCTCTTTTGATCTAGGGGAATTACCCACATTTCAAGAAGCTGAATCACATTATCTTCCAGCATCAGTTCACCCTTGTTTTCAATATGACAACATTTATCACAGGGTTTGGTTACGACGAACCTTCCCCAAACTATCAGAAGCCTTACAATGGATTATTCAGCTAGGTAGAGACATCTCAGCAGAACAATGGCAATATGAACAGCGAATGAATATAAGGGGAAGTGAAAATTTTAACCATACATGAGCGCAAATGGAAATGACGCTCGCAACTGAACGATATTATGATCTTCTGAACCAGGCAATTCAGGCTAGCATGAACAACCCAGAGATACACGTTACACGTCATGCACACCCTGAGCAAATTCGTATTCCACACCCTGACAATGAAGGAACCCGATCAGAACAAGAAGAAATGGCTAGGAACTTGCGTGAGAACTTTCTCAGGACTAGAACACCTGAGATCGAAGAGATCTTAGCTTTGGACTCCGACAACAAAATTTGGGATATTTAAACTGCACTCAATGGTCCCATCTTCTTCATCTCATTGATACAACATGATTGCTGCCATCATCACCATCGCCTATCTCCTTGCTTTTGCCTTCGCCCTGCTGGTCACAGCATGTGGCCACTGCTATGTCAACTCCTTTGTTGCCACCTCCCCCCTCCTTGCCACTGCCCATGACCTCCCCATCGAGGTCTTCATCACCACCACCACCACCATCGACGATTACCTTTTCCCAAATTGGCCCACTTCCCCTACCTCCACCATCGCCAACGTTCACCAGCATCCGGCCAAGCTCAACGACGCCCAGATTGAAGAAGAAGTTCCCCTACCTGCTCTTCCGATGCTGCCTCTCGCCCGCATCCCCAACGCTACCCTCCTCAGAGCTCAGGAAGCTCTTGCCACCATGATCGTCGACTACCAACAATTCGCTAGCCCTCTCAATGCCATGCTCAACGTCATCCTCTCCATGGACCCTCATACCATAACCGATGAAGAACATGATGCAATCCTGGAGCAGACAATCCAATTAGACCACATTACAAGGACTCTGCAATGGCGGTTTCAAACTGCTAACCACGACATCAATACTATCGCCAAATGGTTAAAGTCACGACAGGATCATGGTTGGACAAACAACGGAAATCATGGATGGGGAACAGGGTAAGAAGTTGGTGACTTCTTGCATACAAAGGGGGTAATGTTACAGTTTTCTTTTCCCTTCGTTAACAGACTTGTTTATTATATAATCATCATTATGCGTTTCATGGACACTCATCTCCTTTAGCTATTTTACCTTCACATTTCTTTCTTAGGTATTTAGCTGTACAATTTCCTTTTATATTCTTCTTGTTCTTTTCAGTATATAAACCCTCTTGTAACATAGTTACTCTTTAGTTCCAACTTAATTGAATCCTTCTCTCAACTCCTGAACGAAACTCCTCACTCTCATCTCTTTGAGCTCATCGTTTATTTGACCTTTGTCATCATTTGACTTAGTGTCCAGAACTAGTCCAATAGGCTGGGAGCAGACCGAGACTCCACTTGCCATTGTTGACTTAGAACGAACTGTGTTGAGAGCATCAATCTTAACACTGTTACGTTTGATGAACACAGTTACTTATCAACAGGAGATAGCTGCACCTTTGGCGGTAGCACATATAATGGGGCATGGTGATGTTTATCGATCCCATGGTTATACGCCTATCTATTGGTTTGTTTTCGTTCACCATTTGGTTTCCGTTTTTCCATCTATCAAGTATGTTTCAGAAGTCTTTTTTATTTCCCCTCCTCTTTTTTTTAATTAAAGCTGTATTGCAGATCACAAAATGACGACTTATCATATTCAAGCATGGCTGTTGGTGATGCATCTGCTGAACAAGTTTGTCAGGTTCTATAAAGTGTGAAAAAGTTTATTGATTCGTTTAAGGCAAATGATTGTTTGGTGAACATAGATGTCAATCCAAATGGAAGTATGCACATACAAAGCCAAGTTGACGATTATATTATGCAAAGTGATGAATTGGAAGGTTATAATGTTCTGGATTTTTTGGTTGAAACATATGATGAGAATGTGAAGGCAGAGTTTGAACAGGTCTCATTTTTACAGGGTCATCCTAAAAATGCATGATTCAATTACAAAGAAGAACATTGGAAATCTGGGAAGAAAACACGTGTAAAGCATTCTAATGGGCACCATAACCTTCCTAACTGTGTTGGACAATGGTTTCCATCTCAACATGACACACAACACTTTCAGTATTATTGTGCGTTGATGTTGATGTTATTGAAACCTTGGCAAACATTGGTGACTGATTTGAAACAGGTTGATGAATCTTGGAAAGAAGCTTTCAAGAATTTCATCAATAATCATCAAAATGCAGAAAAAATCAGGTTTATCTTAAGCAGTATACAGTTCTTTCACAATTTTAATTCATCAGCAAGCGTGTCTAGTGGGGAATCTTCAATTTCAGTGCAGCAATCGGATGAGGATGTTTGGTTTGGTGGTGAAGAAGATGTGCAAGTGGACAATTCTATCACTGCAGATTCGTTACAAGGTATTCAAGACATGCAAATTCCATGGTGTGAACAACAACATGCTCAGGCAGCAGTAGATGTTGCAAAGCTATGCGGTTTATTTCAACTCGAATGTGATGAAGAAGTCATACCGACATACGATATTGATTTGGGAAATCTACATCAATGGAGACAAGAATTACAAACAAAAGCAAATGAAAAAGAAGAAACAACACAACACGTATCAAGGTACATTGGTCATAATTCCGAGCCTACAGTAGAAAGCTTGGATCTTGCACTACTTGAATCGCATTTGACGCAGTGGGACATGATTTCTGGAGAAGAATGTAGTCTCAGTCCAGCGAATATTTCAGATTTGAATCAAGAGCAAGTAGGTTTATATCACATGACAATATCAGCATTTATGTGATGATGGTCTAAATTCAGAAACATGCATTTGATATTGTTGAATGGCATTTGAACACAACCATGACTGGGAAACATCCACCACCATTACGAATGATATTGTATGGGGAAGGTGGCACAGGAAAATCCAAAGTGATTCAGACTATCTCCAATATGTTTTCTCAAAAAGGACTTACTCATTTGTTGTGAAAAACTGCATACACAGGGATTGCTGCCTCATTAATTGACAGGCAAACTATGCATAGTTTATGCAATATGACAATTGGAAAGAGGGGACAGTTATCAACAGATGCCAAACGACGATTAGAGGAGACCTGGTGAGACACACAGTACTTGATCATTGATGAGTGCTCCATGATAGGAAAATCCTTTTTGGCAAAGTTTGCAACCAAAATACAAATCGGGTGACAAAATGCTGATGATGATGACTGGTGGTCTGGACTTAATATTTTGCTCTGTGGTGATTTTCATCAATTTCCACCAGTTGCAGTAGGACCAGAAGAATACCTGTTTACTACAATCCATGATGAAGATACAGACGACATGAGATGAGTTGGCCGCAATATATATGAATCATTCAAAATTGTAGTGATCCTGAAGGAGCAGAAAAGGGTTCAGGATGAAATATGGCAACAATTTCTTGGACGGCTTCGTAATGGCCAAGTTACTCACTCAGATCTTGTCATGCTTAGGAGCCTCATCTGTCAACCCAATTCACATTTACTTGATCCCAAGACATGGAGAGAGGCCTCCATGATTACTCCTCACTATGCAGTACATCTCACATGGAACAAGGCTGCGTGTTATGAATTATGTGTCTGCGAAAGCAAAAGATTATTCATATGTTCTTCTCAAGATAGGATCGGAGACCATTATCTTACTGCGCAGGAACAAATTTGTTTCATGAAATCATTGATATCTAAAAAGGGGAAGAATCTACTGGATGAAATAGAAATAGCAGTTGGCATGAAAGTTTTAGTGACCTATAACATCCAAACATCATTGGATGTCACAAATGGTGCATGTGGCACAATAACGAGAATTGTTCTAGATCCCAGAGAAGAAGTGTCCACCAATCAAGCTGTTTGCCACCTTCGATATTTACCTGTTTACATCTTGGTTTGATTGGATTGTACAAGAGTGTCCAAACTAACTGGTTTGGAAGAGCATGTCATACCAATAGAACCTATGACAATGTCAATGACTCTAAAACAAGGTACAGGATATGGGAAAAAGAACATCTCTATTCGTTGCATACAATATCCTATAACAGGAGCCTATGCGTTCACCAATTATCGCTCGCAAGGTCAAACAATATCACAAGCAATTGTCGACATTGCACCTCCACCGAGCAGAACCTTATCATTGTTTAATTTATATGTGGCCTTATCCCGATCACCCGGGCGAGGTCAACTGCAATTGTTGCAGGATTTTCAAGATGAAATGTTACTAAAAAATCACAATGAGGAATTGTTAGAGGAAGATGAACGGTTAAACAAGTTGGATACAGACACGAAAACATGGTGGGCAACAATGTTGAAATGCAAGCCTTAGGGATAAAAGGCAGAATGTATGAGATAGTGACCAGTTTACGAGCTATAAAAAGAGTAGTCAAGAGTAAGTGCCAGTGATGAAGGAATGTGCAACCTTTGTGTGCTTTGTCACAATGCGCAGGCCATCATGAAAAATCAGAAGGGTTGGAAAGGTGTTGGGAAGGGGGAAAGGAACTGTTATGCAACCTTCAAAAACTGAGAGGAGCACTATGCACCAAAAAAGGAGCCAAGTAACAATTGTGACATATGATAAGATGATGACAAGTCGATAAGATAAAGATAGCCACGAGATAGTCCATGGGAAGTGAATTAAGCCCAGGAGAGACCTTGCCAAGCAAGGTAATGATAGATGATTGGATTAATAATGTAATGACCATTAGATTCATTACATTAGTTATTAGTTATTAACTTTTGTTACAATAACTTTGTTACTTTATTACAATAACTAATCTAACTTTCAACAGTTACCACCCACTCCAGACAATGTCAGTGGGAAATAATGGAAATGAGATACAAGTGATGCTTAAGTAAGCAGTAATATTTGCAACTATTTACATTCATTTATTTTCATGGCTGCAACACTACAACCCAATCACACCAATGTCGAAACCGATATCTCATGGTGCGCCTTCAGCCCTTCAGAAGCTGCCAGGGCCTGTTTTTATGGATGATCCTTTATGCAGAATTATTCAGTGAATTGACACATTACTTCAAATACGCTTCTTCAGCGTACACCGCGTTGTGCCCAAGACCGAACGGCAAACATCTTGTTTCTCCAGTCTGTGCAGTGTGCTCTTGCAGACGCGTTTGATCTTTGCCGATCGACGTGTTTTTAGCTTACGAACCCGTTGACTGACATCCAAGGATATGTCGCGCGCGATGATGGTAAGAGGGAGTTAATAGTCGCCCTCCGTGGAAGGTACGTACGTACATATAGATTGAATTCAACTTGATTTTCTTGATCACCTTGCAGCTTATCCCCAGTGAATTTTCTACTGGACGCTCAGATCATTCTAGTGCCGTTCATGGTGCCGTTCATCTTGCCTCTTACCCTGGATTGTGAGTCCAGTCTGGCGAGCCACCAGTGATCTCAGATTCTCAGTCCGTGAAGCCAATGTCCAAGTACACAGCGGATTTCTATTAGCGTGAGATTGCTATATGTTGCTTCTTTTCTGCTCCAGTCTCAACACAATTTAGCTGGAACTCCGTTGCAGCCGAGGCCGTGGGGCTGATAAAAGAGCAACTTTTCATTCATCCTCAATACAAGCTCGTTACCGTGGGTCACTCGCTCGGTGGAGCACTCGCGACGCTAGCAGCTGTTACTCTTAAATTGAAGTTTCCAACATCGTAAGCTGTGTGCGATCACGTTTTTCGGCTAGAATGATCACAGCAAAGTTAGCACATATTCGTATGGCTGCCCGCGAGTGGGGGTATGTTACAATCCATTCCCCGAAAATTCTTATTGCTACTGAGACTATAAAGAACAAGAATTTCGCTGAGCTTGTGAACAGTTACTTCGGAGAGGATGCTTTTCGTGGTGCGCCGATAATCATTCATTGATTTCATAAACCTGATATTTAGAAAGTTGTGCATACCAACGATGGGTATGATCTTACGTACTCATTGCTGGAGTTGATTTCCAACCGTTGATAGAGTGCCGACCATGATACCCCGATCTCTCGGCTATCATCACCATGGTGCGTTTCATCATTTGTCAGTATACGTCCCAAAATAATTCACCTTGAAGCCGTCGAGTACTGGGAGACATGTGATCCATCCGCTGCGGCCACGACGGTGCAATGCTCAGCAGATGGCGAAGACCAAGCTTGTTCTGCGTCTATTCCTTCCGGCGGTTTCACTCTGGCGCACACGACTGTAGGCTGTCAGGTCTATCAACATTATCCGCGAGTTTATTCCTGCCAACAGTATCTGGGGATATTTGCTAGCACCCCTTTTTGTTTGTAGGTTTGTATGTTTATCAAACGTGGCAAAGTAATATGCCGGCCGCGCTTAGTACATTGATGTGCGAGCGATCAGCACAAATGACAAGTTAGCTTAGCTCTTGAATAAATTAAGAATAAATTAAGAGAAACAAAAACGTAAAAACGTAAAAACGTAAAAAAGTAAAAACACAAAATCCGAAGATCTCAAAGTCAATATATCATCCGCATTATCGTCAGTCATGTAAAAGTCAATCAGTTCTTCACCTTCATCCAAGCACAGAATTGGTCATCAGCAGAATCGAGACTCTCCATCTCGTGCGTCCAAGAAGCCTTGCCTTTCATTCCATAACTCTCTAGTTCGCCATTATCCCAAGGTGAATTAGACACCACAGACACGTTGCCAGGCGCGGTTCCTAAAACTTCGTTCTCTCCGCGTGGAAACGAGACGATAGAATCAGAAGCCGACACTGGATCCTCGTATTCCTCTTCCTCGACGACACGGAAAAGCCCGTTGACTGGAAACATGAATCCAGGATTGCCTGTCCACCTCGTGCGCCTCCTTTGGATTCCATAAATGCCAAATTCTTCGCTCGGGTCAAAGATCGAAGACATGGACAGGCTGACGGACAGGTCGCATGATGGCACACCAATAAATCTGCAATGTTGCTCCAAAATTGGCGTGGAACATATTGTGGGCTTGGTTGAACAGACCAGTAGTTCATGTGTTGGCGGTGGTGTGTTGAGCGTGGTGGATGCAGTGGACTCGGCAAAGAAGGAAGTGCCGGGTGAGGAGAGTGAGCTAGGGCTCGTGAGAGGAGGTGTGGCTGGCCCGGGCCGGTTTGGGCGAGTTGGACTGGCGTTGCGGGAGGCGAGAATAGATGTAGCAAGTGCTCTTTCCTGTGGTGTTGTTACTGGGATGGGCATCATATCGAGGATAGAAGAAATGCTGAGCGAATCGTCTTCCCACTGGCAGGCGATACGATTGCTGGTGGTAACATTCGTGCATGTTCCTTAAGTAAAGTATGTTAACGACATATACACTATTCATGCGCTCGGACATACCTTCTTGCTGTGTTGATCTGTGAACAGCTTTCTCGACGTCGACGTTGGAAGCATCGAGTCCATTCATTCGAAGCAGTGACCTAAACAAAGCGTGCATCTTCGTCTTGGAAAATATTCCGGATGTTAGTCGGTGCTGGACTGGGACGTCCAGTAGATTGTCAAGCTAATATTTGCGAGAAAATGAAGAAAGATGGTCTCACCTATTTCTTGCTTCTGTTCTGGGTCTGCTACGCGGGCGTCCTGTCGACATGTAATGACAGAACGGACGATTGTGTTCATGCGTGTCATGAAGTAACGGAGGTAAGTCCAGAGACGCGAATTGACCATGTTCGTTGGCTGGTGGTGTTGGTAGATGGAATAAATGGAATTGGGGCCTTCCAGGTAGCCATTGGAGTGACGAGGCTGACCATGGTGTGGGTCAGCCACGACACAAAGAGGTTTACTGTCGAAGGATTTTTAGACATTATAATGAATTGTAAGTGAAGCGTCCTGAACAGGAATGGCCGAGCAGCGCTCACGTGACAGGTGGTTGAACGGGGCGCCGTGCGCGCCAGGCGACTTCATCCGCGTCCCCCATCCATCCTCCACCTCGAATTCACTGAATCTTTGTTCCCTCCGTAAGAAATTTCGTGAAAGGGCCAAAATATATGCTAATGATACTGGTAGACGCTCTCTACTAACGACCTTCTGTCCTGAACAGCTTACGACTAGTTAAATATGGCTACACCAACCCAGCAATACCCCCCTTGGTTGACGCCAGTTCCAAACACGATCTATGGCCCTGGTGGTGTTCCAATTAGAACCTCCACAACCATCTTATACCTCCCTTTGACATACTATGGTCCAAGTGTAAGTATCTCTAAAGAACGCGACAACCGCCTGACATTACTCTCAGATTCCTCTTGGTTCTGAATGGACATATGGAGGTCTGACACCGCCGGCTTCAACATCTACTATCGTTCTCCCTACCACTGTGATACCTACAACCTCTACATCTACCGCGACATCCTCTACCTCTACCTCCAACCCTAACTCTTCATCTACACCTATAACATCAGCGTCACAAATATCATCCTCTACAATATTACCCACCGCGATACCTCCTCCCAGCAGACATGCATTATCACACAATCAACTCATTGGCATCGTTGTAGGCGCAGTAATAGGCGCTCTCGTCATATTCCTTGCACTCTTCGTTTGCTTCCTAGTCATTAAAAACCGTCGACGCGAACAGCGCGTTCGCTTCAGAAATAACCTTCCGCCAATTGAAAAGGACTATGTTGTTGTTGATCAGGATGCTCATGTACCTGGTGATGGTTCTCCCAGACAAAGCGGCGACGGGGAAAGAGATTCGCTTTTGCAGGCACATAATGGAACACCCGGCCCAAGCTCCCCACCGAGATACCAAAGGACACCTGGTATTCCTGTCGATCGACCTGTAGCAGGACCATCTTCCCACTCAACGCAACAAGCTCCTCCTGAATTCGGTGCGCGCCCTGGAATCACGCGTGTGCCTGTTCTACCCCCAGATACATATTCTTCGAACAATTCTGGGTCTGGCTCGTCCACAGAAATGTCAAGTTTGGGTAGCGTCGTTCCCAATTCTAGGCTCAGTGCTCTCTCTCCCTTGTACGAGGAGCGGCTTGGCATGCAGCGCGCAGCCATGGTCGCTCACTTTCGCGGTCCTATCCTCACTCCTCTAGAGCTACGCCGTGTGGAGGAACAAGTTCGTCCTGACTCTAAGGACTCGCAACAGCAGGCTAGTTTGACATCACTTCTACCTCCTCCACGTCCTGCAGATACAGAGAACTCGCCAGGACTCACTCCTCGCGACAGCAGTTCTAGCTCAACGCATGTACGCACTGCCTTTATACCATACCTCCAACGTAATATCAAACTTGATGATGCCTACGGCTCCTCCAATCGTTCTTCTGTGCAAACGGATCCTGAGGACGCTGCTCTTCTTACAGCCCGCCGCGTCAAACCTGTTGACTGGGATGCACGAGCTGCACCATATTACCATCCCCCTAGCCCAGATCCACCAAGTGACAACAGCAGGAGCTCTGGAGGTATCTTATCCAGCATCAGCAGCAGACTGAGCTGGTTCAAGAATCTCGATTCTCTACCTGGATCATTGAACCGCCGTTCGAGGACACCCAAAAATATCAATCTATCAGATAGGGATGCAGAGGCTGGAAAGGCGTTATTAAGTCCGGATTATCCAGGATACCTCAGTGCTCCGTCTGACCAAATCCGAGTACCGTCAGGAATGGACGAATCTTACCATTTGGATGTACCCCCTCCTCCTTTTGCTGCTGTTGGACTTCACGCAGATGGCACGAGACCCTTGTCAGCTATCAGCGGGTCTTCTGGAGGTGCTGCTAGTTTCCATGATGCATATTCCACGTTTCCAAATACCCCCCTTCTGACTCCCTTGCCTCGCGCAATGACCCCCGCTCCTGGGTCTTTAAGCAGTCAACCAAGCAGGGACAGTAATTGGAGAATGCCATCACCGCTTTCTGTAGGAGTATCCGCGGCGTCGTTAGGTGAAGAATCTGAACAAGGGCAACAGCAAGGACCACATATCCCAATCGAGTTTGGTGGCAGAGAGATTGATCCTCCCGCATACGACGAAAACGATACAATTGCTAGAGAACACGCGAGGGGCTTTACTGGTTACACTGTCGATGTGGATGTTTTGGACTTGCCGGCGCCATCCGCGTTGCCCACCTTTAGGAACACTGCAATTCCCATGTCTGGTTTTGCGTCGACGTCAAGTGCGCTTTCCAATGTCAACACAGTCAGTAGCATGCCTGCTCCTACACAGAGGGACGATGCACTGTCAACATCTACTTCGAATTCGTCGCTGAAGGATTCGACTAATGAAACGGTCGCCGCCGGACGCTCAATAATCGGCAGCCCATCGAAGCAAGGTTCTGGACCTGCATCACCGTCGCGTTCGGTCCAAGTACCCTCCACCGACGCTGAGGTTTTCGGTGTTGGGGAAGCCAAATTATGGTCCGACGGATCGGCTGCAGGCGATCTCTCCTTCTCAGGAAGAACCCCTACTTACTACGATGCATCCCCTGTACCCCATTTCACTTCACGAGAGACGAACCGCACAAGTATGACAGGAACGACACTGGCGCCCATAGACGAGAACACGACTAGCACCGCCATTTCAATTGACCTGTATGAAGATGAGCCTCCTGCACCTGGTGAAGGGTGGAGGACGCTTGCGAGCGTTGCCGGAGGCGGAGGTGTTGCTGGAGCCTCGCATAGCGTAAACCGACGATTCACGTTGGGAGCGGTGAGTTTAATTCGCTCTAAAACACGCTGCTTCTAGCTAATGCCCTTTTCCATGCAGCCAATGACTCATCGGCAAGGGCAACATGGCATGCTAACTGAGATTGGGTCACTTCAATCTATCCGTTCTCAACTATCTTCTACTCGTTCTACTGGGTCGGCCCCCACGTCTCGGCGTGATGCGTCTGGTTCTCTGGGTTCTCGACCTTCCGTTCGACACTCCCTCACACATTCTGGGAGTATATCCTCGCTTGAAGGACGCCGCCGGCATCCGTCTTCTCTTCGTTACAGCGTCTACAGCGCAAGTAGTAGTGGGGGCGGCGTCTCACCTGCCTTGTCTGCATTCGGGAACCGTGTCAGAAGGCAGGGATCGGACGATGGCTTACCCGTGCCCAGGACGCTCACTCCGCACTCTCAGCAATATGCCATTGAGTCTAATTCATCGTATCATACACCTCCCGATTCCATGTCAGGACGAAGCACGAACGGAACACAAGACATGACAAGTACGTTCCACTCTGCTATGACAGCGCAGACGATGGGAACGGCGGCAACGGCGTTGATGGAGGTCGAAGAAGACGTGGTTGACGCGGCGCGTGCAGCCATGAATTCAGGTCACGACCGAGAGTTTGGGGTGCTCAGTCCGAGATCACGGGCGAGTGACTTGGATTCGTCTCTGGGGCTGTCGAGTGCGCCGTGGGCCGGCGGCCTTGACCAGGGCTGGATGCCGCTGTGATCCGTTCTCGATCTCACTCTAGAGCAAAGGTTTAAGTGCTTGTTTGTTTGTTTTCTGTCCTGTTTTTCTTTTTTGTCGCGATCGTTGCATTGTGTGTTCAAAATGACCTGCCTGAATGGTCAGACTTCCCCGTGGATGAGGCTGCTTTTCTTTTTTTTGACCGGATGGATGGATGGATGGGCATATCGTCCTCGCTAGGAGGATTTAAGCGTCCAGGGGAAGCAGTCCAGGTGATGATGGATAATGACTCTCCCGACGGAAGCCGGGTCTATATGATACGCTGTTTCCCGTACTTATTTGCTAAATTGCTTGATCTCTTGAACGTTACGATACTTTGCTCTGGGTAGCTCTATTTCTTGGCCTGCCAGTTTATTCACATGATTAGAACTTACGAGATATGTTACATGTTTAGTATGTACGAATGCAATGTCCTTCCCAACGAACGACAGATGGCTGTGACTCGGCACGCAACCACTTCTCTGACGCACGACCGTCGTTGCGACTCCGAGGTTGTAATCCATCGTATCAGGCGATGTCGCTGGCTGCCTTGACTGCGATCACCGTGACTTCGCTGTACATGTCCTTTGGGTCGAAACGTCATTCGAGCGAAACCTGCGTCGGCGGTCGACCGGGTCCTGAAGGCCTGAAGCTGAAGCTTAACTACCAACATGATCAGGCAATACTGTGTCCAATGCCTTAAAAACCCCCGGATTCCTAAGCAGAATCCCTAGGCTGGTCCTCGCTCACTGCTAAAGTCGACACATCTGTGTTCACCATGCGTCTTTCCTCCGTCGTCGCTCTTGCTGCCTTTGCGCTTTCTGCATTCGCCCTTCCAATTGATAGTGACACTCCAGCGAGTAAAACTGTTCAGGTACATAGCGATAGTTCTTTCATCGCATCGTATCGCGACATCTGACTCACGAACCTCCAATTTAGAAACGAGCTACGCCCACAGAAACGGCAGAAGAACAGGCGCGTCGATACCGTGGTATCCATTCCGTTCACAAATGGACGGGAAGCTAAATCCCAGTTTAGGATAATCATTGGCATGGCATTAGCGTACATTGCGGCTTGCACCATCGGTTACCTTTGGACATGAGGCTAAATACCAGTTTAGCCTGTTTTGCGTTCCGGTGCCTCTTTGCAACCTCAATCTCAACCTCGCCCTGTCCAAATAGAATACCAGGTACGTCGATGCTGCGGCATCATCTACTCTGGTCACCTTGAATACCAGTTCAGATTCACCATCATGCCTCTGGGGAAGTTCTATACAACCTGGTAGGCATCGACTCCGGTTACCCTTGGACGCGAAACTAAATCCCAGTTCAGCAATTCAGCGCGCATTCTCCCGTACGTGTATAACATTTTGGAACTCTGCCACATGTTGAAAGGTTGGCGCAGCCTGTTAAAGGACAAGCTAGTAGTGGCAGCAATGAAAACACTGAAAATACAGCCAAACCCGAGTCTGTTTTTTTTTGGCAGGTGGAAACGGATTGTGGACTAACTGACCCTTGTATCGCTTCAGAGCTAAGGAAACCAAGTATGATTTTCTTGCAGGTGGCAATTGATTGTGTACTGACCCTTGCGTTGCATCAGACCCGAGCAACCAGGGTAACTTTTTTTTTGGCAGGAGTGGCTATAGATTTTGCTGACCCTTACGTTGGATATATAGACAAAACCATGGTAAATCTCGCCGACGACGCTGAACAGGCCAGGCGACGGCAAGACCGGCACGTGCGTGTGTTCATTTGTTGCTCTGAGAAACGTGTTGGGACGCTCCGATGTGTATTCCGTATAAGCACCAGAAATATACGTTGTCTATCGGTGGAGGTGTACTCGAGCACTCAGTACTCACCGCTGAGCTTCTTGGATGGTGACGGCATCGTGTTTCTTGCATGACAGCGTCTAAACGGTTATAGCATCAAATACATCGACTCGTCTATAGACCAATTGTGATCAAGTCTGGAGTGTAGCTTATTCATCATAGCGTAAATAATCCATGACGCTAGACGATTTTCATGCGTGGATGTGATGAAAGGTATAATTCTAAAAATCTATCAACTTATCAATTCCGTACGTCACGAACGCTGTGTCGTGAGTGGTACTCTTCGAAACGTGTATCTCGTCAGTCCGTCCTTTCCGACCTCTTCCGATCTGACAAGTGTATATCTTCCCATCCGAGGTAAGATATGCGCCCAGAACAACCAGTACAAAAAGCCGATGCCAAAGATGGCCCACCCGGCCACGGCGTGTGTCCAGTATGGCAGATTCTGGTACGGCTCTGCCGCAGGAGGCGGTGGAATGAACGGAACGACGAAGAGGAACACGTTCGCCATGCCAAAGAAGGCCGCGGCAATCTGTGCTTGGGTGCCCACCTTCTGCCAGCCTTCGTATGGCCATACGGAGAGGAAGATGATACCAAAGGAGATGGCAGCATTTATAACAGAGAGCGGATACATGATCTGGAATGTGGGTAAGTCGGCTGACAAGATATCCAACGTTTGTCTCGGAGAAGAAATGCTCACGACGTTGAGGACAAAGTTGTATGCATCCCCGGGGGGTACAGCAAAGATGACGATGGTACTTGGAATCCAATCTGTTATGAGGCGGTTAGATGGATTTTGATGTATTAAAGAGCCAAGCTCACACAGGAGGATTCCAGCCAGAGGGGTGTTGAAAGGCCGATTGGACCTTAATATCTTGCTAAAAGGTAAAAGACCTCCCCTTCCAAGAGCTTGATTAACGAGGCCTTGTGAGAATGTCTGCCAAAAAGTATTTCAAAGGCCATCACTGGGATCAGTTCAGGGGATGATGCATACGGAAGCGAGCACATTTCCCAAGGCGGACAATGCGATGAAGACGTCGAGCACACGCTCTGTATGTGGACCATACACATTCTTAAAGAGCAGTGCGGCTACAAGTTGTCCAGAGGTTGTTATCTCCTGTTTTCTAGCACCTGCAAAATAAGCAATGTTGGCTAACAGATACAAGATTGTCACGGCTGCGATGGCTAACGGCCCTGCTATCCTGATGGTTCGTGCAGGATTCTTGACTTCGGATAGGGCATAGTTGACGTTATTAAATCCAGCATAGGACCAGATGACCTTGACACACGCTGTTTAGGGCCTAAAGGTGATCAACAATAAAAGAAGACTTACGTTGTACAGGCTCAGACACATTGACGAAACGCTGGCTGTTGTACCGTCGAATGGCTTCTGAAAGTTGTGCGGTCTCTCGGTCGAGATATGGCCACCGAGCGCAACAAACCCAGTGAAAATCACGAAAAGCAGCACCACCAATTTGATGACTCCTAGAAAATTTTGCAGCTGTAAGCCCCAATTGGGAGCTGTGCCATGGATTAAGGTGAATGTGATGCATGCGAATCCAACAAGACGAAGCTGCCAGCCTGTAGGTTCTCTGTCAGCCGCGCGCAAGATGTACTCGCTAAACACCAATGAATTGCTAGCACCCCAAGCTGTATTAACAAATCAGCGAACAGAGTGTGACGGCAGTGGCAAAATGGTACCAAGGAGGACTGCGTTGGCAATATAAAGAAAGGAGATGAGGTACTTGGGTTTACGGAAGAGGTATTCCAAGTAGTTCTTCTCGCCCCCGTTGACAGGCAGTCTCTATGTGTTCCATTCAGTGCCTACAGGTACAAACGAGTGGGGATAAACTCACGGTGCCCCACGTAATGTATACCTGCATACCAGCGGCAGCGACGATGGCACCTATGACCCACATGACCCTATCACAGTCATGTAACCCAAGGCCGAAAACGCGGTGACCTACAGCGATAAACCGACACTCCCGCTCAATCCAAGGACCATGCTCGGTGTAGCAAAGATACTGTACAACAGCGCAGGTGAACGATGAGTCGTGGTTGCCAGTGCAGAATGAACACCAACCCTGCCCCGATAATGCGATTGAAAATGATGAATATGGCAGACACGAGACCAATCTGGCGACGTCCTGATACACTGGATTCGTCTGCCGCTGGCCTTATTGTACCATAGTTCTTGAAAACACCTCGAGCCATGTTAACACAGGGACCTGAGGAGTCGCCGATTCGTGACTGTCCAGGGAAACGAATCTAACTAGCGGGACCCGAAAGAAAGATAGCTTTATAGCTTTCATGATTATGGGCTAGGGCATCATGCGCGCAACCGAACAAGTTGCGAACTGGCGGAGATTAAGTGGATTCCTGAATATTAAACTGAAAAAGGGATTTCGATTGTCAGACCAAGTCTTGGTGAAGAGCAATGGACGCACCTTGGTGGTACGTTCGTTGCATCTTGGCGCCTCAGTAATAACTTCTCAAAATTATCAGAGTGTGCTTACATAAAATCCAATCAAATGTTATGCCAATTTATTTTCATATCCTATACTCCTTGGCTTCGAATGTCATGTTGAGGATGACGCTCTTTCAAACGTGTATCTCTTCAACCCATCCTTTCCAACCTCTTCAGTGTCTATCTTCCCAGCTAGGGCAGGACAAACACCCCAAAAGCCGATGCCAAAGACGAACCATTCAGCCAAGGGGCGCGCCAAGTACGGCTCCGCGCCGGAGGCGGTGGAATGAAAGGGACAACAATGGGGAATGTTCACCGCTCCGAACAAGGCGGCAGCGATCTGCCCTTGAATGCCCACCCTCAGAGGCCGGCCATCATACTAAATGGTGTCAAGGGATACACGACGGAGAATGGGCATGACGTCTACAAAATCGGAGACTTGGCGAGATGTGACGCATTTTTAGATGGCGTTGATGGTGAAAGTGTACGCGCCTGCGGGTACTAATAGGAAAGATAACGATGACGCATGGAATCTATCCTGTTGTGAGGGGCTGGGAAGGATCTTGGTATATTGCATCAAGGTTGAGCATAAGTAGAAAGAGTCCTGCCATACCGATGCGGACAACGCGACTATGATGTCGAGAGCGCGCTGTCGGTGGACCGTACGTTCCTGAACATCAGTGCTGCTACGATTTGCCCAGAAGTTGCTATCTCATTTTCGTAGCGCCTGGAACGTTGGCCATGTAAAACCATGAATTTGAACGTTCCAGGAAAACGGTCTTGTACTCGCAAATTGAACCCACTTGAGAGCCATCCCGTGACTCGTGCAATGGCAAACATAATGTACACAGATCCGACCAGACGGAGACACCAGCGGGCGAGGCTTTTGTTTGCTGCGCTCAAGATGTACTCAGCAAAGATTATTGACTTGCCACTGGCCCCATTCTCCATAGGTTGTAACTGCGGATCAGCGGACAGGAACAAGTAATCCTTCTCGCCACCGCCCGCGGGTAGGACCTACCGGTATGTGCTTTATCATTCAGCCTGCATATGATCGATCAACGTGCAGGAATGGACAGAAGCTCACAGTGCAGCGATCATGGCACCCATAGGTTACACGATAGGGCCATGATGGACATTCAATATTCAGAGGCGATGCAACTGGAACGTGGCAACCTACAACCTATACACAAACAGAGTTAGAAATGATTTTTGAAATATAATCTATTTTTTTACTAAATATTATGATGAGTAATGTAAATGATTTACTTCATGATTTATTTTTTTACTGCCCGTGCTACTTTGAAATATGATTTATTTTTACTGAATATTATATTATCCTCGTGTAAAAATATTACCTTTGTTTTTTCTCATAATTATGGAGAGATATGTAATTTCTCATGAACGCAATAAGGAAAGAGTAAAATTTACGTGCATCACACAATACGCCATCATTATTGATGTGTTATAAAAAATTAAAAACCGAGATCCATTCTAAATGACTTTACAGAAAGATGGCATGGCTAAAGAGGGCTAACTGCAGACCCAATCGATAGAGCTTCATTGCCTTCTTCAGAGGACAGGTAGGCACGACGAGGTAGAGACAGGACATACATCGTATTAGTATCATAAGGGCAAGGGTCAAGCACGTGCAGGAGGTTATCATTATCTTGCGGCATAGTGGCAGGTACGTCCCAGAGGGTGCATGTGGTGGTGGCGGACGAAGGATGACTTGAGTATGCAATGGGTTGAAAGTCTTGCATGACGAGTTGTGTAATGTCCGAGACGTCGGCGGCGGCCAAAATGGGCGAGCCTCTTGGTTTCTCCGGGTGCTGAATTGACACCGACGATAGGAAAGGAGAGTGGCTGGACGGGCAGGAGGTAATGCCGGACGGCATGTGGGCAGGCAGATCCGGGGACTTGCTTGCAAATCTGAATGTCTGCTCCGAGGAGGAGCCAGGCAGCAAGGGAGAGGGGCTCAGAGAAGGAGGACTCTTTTTGCTGTACATCTCCGAGAGGTCACAGTTCCAGTTCTCGACGTGTATGCTGCCTTGACGGAGTAGGTATTTGGCGGACCGAGTCCGCGGTTTAGCAGATTTCTGGCTTGGCCAGCGGTTGAAAGTATCTGCGAATAGATTGTATATCGTAAGTAAGGGAGAAGCATGTGGATGAGATAAGATTAACCCTGCAGGGCTTCACGGGGGCTGCCAATGGTCATTTGCTTCTCGAGGTCAGGCATGTCTGTGTTATTCTTGGTGAACAAAGCGATGATTCTAGCGCAGATGGAGGATAATACTTGACAAGTATGGCACATGTAGGAGCAGAAAGCGGACAGCATTATCGGCTGACACAAGGCCGATCATCCAAACATGGACAAACTGACTGCATGCATTGCGACTTCCCTTGATCAGTCTAATCTTAAAATGTCTGCCTCTTGAATCCCGACCACCATGCGCGCCGCGCACTCAAAGCGCATCCCCTCGCGCTCAAATACTGAATCCCAGAGTCTTCTCAACATTTCCTTACTCTCAGATACAGAGGTTCGTACCCAAATCACCTCTTTTGTGCCGTCCTCTGACGCAATCCTTTAATAGGCACACCGTTCCCAGCATTTGTCAAATTATGACATGAAGGCAATTGTCGATCGCTACGCTGACTACTCTGCTGGACACGGTGTGCGCAGAGTAGCACACGACACCACGATGAAAACGTTACCTTCACACGAGGCATATGAAGCTTTCCTCATGACCTTTGTCGCGGAGCACACGTCCATCCCTGTCCCCCGCATCAAACGCATCTATACGCAGCACGAGCGCATGCACATTCTTATGGACCACATCGACGGCGTTGATCTAGCCACTGCATGGCCCCGCCTTCCGCTCTGGCGCAAGTTGTACATCGCTTGGGTCGTCCGTGGCTACGTCAAGCAGCTCCGTCGTATAGCCCTACCTCACCCTGACGTTCCTGGGCCATTTGATGACTCGGGAAAGCCATTTGTGTGCAAAGGCCATTTTTTCACGAGCACCGGCGCGGGGCCGTTCCCCTCTCGTCAGGACATGTGCGAATGGTTCCATCGCAAACAACGGGTTGCCAAAGTTGCTTTAAAGCAGCACGGCCTAAGGTCATCCCAGACCGAATTTGTCGATTCGGACCCATTCGTGCTTGTCAACGGCAACATTAGCCCGCGGAACATCCGAATCGGGAAGGATGGCAAGGTCTGGCTGGTGGACTGGTCACTGGCGGGGGTATACCCGCAAACGTTCGAGTACTGCGGAATCATGGCCGATGGACAGCTGCCCGATGCGCACCGGCTATGGACTAGACTCGCGCCATGGATAGCAGGTGCTAGCCAGAACAAGCGACAGTGGGATTTCCTGTGCAGTATCAAGCTAGCGCTCCTCTTCCGATACGACGAATCCGACTTTTTATGGTGACGCTCTTTGACGACCGCATGACCTTTTTGTTTTTTGTTTTTTTTTGACGACTTGCTTTGATAATAATATACGTAATATACCATAATACAGCTTCTGAACGCTTGGCCGCTTTGTCAAGCACATCCTGGTCGCGCCAACGTTCGCTTTGACGAGACAGTATGGATGACAGTTCATATCAAATCGCCCAGTACATTGGAGAACGACTTACCATCCACTTGGAAACGGCCGGCGTGTTTCAGGGCATTGCCAAGCTTTCTTGTCATGAATTATATTTGTCTGATGATCATTATTGACGTCCGCACTAACTCAACGGAGTACTTACTACTGAACGCAGTGAGCTGCGGTAACCGCACGTCATAAAAAAGCTGATCGCGGCTGTAGGGCCTACCGGACTCATGAATGCATGACGCGTGACGTCTGAGCATCCTGTCGCGAGCCATTTCTATCCTCCGCTTTGCTAGAAGGTATTCTGTCATCGATAAGAGTCATGATGCATGACGCATGTGCACGAACTCTGCGATGCGGACGTCCCTATTTTTTCACTGCATGCAGCCGCTCTCCCTCACTAGCTCCATTGGACTTGTCCTCATGATACATCCGTTAATGTGCCTTTACATGTTTGCGATCGCATTTGACGTGCCAGTAGTCACGGACATATCCGATCCCTATCAGACTCGTGGCCAGAACGTGCACAGTCAGAAGACAGGAGAGAAGCAATGACAAAGTGAGTATTATTGGCTATCGTTGTGGTGCGCACCTCAAAAGGTAACTTGAAACAGATAAAAGGTTGAGCCGACTCCTGTAATCCCCACAACCCTCTCTAGCGTGAAATCCAGGTATGGTGCCTCACTCCCATTGCCTCGCACTGTTGAAAGTCACGATAGACACATGCAAACCGGTTACTTTTCAGCGCACGGAACCTATTTCGGAGGTTATTTCGATATCGGTGGCAAATGCTATCCATTCTCTGGCAAGTTTGACCACCCTGTGAATGACTTGGCAGTCCGGGCAGTAAATATCGAATACAAAGACGTGAAGGAACTACAAGGAGTGTATACCATTGGCCCCAAAGCGCGCCTTTATCCGCTCCTCATCCCTCTTGAGAGAGGCTCAAGCCAGCTGCGTATCATTGTATACGTGGGCCTTTCCGAGTCTTCCTCTGAATCTATTGAAGTTCCCATCACTGGGCAACTTGCCTGGTTACCTTCGGCACCCTCGGGGGACGATTAAACATCAGTATGTCTAATTTTTTGACATTAGTGACGAATATATTTATGCGATTTTATTAGATAGTTACCGATGGAATGTTTAAGTGGTCAGAACGAACATTGTGGTAGTTGTGGTACTGTCGTGTATTTTTCATATGAATCAAGCTGTGAGTATGCGAGTGAGGACTTGTCTTTCTCAAGGCGCCCAAGCAGGCGACAGACAGCCTTCAGGTAAGTCGAAGTTCGGTGTTCACCTGGAAACTTTGAAGCATTAGAAATCTTGCGACCACGGCATCACAAGATCTGTTCAACTCTGTTGATGGTGGACATTGAATCAAAGCAGATACAAACACTGCGGTCCTTCGTCACTTCATGGAATCTACGCCTTCTTGTGCGAGAAGTTCGTTTTAGTGCTTGACTTCGCTTAGCATAGACGAGGTGAGCTGGCAAAGTATGTCCCCCGCGTAATATCAATTATACATTGAATAGCCATTATTACCAACAGCCGCTATGAGCGAGGGAATCATCGTATATATGAAACCGCGCCTGTGAAGACAGATAACATCCCAGGAATGCCCATCACTCACCCAGTCGAATCAGTTCTTCCCGTTCTCGACAAACTTGGTGCCGATATTCCAGAGAACGTCGATGTGAATAAGGTCGTGAAAGAATGGTTTGACTTCTTCAAAGCTGCCTGCGAGTCTGGTGACGTGGCGAACCTCGCGAATATCATCGAGAGAGCTGCCTTTTGGCGTGACATCCTTGCCTTCACATGGACCTTCCGGACCTTTGAAGGTATCCCAAAAATTAAACAGTTTCTGGTCGACCGTCTGGCAGTCGCAAATGTGAAAAATATGAAACTCAAAGAGCCTTCCTACACCGAACTTCAGCGCCCTTATCCCGACCTTGCTTGGATTCAGACCTTATTCGAGTTCGAGACGGACGTCGGTCTGTGCTCCGGAGTTGTCCGGCTCATACCCCAAGCCGATGGAAATTGGAGGGCGCACACTATCCTAACTACTTTAGATGGTTTGAAGGGGTTTCCGGAGAAAATCGGTAACTTGCGTCAACACGCGACGTTCCGTGGAAACTGGGCCACTGCTCGCGCGGAAGAGCGGGAACACGCTGACAGAAATCCCACCGTTCTTATCATCGGAGGTGGACATTGTGGTCTTGGAGTTGCGGCAAGGCTAAAGTATCTCGGGATCGATGCCCTGATTATCGAGAAGAATAAAAGGATCGGTGATAATTGGAGAAAGCGCTATGAAGCTCTTTCATTGCATGATCCAGTTTGTGAGTAGACCGTTGAACACTAAGGTCGTTTTTATCTTGAAATATGATGGGCGCAGGGCTCGACCACATGCCGTACTTACCGTGCGTGTCATGTATACAGAAGTTTATCCTATTCTCTGATTTGTCTCCAAACTATCAGATTCCCATCGACATGGCCAGTATACCCACCTGCACAAAAAGTACGTGAGAGGGGGAATGCAAAAACATGCCAGAGGATTGACTTAGATTGACTTGTTCACTAGCTTGCAAATTGGCTCGAGAATTACGCAGACGTCATGGAGTTGAACTACTGGACTTCATCGCAAGTAGTTCGAGCAACCCAGGATTCAAACCATATGTGGCATGTCACTGTACAGAAATCAGATGGGTCAGAGTGTATATTCGTCACCAAACACCTTATTTTCGCTCTGGGATTCAAGGGAGGGGAGCCATATATCCCGGAATATCCCGGAATGGTTAATATCTATCTTTTTCTTTTCTTGTTCCGACCGAAATGAATCGTCGTCCCCACGTAGGACAAATTCAAAGGCCAGATCCTTCACTCTCTTCAACACGATAAGGCGACGGATCATGCAGGGAAGAAGGTCGTTGTCATCGGTGCCTGTACATCCGGTGAGTGGTTAGTTCTTGTCTGGTGCGCACAAATTGAGTGTATTGTTCTAAAGCTCACGACATCTGTGAGGATTATTACTATCATGGTGTAGGTTAGTGTCCTGTTACAAACATTGTCATTTTTTTGTTCATGACCCTATAGACGTCACAATGTACCAGAGGAGTTCAACCTACATCATGAGTGTCAAGAATGGGATGAAGACTCTAGTGGAAGGCCGGTGCCCGAATGGCGAGTGTAGCAACATCACTCTGAATTCTTTTACAGGACTATATGCAGAAGAGGGAGTTCCACCTGTTGAGATTGCCGATATGATCAATGCCTCTTATCCCAACTTATTCATGGAAGGCTATGCACATCGACAGATGATCAGAATAGCAGAGGCCGACAAGTAAGCGAGATGCTGACTGAATAGCGATCAGCTGTCAACATAACTAATTACATTTAGGGAAATCCTCGAGGGCCTCCGAAAGCGAGGATTCAGGATGAACCAGGGCTACAAAGGTACCTCGGGATTCTACCTCTTGGCGTGGACAAAAGCTGGAGGTTACTATTTGGGTGAGTACTATGATTTGACTATCTTCATCTAGGCGTTCATGCTTTCACTCTATGTGCGTAGACACCGGAGCGAGCCAACTGATTATTGACGGAAAGATCAAACTCAAGAATGATAGCCAGATTGAGTCCTTTACGGAGAGCGGTCTACTATTTGAGAACGGCAGTGAATTACAAGCGGACGTTGTCATCTTCAGTACCGGGTAAGTCCCTTTCTTTTTCTTATTTAGAATCGACTAATATTGCGTGGCATTAGGTTGGGCGAACCTCGAGACGGGATACGCCGTATATGTGGAGAGAAAGTGGCAGATAAATGTAAACCCATTTGGGGCTTGAACGACGAAGGAGAAATTCAAGGTGTTTGGGGTGAAATCGGCCTCCCTAACCTATGGTACATGATGGGTGAGTGTCATTTTTGAGCGTGTGCAGACGATCAATCGGTGGTACATGTAGGGAGCTTTGGATTGTCTAGATTTTATTCCAAACACCTTGCGCTACGTGAGTGTTGATATGAAGAGAATAATACGACCGACAGACGTCCTGTTTTAGAGATTAAAGCAAAAGAAGAGGGCATATTTGGTGTACCCTACTTGCTTATGTAAACCGGGAGCATGTCGACTGTTTGGCGGTGTTCGGCCACCGTTGCGCAGGACCTGCGCAGGGGTTCTCCCACGCCGTCAGGACATTCTGCCGCCCCGGAACAGGATGGAGTTTGAACTCTGGTCTTGTTTACTCGCAATTGTTTACTCATTGTTTGCTGAGTAATATTAATAATAATCAGATGATGACACATTCAATCTGATCTGTAATCATAATTACTAATCTGCTATTTTTAGCTTAGATAGGCATTGTCAAGCTATGCATAAGTAGACAGACATTTTGCACTTGTCTTACCACAACTCAGATGCCTTCACAAACTCATCAACAACATGTTCTTCAGATATATGCCTTCTTGACTGGTGTTGTCCTCCCCCTTGTTTTGCAGATCATTCGCAGATATTATGTCAAGGAACCATATCATACATCAATGCTTTCTGGTCAAGCTTGGGTACAAGAACTACTGGATGGGCATCCTGAGCGGATACGGAATGAGTTAGGTGTGCACAAACATGTTTTCCTTAATCTCATAGGCCATCTACAAAACATGGGTTATGGACACTCAAAATATGTCATGTTGGAGGAGCAGCTGGCAATTTTCCTCTATACCTGTGTCACAGGCCTTACAATTCGACATGTTGGTGAACGTTTTCAGCGGTCCAATGAGACTATTTCACGGTACCAAATATTTTTCTCATACAATTTGGATTCTAATTTATATGCCAGATATTTTCGGAAGATGGTTGACATTTTTTCTTCACCTCCCTTCTATACCACATATGTCAAACAACCAACTACAGCCGATAAACCAGCAGAGTTTTTTCATGCTAACAGAAAGCTTTGGCCATACTTTTCACATGCATTAGGTGCAATTGATGGCAGTCATATTCATATTGCACCACCTGCATGGCAACAAAAGTCATTTCGAAATCGAAAGGGATTCCTATCTCAGAATGGTCTCTTCTGTTGCACTTTTGATCTCCTTTTCTCCTATGTGCTTGCAGGGTGGGAGGGATCAGCTGCTGATGCACGGGTGTATCAAAATGCAATTGATATGGAGAGTTTGGTCATTCCCACAGGATGGTATTATCTTGCAGATGCAGGATTTCCACATTGTGATCAACTCCTTGTTCCATTCCGTGGTGTCCGGTATCATCTTGCAGAATGGGGACGTGCATCTGTTCGGTAAGAATTTTCAAGATTGAAAATAAATTTATCTCAATCTTGAATCTACTAGGCCAAAAGATGCCAAAGAGTTATTCAATCTGCGACATGCACAAGCACAGAATGTCATTGAGCGCATTTTTGGTGTGCTTAAGCGCCGATTCCGGATCTTACTTCTTGCACCTGAATACAAGCTAGAGGTTCAAATTCGGATTCCTGTGGCACTTGTAGCACTCCACAATTTTATTTGCATTCATGATGTGGAAGAAGGAGATCATCCAAATGATTTGGATGCTAATGACCATAGAAACCAAGGACCTGAAGAAGATTATGATGACCAATATCCCATTGGCAATGCAGAGGATGGAGCTGGGAGTACTGCAGATATCAGGAGGATGGATGTTGCTAATCATATGTGGGCAGACTATCAGCATGTGTTACAGGAGAGATATCAGAGTGGCAATGAAGATGATGGTGATGGTGATGGTGATGATGATGGTGATTGGATGTGATTCTTACACTGCTCAAGCAGTGGTATTACTCCTTGAATAATAGAGCAGAAAAAAGCATTTCGTTCAGTATGTAAGACAAATCAATTTACATACAACATGGTAATATCACTAGCTTTAATGATGACCTCGGAAATCTGCAAGGTACCTAGCAACAAATGCATCACGACGGTCACGGTCAGTTATGCTAAGATATACACTAGCCACAAGGGGGTTCTTCGTCAGCAATATCATGAAATCATTGAAATCGTCACCAGGAGGAAAGTCAGTTGATGCCAATGTTGCTGCATCACTGACTGTGGCCTCTGGTGTCACATTTCTTCGTAAATTATCACTGAGACTGTTGAGGGTTCCCTGGACAGAGTTGAGAATGACGAGAGGGGTTGACGTAGACCCAGTGTTGGAACGTTTTGATGGGTTGCTAGACCCCATGGCAGACATCTTTCGCTTGCTGCCGCTGCCAACTGAGCTTGCCCGCTCCTGCAGTGACGCATGGGATGATAATGAGTGTGACTGAGAAAGTGAGCGTGACTGAGAAGGTGATCGTGATGAAGAAGGGGCCAGCTTAGGTGGCACATGAAATAGTGACATAGATGGTGATGACGATAATGATAGCAATGCTGTTGGTGATAGTGATGGTGTGGACATAGTAGACATAGACGATGACAGTAAAATGGGATCAATGAGCGGTGGAGGAATCGAATCAAGAGACATCGCAGTATTCGGAATTGTTGTGATTGCTACATGCAGATCAGATGGACTCAAAATCAATAGGATCCTAGAACATACTAGGAGCGTCAATCTCATCATCGTAAGAGCCACCCATGATTGAGGTATTGGAAAGCCCAGGATGGAAAGCGTGATCTCCACGTGCAGTTGTTCCCGGTTGAATGATATCCAATAAGAGTCCATATAGCACCCAGCCGTTATTCTTGAACAGGCTAATTCCTCTGCCCTGAGAAAAGATCAGACATGTGTGGTGGAGTGGGCGTTAGGGCAAGGCTTACTGTAGAAGTTTTCACATAGTCTTCGAAAACAATCTCCTCGGCTGGCGTCAGAACATTTGCCCCGGTCTCTGCATTCCAGGCCATTCCAGAGGAAGTGCGATAATTGGAAACTGCACTAAAAGAGGCTTTTAACTATTTAAAACGTCAGTAGGATTTGTAAAAAATGTGACGGAAAACACACCGCCCTCCACTTTGTCGCTACCATTTTTCCTGTTTTCGTGGGGCCCTTCTCAAGAAGAGGTGCAATATGATGAGCAGCTGGTGTGAATCTCGAATCCTTAAATCCTGGTCCTTCATGACGGTGCTGATGGAGATATTGAACAAGTGCGAGGGTTTCCTGGTCAGTCCAATAGGCGTTACCTTGAGAGCTGATGGACTGAATTTCAGGCATGACGAAATGGGAGAGGACAAGATGCTGCAACAGCGTAGCAGTATAGACAAGAGCGAAGACAGAGAGGCGGCGAATGGTTTTGCGCTTATCGATCTCTGTCGTGTTCATGTGAAGGTATTAGGTTCAAACTCCGTCCTGTTCCAGGGCGGCAGATGTGAGGGCTTTACACTCCCCCCCCCCCCCCCCCCCCCCCCCCCCCCCCCCCCCCCCCCCCCATCCCGGTGGATTCCTGGTCAGTCCCGGACTCAGCCAGGACTGTACCGGGAATTCCCGGGACTGGGAGGAGGCAGAAGCTACAGCCAAAAAATACGGGGAGTGAACCAGGACTCCCACTGGAGTCCTGGTTCACTCCTCGTAAATGTATCGGACCCTGGTGGATTGTCCCGACCAGGAATCCCGAGGATTCCCAGTGGACTGGGCCAGCCAGCTTATATGTGCTGGCTGCCGCGTCACATGACAATCAACAAACGCACAGACGCGGCATTGTTTATTGTCACGTGGTGACGTGATGTGTCACCGCTCAATCACGATCACCCACCACTGTCACGGACTCTGCCAGACGCACACCGCTGCCGCTCCTCTCAACGACCACCCACTTCACTCGTCGCCATCGCCAATCGCTTCCCACCACACCACCACACCACACCACACCACCACACCACACCACACCACCACACCACACCACACCACACCACCACTGCACCACCACCACCCACCCTGCCTCGCTCTCAGCGCCGATCGAAGCCCTCCCATATGGAAACGGGCCCAGATGACGAGTGCAGCTCGTCGTCTGGGCCCTGGTATGTTTTTTTTTCTTTTTTTTTGCATTTTTTCATAACTAACTCCTTTACACACCACGCGCGCCACATCACCATCGCATCCCGCCCATGACGATTCAGATACCCCGCGACCTCAGCGACTGACACCACGCGTGTCACCCATCGCCATCGCACCCCGCCCACGACCACAACCTCACGCCTCGGCGGCCGCTTACCACCACCACTACCCTTCACCACCACCTCCGTTGCCTCAACGCATCGCCCTGGCCATCTCACCACCCTTGCATTCGCCATCGCCCACCGCGACCACTGCCGTTCTCCACCACCACCACCTCCTCGTCACCCTCTCACCCTCGCCGTCACCCTCTCACCACCCTTGCATTCGCCTGTTCGCCCTTACTGTCGCCCTCTCACCCTCGCATTCGCCCTTATCGCCCTCTCACCACCCTCGCATTCGCCCTTATCGCCCTCTCACCACCCTCGCATTCACCCTCACCCTCTCACCCTCTCACCATCTCACCACCCTCGCATTCACCCTCGCCCCCTCGCCCTCTCACCATCGCATTCGCCCTTGCCACCACACTCGCATTCGCCACTCGCATTCGCCCTCGCCCACTGCCACCACTACCTCCTCCGTCACCCCACCACCACCACCTCCTCTGTCACCTCGCCCTTTCACCACCTCTCGCACCCTCGCCCTCTCACTACCACCTCCACCACTGTCACCTCGCCCTCTCACTACCACCTCCACCACCATCACCTCGCCCTCTCACCCACCTCCACCACCTCCGTCACCTCGCCCTTTCACCACCACCTCCATCACCTTCGTCGCACCCTCGCCCTTGCCCTCTCACCAACCACCACTTCCATCACCCTGCTCTCGCCCTCTCACCATCGCCCTCTCACCAACCACCACATCACCTCTGTCGCTCCATCGCCCTTGCCATCTCACCACCCTTGCATTCACCCCCACCCACCACTATTGTTCACCACCACCACCATCACCTCGCCTTCTCGCCCTCTTGCTGCCCTCGCCCCAACCCCCTCACTACCCTCGCCTCCGCCCGTTTGCCCTTACCGTCGCCCTCTTGCCCTCACATTCACCCTCGCCCTCATACCGCCCTCGCCCTCAGGCCCATGCCCATGCCCACCCTTGTGCCCATGCCCTCACCCTCGCGCCCATGCCCTCACCCTCGCACCCATGCCCTCACCCTCGTGCCCACACCCTCACCCTCATGCCCATGTCCTCACCCCATGCCCATGCCCATGCCCACGCCCACGCCCACGCCCATGCCCATGCCCACACCCACACCCTCACGCCCATGCCTACGCCCTGCCCCTGCCCTCATGCCCACACCCACGTCCTCACCCTCACCCTCACACCCATGCCCATGCCCTCCCCTCATGCCCTCATGCCCTCACTCCCTCATGCCCTCACCCTCACCCCATGCCCTCACTCCTGCCCTCGCCCTCGTGGCTTTCCACCATCACTGCTGTCACCAGCATCACCTCCATTGCCACTCTTGCCCTCTCACCACCCTTGCAATTGCCCTCACCCTCTCACCACCCTAGTTTGCCTAGTATTTGTATATTTATATGTTATATAATATATATATTTATGATTATGATATAATCATGATGGGAACATTCTGGGAAGGCTGATAAGTGTTTTTGGAAATACATATGTGATATGCAAAGATTTGAATAGGATGACTCATGGGTTATAGCATTCACTTGACCTGATGTACACTCCACCTATGTGCAATACCTCTATATCCCCTCTCCATGTTCAAGACCTAATGTTGAGACATTAGATAATATGACATTTAAAAAATATAGTCACAGTCATTCCTATCTCATACTTGACACTGTGGGAATACATATACACTTCAGAAATGGCTCGGTTTATTATGTGTTTGCAAAATTCAATAAAGTCTAAGAAGGTATATTTGTTCATATGGGAAGGTGGATCTTGCTCATTGTCACATTTTGAGACCATGGGAAGATCTGACAACATCAAGGACATGACAGAAAATCAGTTTGTGGAAAAGTTCTATTGATGTGCCATATCATGACTGACTTTTGGGAAATTTGGTGGTGTGAGAAATGACATGTTAGTGACATGTGAAACATGGTGGTAATGCTGACAGGTGTGTGGGAAAGGTGATAGGTGTGGCAAATGGTGGGAACATTGTGGGAAGACTAAGAGGTGTGTGGTAAAGTTGATTGGTGGTGAGAACATGGTGGGATGGCTGACATGTATGTGGGAAAGTTGACAAGTGGTGAAAACATGGTGGAAATGCTGACATGTGTGTGGGAACATGGGAATTAAGAGTTTGCTGGAAAATGACTGGAGAAGGCAGTTAGCCAAATAATGATTTTTGCTTTTTGGACAGTGGGAAAATATTGCATGGCATTCATTGTGACACATGAGGAAAGTATGTGCACTTATGGGAACATGTGGGAACAGTGCTGAGACTTGGCCACTCACTGTTGCCACCACCTTTGGTAGGATGGCAGCCAGTGGATCCCAGTGCAAAAAGTGGGGGACTATGATGGTCTGCAAACATGTGAGAATAGTGGGAAAGGTGAGATGCTGTGCTCTTAATGGCATGTTATAAATCTCACATGGCTTAGTCATTATAAGACCATGTCTCATTTCATTGGACCTCGGAATATCCACATATGTATGTTAATACAAGCTATTATGTATTCATCAAAGACTAGATGTGGAACAGTAAAAATAAGCACTCAAGGTACCAATGCACAAATATGGTTTGCAGGAAATAGATGAGCATGCAAGAAACAATTGACTGATAAAATGAAGAATTTGAATCTATAGAATAAATAAGGAGAAATGTTAGATGAGCATGTAAGAAGTAACGATTGACTGCTATAATGAAAAATTTGAATCTATACAAGATATTAAGGGATCCATCAGATGAGGAATAGGTAAGCATAGATACAATTGATCGATAAAATGAAAAATCTAGAGTGCAACAGTAAAGTAAATAAATACTCAAGACACCAATAATACAAATATGTTTTTTCCATGCAGGAAATAGGTAAGCATGCAAGAAACAATTGATTGATAAAATGAAGAATCTAGATGTGGAACAGTAAAGTAAATAAATACTCAAGACACCAATAATATAAATATGTTTTTTCCATGCAGGAAATAGGTAAGCATGCAAGAAACAATTGACTGATAAAATGAAAAATCTAGATGTGGAACAGTAAAGTAAATAAATATTGAAGACACCAATAATACAAATAAAGAACATATATATGAAATATCATATAAACAGCAGCAAGCAGGTGTGGAAAGTAGATAAGAGTGTAGATGAAATGTGCTGAGGAACTGTGGGAATGTAGAATAAATATAAGGATAGGAAACATGGTGAGAACATAGACAGGTGTGTGGGAACATGGGAAAATTAACAGGTAGTATGAATATGATGAGAAGGTTGATAGGTGTGTGTAAAAACAATGGGGAAGTTAACAGGTGTGCATGAACCTGGTGGGGGGTGTGGGAAGATGTTGGGGATGTAGGAAGATGGTGGGAGTATGTGATGGTTGGGAGTGTGAGAAGATGGTGGGGTGTGGGAAGATGGTGGGAGTGTGATGGTTGGGAGTGTGAGAAGATGGTGAGGATGTGGGAAGATGGTGGGAGTGTGGGAAGATGGTGGGAGTATGTGATGGTTGGGAGTGTGAGAAGATGGTGGGGGTGTGGGAAGATGATGAGAGTATGGGAAGATGGTGGGAGTGTGGGAATGAACATGGTGGAAAAGTGGATAATACATGCCTGGGAAGTGCACAGGTGTGTTATGACAATATGGGGTGGGAAAGTTGGGAGAACCTGTGATGTGACTCAATGATGCTTGGTTTGTTATTGTTTGGAGGTATTTACTGTACAGGAGTCACAGTATGTTCAAATAGTGACTAAGTCCTGGTTGAGTCCTGGAGGGTATCCTTGTTGAGTCCTGGTGAGTCCTGGTGAGTCCTGGCTAGTACTGGTTCATGGATGAATCAGGAATGACCAGGACTGACCAGGAATTCCAGGGAATTCCAGGGAATGACCAGGACTGACCAGGAGTCCAGTGGAACACAGGGGGGAGTGTTAAGTACTGGCAGATGTCCTGACGGCATGGGAGAACCCCTGCGCAGGTCCTGCGCAACGGTGGCCGAACACCACCTTAATTTCATCATGCATCGCGTTGTATGCATCTCTCGGAATGCAAATCAAGGTGCGCGATGACAAACCTACCATCAGTTCCTCGTGCTGGAGATGCATTGCATTGCTATGCACGCAAATCGTTTCAAGAATATGGTCTTCGTGTTTCAGGCGTATTTATTTCAAAGCGTCAGAGCTTCAACGAACTTTGATGGGATATTGAGTAGTGGAAACCCGCTTTCCCCAGACCATGCCCATCTCGGCTCTCGTCGATCATGATCAAATCTGTTTGAAGGGTGACTGGCCCCATCTCTGGCATACCAGAGGCGATCGATGGTTGCAAGTTGAGATATCAATATATCAATTTTTGATTTCCAAACGCAATATCTGCTTTATAAATCGAGTCGGTGCCTCTCTCTCAAGTTAGGCTGGCTCTCATTCAACAACTCGCGTATCATGTACTTTTCTAACACTCGTTCGAGGAACCGTGCCGGTTCGACGCTTCTGACAGCTTCATCACAAGATAGAACATGACAAGGATCCACCCTGCTCAGCCTCATACTAGACGTCCACTGCCAATGCTTCGACTGTGGTGCTCTGAGCACCATTGTGGTTATACCTTGCATCAAGGCTTCTTTACGCACAACATGACCCCACCGAGGGACACTCTAGTAGCGCCTTATTTTTAAACCCAGTATATCCATCTCTAATCTTGCTATTCGAGAAGCGTCTCCCACAAGCTAATGCCAGCGTTGTTGTTGACGGATGCGTATCTAGATGAACGGAGGTACCGCCGATATCGGCACCACAATTTATCCCGCCTCAAGACTGGATCCAATCAAAGGCTTCGACTGCGTAAATACAGTTTCACTTGCGTACATCGTGCGGCACTCTTGACCTGTCGAGACAGAACAACAAATTGGACGCCATAGCAAAAGTAGCTACATTTTATTCTTTCAATCCATTCTCGCGACGAATCTGTAGAATACCCGTCAGAAATATTCAAAAAATCCTGAAGAACCGCCAGATACCTTCATAGGACTTTCAGGTGCAAGATTTCCGTGCTTTTGGTTCGATCCCGAAAGATCTTAAGCCCAGGGCCCACGACAAGGGAAGCACGAGGAAAAGAGATGAATAGTCTCTTCACCATCCCTGGGACGCACCTTTTTTATTTGGCGAACGAGGCGGGCGACGGGGCGGCGAGACGGCGAGGAAGATCCTAAAAAACATTGGAAATGCGGGGGCGTCAGCCAAGTACAAGATGAAAGAAGAAGGCAAAAATGGTTCGTTACGAGGTAGTCTTCTCCATAAATGCGTAAAAGAGTAACAAAAATCTAGAAAGAAAAAACAACGTCAGCCACGCTTGAAAACGAAAGAAAGCAGAAAACAAATCCTATTGGGCATTGCTGCCCAAGCCCCTTAAGGGCGGAGGTGAGCTTGAAGGATTGGCCCGCCAAGGAGACGTGCCTTCCTACTTTCACGCCGTTTAAGAACCTCAAGGCCAGCTCGCTTGTTAATCTTCCTTGCGCGTTTAAGAGAAGTCTCAGGTTCAGCAAGTACAATCGAACCGTCGTTGCCAGAGTCTTTGTTGCCAGAGAGAGCCACTTGACGATCAAGACCTTTGTTGACAGTTCCAGCAGCGCACGAGGGCAGAGGCAGGCCAGCACGGAGAAGATTCTCTTGACCAGGATGAGCTTTCGAGCCTTCAAGTATAGCCAGGGCGTCGACTCGGTTGAGATACATGCAGTACTGGAGAGTCGGCCAATTCCACCAGTTCAAGAACATCTCCTCTTGAATCGGGCGAGGAGTCCTGCCTTCGAGCATACCAAGAGCTTCGAGTCTGTCAAGAGTCTTAATGTGCTTGATAAACGCAATTTGATCAGCAAGGACGATATCATCGAGAGAGAAGCGAGCTCTCTTGTGTTTGACTGGCACTGGCGACTGGGCGACCGGGGTGTCCTCGGCGGGCTTGATGACCTCGGAATCCAGGGCAGCGGCCTCTAAAACATCGACAACATTATGGAAGGGACGGGAAGGAATAAGTGCGTAGATAGGAAGACGACCAGCGTCGGAGGAGGGTGTAATAGCGCAGTGCATAATAGCGTGCATGGTGTAGGATGTGGTTAACTGGAAAGAGGAGCGATTCGGGCGTGGGCGGTTTTGTATGTCGCCGAACTGTCAGCCGCTGGTCTCGATCGTTATACCGCTTTAAATAAGTTGTTGCCCAAGTCATCGCCGCTCTGGCTGGACACAACGAGCGGCGTGGAATTGGCGCATTGCGTCGTATATTGTAATGGATAACTGGGTGGTGGTGAATATTTGAATGTTCATGCACGAGATTACATAATGGATTCATCACTGGCGTAGTAGCAGCGCACTCGGCAATACCCGTACTTGCTGAACATGTCTCAGCTCATTGGCAATGTACGTCCCAGCCTCTCACCCGCATCCTTAATCTCAACTTCAACCTCGACATCGACCAGACTGCGCTTGCCTATGCACGCGTATGGCATCACGTCGACGTCACAGACCGCATTCTCGGCAAAGTTGCGGAGCGCATCGCGCTGGTGCTCATGGGCAAGCACAAACCAATATACGACCCAAGCGGTAACTTTATCTATTATCAAATTACGAACTAATTGATGTGCCTTTGCTTCTAGTTGACTGCGGCGACTATGTTATCGTGACGAATGCAAAAAACATCCGCGTGACAGGTCGGAAAGAGGAGCAGTTGGTGTACCGGAAACACTCAATGTATCCTGGTGGGCTGAAGGAGACGTCGTATAAAGAGATGATGGATAAAAAAGCGGGCGAGGTCTGTTGTTTCGTTTCTCCCTCATCCTCGGCACTATGATACAGGTCCCTCAGATACTCCGACACGCTGTGGCGGGCATGTTACCCAAGAACAGGCTCCGCGACAGACGCCTTGAACGGCTCAAGATTTTTCCCTCAATCCACATGGGCAAGCTGGGTGCAAACGTGTTGAGGAGTTGGGAGCACGGGACGCTTCCGCCAGACTATGACCCAAGTCGACCGACGACATCAGCGCTACTTAGAGAGAATTGGAGGACGCCGCAACAGAAATCATAATGCGCTTCCTATACATGTTAAACCATTCTATATCCATCCCATGGCCGTAGTAAATTTGAGCCTCATATCCCATTCAGCCTAATGCTAAACCAAGGTGGATTTTGTATCCACGACAGAATCTTGCTCAACTTCGGGTGGGACTGGTTGCTTCTGCGCAACCTTGAGGAAATGCTGGGGTGTAAGCCCCCGTGGCCCCTTGAACTTGCCAAACACCGCTCGCTCCTCACTTCCTGTCAATCGCGCAGCGAGGGATACGTATGGCTTGAGCTGCGCCGAGTCGGTATGACGCGAACCGGCGAATCGATTTTTATGCACGCACCAGAGAGTTGTTGATCTTGTCCAGCGGGGGAGCGACGAACACGCGTACTTTTTCATCCAGTAGACGATACTTTGCTTTACCCCGTACGACATGTTTCCCTGGCGCACCCGTCCGCAAGCCGCCAGGTAGAAATGCCTGCCTTGTCCCTGCGAAATATGTAAACACGCTCGTGCGCCGAAAAAAAAAGAAAAAAAGAAAAAGACTGTCATACCCTTGTAATAATCTTTGTTGCCCCGTTTCGGAGTCAATGGTCGTCTGGACGCCTTGGATAGTCGAGCGATGGTTGGGAACATGACGGGCCGACGGCTCCCACGGGCCACGAACATCTCACATCAATGCCAACGGGTAGGAATAGAAGAGGAGGGAAATCCAAACCATCTACAAGACACAGAGAGAGGATCTATATCGAGGGTCCACCTGAAAGCGTAGTGGATGGTGACAATGAGGCTGCTGAGGCTGAGGTCCACATCGATGTGCCCGTCGCAATGTGGGTATGTGTGCTGCTGGCTGCCTTGCCCCTACCGTATGCTCATCGCCAAAGGATTTTGGACATTGCGATCCTCGACGCTGCTCTGGCAAAAAACTAGCCCGTCTTAAGCTGATCAAGGAACTGCGCGTCGGCACTCGATTTAGAGGAATCGTCTTATCGTGAGCGTCACTCACTAGTTCTCCCTACCCTTTTTGACCCTGTGTATGCGCGCTTTCTTTCTTTCTTTTTTCAGACCCAGGGCAACGCAAGTTATGAGCCCCGCAGATCGCGACATTGTACTCAAAGGCGGACTAGCCGTAGTCGAATGTTCCTGGGCCCGTCTGGACGACGTTCCCTTTTCAAAGATAGCCAGCCCGCACGAACGTCTTCGTGAGTCGACGGATCATCATCCCCTACCAAACACTGATACAATGTCAAAAGTGCCCTATCTCCTCGCGACAAATCCGACTAATTACGGTAAACCATGGAGATTGAACTGCGCCGAAGCTCTAGCTGCGGCATTCTACATTACCGGGTTTGATGCATACGCGGAAAGGCTACTCAGTGCGTTCGGTTGGGCTGACTCGTTCTATCAAGTCAACCTGTGCGTATGGTGTTGTACGCTGCAACAGGATGATGTTTATAGGAGAAAACAGACCTTACTTTGAACACTATATAAAGTGCAACAGTTCCAGAGAAATAGGCAGTGCGCAAGAAGATATTCTCAACGAGCTAGACAGAAAATGGGAAGAATCACGGAAAGATAAAGGAAGGATAGATGAGAATGGCGAAGAGCAAGATTTACTGGTCGCCAATCCCAATCACACCCGCGCTGGTAGTCTGCGCCCGTTCGACGCTTCTGGTAGCGAGGTTGGCTCAGACGATGAAAATGCAGATCCACCTGACTCTACGAGCGAAGACGGCGAGAAGCAACCTCCTATTCCCAACAGATACGACATAACAAATTTACGATAATCAAACGGCCGTTTGTTTAACAAGTGCACGGCTTGTTGCTTGTCATACATCCACAGCTGTCGACCGCATCTTTACCTCCTTTACAAGCGCACTGGCGAAAGACGGTGAGCACGACAAGAGGTAGATAGGAAGGGGGGGAAAAAGAACACGTACATTGGGTGTGTGTACCTTGTTCACACATTCTCCACAATTGCATTTACCCTTGGGGCAAGCGCATCCGGTGCCAGCAGGGCCACAAGCGCTTGGAGCATGAATTAGACGCTGTTTTTGCGCAAGGCTTGCATGATTCCACACACTCACCTACAGTTATCTTGACAAGTGCAGTTTCCAGTCATGATGGTAATCTGGGTAAGACACAATGGCGGGTCACGTTTTATATAGCGGAATTTGGAGCTGTGACGTCTATGTCGGAATCTAATGTCTATGACGCGCCCCTATCCTGAAATTGCCTCATGACTTTTTGGAGACCAGCCTGTGACTTGGAGCGCTATCGGAATGGAGGTGCTGCATTGCACCATGTTTGAAGCTTTGTCAAGTCAGGATCTCACCTACATTAGTGCGGTAAACTTCCTCGCAATTCGCTATGCCTATTTGACGTGCGGAACCCCCGCTTTCCCCTTCTTCTGCAGCCAATTTTGACTTTGACGTGCGGCAAAGGCTGCATTGGCTTCGTGAGCGGGAATCCGCCTCTTCATATTCCCTGCGTTTTGCGTTCAAGTCCTAGTCTTTCAAAAATGCATCCGAAGGCGGCGCTTATTAGCACAGATAATGAGTTTCTCCAGATGAGGTGAACGTATGCAGTGAAGTGTTAACTGCTTAAAGCCGTATCTGATGAAAGACATGAAACGTTCCCATGCATGAGGATCGACTTATAGCATCGAGTGACCGGCACATAAGAAGTGATATGATGTCCATTGTTACTGTGGTACACTACATTATCTCTGCAATAAGCAACTCTCTGTCATTCAAGCCATCAAGTTTCCCAAATCATGTTGGGCGTGTCTTCAGCCTCGTGGACTGACAATCCGACGCCACGCACCTCCGGATTAACGGATATTTCCCGTTGCGCATCAGCAGCTGCTTGAGACGTCGCATGAAATGAACTGAGTTGTACAGTTACCATATCCAACGTGGCAGGATGATTAATTTCGGAACGAGCAGAAGGAATGCGGCTATTGACGAGGACCATCATCGAGTTGGCATAAAGCTTGGAGAGGAAAATCAATGGTCCAGAGAACTGGTATCCGCGCAAGTAAGTATACAAATATCTGTCACGACTAATGATGTCTCTATTTAGGATGGCGTAATGTAACGTCAAGAACGAATGCGTACCTGTGAGAAACCCGTGCCAAGTATGAGGTATATTAAACGTGCTATCTTTCTTTTGAGTTGTCTCGAGTATATTTCATCTTTTTTGAGCTTGGAATGTAGCGTGAGATATGAAACGGAATGATGAATTAGCCATGATGCTCGTAATTGTTACATCAGCAAACAGGGATGCAGAAGGCCAAAATCTATCAACTAGTAAGTGATCATTCATCAGGAATGTCAAGACGCACAGTTATGGCCAATGATCATAATGGCTAAGTATTGCATTGCCATCACCTATGTCATGAATTTAGTTTTTAGTACAGCATTCTTTTGATGTACCAGGATAATGATCCACGGCATGTATTTCAACTTGGTGATGATTCGGATGCGGTATGCGTACATAGACTGCGTTGGAAATGCCACTATATGAATCTTAGCCGTTTTCATTGAATCTAGTATAACTGCTATTCTGCCACACACCGAAAGTTCCCGCATTGGAATATAATCGAGGTAAAACCACAGTCACTAACCTGTATATGAGGATGATAGTCAAAATCGTCTCTATTACATAGACGATATATATCGCAGCTTTGAATGCCTTGCGATCTTTTGGAAATGACATATGATATCGATCTTTCAATTATATGAGTATGACATATCTCAAGATTGATTATAACGACGAACATAGCTGCACTGTAAGGGCACCAAATAAGCAGGCACCAACTATGTTACCTGACAACTGACGATAATAGAAATTAAATATGTTTGCAGGCCGGACGAATACTCACATAACTCGTGTCGAAGGACGGCGGGCCCCTGAAGTAGGTTGTGGGGTCCATGGAGCTATTAAGGGTGGAATACGTTACTTGAAGGGTCTGTTATGTATCGGCGCAGAGCTGTGGTTGGTCTGTGGCACAAATAGGCCGATCAGTTCATGTGCATACTAGTAGCCACATAATTATACGGCAGTTTGCATTCGTCTTGTCCACCGCGGCAATGTTCTCTAGGATCATCGATTGTAGGGGCGCGGCCTCACCCACACACATCCCTACTCGAGAACGGTGCGAGGAACGAAATAGTATGTCCGTGCAAAGCACCATCCTGTATGCTGTTACAGTGTCCTTGTTCCCCTTTCGTTGATGTTGCTATCTGATCGGTGCATCACGAAAGGGTGATATGGATAACGGACGTGTGGGCAGAAGGCAGAAGACGAAGACGAAGGCAGTGGATGCGGACTGGGGGGCGTGGACGACACTGAGGAGCATCAGTTGAGTCGGGACCGGGATTGACGACGGCGAAAATGACACATACTCACCGCCGATGGTGTTCAGTCTGAAGTAAGCGCGCGAACCAACGCCAAGTTACTCCTGATGATGTGGTTTCTGAATAAACCGCGACGAGCATAGGCATCGCGAGACATTGGCATCTTGCTGCAGCTATATCGGAGTCGGATTCCTTGCTTCCTGGCACATTGGTTGAGCACCATCAGACGAGACGGTGACGTCACCGATACCTATTTTGGAATTCAAGCAAAGTCGTATAGCTATGTACAAGTTCTAATACTACTGTGGTTTTATTTCATTTCGACGGCGTAAGAATTTGCGCTCTGCTTGAGATGATCGACGAACGAGGCTTAAACCTTTTGTTGAAAAAACTACGTAGAGATTAGATACAAATTATGGACCTCACCAATCAAAGTAATGGTAATGAACTAATGATTTATACGTGCATGTGTTGGCGACAACTTGGGCGACAACTTATTTAAAGCGGTATAACGATCGAGACCAGCGGCTGACAGTTCGGCGACATACAAAACCGCCCACGCCCAAATTGCTCCTCTTTCCAGTTAACCACATCCTACACCATGCACGCTATTATGCACTGCGCTATTACACCCTCCTCCGACGCTGGTCGTCTTCCTATCTACGCACCTATTCCTTCCCGTCCCTTCCATAATGTTGTCGATGTTTTAGAGGCCGCTGCCCTGGATTCCGAGGTCATCAAGCCCGCCGAGGACACCCCGGTCGCCCAGTCGCCAGTGCCAGTCAAACACAAGAGAGCTCGCTTCTCTCTCGATGATATCGTCCTTGCTGATCAAATTGCGTTTATCAAGCACATTAAGACTCTTGACAGACTCGAAGCTCTTGGTATGCTCGAAGGCAGGACTCCTCGCCCGATTCAAGAGGAGATGTTCTTGAACTGGTGGAATTGGCCGACTCTCCAGTACTGCATGTATCTCAACCGAGTCGACGCCCTGGCTATACTTGAAGGCTCGAAAGCTCATCCTGGTCAAGAGAATCTTCTCCGTGCTGGCCTGCCTCTGCCATCGTGCGCTGCTGGAACTGTCAACAAAGGTCTTGATCGTCAAGTGGCTCTCTCTGGCAACAAAGACTCTGGCGACGACAGTTCGATTGTGCTTGCTGAACCTGAGACTTCTCTTAAACGCGCAAGGAAGATTAACAAGCGAGCTGGCCTTGAGGTTCTTAAACGGCGTGAAAGTAGGAAGGCACGTCTCCTTGGCGGGCCAATCCTTCAAGCTCACCTCCGCCCTTAAGGGGCTTGGGCATCAATGCCCAATAGGATTTGTTTTCTGCTTTCTTTCGTTTTCAAGCGTGGCTGACGTTGTTTTTTTTTCTAGGTTTTTGTTACTCTTTTACGCATTTACGACAAGACTACCTCGTAACGAACCATTTTTGCCTTCTTCTTTCATCTTGTACTTGGCTGACGCCCCCGCATTTCCAATGTTTTTTAGGATCTTCCTCGCCGTCTCGCCGCCCCGTCGCCCGCCCCGTTCGCCAAATAAAAAAGGTGCGTCCCAGGGATGGTGAAGAGACTATTCGTCTCTTTTCCTCGTGCTTCCCTTGTCGTGGGCCCTGGGCTTAAGATCTTTCGGGATCGAACCAAAAGCACGGAAATCTTGCACCTGAAAGTCCTATGAAGGTATCTGGCGGTTCTTCAGGATTCTTTGAATATTTCTGACGGGTATCTCAACAGATACCGGAATTTTTAGAGAAGACATGGATCGGGGGGTGCGCTAGCCTGAGTGTCCCTTAGAATTTTCAGCTTTTGTGCAAGGCATAATCGTTGTACACTGTTTTACGTATGTAAGTTAAATATTCGATACAATGAACACCACTGACTTAGTGTCCAGTCGAATCAAAGCTTTGGCGGTTAAGCGACTTGTCAAATCATGGCGCTGTAGTAACGTGGGTGACGAATATGATGCACTGTCATGTTGCGTGAGTAAGCTCTCGAGGCCTGCTGTTCAAGGCAACGGGGAAAGGTCCTGAACCCCTTGTGCTGTCTGTGAAGCTTCAAAAGCGTGGTGTCTGATAAGCCAACATTTGTCTCCCCGGACTCGGGAAACCCGTCATGAAAGAGTAATGAGAATGAGGCCTTTATTTCTCCTTGTGGTGACGAGGCTGATGACAAACTGATATTCGACTGAGTTCGACTGCAAGGACGACCGGCCTTCAATTGGTTGTCTTTTCTAGCATCGGTAGCATTTCCGCTAAGCCCGAGGGACTTTTAACGCATTCGCGTCGGTGACTCTTTGTAGTACCCATCTATTCAGTTAAGGTCTCGTTATGAATGATGTTGTCACTTGTCACAGATTTAGTCGCTTCCGTCACACAAATTTCGAATGCAAATACCCTACCAACATTCATTCGTTAATTAATACTATAAGAAATGCATTTAGGGGGGCCCGGGTGCGTGCAGCACGACGGCATTTTTGATACCCGAACGAACAGTCAACACGGTCCCAGTCTACATGGGCAAGTAAGGTACACCAAATATACCTACTTCCTTTGCTTTAATCTCTAAAAAATGCGTCAGTTAGTCGCATTACTATCTCATCATCATACTCACGTAGCGCAAGATGTTTTGAATGAAATCTGGATAATCCAAAGTTGCCTACAGGTAGTAGCAATTAACACAACGACTCTTCTGCACGATGCTCACAAAAAACACTCACCCATCATGTACCACAGGTTAGAAAGACCGAATTCACTCCAGACACCCTGAATTTCTCCTTCGTCGTTCAAACCCCAAATGGGTTTACATTTATCTGCCACTTTCTCTCCACATATACGGCGTATCCCGTCCCGAGGTTCGCCCAACCTGATGCCGCGTAATATTGGTCCATTCTAAATAAGAGAAAAGAGAATGACTTACCCAGTACTGAAGACGACAACGTCCGCTTGTAATTCGCTGCCGTTCTCGAATAGTAGACCGCTCTCCGTAAAGGACTCAATCTGGCTATCATTCTTGAGTTTGATCTTTCCGTCAATAATCAGTTGGCTCGCTCCGGTGTCTGCGCAGATAGAGCGAAAACACGGACACTCAGACGACAATGGGGATAATCATTATACTCACCCAAGTAGTAACCTCCAGCTTTTGTCCACGCCAGGAGGAAGAAGCCAGAAGCGTCCTTGTAGCCATTGTTCATCCTGAATCCTCGCTTCCTGAGGCCCTCGAGGATTTCCCTAAACGTAATTGATAATGTTGACAGCTGACGGCCATTCAGTCAGCATTTCGCTCACTTGTCTGCCTCTGCTATTCTGATCATTTGTCGATGTGCATAACCTTCCATGAATAAATTGGGATAAGAGGCATTGATCAGATCGGCAATCTCGACAGGTGGAACTCCCTCTTCTGCATAGAGTCCTGTAGAAGAATTCAGCGTGATGTTGATACGCGCGCCATTTGGGCACTGGCCTTCGAGTAGAATGTTCATCCCATTCTTGACACTCATAATGTAGGTTGAACTCCTCTGGTACATTGTGACGTCTATAGCGTCATGAACAAGAGACAATGTTTGTCACAGGACACTAACCTACACCATGATAGTAATAATCCTCACAGATGTCGTGAGCTTTAGAACAATACGCTCAATTTGTGCGCACCAGACAAGAATTAACCACTTACCGGATGTACAGGCACCGATGACAACGACCTTCTTCCCTGCATGATCCGTCGCCTTATCGTGTTGAAGAGAGTGAAGGATCTGGCCTTTAAATTTGTCCTACGTGAGAACGACGATTCATTTCGGTCGGAACAAGAAAAGAAACGATATTGACCATTCCGGGATATTCCGGGATATATGGCTCCCCTCCCTTGAATCCCAGAGCGAAAATAAGGTGTTTGGTGACGAATATACACTCTGACCCATCTGATTTCTGTACAGTGACATGCCACATATGGTTTGAATCCTGGGTTGTTCGAACGACTTGCGATGAAGTCCAGTAGTTCAACTCCATGACGTCTGCGTAATTCTCGAGCCAATTTGCAAGCTGGAGAATAAGTCAATCTCGGGCATGTCTTTGCATTCTCACGTACTTTTTGTGCAGGTGGGTATACCGGCCATGTCGATGGGAATCTAATAGTTTTGGGACAAATCAAAGAATAGGATACTTCTGTATACATGACACGCACGGTAAGTACGGCATGTGGTCGAGCCCTGCCCCCAGCATATTCAAGACAAAAAATGACTTATCGCTCGACTGGATACTCACAGACTTGATCATGCAAAGAAAGAGCTTCATAGCGCTTCCTCCAATTGTCACCTATCCTTTTATTCTTCTCGATAATCAGGGCATCGATCCCGAGGTACTTGAGCCTTGCCGCAACTCCAAGACCACAATGTCCACCTCCGACGATAAGAACGGTGGGATTTCTGTCAGCGTGTTCCCGCTCCTTTGCGCGAGCAGTGGCCCAGTTTCCGCGGAACGTCGCGTGTTGACGCAGGTTACCGATTTTCTCCGGAAACCCCTTCAAACCATCTAAAGTAGTTAGGATAGTGTGCGCCCTCCAATTTCCATCGGCTTGGGGTATGAGCCGGACAACGCCAGAGCAGCGACCGACGTCCGTCTCGAACTCGAATAAGGTCTGAATCCAAGCAAGGTCAGGATAGGGGCGCTGAAGTTCGGTGTAGGAAGGCTCTTTGAGTTTCATATTTTTCACATTTGCGAGCGCCAGACGGTCGGCCAGAAACTGTTTAATTTTTGGGATACCTTCAAAGGTTCGGAAGGCCCATGTCAAGGCAAGGATGTCACGCCAAAAGGCACCTCTCTCGATGATATTCGTGAGGTTCTCTACGTCACCAGACTCGCAGGCAGCTTTGAAGAAGTCAAACCATTCTTTCACGACTTTATTAACATCGACGTTCTCTGGAACATCGGCACCAAGTTTGTCGAGAACGGGAAGAACTGATTCGACTGGGTGAGTGATGGGCATTCCTGGGATGGTATCTGTCTTCGTAGGCGCGGTTTATATACGATGATTCCCTCGCTCATAGCGGCTATTGGTAATGTGTGTGAATGGCTGTCCAATGTATAATTAGGATACCGAATATTACGCGGGGATACATGATAATTGCCAGCTCACTTCAGAGACATAAAGTTGCGAAGAGTTTGATTCAATAAACGGTCTTTTGACTCGAGTGCAGCTCAACAGAGAGAGGGTCTACCGTGTACATAGACACCATCATCATGCTAAGCGTACTCCGACGCGGAGCATGGCGACCATTCCCATGCCGCCATTACTCCTCAACAATTTTTATTAAAGACGAAAACATAGTCCCGGTAGACTTGGATTATTCGCTACGGATCCCGCCGGACGGTAACAAGACAGAAAAGCCACTCGTCATTCTCCACGGGCTCTTGTGAGCTGTTCTTCCCGTTCTAGTTGCCAGTGCGCCCACGCTAAATCTAATGCAGTGGCTCCAAACGTAATTGGAACTCGTTGACCAAGGCATTCGTGCATGATCTGAAGCGGCCGGTCTATGCACTTGATCTTCGAAACCATGGCACCTCGCCCCATGTCGCACCGATGACCTACGGGCATATGGCGGCGGACGTATCGCGCTTCTTCGCAAGGCACAAGTTGCAGGACGTGTCCCTGCTGGGCCACTCCATGTGAGTCCGTTTTTCACCCTTCCTTTCCTTCCTCACACGCATTGTTGATGAGCATCGCCAAGGGGCGGGAAAGTAGCCATGGCCGTCGCTCTAAGCCATTCTTTGTCTGACACCGATCAAAGAACCAATCTTTCGAACGTTATTGTGGTCGATATGGCACCCGTCCGAGCCGCGCTGTCCGAGGATTTCGTCCAGTACATCCGGGCCATGCTGAAAATCGAAGAAATGGGGCTTAAGACTCGGTCAGAAGCGGCGAATGTCTTGGAGGAATATGAAGAAGTACTTATCACTACTATCAAATTTAACATTTGGTGACTTATGATCTAGGACCGTGACGTGCGGCAATTCTTGTTGACGAACCTCGTCGTTCCTCATGCGTTATTGCCCGATAAGCTTAAGTTCCAGATTCCGGTATCGCTTATAAACGAGTCGATACCGGCACTTGGTTCGTTTCCTTACGAACCAGGAGAATGTTCTTGGTCCGGTAAGACTCTCGTTATTAAAGGCTCTAAGAGCAAGTAAGTGCGTCCCTCCCATGAGAATATACCGATTGACCGGCTTGAAGGTACATCAATAGACTTAATCTACCCATTTTACAAACATTTTTCCCCTACGCTCGATTAGAAGTGCTCGAAGCCGGTCATTGGGGTAGATATCTTTGGTTATTCAATGCTAACCTGTCTGACTCTTTCTCAGTCCATGCAGAAAAACCTCACGAATTTAAAAAGCTTGTCGTGGATTTTATACGTTAAAATGTCGACCAATAGAGTTGTACATGGAACTGCATATGCTTTAAATAGGTGTATCTGTATACCGGATATATTATCACTACATGCCGCATAAGCGGTTCTTATCAGGAAGATAACAGGTACTGTGTATACCCTCTTCTTTCGCTTTGATCTCTGCAATGAAACCCGTGAGCGGTCTCTCAAGCAGATCAGATGAAAGACGTACGAAGTGCGAGAGCTTTGGAATAGAAGCGGGATTGAGCAAGCGTTGCTGGTGCGGTTTCAGATGAATTCTGTATCTCACGGAAGACACTGAATACTTACCCATCATATACCATAAGTTAGTGATGCCGATCTCACGCCAAACGCCTTGAATCTCTCCTTCCTCATTCAAACCCCAGATGGGTGAACATCTATCAGCCACGTCGTCGCCGCATATACGACGTACTCCATCCCGTGGTTCTCCTAGCCTATGGCAATAAATAGATGAGTTTCCGTCAAGAAAACACACCTCGGACTCACCCAGTAGCAAAGATGACGACGTCGGCCAATAATTTACTGCCGTTCTCGAACAATAAACCATCCTCGGCGAACGCCTTGATCTGACTATCATTTTTCAGCTTAATTTTCCCGTCAATGATCAACTGGCAAGCTCCAGTATCTAACCATTGTTTATAGGCCCAGAGTACTGAAAACGTCTGAAAACATACCGACGTAATAACCTCCAGCCCTATTCCAGGCTTGTAGATACAGCCCGGAAGCGTCTTGATATCCATTATTCAGCTTGAATCCTCGCTTGCTGAGGCCTTCGAGGAGACCTCTTACATTGATTACTCAGAGGTATGATCCGCACCGCCGAGGTGAATTATCTATTTCTCACCTGTCGGCCTCCGATATCAAGACCCTTGAGCGGTACGCATAGCCTTTCATAAATAAATTTGGAAAAGACGCATTTATCCTATCGGCAATTTCCACTGGAGCTCCGCCTTCTTCATATATGCCTAGGAATACTGCTCGGACCATACGTTTTGTATTTGTGAACGTAACACCAACCTTTCATCAGAATTCGCATTCCATTCTTGACGCTCATGATATATGATGAGCTTCTCTGGTACATGGTTACGTCTGCCATAATTCCCAGATCAAAAAGTGTCCTGGGTGGTCTAGCCTCAACTCACCAACACCATGGTTGCAGTAATCTTCGCAAATGTCATGAGCTTCAAAGCACGATGCATCTCAGGCACACGGACACGAGAATGCCAGAGTCAGTTACCTGACACGCCGGATCCAACGACGACCACCTTTTGCCCAATATGATCAGTGGCTCTGTTATGCTGTTGAGAATGAATGATTTGGCCTTTGAATCTGTCCTGGGCAAAGTTGTCGTTAACGAAAATAAAAAACAAACATCAATACAAACCGTTCCTGGATATTTCGGAATGTTGGGGTCTCCGCCTTTGAACCCCATGGCGAAGATGAGATGCTTGACCTTGAAAATACGTTCCGATCCATCGGTTTTTTGAACAGTGACGTGCCACATGTTCTCTTCGTCTTGAGTAGCTTTGATAACTTTTGACGACGTCCAGTAGTTTAATTCCAGGATGTCTGCGTAGCTTTCGAGCCAATTGGCGAGCTGGAGAAATTCGTAAGCACTTCATGAAAAAATAAAAGTAAAAATAAACAGAAAGGGATAAACCTTTTGAGCTGGTGCATGAAGCGGCCATGTAGAAGGAAAGCTAAGGGCGATGTCAAACCGGGGCAGAGTGGAAGAGATGCAACATACGGCAGGTACGGCATATGGTCAAGCCCTGAGAACCGTTTTAACGGAATTTACAACCCTTCGTACGGATGATGACACTCACAAACGTAGTCGTGCAGAGCTAGAACTTCGTATCTGTTTCTCCAGTTATCACCGATTCTCGCGTTCTTTTCAATGATCAAAGCATCGATCCCGAGATATTTGAGTCTAGCTGCAATACCGAGCCCACAGTGTCCACCGCCTGCAATGAGGACAGTAGGATCGCGGTCGGAGTATGTGCGTTCCTCGTTACGGGCTGCTGCCCAATTGCAACGGATCGTCTGGTGCTGGCGTAGGTGTCCAATCTTCTCTGGGAAACCTTTTAGATCATCCATGTTGGTCAGAATGCAGTGTGCCCTCCATTTTCCGTCAGCTTGAGGAACGAGTCTGACGACGCCAGAACAGAGAGCGATGTCCGTCTCGAATTCGAACAGACTTTGGATCCAGGCTAGGTCGGGATACGGCTGCTGAAATTGAGTGTACGAAGGCTGTTTGAGCCTGATGTTCTTCATCTTTGACAGCAACAGGCGATCGTCTAAAAATTGTCGAATTTTAGGGACACCTGCGAACGTACGAAGGGTCCAAGTAAGTGCAAGGATGTCACGCCAAAAAGCGCCGTCGGCGATAATGCTGACAAGTCCTGCAACATCGCGCGACTCGCAAAATTGTTTGAAAAGTGTGAGCCATTCGTCGACCACTTTCTCTGGGACAACGTCCTTGGGCAGACTCACGCCAAGCTTGTCAAGAGTAGGCAGAACACACTCGAAAGGATGTGTGGTGGGCATTCGGGTGCCGCCATGTTGAATTCGGATATTATATAGCAATCACGAGCATAAATTGAGCAGCCCTCGGTAGCCGATGCCGAGTGCCATTGAAGCGGAGTCAGAGTTGATAAATCGATCTGTTGATAGCCTGAGGCAGCCGACTGTGGGAACGGCCAACGCCGTTCAGGTCCGTCGCCCGTCCCTTGCATGTTTCCACTGACAATTTCATCGGCTTCCAGGCCACCCTTTTGCGCTCAAGGCTTGCCCATCACCATTGACCGCAAAGGATGCTACAGTAGCCCATGTAAAGAATGCTGTTGCAAACAGGTTTCCCCAGGTACATCGCTCATACTCTGCTGCCGCCGTTGCTAACACTCCCCGCGCCCTAGTTCTACCCCGCTCGCCAGAAAATCAGCATCAAAGACGACAAAAAGGCTCTCGATGATGACGTGAGGTTGTCTGACGTGCTGGGTGAAAAGTCCCAAGGCGGTGAGCTCCATGTAAAGGATTTGGGGCCTCAAATCGGCTGGAGGACTGTGTATTTGGTCGAATGTGTACGTATTCATTTCCGTTCTTCGTGTGTACTCTAACTGGTGAGGCCCAGCTTGGACCTCTTGTTATCCATCCTTTGTTCTATCAATTCCCGCAATATTTCTATGGACAAGCTGTTGAACACAGCACGCAAAAGTGGGGATTCAAGAACTCGGGTATAAGTTCCTCGTCTAATGTCCATTCAGATACGCATACTGGCTCGTCATTATGCATTTTGTCAAGCGTGAGCTCGAGACGATGTTGTAAGCTGTGTTTTTGTGTCGTGGATACTGATATTCAACTACCACAGCGTTCATCGGTTCTCCCGTGGTACTATGCCCCTTATGAACATCTTTAAAAAGTACGCGTCACCCGTCGTTCCCGACGACATGTGCCAATGACATCTTTCCAGCTCCTTGCACTATCATCTGTTCAGCGGTGAGTCTACTCTCTCGAAGTAACTGATCCAACCTGTTGATAGAAATTTAGGTCTCCTTCTCGCGTATGATTTGTATCGGCCGGTGTACTCTGCCCCATCTCTGAAAGGAACAATCTGGGATAATGGCATGTTTCTGAATATCTGTGCTGGTCTCTGGGCCGTAAGTGATTTGATTGCCATCGATACGCCCATTGACGTGGAGTTACTCGCTAAAGTTTGCGGAATTATCAAATTTGAGCACACACTTGACCCTCCGTTCGCTTCGCTCTGAAGGTAGCCGCCAACGCGCAATCCCATATGGATATGGATTCTCGTTCTTCTCTTGCCCCCATTACTTCTTCGAGGCCCTTGCATGGATTTTCTTCAGCTTGATGACATGTAGCCTCGCAGGTGTGTCAACTCCTCCATAAGAGCTCATCAAATTCATATTCCTTGCCTCTTAGCCTCTGTTTTTACGCTAGTCTCCATATGCCAAATGGCCATTTGGGCAGCCAAGAAGCATATCAACTACAAGAAAGAATTTGGAAAGGATTATCCGAGTGGTAGATATGCAATGATCCCATTTATCCTATGATTGTAGATAGTACTACTGTGATTGCCATTCCCATTCCATGGATACTTTTTATTTTCCCTCGTTTATACCCCTTTAGGGTATCTACAAAGATGTATGTACTGGTTCATGTAACTACTTGTAAGCATTTCATTGTTCACTACAAGACCCAAAGGTCAAAGATTGCCCCAGGGAAATAACAGATATCAAAAGAAAGGTCAGTATAGTAACTGAGATGGGAAATGTTATGGTTTCTTTTCCTCTTCTATGACAGACACTTTATTATTACATCATCATTACTATATGATTTAGTGGATGTTTATCTCCTTTTGCTAACACCTTCATATTTCCTTTCATAGAAAGTTAGCTGCACTTACTGCACATTCTGTTTAAGATTCCCTTTGTTTTCAAAACATATATAAACCTTCGAGTACCATGTACATTCCCTAGTTCCAACTTAATCGAATCTTACTCTCAATTTTGACTCGAACTCCTTGCTCTCTTCCTCCTGAGCTCGTCGTTGACTTAAAAGACCTTTGTCATTGTTTGACTTAGTGTCCAGAACCTGTCCAGTAGGCTGGGAGCAGACCGAGACTCTGCTTGCCACTGTTGACTTAGAACGAACCACATTGGGAGCATCGATCTTAACACAAGTTGGAACTCTCAGACTGCTCAGTGTTTCTACACTAGCCAGTCACCATTGATACCAGAACCTCGACCCTCAGACCCCCAAATGGCTCTATCCGTTTCAGACGAAAGTATTATCTAGATCGAAGGGAAGTCTTTCCATCAACTACAGGAACAGGGTGGTTTTTCCGCTCAAGTACTAAGAAAAAGAACGAACCAGTACCAGAATCCCTCTTTGAAGGTGATTACACTGAAGGACCAGAGGACGCCTTCCCAGACGACATTTGGATTGATTGGATAAACAAAGAACACAAAGAAGGATTTCTTTTGTTATTCAAACCACCTACAGATGAACCAGAACTCAGACAAAAGTATTATCTAGATCGAAGGGAAGTCTTTCCATCAACTACAGGAACAGGGTGGTTCTTCCGCTCAAGAACTAAGAAAAAGAACAAACCAGTACTGTTACAATTTCTTTTTCCTTCGTTAACAAACTCTTTTATTACATAATCATCACTATACATTTCATGGACGTTCATTTCCTTTAGCTATTTTACCTTCACCTTTCCTTTCTTGGGTATTTAGCTGTACATTTCCTTTTATATTTCTCTTGTTCTTTTACATATATAAACCCTCTTGTAACGTAGTTAAACTTCAGTTCCAACTTAATCGAATTTTTCTCTCAACTTCTGAATGAAACTCCTCGCTCTCATCTCTTCGAGCTCATTGTCTGTTTGACCTTTGTCATCATTTGACTTAGTGTCCAGAACTTGTCCAATAGGTTGGGAGCGGACCAAGACTCTGCTTGCCACTGTTGACTTAGAATGAACTGCGTTGAGAGCATCGATCTTAACACAAGTTGGAACTCCCAGAACCGCTCAGTGTTTCTGTTACAGTCTCTTTTTCCTCTTCTATGATGGACACTTTACTATTACATCATCACTACTATACGATCTAATGGACGTTTATCTCCTTTTGCTAATGCCTTCATATTTCCTTTCATAGGTAGTTAGCTGCGCTTACTGCGCATTCCCTTTATGGTCTTCTTTGTTCTCAAAACATATATAAACCCTAGAGTATCATGTACATTCTCTAGTTCCAACTTAGTCAAATCTTACTCTCAATTTTGACTCAAACTCCTCGCTCTCCTCCTCTTGAGCTCGTTGTCAATTTAAAGACCTTTGTCATTGTTTGACTTAGCATCCAGAACCTGTCCAGTAGGCTGGGAGCAGACCGAGACTCTGCTTGCCACTGTTGACTTAGAACAAACCACATTGGGAGCATCGACTCTAACATAAGTTGGAACTCTCAGACTGCTCAGTGTTTCTACACTAGCCAGACACCATTGATACCAGAACCTCGACCCTCAGACCCCCTAACGGCTCTGTCCATTTCAGACGAAAGTATTATCTAGATCGAAGGGAAGTCTTTCCATCAACTACAGGAACAGGGTGGTTTTCCGCTCAAGTACTAAGAAAAAGAACGAACCAGTACCAGAATCCCTCTTTGAAGGTGATTACACTGAAGGACCAGAGGACGCCTTCCCAGACGACATTTGGATTGATTGGATAAACAAAGAACACAAAGAAGGATTTCTTTTGTTATTCAAACCACCTACAGATGAACCAGAACTCTCCTGGTGGAACGAATATCTCAACCTTGCTGATATTGCAGGACGAGAGCAATATGCACTTAGGGAAGGAGAACTACAGCCTTGGATAGAATTCCAAGAACAGAAACAGATTGAAGCAAATCTATTCGGAGATCCAGAATTGGGAAAGAAGAAAGACAAAACAGGAGAACCTACAGACCCGAAAGAAGAAACAGAAAAGATGGCATCTGACGCAGCAGCACCTGCCTCTAAAGGAGATATTAAGCTGCAGCCCATGCGCATTTTTACAGGGAAACGAACCAAAGCAAAGGCTTTCATTGGAAACCTAGAAGACTATTTTGTTTTGAACAATGACAACTACAAAAACAAAGACCAGAAACAGATTCGATTCGCTCTTGCCTGCCTGGGACAGGAACTTGATGATTGGAAGGTTCTAATCAAAGAGGAACTAGATGATGATGAAGAAACGACCCTTACTTGGACAAGTTGGGCTGGATTGAAGAAGCGCTTTTTAGCCGATTGGGGCAAAGTTAACAGCGCACTCAGGGCCTTGAACAATTTGGCCAATCTTAGAGTAGGGGGCAATGTTTCAGTCCCTGAATATATCAGAAAATTCCACATGGAGATTGGAATTTCAGGATTGAAAGGGACTACCGCACAACTTCAGGCATTTGTTAAAGGACTCCCTGAAAGTATCACCACCAAAATCCTTGAGGCAAACGTTCTATCAATGAAGGAAGCATATGAAAAAGCAGAACAGCTTCATGGTGCTTGGGAAATGATGCGAGCGCTTGGACACAGACCAGGACAAGGGAATCGCTCTAACTTTAACCGAAACACCAACACTAGGAGTGGATCAACTCGATCAGTTAATGCTATGCCCACTGGACGTCTGACAGATGAACAAAAGGAGGAGTACATGAAAACTGGGAACTGTTTCAGATGTGGAAACCAGGGACATGTTTCAAAAAATTGTCCAAAACGAAACACTACTCCAAACGCCTCCTTCAGGTCCTCCTCATTGTTTCAGAATAAAGGGATCAGATCCATCCCTGAAGACGCACCCAAAGACAAGCAAGACGACCCAGTTGCGAGTATCAGAGTGATCCTTGCTGGAATGAAGGCCGATGAATGAGAAGGTCTTCTTAATGAACTCGAGAATGAGGGTTTTTGATCAGGAAGCGTCACACAGCGGTTGGCACTTCCACAGCAAATGGACTTTCACAGTTAGTGCTTGATTCTGTAATAGTACGATCAAATAATGACAAGTGCCTTTCAATCACTGTTGAAACGATCGATTTACCTGCTGAAACCTCTGCCCTCATTGATTGTGGAGCAGAAGGGAACTTTATTGACGAAGAAATAACAACAAAACTACCAAAAGAAAAGCTAAGAAAACCGATTCGAGTCAGGAATGCAGATGGAACAATCAACACAAATGGAATGATCACCCATTGAGTATTAATTCAATATTCAATTGGAGGAAAGCGTCACAGTAACTGGTTCTTAATCACAAAATTAGGGGACCAACGATTAATCTTGGGAATTCCTTGGTTAGAAGAAAATAACCCAACTATTGATTGGAGAGACAAAACGATTCACCTCATTGATAATCAACAACAAAATGGGACGATCTGGCAAATGGCATTGGACAATCAATGGGGAGAAGACAATTATTGGATTAGAGTCAAAACATCAGCATCTCAGGCACTGGAACATCAATTGAAAAGAGACGAACCAAAGACAGAACTACCTGTGGAATACAAGAAATGGCGATCAGTCTTTGAGAAAAAGGCTTCAGAACGATTTACTACCTCTAGAACTTGGGATCATGCAATCGAACTGAAAAACGGTTTCACCCCCAAAGTTAGCAAAATCTACCCGTTATCAATTAAGGAGCAGTCGTCCTTGGACAAATGGATTGAAGAACAACTTGCTAAAGGATACATCAGACCGTTGAAATCACCCCAGGCCTTGCCATTCTTCTTTGTTTCAAAAAAGGAAAGCGGAGCGTTAAGGCCATGTCAAGACTACAGGTACCTGAATGATTGGACAATCAAGAACACATACCCATTGCCCCTAGTATCCGATCTCCTTACTAAACTTGCTGGAGCGCAATACTTCACCAAATTAGATCTTTGCTGGGGATACAATAACATCCAAATCAAGAAAGGCGACGAATGGAAAGCAGCCTTCATCACAAATCCAGGATTATACGAACCAACTGTTATGTTCTTTGGACTATGCAATTCACCATCTACGTTCCAAACCATGATGAATGAATATTTCAGAGATATGATTAATGAAGGATGGCTCATCATTTACATGGACAACATTTTGATTTGTTCTCAAAGCAAGACAGAATTGGAAAAACGAACAAAATGAGTTCCAGACCGATTAGAGGAGAACAACTTGTTCCTGAAACTGGAAAAATGTAAATTTGCTGTGCAAGAAGTCGAGTTTCTAGGAATGATCATATCACCTGGAAAAATACAGATGGATCCTATTAAACTAGCAGGGATAGCCGATTGGCCAGTACCAACAACAGTCAAACAAGTTTGATCATTCCTAGGCTTTGGAAACTTTTACTGACAATTCATTGGAAATTTTGGCTATAGCAAAACCGCTCACCGATTTAACAAAGAAGATGGAGATATTTGACTGGAACACGGAGCGTCAAATTGCTTTTGATACCCTGAAACAATGATTTGCCTCTATGCCAGTTCTCTTAATGCCAAACCCAGCAAAACCGTTTATCCTCCAAACCGATGCCTCTAACAAGGCAATAGGAGTGGTATTAAAACAAGCGGATGACTCTGGTGCACTGCATCCCTGTGGTTTTATTTCCCATGCCCTAACACCAATGGAACAGAACTACCAGATTTATGATAGAGAATTACTTGCCATCATTAAAGGGTTGGCAGTTTGGCGTCACCTTCTGCATGGATCACCTCATACTATCATTGTGCACTGCGATCACAAGAACCTGTCCTATTACAGAATGGCTCAACAATTAACACCTAGACAAGCCAGATGGTCATCTTTATTATCTGAATTTGACCTCCGGATTGAACATGTACCAGGAACAAAGATGTTTGAAGCAGATGCTGTATCTAGACGACCAGATCATATGGGAAATGACAAAGAACAGACCACAGTCACTATGTTACCAAATGATTGCTTCATTTGCCTCATCAATAACAATTTAGCCGATGAATTGAAGAAGTATATGGTGAATGACAATTTTGGACGAATTCTGATTGATGTCATTAAAAGACAAAGAGCACCACCAATCAAATCAAAGCTACAAGACTGGACATATATCCATGGCATCGTCTACTATCTTGGGAAGATCTATATCCCTGATCAGATCAAATTGAGGACTAGATTAATCAAAGATACGCACGAAGCTTTATCTTCTGGACACCCTGGATGATTGAAAACATTGGCGCTTCTAAAACGCGACTACTGGTGGCCAGGAATGTACAGACATGTCAAAGAATAGGTAGAGGGATGTGCATTATGCCAACAGATGAAGGTTAACACCCACCCAAATGCACCAGCATTAATTCCTATTCCATCAAAAGCAACACGCCCGTTTCAACAAGTAACCCTTGATTTCATTACCAATCTTCCTATCTCAGATGGATATGACTCAATATTGGTCACAGTGGACCATGGCCTTACAAAGGGGGTAATTTTCACCCCTTGCAACAAGACAATCGACGCTTTAGGGACAGCCGATCTCTACATCTCTGAAATCTTCAAGTGCTTTGGACTCCCTGACGTCTTAATTTCTGATAGAGGACCACAGTTCTCCGCTAAAGTATTCCAAGAAATATGAAAAGCATTAGGAATCGACCACAGGATGAGCACTGCCTATCACCCTCAAACAGATGGGGAAACTGAACGTGTCAATCAAGAACTCGAGATCTACCTTCGGATGTTTTGTACTAATGAACCCCACAAATGGAAACCACTCCTGCCTATCACTGAATTTGCACACAATAATTGCTATCATGATACAATAAGAACATCCCCATTTCAACTCATGTATGGAACAGATCCAATTGCTATTCCCACAGCAGCACTTAAGATGACCGCCCCTGCAGCAGAAGAGCGTCTTCAGATGCTTCAAAAAGCAAGAGAAGAAGCTTTAGCAGCACATGAACTTGCCAGGCAAACAGTTGCTCAAAGATTCAGAGACAAGTCAATTAAATTTGAGAAAGGCGACAAGGTCTGGCTTGAGAACAAGAATCTACACATCCCATATCAATCAAGGAAGCTTGCGCCGAAACGAGAAGGACCCTTTCAGGTTGAACAAGTCATGGGACCAGTCACATACAAGCTGAAATTACCAAAACAATGGCGCATTCACCCTATATTTCATGCATCACTTCTCACTCCATATAAGGAAACGTCAATGCATGGACCAAACTTTACCACACCACCTCCCGATATAGTAAATGGGCAGGAGGAGTTTGAGATCGAAGCTATCCTTGGACATCGAAAATGCGGAGCAGGCTATCAATATTTGGTTAAATGGAAAGGCTATGGATTGAATGACAACACCTGGGAACCTGAACATAATCTGGGAAATGCTGCAGACATTCTGACAGAATATAAGAACAGAAGATGTCTATAGAATGTCACCTATGGCTTATAACCGATCAAAGAAATTCTGGAAAACCCTTTACGCGCTCAAAAGATGATTCCTTCCTCCTCGAACTTGTTTATTACAACATCGTCATAACAAGAAACACTTGATACGACTCCCACACGCACGATGCTATCCAATCACCAGTAGACATATACTTCTCATTTCACCCAGGTGACCACTACCATCATCAAAAGTTATTCAGCCAAACCCTACTGCACCAAGAACAAGAGAACAGGAACAAGAATTCCAAAATCAACAGCAATGGGCCCTCCACAAAATGAATATATGGGTATTAGATTGACGACAAGATCTACAAGAATATGGGTGCGACCATTTCATGCAATTTTATCATCTCTTCCCACAGAAAATTGAATTCCCTATGGAAAATCTTGATGCAATCATACTTATGATTTCAAACCAGGATACCCAAAGATTACCAGCAGGGTCACAGCTCAAGGAGCGTTCATTAGAGAAGACAAATTCACTCGACCAAACACTCCTGAATCACCATCAGATGATGCGCTGTATCACGCCATTCTTGTTCACTCCACAGAATCAGATGGTAACAAAACAGAAGATTCCATGGAGAACCTTTACATTTGATGCTCTAGGATAAAAGACGACCCATCAGCTACTCATTCTTCCCATTCCACTCGATAACAATGTTCGCCTTCGTCATCACCCTCGCCTACCTCGTCACCTTTGTTCTTGCTCTCCTGATCACTGCCTGTGGTCATTGTTAATCAAACCCGTCGCTGCCACCTCCCCCTTCCTCTCCACAGCCCATGACCTCCCTCTCAAGGTCTTTGTCACCACCACCACCACTATTGACAACTTTGTCTGGGCGGACCTCCCAGAACTTCACCAGCACCCAGAAGAACTCGCGCCCATGACCTTTGCCAACCCCATTGTCCAGGATCCAGTCACCCACATCCCCTACGCCCACCGCCCTCACCACTCCATCCTCTCCCCCATCTCCAACGCTCTCAGCACCCTCGTCGTCAACTTCAAGCAGCTCTCTGCACCTCTTGACACCGTCACTCAGCTCATGCTTGCCACTGACCTGCAATGTCTCACCTACGAAGAACGGGACAATTTATGGGAACACGCTAAGCAACTGGAGCGCGTCACAAAGACCCTCCAATGGCTCATCGAGGCTGCCAACAAGGACCTGGACACCATTGTCAAATGGATCATGTTACAATTTCTCTCCCTTTCGTTGACGGACTTTTACAATTACATAATCATTGCTATGTGTTTCATGGATGCTTATTTCCTTTTAGCTATTGACCTTCACGTTTCCTTTCTTAGGCAATTAGCTGTACAATTCCTTTTATATTTTCTTTGTTCTTTTAGTATATAAAGGCTCTCATGTATGTCTCTATTCCTTAGTTCCAACTTAATCAAATTATTCTCTCAACCTCTGAACGAAACTCCTCGCTCTCATCTTCTTGAGCTCGTCGTTTATTTTGACCTTTGTCATCATTTGACTTAGTGTCCAGAACTTGTCCAGTAGGCTGGGAGCAGACCAAGACTCTGCTTGCCACTGTTGACTTAGAATAAACTGTGTTGAGAGCATCGATCTTAACACAAGTTGGAACTCCCAGAACCGCTCAGTGTTTCTACACTAGCCAGACACCATTGATACCAGAACCTTGAACCTCAGACCTCCGAACGGCTCTGTCCGTTTCAGACGAAAGTATTATCTAGATCGAAAGGAAGTCTTTCCATCGACTACAGGAACAGGGTGGTTTTTCCGCTCAGGAACTAAGAAAAAGAACGAACCAGTACCAGAATCCCTCTTTGAAGGTGATTACATTGAGGGACCAGAGGACGCCTTCCCAGACAACGTCTGGATTGATTGGGTAAACGAAGAACACGAAGAAGGATTTCTCTCGTTATTCAAACCGCCCACAGACGAACCAGAACTCTCCTGGTGGAACGAATATCTCAACCTTGCTGATATTGCAGGACGAGAGCGATACGCACTCAAGGAAGGAGAGCTACAGCCTTGGATAGAATTCCAAGAACAGAAACAGATCAAAACGAATCTATTCGGAGATCCAGAATCAGGGAAGAAGAAAGAAGAAACAGGAGAACCTACAGATCCAAAAGAAGAAACAGAAAAGATGGCATCTGACGCAGCAGCACCTACCTCTAAAGGTGATATCAAACCGCAGCCTATGCGTGTTTTTACAGGAAAACGAACCGAAGCGAAGGCTTTCATTGGAAGTCTTGAAGATTACTTTGTTCTAAATGACGATAATTATAAAGGCAAAGCACAGAAACAGATTCGATTCACTCTTGCCTGTCTTGGGCAGGAACTAGACAATTGGAAAGTCCTGATCAAGGATGAATTAGACGATGAAGAAGAAACAACCCTTACTTGGACGAACTGGGCAGAATTCAAAAAGCGTTTCTTAGCCGATTGGGGTGAAGTTAATAGCGCTCTCAGAGCGCTGAACAATCTAGCCAATCTCAGAGTAGGGGGCGACGTTTCAGTCCCTGAATATATCAGAAAATTCCGCATGGAGATTGGTACCTCAGGTTTGAAAGGAACGACTGCGCAGCTCCAGGCTTTTGTCAAAGGGCTCCCTGAAAGTATTGCTACAAAGATCTTAGAAGCGAATGTTCTATCTATAAAAGAAGCATATGAGAAGGCAGAACAGCTTCATGGCGCTTGGGAAATGATGCGAGCGCTTGGACGAAAACCAGGACAAGGGAATCGCTCCAATTTTAATCGAAACACCAATAATAGGGGCGGATCAACCTGATCAGTAAATGCGATGTCCACCGGATGTTTGACAGATGAACAAAAGGAGGAATACATGAAATCTGGGAAATGTTTCAGATGTGGAAACCAGGGGCATGTTTCAAGGAATTGTCCCAAACGAAACACCACGTCAAACGCCTCCTTTAGAGCCTCCTCATCGTTTCAGAATAAGAGGATCAGATCTATCCCTGAAGATGCGCCCAAGGACAAGCAAGACAATCCAGTTGCAAGTATCAGAGCAATCCTTGCTGGAATGAAGGCTGAAGAACGAGAAGGTCTTCTTAATGAACTCGAGAACGAGGGTTTTTAACCTGGAAGCGTCACACAGCAGTTGGCACTTCCATAACAAATGGACATTCACAGTTAGCGCTTGATTCTGTAATAGTAAAATCAAATAATGACAAGCGCCTTTCAATTTCTGTGGAGACATCCGATTTACCCGCTGAAACCTCAGCTCTAATCAATTGTGGAGCAGAAGGGAATTTTATTGACGAAGAAGTAACCACCAAGTTACCAAAAAAAAAATTGCGAAAACCAATTAAAGTCAGAAACGCAGATGGAACGGTTAACACCAATGGAATGATCACGCACCGAGTCCACATTCAATATTCAATTGGAGGAAAACGATACAGCAACTGGTTTTTAATCACTAGATTGGGAGATCAGCAATTAATTTTGGGAATCCCTTGGTTAGAAGAAAACAATCCTACTATTGATTGGAGAGATAAAACGATACACTTCATCGATGAACAACAGAATAAAGGAACTATCTGGCAAATGGCATTGGATAATCAACAATGGGGAGAAGACGATTACTGGATCAGAGTCAAGACATCAGCATCTCAAGCATTAGAACATCAGTTGAAAAAGGATGAACAAAAAACGGAATTACCATCAGAATATGGGAAATGGCGCTCAGTCTTTGAGAAAAAGGCATCAGAATGATTTCCAACCTCTAGAACTTGGGATCATGCTATTGATTTGAAAAACTGGTTTTAGTCCTAAAGTTAGCAAGATCTATCCATTATCAATCAAAGAACAGTCGTTGCTGGACGAATGGATCGAAGAACAGCTAGCTAAAGGATACATCAAACCGTCGAAATCTCCTCAAGCATCACCGTTTTTCTTTGTCTCAAAGAAGGAAAGTGGTGCGCTTCGGCCATGCCAAGATTATAGATATTTAAACAATTGGACGATTAAGAATGCATACCCATTACCCCTAGTATCCGATCTCCTTACAAAACTCGCTGGTGCACAACATTTCACTAAATTAGACCTCCGATGGGGGTATAATAACGTCAGGATCAAGAAAGGGGACGAATGGAAAGCTGCTTTCATTACCAACAGAGGATTATACGAACCAACTGTTATGTTCTTCAGCTTATGCAATTCGCCATCTACATTCTAAACCATGATGAACGAATACTTCAGAGACATGATTAATGAAGGATGGCTCATTATCTACATGGATGACATCCTGATATGTTCTCAGAATTTGAACAAACTAGAAAAATGGACAAAAAGGGTTCTTGATCGATTGGAGGAGAACGATCTGTTCCTGAAATTAGAAAAATGTAAATTCGCTGTTCAAGAAGTTGAATTTCTGGGCATGATCATCTCGCCTGGAAAAATACGAATGGATCCTATCAAACTCGCAGGAATAGCCGATTGGCGAGTACCATCAACAGTTAAACAAGTCCGATCATTCCTAGGTTTTGGGAACTTTTATCGACGTTTTATTGGAAATTTTGCAGCAATTGCAAAACCACTCACAGATCTGACCAAGAAAGCGGAACCATTTGACTGGAATAATGAACGACAACTTGCCTTTGACACCTTAAAGCATCGGTTTGCCTCTATGCCAGTTTTGTTAATGCCAAATCCTGCAAAACCATTCATCCTTCAAACGGATGCCTCTAACAAAGCAATTGGAGCAGTACTGAAACAGGCTGATGAATCTGGAACACTTCATCCATGTGGATTCATATCCCATGCGCTAACACCAACGGAACAGAATTACCAAATCTATGACAGAGAATTGCTTGCAATCATCAAGGGACTTGCAGTTTGGCGCCATCTATTACATGGTTCTCCTCATATGATCATTGTCCATTGCGATCATAAGAACTTGTCCTATTACCAAACTGCTCAACGCTTAACACCTCGACAAGCTCGATGGTCATCATTGTTATCTGAATTTGATCTTCGTATTGAACATGTACCTGGAACAAAAATGTTCGAAGCAGATGCACTATCCAGACGACCAGATCACATGGGAAATGATGAAGAACAAACTACTGTCACTGTTCTACCAAATGACCGATTTATTCGACTAATCAATGATGATCTTGCCAGTGAATTAAAGAAATATATGGCAAATGATGACTTTGGATGCATCCTCATTGAAGTTATCACTAAACAAAGAGCACCACCAATTAAATCAAAACTGCAGGACTGGACATATATTCATGGCATCGTCTATTACCTGGGCAAGATCTATGTTCCTGATCGAATTGAGTTGCGCACTCGGTTAATCAAGGAAATACATGAAGCATTATCTTCAGGACACCCAGGATGATTAAAAACATTGGCGCTTCTAAAACACGACTACTGGTGGCCAGGAATGTACAGACACGTCACAGAATGGGTAGAGGGATGTGCATTATGTCAACAAATGAAAGTTAACACTCACCCAAATGCGCCAGCATTAATCCCTATTCCATCCAAAGCGACATGTCCGTTTCAACAAGTAACCCTTGATTTCATTACTGATCTTCCCATATCGGATGGATTTGACTCAATATTGGTCACGGTGGACCATGGCCTTACGAAGGGGGTAATTTTCACCCCTTGCAACAAGACAATCGACGCTTTAGGAACAGCCAATCTCTATATCTCTGAAATCTTCAAATGCTTTGGACTCCCAGATGTCTTAATCTCTGATAGAGGACCACAGTTCTCTGCCAAAGTATTTCAAGAAATACGAAAAGCACTGGGAATCAATCACAGGATGAGCACTGCTTATCATCCTCAAACAGATGGTGAAACTGAACGTGTCAATCAAGAACTTGAGAGCTATCTTCGGATGTTTTGTACCAATGAACCTCACAAATGGAAACCACTCTTGCCTATCGCCGAATTCGCACACAATAATCGTTATCATGATACAATAAAAACATCTCCATTCCAACTTATGTATGGAACAGATCCGATCGCCATCCCTACTGCAGTGCTCAAAATGACTGCCCCAGCAGCAGAAGAACGCCTCCAGATGCTTCGAAGAGCAAGAGAAGAAGCATTAGCAGCACATGAACTCGCCAGGCAAACAGTCGCTCAAAGATTCAAAGACAAGTCAATTAAATGCGAGAAAGGCGACAAGGTCTGGCTCGAAAACAAGAACCTACACATCCCATATCAATCAAGGAAGCTTGCACCAAAACGAGAAGGACCCTTTCAGATCGAACAAGTAATGGGACCAGTTACATACAAGCTGAAATTGCCGAAACAATGGCGCATTCACCCTGTATTTCATGCATCGCTTCTCACTCCATATAAAGAAACGTCAATGCATGGACCAAACTTTACCACACCACCTCCCGATATAGTAAATGGGCAGGAGGAGTTTGAGATCGAAGCTATCCTTGGACATCGGAAACGTGGAACAGGCTATCAATATTTGGTTAAATGGAAAGGCTATGGAACAAATGACAACACCTGGGAACTGGAAAGACATCTAGGCAATGCTGCGGATATCTTGGTTGAATATAAAAACAGAAGGAACCTCTGAAACAACTCAGAAGAAAATGACTTACTATCGCACCAACCTCCAACTAAAACATAATATTTGTTATGTCAAAAGATTCTGCAGAACTGTTGGACGATACACTCCTACCGTCAAAACCAGATACTCTGTCATGAAGATGTTCATTCCTACCTTTAAACACCCTTCCAAATGAACGCTCTCTATATATCAGAAACTGAAATATGTCCCAATGATATCAAAACCGCCTAAAGTATCACGATTACCTCCTCACAAATGAACGCATCCACAAGGCCATACAGAGATCCCATATAATGCTTTATCAAAGTATCTTCCCCAATATCATCATCTCTCTTTTGATCTAGGAGAACTACCCACATTCCAAGAGGCTGAATCACATTATCTCCCAGCATCAGTTCACCCTTGTTTTCAATACGATAACGTTTATCACAGGGTTTGGTTACAACAAACCTTCCCTGAACTATCAGGAGCTCTACAAAGGATTATTCAACTTGGCAGAAACATCTCCGCGGAACAATGGCAGTATGAATGGCGAATGAATATAAGGGGAAGTGAAAATTTTAACCGCACACAAGCGCAAATGGAAATAGCACTTGCAACTGAGCAATATTACGTTCTTCTGAACCAAGCGATACAGGACAGCATGAACAACCCAGAGATACATGTCACACGACATGAACGCCCTGACCAAATTCATATTCCACACCCTGACGGCACAAGAACCCGATCAGAACAAGAGGAAGCGGCTAGGAACTCCCGTGAGAACTTTCTCAGAACTAGAGAACCTGAGATCGAAGAGATCTTAGCTTTGGACTCCGACGATGAGATTTGGGATATTTAAACTACACCCAGAGGTCTTACCCTCTCCCATCCTATCGATACAGCATGTCCACTGTCATCATCATCGCCTACCTTGTTGCTTTTGCTTTTGCACTCCTGGTCACAGCCTGTGGCCACTGCTATGACCCATTTTTCGACACCGCCTCCCATTTTCTCGCCACCGCCCATGACCTCCCCATTGAGGTCTTCATCACCACCACCACCACCATCGACGACTACCTCTTTCCGGACTGGCCCGCCTCTCCTGCCTCCACCATCGCTGATTTACATCAGCATCCAGATGAACTCGTCGACCTCCTTGTTGAAGAGGAAGCACCCCTACCCCCTCCACCAGCACCACCTCTATCCCGCACTCCTAACGCCTCCCTTCTTCGGGCTCAGGAAGCCCTCGCCACTTTCATCGTCGACTATCAGCTCTTTGCCGGCCCCCTCGATGCCATGCTTAATGTCACCCTCACCACCGATCCCCATACTGTCACGGACGAAGAATGCGATGCGATACTGGAGCAAACAATCCAGTTAGATTATATCACGAGGACTTTGCAATGGCGGTTTGAGACTGCTAACCATGATATCAATACCATCACTGAATGGTTGAAGTCGCGAAGGGATCATGGATGGATGAAGGGTGGAAATCATGGCTGGGGTACAGGATAAGAAGTCGGTGACTTCTTGCATATGAAGGGGGTAATGTTACAATTTCTCTCCCTTTCGTTGACGGACTTTTACAATTACATAATCATTGCTATGCGTTTCATGGACGCTTATTTCCTTTTAGCTATTGACCTTCACATTTCCTTTCTTAGGCAATTAGCTGTACAATTCCTTTTATATTTTCTTTGTTCTTTTAGTATATAAAGGCTCTCATGTATGTCTCTATTCCTTAGTTCCAACTTAATCAAATTATTCTCTCAACCTCTGAACGAAACTCCTCGCTCTCATCTTCTTGAGCTCGTTGTTTATTTTGACCTTTGTCATTGTTTGACTTAGTGTCCAGAACTTGTCCAGTAGGCTGGGAGCAGACCAAGACTCTGCTTGCCACTGTTGACTTAGAATAAACTGTGTTGAGAGCATCGATCTTAACAGATCAAGTCCAGAAAAGATCATGGCTGGACCACGGACGCACAATGGTAGAAGTTGGTGACTTCTTGCATATGAAGGGGGTAATGTTACAGTTTCTTTTTCCTCTTCTATGACGGACACTTTACTATTACATCATCACTACTATACAATCTAATGGACATTTATCTCCTTTTACTAACACCTTCATATTTCCTTTCATAGGTAGTTAGCTGCGCTCACTGCGCATTCCCTTTATGGTCTTCTTTGTTCTCAAAACATATATAAACCCTAGAGTATCATGTACATTCTCTAGTTCCAACTTAGTCGAATCTTACTCTCAATTTTGACTCGAACTCCTCGCTCTCCTCCTCTTGAGCTCGTTGTCAATTTAAAGACCTTTGTCATTGTTTGACTTAGTGTCCAGAACCTGTCCAGTAGGCTGGGAGCAGACCAAGACTCTGCTTGCCACTGTTGACTTAGAACAAACCACATTGGGAGCATCGACTCTAACAGTTTCTACACTAGCCAGACATCATTGATACCAGAACTTTGAACCTCAGACCACTGAATGGCTCTGCCCATTTCAGACGAAAGTATTATCTAGATCGACGAGAGGTTTTTCCGTCGACTACAGGAACAGGGTGGTTTTCTGCTCAGGAACCAAGAAAAAGAATGAACCAGTACCAGCATCCCTCTTTGAAGGTGATTATATTGAAGGGAATGGAAAGGACATCTTCCCAGACAACGTTTGGATTGATTGGGTCAACGAAAATCTAGAAGAGAATTTTTACTCTCTATTTTACCCACCCACTGAAGAACCAGAATCCTCCTGGTGGAATGAATTCCTCAGTCTTTCTGGAGCACCACCACAGGACCAATACGCACTCACAGACAAAGGGCTACAGCCTTGGAAAGACTTCCTAGAACAGAAACAGATCGAACAAAGTCTATTTGGAGATCCAGAATCAGGGAAAAAGAAAGACGAAACAGGAGAACCAGAAAAACCAAAAGGAGAAACAGAAAAGATGGCAACCGACGCAGCAGCACCTGCCTCTAAAGAAGATATTAAACCACAGCCTATGTGTGTTTTTACAGGAAAATGAACCAAAGCAAAGGCTTTCATTGGAAGTCTTGAAGATTATTTTGTCTTGAACGACAATAATTATAAAAACAAAGCACAGAAACAGATCCGATTTACCCTTGCCTGTCTTGGGCAAGAACTTGACAATTGGAAAGTCCTGATCAAGGATGAATTAGATGACGAAGAAGAAACAACTCTCACTTGGACAAATTGGACCGAGTTCAAAAAGCATTTCTTAGCCGATTGGGGAGAAGTTAATAGCGCTCTCAGGGTGCTGAACAATCTAGCTAATCTCAGAGTAGGGGGCGATGTTTCAGTCCCTGACTATATCAGAAAATTTCGAATGGAGATTGGTACTTCAGGTTTGAAGGGAACAACCGCACAGCTTCAGGCATTTGTCAAAGGACTCCCTGAAAGTATTGCTACAAAGATCCTAGAGGCGAACGTTTTATCCATGAAAGAAGCATATGAGAAGGCAGAACAGCTTCATGGCACTTGGGAAATGATGTGAGCGCTTGGGCAAAAACCAGGACAAGGAAATCACTCCAATTTTAATTGAAACACCAAAAATAGAGGGCGGATCAACCCAATCAGTAAATGTGATGCCCATCGGACGTTTGACAGATGAACAGAAGGAGGAATATATGAAATCTGGAAAGTGTTTCAGATGTGGAAACCAGGGGCATGTTTCAAGGAATTGTCCCAAACAAAACACCACGTCAAACACCTCCTTCAGGGCCTCCTCATCGTTTCAGAATAAGGGGATCAGATCTATCCCTGAAGATGCACCCAAAGAAAAGAAAGATGACCCAGTTGCAAGCATCAGAGCAATCCTTGCCAGAATGAAGGCCGATGAACAAGAAGGTCTTCTCAATGAACTTGAGAATGAGGGTTTTTAACCCAGAAGCGTCACACAGCGGTTGGCACTTCCATAACAAATGGACATTCACAGTTAGCACTTGATTCTGTAATAGTAAGATCAAATAATGACAAGCGCCTTTCAATTTCTGTGGAGACGTCCAATTTACCCGCTGAAACTTCGGCTCTAATCAATTGTGGAGCAGAAGGGAATTTTATTGATGAAGAAGTAACCACCAAGTTACCAAAAGAAAAATTGCGAAAACCAATTAGAGTCAGAAACGCAGATGGAACGGTTAACACTAATGGAATGATCACACATTGAGTCCACATTCAATATTCAATTGGAGGAAAATGATACAGAAACTGGTTTCTAATCACCAGATTGGGAGATCAACAATTAATTTTGGGAATCCCTTGGTTAGAAGAAAACAATCCTACTATCGACTGGAGAGATAAAACGATACACCTCATTGATGAACAATGGAATAAAGGAACTATCTGGCAAATGGCATTGGACAATCAACAATGGGGAGAAGACAATTACTGGATCAGAGTCAAGACATCAGCATCTCAAGCATTAGAACATCAGTTGAAAAAGGATGAACCAAAAACGGAATTACCATCAGAATATGGGAAGTGGCGCTCAGTCTTTGAGAAAAAGGTATCGGAACGATTCCCAACCTCCAGAACTTGGGATCATGCTATCGATTTGAAAACCGGTTTTAGTCCTAAAGTTAGCAAGATTTATCCGTTATCAATCAAAGAACAGTCATCGCTGGACGAATGGATTGAAGAGCAGCTAGCTAAAGGATACACCAAACTGTTGAAATCTCCTCAAGCATCGCCGTTTTTCTTTGTCTCAAAGAAGGAAAGTGGTGCGCTTTGGCCATGCCAAGATTATAGATATTTAAACGATTGGACAATCAAGAATGCATACCCATTACCCCTAGTATCCGATCTCCTTACAAAACTTGCTGGCGCACAATATTTCACCAAATTGGACCTCCAATGGGGGTATAATAACGTCAGGATCAAGAAGGGGGACAAATGGAAAGCTGCTTTCATTACCAACAGAGGATTATACGAACCAACTGTTATGTTCTTTGGCCTATGCAATTTGCCATCTACATTCCAAACTATGATGAACGAATACTTCAGAGACATGATTAATGAAGGATGGCTCATCATCTATATGGATGATATCCTGATATGTTCTCAAAATTTGAACAAACTAGAAGAACGAACAAAAAGGGTTCTCGATCAATTGGAGGAGAATGATCTGTTCCTGATATTAGAAAAATGTAAATTCGCTGTTCAAGAAGTCGAATTTCTGGGCATGATAATCTCGCCTGGAAAGATATGAATGGATCCTATCAAACTTGCAGGAATAGCCGATTGGCCAGTACCATCTACAGTTTAACAAGTCCGATCATTCCTAGGCTTTGGAAACTTTTACCGACAATTTATTGGGAATTTTGCAGCAATCGCAAAACCACTTACAGATTTAACCAAGAAAGCAGAACCATTTGACTGGAATAATGAATGACAAATTGCATTTGATACTCTAAAACAACGGTTTGCCTCTATGCCAGTTTTGTTAATGCCAAATCCTGTAAAACCATTCATCCTTCAAACCGACGCCTCTAACAAAGCAATTGGAGCGGTACTGAAACAAGCTGATGAATCAGGAGCACTCCATCCATGCGGATTTATATCCCATGTGTTAACGCCAACGGAACAGAATTACCAGATCTATGACAGAGAACTGTTAGGAACACCCAACACAACCACAAGCCTTGTGTGAGGAATGAAAGAAATAGATTGATAGTGAAAACACAATAGACTAGTAGCCTGCTAGGAGGAAACTATCTAGAGTCTTAGAGACTCGTACCTACAAGACACCCTCCTTATATACCCCAACGCCTGGTCTGTGCGCACAGACTGCGCAGCCGCTAGGCTGTGCACGCGCAGCGACAAGACCTAGGCCTACCATCTAGAACCGCCCGGACTTGCCCAGAGTCTTAGCCCCTATAACCCCATATGCCGCGGTACAGCCACTTGCTGATCTAAGCCCTCGGAGTATCCCGTTAGGGGTGGGAGTCGTTGCCTATATCCAGAGAAGTGTCGATAGAGCCCCAAGGAAAATAGATAAAAATATGGAAAAATCCCGTAAAAATTGTTAGGTTGTAACATAGCCCTCTCCTCAAGACTTCACGTCCCGGGAAGTCGACGCTATAGGTTGTGCCGTAGGGGAATGAAGCGCAGGTTTAACCGGTCTGCCACACTCAAGGTCTCTTGAGAACGCCCCTTCCGTGTCTTTTTCTGCGTATATGTCCCGCCTGTCCCCTTTCCATCTCTGCCAATTCCGCTTCAGCTTTTCGAGGTATTCCCACTCGAACTTTCCATCCTCCCATCCAAAGAGCCGCCTGGGCACGCGCGTGTCCGTATGATTTTGCCACTTGCGGTAGTGCAAATCCCGGGTGTTAACAAGGCGTCGTGGTGCAGCAGGGTTGGCCTTATGGAATTTCTGAACCTCCTTTTTGGCGTTTTCGAGGTTTTCTGCAGGTTCCCAAGTGGAATCTTCCACAGGGTAATTTTTCCATTTGACCAAGTATTCCAATCGCCCTCCGCCACGTCCGCTGACTCAGCTGTCCATAACTTCTTCCACCTTGTACTCATCGTCAGAAGACTCCTCAACCATCTGCGCCTCTTGTCTTTGCGCGATTTTTTCCTTTTGGTTAGGAAAACCTGGTTCTTTGTACGGTTTTAAGAGAACTTCGTTGAATACATTATAGACTTTCCAAGAGGCGGGAACCTCCAACCGGTATGCTGACTCGCCAACCTTCTCGACCACTTCTAAGGGCCCCACAAACTTGCCGTCCAGTTTCTTTGTCGCACGAATGACCGGTAGATTCTTTGTGCTCAAGTAAACCTTGTCACCAGGTTTGTATTGTCGAGCCTGTAACTTGCCCGCATCATACCGTGTCTTCATCATAGTGGCCGTTTTTTCCAGTGCTGCTCGCGCTTGTGAGTGAACGTCCTTTAGCTCGTCCACCAACATTTCGACCGCCACCACCTTTGGCTTGTATGTAGGAGTAAGACCCTTGTGCGGATGACGTCCATAATTCATGAAGAATGGCGAAAACCCTGTAGAGGTGTGTACCCAATCATTATGGCAAAATTGCACTACCGACAGCCAATCGCTCCAGTTGTCCTGTCTATGATTGACAAACATTGTCAGGAATTCCTTGACCTCCTGATTGACGCGCTCTGTTTGTCCATCAGTTTGCGGGTGATAGGCGGTTGATCGATTAGGTGTGATCCCCAACATGCCGTACAGATCATCCATAAATTTTGATGCAAACTGAGGTCCTCGATCACTGATGACCTTACGCGGCAATCCGTGGTCCCTGAACACGTTGTCCCTCATTAGAACGGCTATCCCTTGTGATGTGACGGATGACGTAGTCGGCAAGAAGTACGCTTTCTTGGTGAACCGATCCACAACTACCATGATCATATCATTGCCTTTCAATTCCGGGAGTGGTCCCATCAAGTCCACAGATATAACTTCCCATGGTTCTTGAGGTACCTCATTTGGTACAAGCGGCACGGCCCTTGGCTGACGATCTGGTTTGGCACGCTGACAGGTTTCACAGCCAGCGATGTATTCCTCGACGTCCCGGCACATGTTCAGCCACCAATAATCGCAGGTGAGCTGCTCTACATTTTTGGCAATTCTGGGATGTCCCCATGAGTGATGAATCTGGATTATTTCTCCTCTGATGCGTTTAACCGCTGGTACATATACGCGGCTTTTCCATTCCACCAATCCTTTGTTGACCTTGAAATCCCCATCCCCTTCATCCAGTCCCTTCAAGACATGTTGTTCCCACTGACGCCTTGGAATCTTCCTAATGCGGTCCACGATTTCCTCCAATGCTCTATCATTGTCGAAGATCTGGACAAACAAGTGTTCTTTCAGCAAAATAACACCCTCGTTATCATTTTGTCCCTGCTCATGGCCTGCTCGTCGCGATAGTAGGTCTGCCTTGGAATTGGACTTGCCTGACCGATGTTTAATGACGAAGTTATATTCCTGTAAATCCGTCACCCAACGTGCTTGTCGTCTATTCAGATTCTGCGGTTTCCTAAAATATGTAAGGTTTTGATGATCTGTTAAAACCTCCACTATTGCCTTGGCGCCTTTGAGGTAATGAGACCATTTGTAGAAGGCGTGCATGACTGCCAACATTTCCTTATCGTAGATCTCATAATTCCGTTCTGCATCGTTAAGCGACTTCGAAATGAAAGCCACCGGTCTCCACAAATCATCCTTTCCTTGCTGTGACAAAATTCCCCCAATCGCAAAGTCAGAAGCGTCCACCTCTATCCGAAATTGGCCCTCGTCATCTGGAATTTTCAAAGTCACCTCCCTCGCCACAAGATCTTTCAGTCCCTGAAAGGCAGTCGTCTCCAGTTCTGTCCACAACCAGTCGACCTTGCCAGTTAAACGGGTCAATGGTTTCGCCACACGCGCAAAACCCTCCACAAATCGGCGATAAAAATTAATAAAGCCCAAGAATTGCTGGAGCTCCCTTTTGGATGTTGGAATAGGCCAATCGGCCAACGCCCTAACCTTGCCCTGCTCCATTTTAATCGAATCCTGACTAATAACCAGTCCCAGGAAATCAATTTGTGGTTGGTCGAACCAACATTTCTCCGGCTTTAACGACAACTTGTGTTCCTCCAATTTTGCCAAGATGCGGTTGACATGACGAATATGGTCCTGCTGATTATCCAAAAAGACCAATATATCATCCATGTAGATGACCACCCATCCCTCAGCGATTTCGACTCGGAAGATATCGTTCATCATGGTCTGGAACGTGGCTGGCGAATTTGTGAGACCAAAGAACATGACTAAGGGTTCGAACAACCCCCTGTTTGTACGGAAGGCAGCTTTCCACTCATCCCCTTCCTTGATCCGAACATTGTTGTACCCCCATCTAATATCCATCTTGGAGAATATCCGCGCCTTGGACAACTTATCCACCAATTCGCCAATAAGAGGGAGCGGGTATCGGTTCTTGATCATCATTTCATTTAACCGCCAGTAGTCCTGCACAGGTCATAATTTCCCATCTTTTTTCTTGACAAAGAAGAAGGGAGATGCCATGGGTGATTTGCTAGGTTGAATTCGTCCCGACTCCAGGTTTTCTTTAAGAAACTCGTCCAACTGAGCTTGTTCCTCGTGGTTGAGGGGATAAATCTTGCAATCCACAGCCTTAGATCCCGGTATTAACTCAATGGCATGATCCCAGGGACGCCTTGGTGGTAGTTCATCAAAGGTTTCCTTTTCAAAGACCTTTCGATGCCCCAAATAGTGCTTAGGGACCACCTCTTCCAAAGTGCGCTTGGCTGCCACACCGGCTTCCCTCGCCGCAATGTCCGTTGCCACTGATCGAATACGTAGCTCCGGATCTCCAATATGCACGGCTAATAATTGCTCTCCCGATTCTAGAGGCTGCATGGGATCGACTTCCCCTTCTGGTTCCAATACCTCTGAACGGTCCCAACAAGTTCCAGAACACCTGCTGAAGCGCACTTCCTGCTTCTTCCAGTCCATCACCGGATTATGATGTTGAAGCCAATCATGTCCCAAAAATAGATCCGTTTTTCCTAATCTTGCTACCCCGCATTCCACAACTTCCTCGTGGGATCCTATACGTAACTTGAATTGCACCATATACTCCAGATTTCCCATTACATTGCGCGTTCCGTCAGTGTTATAGATGGCCATTGGTCTAAGCATCCTTTGTTTGTTTAATTTGTGACGTTCCACAAACTCGTCATTGATGCATGACCCTGTACAGCCAGAATCCACTAATGCTGTAACATTAATCGTGTGACCTGTGTCCATGGTAGTGATTATGCCTTTTAAGTTCATCTCCTGCTTCCCCGAAGCTTTTACCAACTGTCCCCGCAGTTGTACCAAATTCCATAACGCGTCTTCTTCCGACAACTTATTTAAGTCGGCAACAAGTGTCTTGTCTACCTGTTCAACTCGTTTATTATGGACCCATTCTTTCAAACACCACACAGCGGTGTCGTTATCCTGTTGCCATATGCGTCTCAAAACCCATGCCGGGGTCCAAGTCTTTATCCGGGGTCTTGCGCTCACACTCAGGTTCCGAATACGATGAACAAAGGATGAACATTCATATAATAATTCCGGAACACTAATACACGAATCCTTGTGTACAACTGAGTCCTTTTTTGTCAATAGCGCTGAGCGCTCGCCTATTGACCCTCGCCAAAACCCTTCTCCTTCCCGTATTCTTTCCACATCTCCTCTGTGAGATCTTCGACCTTCAGCTCCCTAATCCGTCCCTTGCCCTTGTCCTGCGTCTTAACCCTTTTTGGTTCAGGGCAGTCCTTAGCCCAATGGCCCGTGTTACCGCAATTAAAACAGGCACCCTTTGCCCGTTTTGTCTTGTCAACATCCATTGCATTCGGATCACGTGTTGATTTAGATCCCGAGGGCGCACTATACTGAAATTGGTTTGGCTTGGAGTCCTTAGCAACTGGTTTCTCCTTATAACCATCATTGCTTTGGCCCGTTCCATAGGCATCATTCGCTTTTCGATATGCACGCGCTAACTCAATTGCTCTTTTTTGAGTTTGATCCAAAGTTGCGTCCTCTGGCAGATTCCCATATCAAATGAGATCTCGCCCTAGTGCAGGGTGGATATGTCCTAAGAAGTGCGCCAACAGCGCCCGATCGTCCCAGTTGACTAATGGCTTTAGAGTGTTGAACTTAATGATATAGTCCTCCACCAGCTGTGTTCCCTGTTTGAGTACCAATATGGCATCTGTCGCTTTCTCCCTGGTTTCTGTTGACATAAAGAAATGATGCATTTCCTCCTTGAATCCTGTCCATGTCGTAAAGGGATATTGATTTTGGAGAGGTCGTTGCAATAGAGTAGGCGGTTGCGTTAAATGATTATACTGCCCCTCATTCAACTCTTCCCAGGTAAGACCGGGTACCCAAAATGGTGATGCGTTATCCATTTTATCTTGGTATTCCTGATCCGCCTCCAATGCTTGCTTGAGCTGTACCCCTGCCCAATCCCCTGCTCGGTTATCTTTGCCCCTCCGCATCCGATATAAACACAACAAGATCTTTCTGTCAGCTCACGTTTCCCTAGCCAACCGGAAATAGATTTCCATCTGCCGCAACCACCCATCAACCATCCGTGGATCTCCCTCATAATGCTCTGGCATCTTGGCTTTCGTGAGAGGTTGTGGTTCTGGTCTTGGATTGGCACGATGGTATTCATTAATCAGATCTGCAATTGCTCCGCCGATTGCTGCTGCTGCGTCAAGCTGCTGTTCATTTTGTAGAATAGTGGCGTTTTCGTGCGCATTTAATGCAGCTTGATCCGCGTTTGGTGCCGGCGGTGGTATGTCCTGACTATTCTGCAAATTTCGCCATCCCCATATGCCGTGTAACAGCCGAGTTATTGTATTGGCTGTGTATTGAAACGCTCCCACACGCATATGACCCGCTCGTTGCGTCACCAAAATTGCCATTCGGTCCCATCCCGTTTCTCCCCATGGAGTAGCGATAACATGCAAGCACCCCTTGCGTCCATATGTAGACCTTAGAATTATCCGGACTTTGGTGTTCCGAAGTTCCGAATCCCACTCCATTATCTCTTGTACTTGGGGGTATTGTGGCCAGTCATACTCAGACCAATATTGCTGTCGGATCAAATGCAAGTAACAGTAACCCGGCATTGATGGATTGACTGTGCCTACGACACTAGCTGGTCTAGGGTATGGGTATGGAACGTCAACTTCCCTTCCCACAGTTCGCCTCCACTGATCGATCTCCATGCGCTTATGATCCAGTTCCCCATTGTTTGGTACGGTGGGAACCGTGGTTACCCAGTCTTCCACCCGCTGTACTGGTCCTCCCCACCAAGTCATGTCTGCGCCCTGAGTTCTGGTTTTCGCTTTGCTGGGACCTGCCACCTTTGCGATTACCTGCGCATAGGACCCTTTTGTGACTGTGACCAACGACGGGTTCTTTGAAGGTCCCTGGATGAACGAGGAAATCGTGGGAGCTGGTGATCGCTTGAGTTTGGACTTCCCATGTCCTCCGAACTCCGCCTGAAGCCGATGATCTGGGAGACGTTCTAACCACATTAGCTCTTCCCAGGTGTAGATCTCATCGTCGAATTCTCTGATGGCTGATTCCTCAATCACGTGGAATTTCCTAGGGTCCCTATTGTCCTGTAGCGCGAACCTAGCTGTCAGATCCCTGAGCTCAGGGTCCCAACTAAGAATATCCATAACGCGCGGCCAGCGCGGCCAACAGTACTTGTCATGATATTCTTGTTTGAACAATACCATGTAGCACAGCCCATCCTCGCGCCAAGGATACCTTTTTCCTTTGCCTTTTGCGGCTGGTCCAGGCATCACCGCCCGTCCACATGGCACATTCTCCCTCCATGCGTTTAATCTCTTGGCATGGTCCCTGAGTGTCTCGTTGCCACCGCATTCCTCCAATAGTTTTTCCAACTCCACTTCTCCTAGCTCGTGGAATACGTCATTCATGTAGGTCATTCCATTTGCCAAGGATGGAGTGGGCGTCCCTGCTCCTGCCTTTCTTGATGTGCGCGTGCGCATATACGGATCATAACGAAGCCCCTGGCGACGCTGTTCTGCTTCCTCCCGCCTTTGCGCCTTTCCCAGAAAGGTACCTTTAATGTTTCCATTAAGAGCGTGCATCAGGGCATTCCAGTCCTGATGTGACATCTGCATTCCCTCATTGAAATACAGGGTCCTCGCTCCTTCCTCATAATCAATGGCGGCTACATCGATATGGTATTTTTCGAGTGCCTTCGCCGCATCTTCCACCACAAGGGGATACCGGTTGTATGGGACTGCCAGTATTGCCTTGACGACCGCGTTATCGGGCCGTCCTCCGTATGCTTTCTCAATCAGACCCACCAGGGTCCCCTTATCTCGGCGCGCTTGGAGTAAAGCCTTATCCAGGTGCCTTTGCTCAAGAAGGGCTTGCCAAGCCTCCTCTTGTTCGCGGATCTGCTCTGCCTCTCTGATTTTGAGCTCGTTGACGATCCTCTGTCGCTTGCAAGCCGCCACTGCTTTGAGATGTTTGCGCCATAGTCGAATATGGTGATCATGGCGCCTGATGACCGAGTCACCGATGAATGCTGCCGGCCTCAACTGCACCAGCTCAAGCACTGCTGCCCACTCCGCGTCGAAGATCCGTCCAATCTCCTCCAGTGTCGCGTGGGCATAGGGTAAAATGTAATTGAACAACTGTGCCATTGTTCCAAAAATAGATTTTTTCAACCAAGCCAAGTACTCCTGACTTGCACCTCGGTCCGTTCGTGTGGCCTTTGTCGCCTAAGATCCTCATCAGATGACAAGGACTGTTGTCTTTTCATCGCGGACTACCCTTCCCGGCGTAGTCAGAGTACAATGCGGTCAATAACGCACCTGCACTTGTATTTTCAATTTAGTTCCGTCACAAGACCAAATGGGGTGGTGCCCGGCTCTTCACTCAGATGTCCTCATGCTCAGGTACTAGACCCGATACGTAATTGGTATTCTGAGACTGTAGGCCTTGATACACGTCACGCCAATTGATTGTCTTCAACGGTTCCACCGTCTATTCCGCAGTAACTAGTGTTGGTGCCAGTAAGACCCTGCCTGGTCGACTACTGCGCGCCCCAACTCTCATCTAGTACTGTTTGGTTGACTAGTATGGTCCCAACGTCAGTCGTGACACTGTTGCTGCCAGTCGATGTCGAAAAAATGAGAGAAATGAAAAGAATCGTTTGACGCTGTGAGTGACAACGAGCAAGGCGTGCCCAGCGCTGTGTGCAACGACGAAGAGTGTGGTTGTAAAGACTCTAGATTATGTTAGGAACACCCAACACAACCACAAGCCTCATGTGAGGAATGAAAGAAATAGATTGATAGTGAAAACACAATAGACTAGTAGCCTGCTAGGAGGAAACTATCTAGAGTCTTAGAGACTCGTACCTACAAGACACCCTCCTTATATACCCCAACGCCTGGTCTGTGCGCACAGACTGCGCAGCCGCTAGGCTGTGCACGCGCAGCGACAAGACCTAGGCCTACCATCTAGAACCGCCCGGACTTGCCCAGAGTCTTAGCCCCTATAACCCCATATGCCGCGGTACAGCCACTTGCTGATCTAAGCCCTCGGAGTATCCCGTTAGGGGTGGGAGTCGTTGCCTATATCCAGAGAAATGTCGATAGAGCCCCAAGGAAAATAGATAAAAATATGGAAAAATCCCGTAAAAATCGTTAGGTCGTAACAAGAACTGCTTGCAATCATCAAAGGACTTGCAGTTTGGCACCATCTATTACATGGTTCTCCTCACACGATCATTGTCCATTGTGATCACAAGAACTTGTCCTATTACTGAACTGCTCAACGTTTAACACCTCGACAAGCTCGGTGGTCGTCACTGTTATCTGAATTTGATCTTTGTATCGAACATGTACCTGGAACAAAAATGTTCGAAGCAGACACATTATCCAGATGACCAGATCATATGGGCAATGATGAAGAACAAACTACTGTCACAGTTCTGCCAAATGACCGATTTATTTGACTAATCAATGATGATCTTGCCAACGAATTAAAGAAATATATGGCAAATGATGATTTTGGATGCATCCTTATTGAAGTTATCACTAAACAAAGGGCGCCACCAATTAAATCGAAACTGCAAGACTGGACATATACTCATGGCATCGTTTATTACCTCAGCAAGATCTATGTTCCTGATCAAATTGAGTTACAAACTTGGTTAATCAAGGAAATACATGAAGCATTATCTTCCAGACATCCTGGACGATTGAAGACGCTAGCACTTTTGAAACGTGATTACTGGTGGCCTGGGATGTATAGACATGTTAAAGAATGGGTTGAAGGATGTGCACTCTGTCAACAAATGAAAGTCAACACTCACCCTAATTCACCAGTGCTAATCCCTATTCCATCAAAAGCTACACAACCATTCCAACAGGTTACACTCGACTTCATCACTGATATTCCTATATCTGATGGATATGACTCCATATTGGTCACGGTGGACCATGGCCTTATGAAGGGGGGTAATTTTCACTCCTTGCAACAAGACAATCGATGCTCTAGGAACAGCAGACCTTTATATCTCTGAAGTTTTTAAACGTTTTGGACTTCCAGATGTCCTGATCTCTGATAGAGGACCACAATTCTCTGCTAAAGTATTCCAAGAAATACGAAAGGCCTTAGGAATCAACCACAGGATGAGCACCGCTTACCATCCTCAGACTGATGGAGAAACCGAACATGTCAACCAAGAACTGGAGATCTATCTTCGAATGTTTTGCACAAATGAACCACATAAATGGAAACCATTGTTATCCATTGCTGAATTTGCACACAATAACCAATATCATGACACAATAAAGACATCCCCATTTCAACTTATGTATGGATCAGATCTGATTGCTATCCCTACAGCAGCAATCAAGATGACTGCACCAGCAGCAGAAGAACACCTTCAGATGCTTCAAAAAGCCAGAGAAGAGGCTTTAGCTGCTCATGAACTTGCTAGACAAATGGTCGCTCATAGACACAGGGACAAGTCAATCAAATTCAAAAAAGGTGACAAAGTCTGGCTTGAAAACAAGCATCTCCATATTCCATATCAATCAAGAAAGTTAGCACCAAAACGAGAAGGACCCTTCCAAGTTGAGCAAGTCATGGGACCAGTTACTTATAAATTGAAATTACCGAAGCAATGGCACATTCACCCTGTATTCATGCATCACTCCTCACTCCATATAAGGAAACCTTAATGCATGGCCCGAATTTCAATATGCCACCTCCTGATATGGTTAATGGACAAGAAGAGTTTGAGATCGAGGCTATCCTTGGACATTGGAAACGTGGAGCCGGTTATCAATACCTAGTCAAATGGAAAGGCTATGGAGCAAATGACAATACATGGGAACCAGAACGACATCTGGGCAATGCTGCAGATATTCTGGTCGAGTATAAAAGCAGGAGAAACCTCTGAAACAATCAAAGCAATGACTTACTATCACACCAACCTCCAACTAAAACATAATATTCGTTATGTCAAAAGATTTTGCAGAACTTTGGAAGATATACTCCTACTGTCAAAACCAGATATTCCATCACACAGATGTTCATCCCTGCCTTTAAACACCCTTCCAAACAAACACTCTCTATATATCAAAAGCTGAAATACGTCCCAATGATGTCAAAACCACCTAAAGTAGCACGATTACCTCCTCACAAACAAACACATCTGCAGGGACACACAGAGATTCCATATAACCTTATCAAAGTATCTTCCTCAGTATCACCACCTCTCTTTTGATCTAGGGGAATTACCTATGTTTCAAGAAGCTGAATCACATTATCTCCCAGTGTCAGTTCATCCTTGCTTCCAATATGACAATGTTTATCACAGGGTTTGGTTGCAACGAACCTTCCCCAAACTATCAGAAGCTTTACAATGGATTATTCAGCTTGGCAGAGACATCTCTGTGGAACAATGGCAATATGAACGGCGAATGAACATAAGGGGAAGTGAAAATTTTAACCGCACACAAGCGCAAATGGAAATAACACTCGCAACTGAACAATATTACAATCTTCTGAATCAGGCAGTACAGGCTAGCATGAACAATCCAGAGATACACATTACACGTCATGCACAGCCTGAACAAATTCATATTCCACACCCTGACAACGCAGGAACCCGATCAGAACAGGAGGAAGCAGCCAGACAGTCTCGTGAGAACTTTCTCAGGACCAGGGAACCAGAGATCGAAGAGATCTTAGCTTTGGACTCCGACAATGAAATTTGGGATATTTAAATCGCACTCACTGGACTCGTCTCCCCCATCTTATTGATACAACATGCCCACTATCATCATCACCATTGCCTACCTCCTCGCATTTGCGTTTGCCCTTTTGGTCACAGCATGTGGCCATTGTTATAACGACACGTTCGTCGCTACCTCCCCCTTCCTCGCCACCGCTCATGACCTCCCTATTGAGGTCTTCATCACCACCACCACCACCATCGACAATTATCTCTTTCCGAACTGGTCTGCTTCCCCTGCCTCCACCATCGCCAACCTCCATCAGCATCCAGATGAGCTCGCCGATCTTCTGATTGAAGAAGAAGTACCCCTACCTGCTCCGCCAGCACCACCTCTCGCCTGGACCCCTAACGCCTCCCTTCTTCGGGCTCAGGAAGCCCTTGCCACCTTCATTGTCAATTATCAGCTCTTTGCCAGTCCCATGCTCAATGTCGCCCTCACCACTGACCCTCACACTGTCACAGATGAAGAACGTGATGCAATCCTTGAGCAAACGGTCCAACTTGATTATATCACAAGGACCTTGCAATGGCGGTTTGAGACCACTAACCATGACATCAATACCATCGCTGAATGGTTGAAATCATGGAGAGATCATGGATGGACAAACGGTGGAAACCATGGTTGGGGAACAGGATAAGAAGTCGGTGACTTCTTGCATACGAAGGGGGTAATGTTACAATTTCTTTTTCCTTCGTTAACAAACTCTTTTATTACATAATCATCACTATACATTTCATGGACATTCATTTCCTTTAGCTATTTTACCTTCACCTTTCCTTTCTTGGGTATTTAGCTGTACATTTCCTTTTATATTTCTCTTGTTCTTTTACGTATATAAACCCTCTTGTAACGTAGTTAAACTTCAGTTCCAACTTAATCAAATTTTTCTCTCAACTTCTGAACAAAACTCCTCGCTCTCATCTCTTCGAGCTCATCGTCTGTTTGACCTTTGTCATCATTTGACTTAGTGTCCAGAACTTGTCCAATAGGTTGGGAGCAGACCGAGACTCTGCTTGCCACTGTTGACTTAGAACGAACTGTGTTGAGAGCATTGATCTTAACAAGTACCAGAATCCCTCTTTGAAGGTGATTACACTGAAGGACTAGAGGACACCTTCCCAGACGATGTCTGGATTGATTGGATAAATGAAGAACACGAAGAAGGATCTCATTCGTTATTAAAACTGCCTACAGATGAACCAGAACTCTCCTGGTGGAACGAATATCTCAGTCTTACTGGAATAGCAGAACGAGATTTGTTACAATTTCTTTCCCTTTCGTCGACGGACTTACTTTATTATGTAATCATCGTTATGCGTTTCATGGACGCTCATCTCCTTTAGCTACTTTACCTTCATATTTCCTTTCTTAGGTAATTAGCTGTACATTTCCTTTTATATTTCTCTTGTTCTTTTACATATATAAACCCTCTTGTAAAGTAGTTAGACCCCAGTTCCAACTTAATCGAATTCTTCTCTCAACTTCTGAACGAAGACTCTTCGCTCTCATCTCTTTGAGCTCGTCGTTTATTTGACCTTTGTCATCGTTTGACTTAGTGTCCAGAACCTGTCCAGTAGGCTGGGAGCAGACCAAGACTCTGCTTGCCACTGTTGACTTAGAACGAATTGCGTTGAGAGCATCGATCTTAACACAAGTTGGAACTCACAGAACCGCTCAGTGTTTCTACACTAGCCAGACACCATTGATACCAGAACCTCGAACCTCAGACCCCCGAACGGCTCTGCCCGTTTCAGACGAAAGTATTATCTAGATCGACGAGAAGTTTTTCCGTCAACTACAGGAACAGGGTGGTTTTTTCGCTCAGGAACTAAAAAGAAGAACGAACCAGTACCAGCATCCCTCTTTGAAGGTGATTATATTGAAGGAAATGGAAAGGAAGTCTTCCCAGATAACGTTTGGATCGAGTGGATCAACGAAGATCTAGAAGAGGACTTTTATTCTCTATTTTACCCACCCACTGAAGAACCAGAATCCTCCTGGTGGAACGAATTCATCAGTCTCTCTGGAGCACCACCACAGGATAGATACGCACTTCAGGACAAAGGGATACAGCCTTGGAGAGATTTCCTAGAACAGAAACAGATCGAACAAAGTCTATTTGGAGATCCAGAATCAGGGAAGAAGAAAGACGAAACAGGAGAACCTACAGATCCGAAAGAAGAAACAGAAAAGATGGCATCCGACGTAGCAGCACCTGCCTCTAAAGGAGATATTAAACCGCAGCCTATGCGCGTTTTTACAGGAAAACGAACCGAAGCGAAGGCTTTCATTGGAAGTCTTGAAGATTACTTTGTTTTGAATGATGATAACTATAAAAACAAAGCACAGAAGCAGATTCGATTTACTCTTGCCTGTCTTGGGCAGGAACTCGATGATTGGAAAGTCCTGATCAAGGATGAATTGGACGATGAAGAAGAAACAACCCTTACTTGGACGAATTGGGCAGAATTCAAGAAACGTTTCTTAGCCGATTGGGGTGAAGTTAATAGCGCTCTCAGAGCGCTGAACAATCTAGCCAACCTCAGAGTAGGGGGCGACGTTTCAGTCCCTGAATATATCAGAAAATTTCGCATGGAAATCGGTACTTCAGGATTGAAAGGAACTACTGCGCAGCTCCAGGCCTTTGTCAAAGGACTTCCCGAAAGTATTGCTACAAAGATACTTGAAGCAAACGTTCTATCCATGAAAGAAGCGTATGAAAAGGCAGAACAGGTTCATGGCGCTTGGGAAATGATGCGAGCGCTTGGAAGAAAACCAGGACAAGGGAATCGCTCCAATTTTAACCGAAACACCAACAATAGGGGCGGATCAACCCGATCAGTAAATGTGATGCCCACTGGACGTTTGACAGATGAACAAAAGGAGGAATACATGAAATCTGGAAAATGTTTCAGATGTGGAAACCAGGGGCATGTTTCAAGGAATTGTCCCAAACGAAACACCACGTCAAACGCCTCCTTCAGGGCCTCCTCATCGTTTCAGAATAAGGGGATCAGATCTATCCCTGAAGATACGCCCAAGGAAAAAAAAGACGACCCAGTTGCAAGCATCAGAGCAATACTTGCTGGAATGAAGGCCGATGAACGAGAAGGTCTTCTCAATGAACTCGAAAACGAGGGTTTTTAACCCGGAAGCGTCATACAGCGGTTGACACTTCCATAACAAATGGACATTCACAGTTAGCGCTTGATTCTGTAATAGTAAGATCGAATAATGACAAGCGCCTTTCAATTTCTGTGGAGACGTCCGATTTACCCGCTGACACTTCGGCTCTAATCGATTGTGGAGCAGAAGGGAATTTTATTGACAAAGAAGTAACCACCAAGTTATCAAAAGAAAAATTGCGAAAACCAATCAAAGTCAGAAACGCAGATGGAACGGTTAACACTAATGGAATAATCACACATCGAGTCCATATTCAATATTCGATTGGAGGAAAACGATACAGCAACTGGTTTCTAATCACTAAATTAGGAGATCAACGATTAATTTTGGGGATCCCTTGGTTAGAAGAAAACAATCCTACTATTGATTGGAGAGATAAAACGATACACCTCATCGATGAACAACGGAATGAAGGAACTATCTGGCAAATGGCATTGGACAATCAACAATGGGGAGAAGACGATTACTGGATCAGAGTTAAAACATCAGCATCTCAAGCGTTAGAACATCAGTTGAAAAAGGATGAACCAAAAACGGACCTACCATCAGAATATGGGAAATGGCGCTCAGTCTTTGAGAAAAAGGCATCAGAATGATTCCCAACTTCCAGAACTTGGGATCACGCTATCGATTTGAAAACCGGTTTTAGTCCTAAAGTTAGCAAGATCTATCCATTATCAATCAAAGAACAGTCGTCGCTGGACGAATGGATTGAAGAACAGCTAGCTAAAGGCTACATCAAACCGTCAAAATCTCCTCAAGCATCGCCATTCTTCTTTGTCTCAAAAAAGGAAAATGGTGCGCTTCGGCCGTGCCAAGATTATAGATATTTGAACGATTGGACAATCAAGAATGCATACCCATTACCCCTAGTATCTGACCTTCTTACAAAACTCGCTGGTGCACAATATTTCACCAAATTAGACCTCCGATGGGGATATAATAACGTCAGGATCAAGAAAGGGGACGAATGGAAAGCTGCTTTCATTACCAACAGAGGATTATACGAACCAACTGTTATGTTCTTTGGCTTATGCAATTCGCCATCTACATTCCAAACTATGATGAACGAATACTTCAGAGACATGATTAATGAAGGATGGCTCATTATCTACATGGACGACATCTTAATATGTTCTCAGAATTTGAACGAACTAGAAGAACGAACAAAAAGGGTTCTCGATCGATTAGAAGAGAACGATCTGTTCCTGAAATTAGAAAAATGTAAATTCGCTGTTCAAGAAGTTGAATTTCTGGGCATGATCATTTCACCTGGAAAAATACAAATGGATCCTATCAAACTCGCAGGAATAGCTGATTGGCCAGTACCATCAACGGTTAAACAAGTTCGATCATTCCTAGGTTTTGGAAACTTTTACAGACGTTTTATTGGGAACTTTGCAGCAATTGCAAAACCACTCACAGATCTAACCAAGAAAACGGAACCATTTGACTGGAATAATGAGCGCCAACTTGCCTTTGACACCCTAAAGCAACGGTTCGCCTCTATGCCAGTATTGTTAATGCCAAATCCTGCAAAACCGTTCATCCTTCAAACCGATGCCTCCAATAAAGCAATTGGAGCGGTACTGAAACAGGCTGATGAATCTGGAGCACTCCATCCATGTGGATTTATATCCCATGCGTTAACACCAACTGAGCAGAATTATCAAATTTACGACAGAGAACTGCTTGCAATCATCAAGGGACTTGCAGTATGGCGCCATCTATTACATGGTTCTCCTCACACGATCATCGTCCATTGTGATCACAAGAACTTGTCTTACTACCGAACTGCTCAACGCTTAACACCTCGACAAGCTCGGTGGTCATCATTGCTATCTGAATATGACCTTCGTATTGAACATATACCTGGCACAAAAATGTTCGAAGCAGACGCATTATCCAGATGACCAGATCATATGGGAAATGATGAGGAACAAACTACTGTCACGGTTTTGCCGAATGACCGATTTATTCGACTAATCAATGATGATCTTGCCAGCGAATTAAAGAAATACATGGCAAACGACGATTTTGGACGCATCCTTATTGAAGTTATCACTAAGCAAAGAGCACCACCAATTAAATCCAAACTACAAGACTGGACATACACTCATGGTATCGTTTATTACTTGGGCAGGATTTATGTGCCTGATCGAATTGAGTTGCGCACTCGATTAATTAAGGAGATACATGAAGCATTATCTTCAGGACACCCTGGACGATTGAAAACACTAGCACTTTTGAAGCGTGATTATTGGTGGCCTGGAATGTATAGACATGTCAAAGAATGGGTTGAAGGTTGCGCACTTTGCCAGCAAATGAAAGTCAATACTCACCCAAATTCACCGGCATTAATCCCTATCCCATCGAAAGCTACACGCCCATTTCAGCAGGTCACACTCGATTTCATCACTGATCTTCCTGTTTCCGAAGGCTTTGACTCCATATTGGTCACGGTGGACCATGGCCTTACGAAGGGGGTAATTTTCACCCCTTGCAACAAGACAATCGACGCTTTAGGAACAGCCGATCTCTATATTTCTGAAATCTTCAAGCGCTTTGGACTCCCAGATGTCTTAATCTCTGATAGAGGACCACAATTCTCTGCTAAAGTATTCCAAGAAATACGAAAAGCATTAGGAATTGATCACAGGATGAGCACTGCTTATCATCCTCAAACAGATGGCGAAACTGAACGTGTCAATCAAGAACTTGAGATCTATCTTCGGATGTTTTGTACCAATGAACCCCACAAATGGAAACCACTCTTGCCTATCGCTGAATTTGCACACAATAATCGTTATCATGATACAATAAAAACATCTCCATTCCAACTTATGTATGGAACAGATCCGATCGCTATCCCTACAGCAGCGCTCAAAATGACTGCTCCAGCAGCAGAAGAACGCCTCCAGATGCTTCAAAAAGCCAGAGAAGAAGCTCTAGCTGCTCATGAACTTGCTAGACAAATGGTCGCTCATAGATACAGAGACAAGTCAATCAGATTCGAAAAGGGTGACAAAGTCTGGCTTGAAAACAAGAATCTCCACATTCCGTATCAATCAAGAAAGCTAGCACCAAAACGAGAAGGACCCTTCCAGGTTGAACAAGTCATAGGGCCAGTTACCCATAGATTGAAATTACCGAAACAATGGCGCATCCATCCTGTGTTTCATGCTTCGCTCCTCACTCCATATAAGGAAACCTCAATGCATGGCCCGAATTTCACTATGCCACCTCCTGATATGATTAACGGACAAGAAGAGTTTGAGATTGAAGCTATCCTTGGACACCGGAAACGCGGAGCCGGTTATCAATATTTAGTCAAATGGAAAGGCTATGGAGCAAATGATAACACCTGGGAACCAGAACGACATCTAGGCAATGCTGCGGATATTCTGGTAGAGTATAAAAGCAGAAGAAACCTCTGAAACAGTTAAACACAATGACTTATTATCGCACCAACCTCCAATTAAAGCATAATATCCGTTATGTCAAAAGATTCTGCAGAACTGTTGGACGATACACTCCTACTGTCAAAACCAGATACTCTGTCATACAGATGTTCGTTCCTGCCTTTAAACATCCTTCCAAACGAACGCTCTCTATATATCAAAAACTGAAATATGTTCCAATGATGTCAAAACCGCCCAAAGTATCGCGACTACCTCCTCACAAACGAACGCATCCACAAGGACATACAGAAATCCCATATAATGTTTTACCAAAGTATCTTCCCCAGTATCATCGTCTCTCTTTTGATCTAGGAGAATTACCCACATTTCAGGAAGCCGAATCACATTACCTCCCAGCATCAGTTCACCCTTGTTTTCAATATGACAACGTCTATCACAGGGTTTGGTTACGACGAACCTTCCCCGAATTATCAGAAGCCTTGCAAAGGATTATCCAGCTTGGCAGAGACATCTCCACGGAACAATGGCAATATGAACGACGAATGAACATAAGGGGAAGTGAAAATTTTAACCGCACACGAGCGCAAATGGAAATAGCACTTGCAACCGAACGATATTACGATCTTCTAAACCAGGCCATACAGGCTAGCATGAACAACCCAGAAATATATGTTACACGACATGCGCACCCTGAACAAATTCGTATTCCGCGCCCTGACGACACAAGACCCCGATCAGAACAAGAAGAAGCGGCCAGACACTCTCGTGAGAATTTTCTCAGAACCAGGGAACCTGAGATCGAAGAGATCCTAGCTTTGGACTCCGACGACGAGATTTGGGATATTTAAACCGTGCTCAATGGTCTTATCCCTCTCATCCTACCGATACAACATGTCTGTCATCGTCGTCATCGCCTACCTCATCGCCTTCGCCTTCACCCTCTTGGTCACAGCTTGTGGCCACTGTTACGATTCGTCTCTCGTCACCGCCTCCCCTTTCCTTGCCACTGCCCACGACCTCCCCATTGAGGTCTTCGTCACCACCACCACCACCATCGATGAATATCTTTTCCCGGATTGGCCCGCCTCCCCTTCCTCCACCGCTGCCGACCTTCACCAGCATCCGGACGAGCTCGCTGACTTCCTTATTGAGGAAGAAGCACCCTTACCAGCTCCGCCAGCACCACCTGTTATCCGGACTCCTAACGCCACTCTCCTTCGGGCTCAGGAAGCCCTTGCCACCTTCATCGTTGACTATCAACTCTTCGCCGGACCTCTGGACGCCATGCTAAACACCGCCCTCACCACCGATCCTCACACTGTCACGGATGAAGAGCGCGACGCAATCCTCGAGCAAACAATCCAGCTAGATTATATCACGAGGACGCTGCAATGGCGGTTTGAAACCGCTAACCATGATGTCAACACCATTGCCGAATGGTTGAAGTCGCGAAGGGACCATGGATGGACAAATGGGGGAAACCATGGTTGGGGAACAGGTTAAGAAGTCGGTGACTTCTTGCATACGAAGGGGGTAATGTTACAATTTCTTTCCCTTTCGTCGATGGACTTACTTTATTATGTAATCATCATTATGCGTTTCATGGACGCTCATCTCCTTTAGCTACTTTACCTTCATATTTCCTTTCTTAGGTAATTAGCTGTACGTTTCCTTTTATATTTCTCTTGTTCTTTTACATATATAAACCCTCTTGTAAAGTAGTTAGACCCCAGTTCCAACTTAATCGAATTCTTCTCTCAACTTCTGAACGAAGACTCTTCGCTCTCATCTCTTTGAGCTCGTCGTTTATTTGACCTTTGTCATCGTTTGACTTAGTGTCCAGAACCTGTCCAGTAGGCTGGGAGCAGACCGAGACTCTGCTTGCCACTGTTGACTTAGAACGAATTGTGTTGAGAGCATCGATCTTAACAAGATTGATATGTACTTAGGGATGGAGAACTACAGCCTTAGATAGAATTCCAAGAACAGAAACAGATCAAAGCAAATCTATTCAGAGATCAAGAATCAGAAAAGAAGAAAGACAAAACAGGAGAACCTACAGACCCAAAAGAAGAAACAGAAAAGATGGCATCTGACGCAGCAGCACCTGCCTCTAAAGGAGATATTAAGCTGCAGCCTATGCGCATTTTTACAGGGAAATGAACCGAAGCAAAAGCTTTCATTGGAAACCTGGAAGACTATTTCATTTTGAATGATAACAATTATAAGAACAAAGGCCAGAAACAGATTCGATTTGCTCTTGCCTGCCTAGGACAGGAACTTGATGATTGGAAGGTTCTAATCAAAGAGGAACTAGACAATGATGAAGAAATCACCCTTACTTGGACGAGTTGGGCTGAATTCAAGAAGTGCTTTTTAGCCGATTGGGGCGAAGTTAATAGCGCACTCAGGGCCTTGAACAATTTGGCCAATCTTAGAGTAGGGGGCAACGTTTCAGTCCCTGAATATATTAGAAAATTCCACATGGAGATTGGAACTTCAGGATTGAAAGGGACAACCGCACAACTTCAGGCATCTCTCAAAGGACTCCCTGAAAGTATCACCACTAAAATCCTCGAGGTGAACATTTTATCGATGAAAGAAGCATATGAAAAAGCAGAACAGTTTCATGGCACTTGGGAAATGATGCGAGCGCTTGGACGTAAACCAGGACAAGGGATGTTAAGATCGATGCTCTCAACGCAATTCGTTCTAAGTCAACAGTGGCAAGCAGAATCTCGGTCTACTCCCAGCCTACTGGACAAGTTCTGGACACTAAGTTAAACGATGACAAAGGTCAATTAAACGACGAGCTCAAAGAGATGAGAGCGAGGAGTTTTGTTCAGAGGTTGAGAGAAGAATTCGATTAAGTTGGAACTAAGGAGTAGAAGCATACATGAGAGCCTTTATATACTAAAAGAACAAGGAAAACGTAAAAGGAAATGTATAGCTAATTACCTTAGAAAGGAAAAGTGAAAGGTAAAGCTAAAAGGAAATAAGCGTCCAGGAAACGCATAGCTATGATTAAGTAATAATTGGTCCGCTCACAAAGAGGAGAGAAGAAATTGTAACATTACCCCCTTTGTATGCAAGAAGTCACCGACTTCTTAACCCGTTCCCCAACCGTGATTCCCACCGTTCGTCCAGCCATGATCACACCTCGATTTCAACCATTCGGCAATGGTGTTGATGTCGTGGTTAGCGGTTTCGAACCGCCATTGTAACGTCCTTGTGATGTAATCCAGTTGGATCGTCTGCTCTAGGATAGCGTCACGTTCTTCGTCCGTGATAGTATGGGGATCGGTGGTGATGACGACGTTGAGCATGGCATCGATAGGGCTGGCGAATTGTTGATAATCGACAATCATCGTTGCAAGGGCTTCTTGGGCTCTAAGAAGAGTGGCGTTGGGGATTCGAGCGAGGGGTGGTGCTGGAGGGATAGGAAGAGGGATTTCTTCCTCAAAGATCGGTTCGAGGACTTCGTCGAGTTCAGCTGGATGTTGGTGTAAGTTGGCGATGGTGGAAGTGGGAGAGACTGGCCAGTCTGGGAAGAGGTATTCGTCGATGGTGGTGGTGGTGGTAACAAAGATCTCGATAGGGAGATCGTGGGCGGTGGCAAGAAACGGGGAGGCGCGGGTGAAGAATGGGTTGTAGCAGTGGCCACAGGCTGTGACCAAGAGTGTGAATGCAAAAGCGACAAGGTAGGCGATGATGACGATGGCGGAGATGTTGTATCAATAGAATGAGGAGGATGAATCCAACAGGCGTGGTTTAAATATCCCAAATCTCATCGTCGGAGTCCAAAGCTAAGATCTCTTCGATCTCAGGTTCTCTAGTTCTGAGAAAGTTCTCATGGGAGTTCCTAGTCGCTTCTTCTTGTTCTGATCGGGTTCTTGCATTGTCAGGATGTGGAATACGAATTTGATCAGGGCGTTCATGCCGTGTGACATGTATCTCTGGATTGTTCATGCTATCCTGTATTGCTTGGTTCAGAAGAATGTAATATTGCTCAGTTGCCAGTGCTATTTCCATTTGCGCTTGTGTGCGGTTAAAATTTTTACTTCCCCTTATATTCATTTGCCGTTCATATTGCCATTGTTCCATGGAGATGTCTCGACCTAACTGAATAATTCGTTGTAAAGCTTCTGATAGTTCAGGGAAGGTTCGTCATAACCAAACCCTGTGATAAACATTATCATATAGAAAACAAGGGTGAACCGACGCTGGGAGATAATGCGATTCAGCCTCCTGGAATGTGGGTAGTTCTCCTAGATCAAAAGAGAGGCGATGATACTGGGGAAGATATTTTGGTAAAGCATTATATGGGATTTCTGTGTGTCCTTGCGGATGTGTTCGTTTGTGAGGAGGTAATCGTGATACTTTAGGTGGTTTTGACATCATTGGGACGTATTTCAGTTTTTGATAAGTAGAGAGCGTTCATTTGGAAGGATGTTTAAAGGCTGGAACAAACATCGGTGTGACGGAGTATCTGGTTTTGACAGTAGGAGTGTATCGTCCAACAGTTCTGCAGAATTTTTTGACATAGCAAATGTTATGTTTCAGTTGTAGGTTGGTGCGATAGTAAGTCATTACTTTAATTGTTTCAGAGGTTTCGTCTGCTCTTATACTCAACCAGGATATCCGCAGCATTGCCTAGATGTCGTTCCGGTTCCCAAGTGTTATCATTTGCTCCATAGCCTTTCCATTTGACTAGGTATTGATAACCGGCTCCGCGTTTCCGGTGTCCAAGGATAGCTTCAATCTCAAACTCTTCTTGTCCGTTAACCATATCGGGAGGTGGCATAGTGAAATTCGGGCCGTGCATTGAGGTTTCTTTATATGGAGTGAGGAGCGAAGCATGAAACACAGGATGAATGCGCCATTGTTTCGGTAATTTCAATTTGTAAGTAACTGGTCCCATGACTTGTTCAACCTGGAAGGGTCCTTCCCGTTTTGGTGCTAGCTTTCTTGATTGATATGGAATGTGGAGATTCTTGTTTTCGAGCCAGACTTTGTCACCTTTTTCGAATTTGATTGACTTGTCTCTGTATCTGTGAGTGACCATTTGTCTAGCTAGTTCGTGAGCGGCTAGGGCTTCTTCTCTAGCTTTTCGGAGCATCAGAAGGCGTTCTTCTGCTGCTGGTGCGGTCATCTTGATTGTTGCTGTAGGGATAGCGATTGGATCTGATCCGTACATAAGTTGAAATGGTGATGTTTTTATTGTGTCGTGATATCGATTATTATGTGCAAATTCAGCGATGGGTAGTAGTGGTTTCCATTTATGAGGTTCATTTGCACAGAACATTCGAAGATAAATTTCGAGTTCTTGATTTACACGTTCAGTTTCTCCATCTGTCTGAGGATGGTAGGCTGTGCTCATTCTATGGTCAATTCCTAGAGCTTTTCGTATCTCTTGAAATACTTTGGCGGAGAATTGCGGTCCTCTATCCGAGATTAAGATGTCAGGGAGTCCAAAGCATTTGAATATTTCAGAGATATAGAGGTCTGCAGTTCCTAAGGCGTCGATCGTCTTATTGCAAGGAGTAAAAATTACCCCCTTCGTAAGGCCATGGTCCACCATGACCAGAATGGAGTCATAACCGTCGGATATAGGAAGATCGGTAATAAAATCCAGTGTGACTTGTTGAAATGGCCGAGTAGCTTTTGATGGAATAGGGATTAATGCCGGTGAATTTGGGTGGGTATTGACTTTCATCTGTTGGCAAAGTGCACAACCTTCAACCCATTCTTTGACATGTCTATACATTCCAGGCCACCAATAATCACGCTTCAAAAGTGCTAGTGTTTTCAATCGTCCAGGGTGTCCTGAAGATAATGCTTCATGTATCTCCTTAATTAATCGAGTGCGCAACTCAATTCGATCAGGCACATAAATCCTGCCCAAGTAATAAACGATACCATGAGTGTATGTCCAGTCTTGTAGTTTGGATTTAATTGGTGGTGCCCTTTGCTTAGTGATAACTTCAATAAGGATGCGTCCAAAATCGTCGTTTGCCATGTATTTCTTTAATTCGCTGGCAAGATCATCATTGATTAGTCGAATAAATCGGTCATTCGGCAAAACCGTGACAGTAGTTTGTTCCTCATCATTTCCCATATGATCTGGTCGTCTGGATAATGCATCTGCTTCGAACATTTTTGTGCCGGGTATATGTTCAATACAAAGATCATATTCAGATAGCAATGATGACCACCGAGCTTGTCGAGGTGTTAAGCGTTGAGCAGTTCGGTAGTAAGACAAGTTCTTGTGATCACAATGGACGATGATCGTGTGAGGAGAACCATGTAATAGATGGCGCCATACTGCAAGTCCCTTGATGATTGCAAGCAGTTCTCTGTCGTAAATTTGATAATTCTGCTCCGTTGGTGTTAACGCATGGGATATAAATCCACATGGATGGAGTGCTCCAGATTCATCAGCCTGTTTCAGTACCCGCTCCAATTGCTTTATTGGAGGCGTCGGTTTGAAGGATGAACGGTTTTGCAGGATTTGGCATTAACAATACTGGCATAGAGGCGAATGTTGCTTTAGGGTGTCAAAGGCAAGTTGGCGCTCATTATTCCAGTCAAATGGTTCCGTTTTCTTGGTTAGATCTGTGAGTGGTTTTGCAATTGCTGCAAAGTTCCCAATAAAACGTCTGTAAAAGTTTCCAAAACCTAGGAATGATCGAACTTGTTTAACCGTTGATGGTACTGGCCAATCAGCTATTCCTGCGAGTTTGATAGGATCCATTTGTATTTTTCCAGGTGAGATGATCATGCCCAGAAATTCAACTTCTTGAACAGCGAATTTACATTTTCTAATTTCAGGAACAGATCGTTCTCTTCTAATCGGTCGAGAACCCTTTTTGTTCGTTCTTCTAGTTCGTTCAAATTCTGAGAACATATTAAGATGTCGTCCATGTAGATAATGAGCCATCCTTCATTAATCATGTCTCTGAAGTATTCGTTCATCATAGTTTGGAATGTAGATGGCGAATTGCATAAGCCAAAGAACATAACAGTTGGTTCGTATAATCCTCTGTTGGTAATGAAAGCAGCTTTCCATTCGTCCCCTTTCTTGATCCTGACGTTATTATATCCCCATCGGAGGTCTAATTTGGTGAAATATTGTGCACCAGCGAGTTTTGTAAGGAGGTCAGATACTAGGGGTAATGGGTATGCATTCTTGATTGTCCAATTGTTCAAATATCTATAATCTTGGCACGGCCGAAGTGCACCACTTTCCTTTTTTGAGACAAAGAAGAATGGCGATGCTTGAGGAGATTTTGACGGTTTGATGTAGCCTTTAGCTAGCTGTTCTTCAATCCATTCGTCCAGCGACGACTGTTCTTTGATTGATAATGGATAGATCTTGCTAACTTTAGGACTAAAACCGGTTTTCAAATCGATAGCGTGATCCCAAGTTCTGGAAGTTGGGAATCGTTCTGATGCCTTTTTCTCAAAGACTGAGCGCCATTTCCCATATTCTGATGGTAGTTCCGTTTTTGGTTCATCCTTTTTCAACTGATGTTCTAACGCTTGAGATGCTGATGTTTTAACTCTGATCCAGTAATCGTCTTCTCCCCATTGTTGATTGTCCAATGCCATTTGCCAGATAGTTCCTTCATTCCGTTGTTCATTGATGAGGTGTATCGTTTTATCTCTCCAATCAATAGTAGGATTGTTTTCTTCTAACCAAGGGATCCCCAAAATTAATCGTTGATCTCCTAATTTAGTGATTAGAAACCAGTTGCTGTATCGTTTTCCTCCAATCGAATATTGAATATGGACTCGATGTGTGATTATTCCATTAGTGTTAACCGTTCCATCTGCGTTTCTGACTTTGATTGGTTTTCACAATTTTTCTTTTGATAACTTGGTGGTTACTTCTTCGTCAATAAAATTCCCTTCTGCTCCACAATCGATTAGAGCCAAAGTGTCAGCGGGTAAATCGGACGTCTCCACAGAAATTGAAAGGCGCTTGTCATTATTCGATCTTACTATTACAGAATCAAGCGCTAACTGTGAATGTCCATTTGTTATGGAAGTGTCAACCGCTGTATGACGCTTCCGGGTTAAAAACCCTCGTTTTCGAGTTCATTGAGAAGACCTTCTTGTTCATCGGCCTTCATCCCAGCAAGGATCGCTCTGATGCTTGCAACTGGGTCATCTTTCTTTTCCTTGGGTGCATCTTCAGGGATGGATCTGATCCCCTTATTCTGAAACGATGAGGAGGCCTTGAAGGAGGCGTTTGACGTGGTGTTTCGTTTGGGACAATTCCTTGAAACGTGCCCCTGGTTTTCCACATCTGAAACATTTTCCAGATTTCATGTATTCCTCCTTTTGCTCATCTGTCAAACGTCCAGTGGGCATAGCATTTACTGATCGGGTTAATCCGCCCCTATTATTGGTGTTTCGATTAAAATTGGAGCAGTTCCCTTGTCCTGGTTTTCACCCAAGTGCTCGCATCATTTCCCAAGCGCCATGAAGCTGTTCTGCCTTCTCATATGCTTCTTTCATGGATAAAACATTCGCTTCAAGGATCTTTGTAGCGATACTTTCAGGGAGTCCTTTAACAAAGGCCTGGAGCTGCGCAGTTGTTCCTTTCAATCCTGAAGTACCGATCTCCATACGGAATTTTCTGATATATTCAGGGACTGAAACATCACCCCCTACTCTGAGATTGGCTAGATTGTTCAGCGCTCTGAGAGCACTATTGACTTCTCCCCAATCGGCTAGGAAACGCTTCTTGAATTCTGCCCAGTTCGTCCAAGTAAGGGTTCCTTCTTCCTCATCATCTAATTCATCCTTGATCAGGACTTTCCAATCGTCGAGTTCCTGCCCAAGACAGGCAAGAGTAAATCGAATCTGTTTCTGTGCTTTGCCTTTATAATTATCGTCATTTAAGACAAAGTAATCTTCAAGACTTCCAATGAAAGCCTTTGCCTCGGTTCTTTTTCCTGTAAAAACACGCATAGGCTGAGGTTTGATATCTCCTTTAGAGGTGGGTGCTGCTGCGTCGGTTGCCATTTTTTTCTGTTTCTCCTTTTGGTTCTTCTGGTTCTCTTGTTTCGTCTTTCTTCTTTCCTGATTCTGTATCTCCAAATAAACTTTGTTCGATCTGTTTCTGTTCTAGGAAGTCTCTCAAGGTTGTAATCCCTTGTCTTGGAGTGCGTATCGGTCCTGTGACGATGCTCCAGAAAGACTGAGGAATTCGTTCCACCAGGAGGATTCTGGTTCTTCAGTAGGTGGGTAAAATAGAGAGTAAAAATCCTCTTTTAGATCTTTGTTGATCCAATCGATCCAAACGTTGTCTGGGAAGACGTCTCTTCCGTTTCCTTCAATATGATCACCTTCAAAGAGGGATGCTGGTACTGGTTCGTTCTTCTTTTTAGGTTCCTGAGCGGAAAAACCACCCTGTTCCTGTAGTCGATGGAAAAACTTCTCGTCGATCTAGATAATACTTTCGTCTAAAACGGGCAGAGCCGTTCGGGGGTCTGAGGTTCGAGGTTCTGGTATCAATGGTGTCTGGCTAGTGTAGAAACACTGAGCGGTTCTGTGAGTTCCAACTTGTGTTAGGATCGATGCTCTCAACGCGATTCGTTCTGAGTCAACAGTGGCAAGCAGAGTTTTGGTCTGCTCCCACCTACTGGACAGTTCTGGACACTAAGTCAAACGATGACAAGGTCTTTAACAAACGACGAGCTCAAAAGAATGAGGGCGGAGGAGTTCGTTCAAGGGAGTTGAGAGAAGAATTCGGATTAAGTTGGAACTAAGGAAAAGAGACATACATGAGAAAGTCTTTGATATACAAAAAAAAAACAAAGAGAACGTAAAAGGAAAATGTATACTTGATACCTTGGAATACTCAAAAGTGAATGCGAAAGGTGAAGCATAGGAAAGCTAAAAGGGAATAAGTTCCATGAAACGCATAGCTATGATTATATAATAAAGGAGTCCGTTAAACGAAAGGAAAGAAATTGTAACATTTTGCGACATTTGTGTCGACGGCGATCACATTGCTGTGTCCTGGGAAGATTTCCAATCAGGTCCCCGGCTTGGGGCGCCTTCGGAAATACTGCGAGCCGTGCATGCCGCGTAGTTCTCCACGGTGTTATTCCCGGTCACGCTTGTCACCCCGCGCAGACACTGGATCTCCAATTGACTGGGGACAGTCAAGATTTCAGTTAGGGATGGATGATACGCGGCTACGTATCCACACGGGTACCACACGCACACACGAACGGAAGAAGCGAATAGAAGGTGTTCGAAGCCACTTGCCCAGGGAAGAAGCGCTAGAAGTAGGTCACACCCCACTCGAAGGAAGGGTGAGCTTTCGAAACAGTTTCGGCTGAGTTGGCCACCTCGGCGTTTGGAGAAGCATAAACATCCAGCCCGTCACCGCCTCCGTAGCGCCAGACAGAAAGGCACCTGCATCACTAGACAAGTGCCTGACACCAGACGAATTTCATATCCGCCCAGACCGGCCGTCGCATGATTCGAAAAA